>CM046393.1:18635000-19347500 GCA_025413875.1 Rhododendron molle | reverse complement strand
AGGCACCAGAGCTGCTGCAGAGGCAAAGGCAAAAGCAAGGCGTGACTCGAGGCCAAAGCAGAACCCGATGGCAGCCAAGGCAGAACAAGGCAGTCCAGCAACGCCAAGGCAAAAGCGAGGCACGACCCGATGCCAAGGCAGAACCCGATGGCAGCCAAGGCAGAGCAACCTGACAGTGACCCGACGCCTAGGCGTGGCAGACCCAACAGTGACCCGACGCCTAGGCGAGGCAGGCGCTACAGCGAGCCGACGCCAAGGCAAGGCAGGCGCGACAGCGAGCCGACGCAAAGGCAAGGCAGGCGCGACAGCGAGCCGACGCCAAGGCAAGGCAGTTCAATGAGCCGACGCGGCGCGCAGGCAGCCCGGCGAAACCCGATGCCTGGCGAGGCAGCCTAATAAATGACCCGATGCCTAGGCAGCCTAGCCAAGCCAAAGCAAGGCGGTCAAGCCGACGGTTAAGGCAAAGACCAAAAATTTCTACTAACCACCTCGGCATCTTTGCAACACTCTAGGTTAGGGAAATGTAACTAAGCCAAACGGTAATTAGGGTTGCTAGCTAATTGGTTGCCATGTAGGATTTCCAGCCGAGAAAATAAATTCTAGGATTTTACTACAATTACCAAGTAACTATACCAAGGTCTTAATAGGCATACTCGTCTTTAGAAAATGACCTTAATGCCCGGGCGATGAATTCTAATCTCCTAAGTCATAAACCTAATTATGACGGATTATTAATCGCAAAAAAAGGGATTTTTAAAATAAATAAAGAATTTTCAAATATAATAACAAAATTTTATAAGTCGATAACGACCGATTTTTGGATGTTGAAATGAAATCCAAGTATTAAAATAAAATTCAAATTTTTAGCGAAATTTTTATTGACCAAAAATCAGGGTAGTTACACGATTCTTCATCCTCGGGACGTGCGTGAAGGTCGCTTTTTGGAAATTCGGGATGAGTTCATCAAGTTGCTGATGATATGGCTTCATTTTTTCATCCTTAACTCTCCATTCTCCATTTGCTTGCGACACAACCAAATTGGAATCTCCCACAACTTTCAGCACTTTGACTCCAATTTCCTGTGCATCTTCCATTCCCACAATGCATGCTTCATACTCCGCTTCGTTGTTGGTGACCTCGAAATTCAACTTGAATGCGAGGGGAATATGTGACCCCTCAGGTGAGACCAGCAATATGCCAATCCCAAAACCTTTCTGATTAGCGGATCCATCAAAGTACAGAGTCCATGTCTCATCGACTGCTGTCATCACATCCTCGTCAAGAAATTGAAATTACGTATGCTCTGGTCCCTTGATTGGATGCTCCGCTAAGAATTCTGCAACAGCCCTTCCCTTCACTGACTTTCGGGTGACGTACTTGATTTTGAATTCTGCCAATAAGAGCAACCAATGTGCTAACTTACCGGTAAGTGCTGGCTTCTCAAACAGATATTTGAGGGGATCCATTCGAGAAATCAGTATCACCGAGTAAGACAGCATGTAGTGTCTCAATTTCGTTGTGGCCCACACAAGCGCCCAACACGTCTTTTCCAACGGAGTGTAACGTTCTTCACTTCCCACCATCTTTTTGCTCAGGTAATAAATCGCTCTTTCAACCCCATCTTCTCCTTCTTGTGCCAGCATGCACCCCATTGATGAGGGCGTGACGGACAAGTACAGGATCAAAGGTTTTCCTGTGATAGGTGGCATCAAGATCGGACGGTTCTGAAGATAAGTTCATACTGCTTTGAAGGCCTTTTGGCACTTGTCGTTCCATTCAAACTTCACATCCTTTTTGAGCAACCGAAACATCGGCTCACAAGTCAATGTCAACTTTGCAATGAATCGGCTAATGAATTGAATTTTGCCTAAGAAGCTTCGAACGTCTTTTTCAGACCGAGGTGGCTCCATATTGAGAATGGCTTTGATCTTAGAAGGATCCACCTCAATACCCCAGGTTGTAATCATAAATCTTAGCATTTTTCCAGCCGTGACTCCGAATGTGCACTTCTGCGGATTAAGACGCATCTTGTACTTGTGGGCTACCACAACCCCGAGTGGTTTCAGGGCGGCCCGAAAAAGAAGCGCCACGCCGTTTTTTGGATTTTTTTTTTGAAAAATTTGAAGAGTCGCCACCCGGATTTGTGGTTTGCCACCCGAGAAACCGTTTTGTTTGAAAATGATTGATTCGAATTGAAAACCAGAGATTTGTTAAGGGTTCGGAAACCATGTTACGAGGGGGGAAGGGTTTTACGGCACCCCCCTCACCCGATTTGAAATCGGTCTCTACTAAACATTTGTGGGATTTTTCAAAGGATTTTATTTCATTAAGTCCCTTAGCAAGTATCCACAGATATATATCAAGTACAGAAGGTGCATGCATGTGCATGTGTACAGGAGATGATGAATATGGCGAAGGAATGCAGAAAGGCAGAAACTGGGAAACCCTGTCACTGATCTACTCTCGAGCGCTCGGAAGCACTCTCCAGCGCTCAGGAGTACCACGTGCTCACCCTGCAATTCTTGTTAGTGCAAGAGGATACCACAAAGTATAATACTGAGGAAGTAAACTGGAATAATATTTATACATGTCACAGGCTTGACACAAGATTTAGCCGAATGAAATCAGACTCCATTCTGTCAAACCATGCTTCCCTGTCTTTCTAAAAATAATTTCACAGTTGTAAGAGCTGAAAGGGGTGCGTGCATGGACATACAATGGCAATAAGGGAATGAAACTGGAAAAGAAAAGAAAAAAAAGGACCGAGCTTGCATGCAAACACTCTCGAGCGCTCGAGAGTAAACTCGAGCGCTTGGAAGTGTTCCACAACCCAGGACTGATTTCAACTAACCCATCAAATGCAGTATGCTGGTACCCTAGACGTTACCTTTTAAAGTGTGAAAAAGGATTTTCCTTTTTGGAACCAAACCAAGATTCTCTTGCATGCCTTTAATGCAAATCATTTATTTTATTTCACTCTGAAAACAGCAGATCGTTGGTACCAACTTACTTCAAAAGAGTTAAAAAGACAGTTTTAAAACACCTCCTACCCATGCATGTCCTTTTAAACACTCAAAGGAAGAAAAGCAGTACTGGAGTCACTCCCGAGCGCTTGGGAGTAGTCCCGAGCGCTTGGGAGTACCTCCAGTAAGCTGAAAGCAGAAAAACATATTTGTACCCCTTTTTACTCTTGTTATTACACCAAGGTCTCTTGACCCACACTCAGTATTGAAGACTGAGAGAGCCAAGAGACCTCCCTCAGAAAGGAAAAACAGCCTTGCTTGACGTCAAGGTTTAAAAAAAAAAAAAGTGTTTCTACCTTTGGAAGGAACTTGACTCCTTGAATGACTTTTGAAGAGATGGATGAAAGAAGAGGAATACAAGAAATCAGAAGCTGAGAGTGTTCTGGATTCCCTGCATCTCCTTCATGCTTTTGAACTTTTAAACTTTATTTCTATTGAAAAACCTTATAGCTTTGAGTATGAAACCCTTTCCTTTGAACCAGAGAGAGAGAGGGGAAGTTTAGAGAGAGAGCCTGCTCTTCATTCTGCAGACCAAGGGCCATATATATAGGCTAATATAACCTATGGTTGCAAAATGAAATGATTTTGAAATAAAAACATTTTTTTAACCAGAAAAAACAGCTGGTCTGAGGGTCTCTGACTGAGGTTGAGTGTTGACTCAAGCCTCAGCTGGCTCAAGGAGATCGTAATGATGGATTGCATGGGTAGTGGGAAGGCCTGCCACCCATTGGTCAGCACAGAAGACTCGAGCGCTCGGGAGCACTCTCGAGCGCTTGGGACTTCATTCTCAAGCGCTCGAGAGTAAGCTCAGCCAGTGCTTTTTGAAAATGGGTTGGAGCGCTTGGGATTGCTCCCAAGCGCTTGGAAATGATTTTGACCAATTTATTCCTTTTTCAAATCCTTCAAGGAACCAAGTTTCGATTGACATCAGGCTTGTCTTAATCCAAACTTATCATCGGGGAGCCTCCGGGCCACAAATTAAGGAAGTTCAAAGAGTCCAAATTGGGGTGTCTACAGTACTTCTGAATTCTCTCAAAGAACTTCCTCAACACTGGGAGGTGATCCTTCCGTTCTTTCCCTTTCACTATCATGTCACCGACATAGACTTCGACTTCTTTGTGAATCATGTCATGTAGCAGTGTAGTAGCGGCCCTTTGATATGTAGGCCCAGCATTCTTCAACCCAAACGGCATGACCCGATAGCAATAAGTCCCCCACTCGGTGATGAACGTGGTCTTTTCCCTATCCTCTGGTGCTAAGAGAATGTGATTGTATCCAAAGAAACCGTCCATGAAAGACAGCAAAGCATGCCCTGCAGTGTTATCAACGAGTACATCTATATGCGGCAAAGGAAAGTCATCCTTAGGGCTTGCTTTGTTCAGGTCTCTAAAATAAACGCAGACTCTGATTTTTCAATCCTTTTTAGGGACAGGCACAATGTTTGCAACCCAAGTGGGGTATTCAGTCACTATTAGAAAACCGGCGTCAATTTGCTTGGTTATCTCTTCTTTTATCTTTAACACCCAATCGGGCCGCATTTTTCTTAACTTTTGCTTGACAGGTTTGGCATCGGGATAGAGTGGGATCCTGTGCTCGACGATTTCTGGGTCGATTCCGGGCATGTCCGCGTGGGACCAGTCAAAAACTTCTTTGAATTCTTTCAATAAATCGGTGAGCTCTTGAAGCTCAATGGGAGTTAGCCCAGAACCGACCTGACCCAATCGAGGGTTCTCCTCATCATCCAAATTTATTGAGATTATTTCTTCTTTTAAAGGCTGAGCACGCCTTTCGTTTTTGTGCTCGACGAGGGAACGGATTTCCTTAGGGATGTCCCCATCGAAATCTATTCTTTCATCGTCGGGATATACACAATTTATTTCAAAGTCCGGCAAGTAAGCAAAAGCATTTTCCATTTCATCAATGGGGGCCTCGGTAGGAGGAAATATAGCGGTGGACTCAAACTCAAAGTAAAAGCTACGACGAGGAGGGCCAATAGGCACAAGCTCCAACTCTGCGCTAGACGACGACTCAGTGCTAAACTCGGATGCAGTGTCAGTGCTGTGAGTGCGCTTTACAAGTGGAATGAAAGTGCAATTTTCATATGTGCCTACGGCTCCACAATGAACATGGAGGGATGTTCGATCTCTTCTTCTTCTCCCAGCATCAGCACGGTAGCATCTTCTATCATACACCCCGATTCCTCGCCCCCGAACAGCGATTGAAAGTGGCCCGTTTCAAGAGCTTTGAGCCAATCTAGTGCTTCAGACAGTTCCTCTATCTTTGCAGCCTCTTCATCACTCTCCCAGGTGTCATTGGCAAAGATTTCGAAACCAGGATACTTCACCTTGGTTTCCAAGTCTATGAATGGCTCTGGCTCTCCCTGGTACAGCTTCTCCTTCTCGTTGATCATGGGACCGGCTCTAAACTTTATTCCAGCACCATGGGCTCGGGCGCGATTGCGCCACTTTCTTGTGGGATCATTCTTCTTAGGCACATAGCCCAAACCATACGGGTCAACACTCCCAGGGAAATGAGGGAACTCAGACACTCCTTGTTGATTGCGACCAAGGCCCAGGCCAGGCAGGTAGTTCATCCTTCTCATGATCTCCAAAGCCGCAGAGCTTACCACAAAACTCTCATCATCCGGATGGTGCACACCTTTGTAGTTATAACAGCAAATCCCCCCATGGGTACATCCTCTTCTCCATGCATAATTTCCAGTAGCGGGGAGTTGTCTTCCGAATGAGGACGGATGCCAGAGTCCCCATGAATTATGAGAGTCCCGTAGTCCAATCCCAAGATGAGCTTTTGGTGCAGCGTGGACGGCACCCCCATTACATCAGAGCGGTGTAGCCACGGCCTCCCCAGCAGGAGGTTGAATGAGGCAGGGATCTCCAAAACACAAAATTCCATAGTAGTCTTGAATTTTCCGGTTGCCAGCTCTAAGTTGACTGTTCCCAAAACATCACGGCGTGTATTGTCGTAGGCACAGACTCCCAGAGTCGACGGTGTAAAATCCTTATTCTTGAGGCCGAGACTATAGGCGGTGCGGAGAGGACACACATTAATGGCGGAGCCGTTATCAACAAGGATTGCCGAAACCCACTTTCCGAGGCACTTCATGGTGATATGAAGGGGCTTGTTGTGGTCAGCTCCCTCAAGCGGCAGGTCTTTCTCGGTGAAGGACAAGGTGTGTTGGGTAAGGTTTGAGGTTATAAGGGCGATCATGGCTTTCAGTGTGATATCCGAGGGAACCTCGAGCTTGGAGAGGGTATTGACGAGTCTTTGGTGATGTTCGCGGGAAGATGCCAATACACCCCATATAGACATATGGATCGGGGTTTCACGAAGTTGTTGGATGATAGGGTCAGTGGAGGTTTCGCGGTCAGAGTCGGGGAGTGAGTTGAGGTCGATGGACGGTTTGGGCTGGGTAGGTGGGTTAGGTTTAGTGGAGCTTGAGGGATTATCTTGTGGAGTAGGGGTGTTAAGATTTGTGTGGTTGGCTTGGTTCTTGGGGATGTTGGGGTTGTTTTGCTGTGGTGGAGCTGCTCGGGATGAGCTTCCCTGCTGGAGGTTGGAAGGTTGGTATACCCTGCCACTCCTGGTAAGGTTACCGACTGTCTCGGGGATAGGATCCCACCAAGAACCTTCCCAGAAGTTAGAGAGATCAGTGTCAGCCTTGCGCTTCCCTTTGTCAATCTTCGTCTTCTCAAGAGTGTCATTGAGAAATTCCATCTCCAATGCATTCCATATGTTCTCCTCTTCCAACGAATTCCAAAAATTCACGTTGTTGTTGTTGTTGACTTGCAAGGACCCCTCATCCAGCATAGCCTTGTTAACGGTTAGTTCTTTGCCATCCACCCATATGTTCACCAGTTCAGCGTTGCCCCAGATGTCTTCAGGATCAAGCACACAAATGTTGGGCTCATCAAGAATTTCAACTATCGGCTACGGGAGAAACTCGTCAATAATATGCTCCTGCGGACAGAAAGCATGATCCATTACATAGTCCAGAACATTGGAGTTTTTGGTGAGAATGACGATAGTTCTGACAGAGAGTCCCGAGAACATGTGAGGGTTCATCAAGTCTAGTTCTTGCTCTACTTCTTCTTCTCGAAAAAGGTATGCCAAGGATGTTTCATCCAGAGGGTCAAAGTCATCTATCCAATGCCATCCGTTGAGATCTGGCTCCCATTCCCACTCATCTTCCTCTTCGACCGGTTCAGGTTCCATGAACAGAGCAAACAGAGAATACCCATCCAATGAGTCAGCCATCATCTATTCCCAATCCTATCTCCAATCTCCATGCTCCAACTCCTCTACTTGGTGAGAGTCGAGTGCCACAGGCCACGGCGATAAGAGCCCGGTGTTCCACTGCGAAGAAGTCATTTGCTAAGTCATCCCATCTTCTTTGAAAATCCCATTCTATAGTTTACAGTGCATAGACAGCATCCTCAACTGGCAGTTCGGCTTAGGTTGGGTGGTAGGAATGATGTAAAGGCTCGGGTTAAAGGGGGAGGCTAGGGAGATATGGTTGGTGTGAGTGTTCGAATGTTTTGGCAATGGGTTGGAGACGGTATTGGGCTTTTATGGAGGCATGGGGAGGGTTTTGTTATCAATGAGGTCCTGGATAGCGTGGCGAAGGCGGAAACAGTTGTCGGTCAGGTGGACCACATTCTGATGGTAGGCACAGTATGCATTAGGGTTATGGGAGGCAAGGAGCTTTTGAGGGAGAGGAGTAGGGTTAAGTGGCTTGAGGACGCCGCTTTCGACCAATTTCTCGAGCACAGCGAAGAGAGGTGCTGAGAGCAAAAGTGCGAGGTTGAGAACGGGGTGGGTTGTTCTGAGTGACAATCTGATTGATTGGCTCGGTTTGGATAGTGTTTGTGGAGGTGTTGGGAAGGTTGGTGTAGCCGGAATTGCCAAACAGAGCATTACTGTTACCAGAGTAAACTTTCTTTGGCTTGGGGGCAGGTTCAGGTTTATCAAGGATGCCAAGCTGGACTACTTCTTTGACATCCAGGCCAGTATCGAAGAACAACTTGAAATCCGAACACGCTTGTGCCATGACCATATGCCTTGCCAGGTTGGGCTGAAGGTTTCGAATGATCATCTGAATCTGATCCATGTCTGATGGTCTATCCTTCATTTGGGCCGCTTTCGCCCTCCACCTCTTCACAAAATCCGCAAAAGTTTCCTTGGCATCCATTTTCGTGGACTCCGACTCACAAGTAGTGACCTCCAGCTGAATGTTGTAATCATATTGCGCTATGAAAGCTGCACATATGTCCTTCCAAGATCGTTTCCTTCTTTCGTCCAGCGACGTAAACCAGTGGAGGGCATGACCCACGAGAGTCTGTGAGAACATCTGAGCCATGGCGTCTCTCTCGACACCCCACGTGGAGAGTGCTCCTATGTATCCAGTCAAATGCGCCTTCGGGTCTCCGGTTCCGTCAAACTTCGCGAAGTCTATGGGCCTGAACTTCTCAGGTAGCTTTGCATTGGGAAACAGATAGAGCTTGTTGATGTCAAAGCCCGTTGTAGCGATCTTCTCATTCCTTGCTACAGACTGCTCCAACTGGGTTATCTTTGCTAGTACGGCCGCCATCTCAGGGTTCTGTGGGGTTTCCATCTCGAGGGCTGGTTGTTCCGGGTTTGGGTTTGGATTTAGATTTGGGTTGGGGTTTGGATTGGGGTTCGGATTCCCAGCCGGTTGTTCCATCTTCTCCTGAAAGCCCAAAGCACTGCTAGGATCTGACTCAAGTTGAAGCCGCTCCAATCTCTGCCCAAGGGGTCTGGTCCAGGAGGGTATGATGTTTTTCTTCTTCGGCCCAATTGCTCAGAACTGACAGCAAAGCAAAACTGTGCTCAGACGCGGTTCTTGCTTGCATTTTTATGAAATTTGTGCATGGTTTTAGAAAATGCGTGCATCATCATCACCGTCATCGACTCTAAATTTTCAAAAAGGATTGACTTACGGGAGGTTGCCTTGATCCTCAGATTTTTGGGGTGTATCCTCGTTTTGGAACCGTCGATTCCCAAAAGATGCTAAAATAAGCTAAGTATTTGGTTAATATTCTATCGACAATTCGACCATTGGTTTGGAATGACTCGGGGTGAACAATGTGATACGATAACCAAAGCGACGTAAGCGATACACTTGCTTTTAGCCAGGGCGGTGTTGGTATCACAACGTTTTGCTTCCTTGTCATCCCTTCCCTTTGGTTAAATCCCCAATTAAATACTAGTCAAGGACTTAGCAAGATTTTAGTTTCCTTTAGGTTTGGACTCGAGGACTTGTGTGATTTAGCAACACGCTTTAGGGCGCTTGACTCTACATCAGGTCTTGGCAACCTTTCGAAGACCACGCGAGCGAGTCTCGAGAACCGTGGCCGACAGTATGATGACGCAAGATGGAATGCAGCACGTAAACAGAATATAGCATGTAACCTGTAGACACCCCAATTTGGACATTTCAAATTTCCTTAATTTGTGGCCCGGAGGCTCCCCGATGATGAATTTGGATCAAAACAAGCCTTAGACCTGTCAGGACTTTGCTTCTTGAAGACTTTAAAAGGGGAAATAAAATGTCAAAATCAGTCCCAAGCGCTCTGGATCAATCCCAAGCGCTCAAAACCATTTTCAAAACCTGGGATTTGACAAACTCTCGAGCACTCGAGAGTAAACTCCGAAGCGCTCGAGACTGAACCCGAGCGCTCGAGACTTTTGTACTGGCCAATGGATGCTGGAGCTTCCCCACTTCCCATGCAGGCCATCATTATAGCCGTTTTGGCCGGCTTAAACCTCAGGCAACACTCCACCTTAGTCAGAGGTGAGTCAGGCCTGATGGATTTGTAAAGATTCCATATCATATTTTCTAAAATGGGACCTTATGTTAGTTTGCCTATATAAGACCTCATACCAGCTCAAACCAACAGGTTTTCTCTCTCTCTAAAACCCCCCTTGACAGTCCAAACAGAGCTGTTCTTCCTGATCTCTCTCAAAAAAGCTTGATTTTCAAAAGAAAAGCAACCAAAAAAAAAATCCAAGGCATCACACACATGCAAGAAGCTCAGATGATCTGCATACTCTGATCTTCCTGATCTTTCTTCTTTTCACCTCCTAGAACTTTTCAAGAAGCAGACTCCCCAACCAAAGGTAGAAGCTTTCTACCTTAGTGTCAACAATCAACGAAAACAAGGCTGTTTCTCCTTTCTGAGGGAGGTCCCTCAGCCCTCTCAGTCTTTAATACTGAGTATGGGTTGAGAGACCTTGGTGTAATAACAAGAGCAAAGGGGCATGAACGAGTTTTCTGCATTAAGCTTACTGGAAGCACTCCCAAGCGCTCGGGACCACTCCCAAGCGCTCGAGAGTGGCTCCAACATTGTTTCATTCTTTTAAACACCTAAATGGACATGCATGGGGAGTAGGGTGCGTTTTAAAACTGTTTTAACCTTTTTTTAAGTGTATTGGTACAAACGATCTGCCTTTTTGAAGAAGAACAAAGAAGATGACCTTCATTCAAGGGCATGCAAAAGAGTTTTACTCTAGATTTAAAAACACACATTTTCATACTTCAAAAGCACAAGATCTGATGTACCAGCATTCTACATTGAGTGTACTGGATAGTTGAAGTCAGTTCTGGGGTGTGGTCGCTCCCAAGCGCTCGAGTTCACTCTTAAGCGCTCGGGAGTGGCTGCATGAAGCCTTGATCCATTTTCCTTCCAGCTTGATCCTCCCATTGCCTTTGCATGCCCATGCACGCACCCCTCTTTGCCTCTTAGAACTGTTGAGCTATTTTTCAAAAGAGCAGGAATGCATGGCTTGGAAGAATGGAGTTTGTTCCTGGTCTACTGGACTGATCCCATTCTGCTAAGCCCTCTGTTTAGCCTGTGACATGATCAATGATATTTCAGTTTACATTTTTGGTATCATATTCTATTATATTCTGCTGGACTAACGTGATTTGCAGGTTGGATATGCAACACTCCCAAGCGCTCGGGAGTGCGCCCGAGCGCTCGAGAGTGAGATCAATGACAGGGTTCCCGGTTTCATGTTATCTTGCATTTCTTCATCATTTTTCATTCATTCACTATACACATGCACATGCATGCACTCCCCCGTATTTGATATATCTGTAAATGCATGCTAGCTGTTTATTGAAACAAAATCTTTTGAAAAATCCCACAAATGTTTAGTAGAGACCGATCTCGTATCGGGCGAGGGGGGTGCCGTAAAACCCTTCCCCCCTCGTAACATGGCTTCCAAACCCTCAAACAAATCTCTGGTTTTCAAATTCAATCAATCATTTTCAAATCAAAACGGTTTCTCGGGTGGCAAACCACAAATCCGGGTGGCGACTCTTCAAACTTTTTTTTTCAAATCGATCCTAAAAGGCGAGGCGCTTCTTTCACGGGCCGCCCTGATATCCACCCGGGGCTGTGGTAGCCCACAGTGGCGACTCTGCTGGGGAAAAGATTTACTTAATACTTAAGAGAAAATTTGGCATGTTTCCAAAACGGTCCGTTTTCCTTGAATATTAATTAAATTTGTGAGTCAAGCTTGAAAAACATTTGTGGGATTTTCAAAATTGTTTTGTTTCATTTTTCTATCCTTTGTATATATCTTATGCAGCCCCGCTGTTGTGTTTCGGCAATCTTGCCCGGCTTGCCGGTGACAAGGAATCCCGGAATGCTCAGCAACCCTCGACCGTGATGAGTCATATCTGCCGTTCGTACCGTTATTGGGTGTACGCTCAATAATGGGAGGTATACCTTGACTCTAGTCCGGGGAACCCTCTCCAAGCCAAAACCGGCCTTTGTACATGTTTAGAAAGCCGTAGAACCTTCCAAATTAGGACAGGAACCTACAGGGCAGGATTATGTGTTATAGCCTGTTTACGTGCCGCATTGCATCTTGCATTGTCATGCTGTCAGCCACGATGCTCGAGACTCGCTCGCGCGATCTTCGGAAGGTTGCCAAGACCCGATGAAGAGTCATGCGCTCTAGTGCATGTTGTTTGAATTACATTAGTCCTCGAACCCGAACCTAAAGGAAACTAAGATTTTGCTAAGTCCTTGAAATGGAAACTCTAAATGACACGTTGGAAAAGACAGCACTGGACAAAGGGAAGCGTAAGGCGGATGACTATGACTTGGACTTCTCTGATTTCTGGGAAGGTACTTGGTGGGAGCCCATTCCCAAAACAGTTAGCAACCTTACCAGAAGTGGGAGAGTTTACCAGCCTAACAACCTCCTACAGGGTAGCTCATCCCGAGCCCCTCCACCGCAGCAGAATACCCCTGTCAATCCTACAAACCCGAACACTTCCGTCCCGCAAGCTCCACAAAATAACCCTTCTAGCTCCACTAAATCTAACCCACCTACCCAGTCCAAACTATCCATCGACCTCAACTCCCTCCCTGAACCTGATCCGGAAGCCTCCACTGATCCTATTATCCGTCAACTCCAGGAAACCCCGCCCGCATGTCTATGTGGGGAGTGTTAGCTGCCTCTCGCGAGCACCGCCGTAGGCTTGTCAACACCCTCTCCAGACTTGAGGTCCCCTCTGATATTGCCCCAGAAGCTCTCATTGCTCTCATAACCCCGAACTTCACCCAACACACCTTATCCTTCAAGAAAGACCTGCCGCCTGAAGGAGCTGACCACAACAAGCCCCTTCACATCACCATGAAGTGCCTCGGAAAGTGGGTTCCCGCAATCCTTGTTGATAATGGCTCCGCCATTAACGTGTGTCCACTCCGCACTGCTTATTGCTTGGGCTTTAAGAACAAAGACTTCGCGCCATCGAATTTGGGTGTTCGCGCTTATGATAATACACGCCGAGATGTTCTGGGGACAATCAATCTGGAACTCGCAACTGGCAAGTTCAAGACCACTGTCGAATTCTGCGTACTGGAAATTCCTGCATCCTTCAATCTCCTATTGGGAAGGCCTTGGCTACATCATCCGGATGTTATGGGTGTACCCTCAACATTGCACCAGAAACTGATCTTGGGTTTGGACTCTGGAACCCTCATCATTCATGGAGACTCAGGCATTCGCCCGCACTCTGAGGACAATTCCCCGCTGCTTGAGATTATGCATGGAGAGGAAGATGTTGCCATGGGAGGCTTTGCTGTCATGACTTCGAAGGTGTGTACTATCCGAGCCGAGGACGGCTTCTTGCTAAGCTCCACAGCACTGGAAATTATGAAAAGGATGAAGTATCTGCCAGGCATGGGCTTGGGGCTTTACACTCAAGGTCTCCCCGAATTCCCTGACTTCCCTGGGAGTAACGAACGTTTTGGTCTAGGCTATGATGCCAAGAAGAGTGATCCAGCAAAGAAGTGGCGCAATCATGCCCGGTCCCGCGCAATTGAGATGAAGTCGAAGGGGAAAGAACCACTGTACCAAGGAGAGCCTGAACCATTGGTGGACATCGAGACGAAAAAGAAGTATCCTGGCTTCGAAATCTTTGCCAATGATACCTGGGAGAGTGATGAAGAGGTTCCAAAGATGGAAGAATTGTCTGAGGCACTCGACTGGCTGGAAGCTTTTGGTTTGGGCAGTCTCCAACTTCTGTTCGAGGGCGAGGATCCGGAGGGTATGGTCGAAGATGCTGCTGTGCTTGCGCTTGGAGATGAAGAAGAGATTGAAGACCCTTCCAAGCTCATTGTCGAGGCTATAGGCACTTATGATAATTGCACTTTCATTCCACATGTAACTCACACTCACAGCACTTGCACTGAGTCTGAGTCTGACTCTGAGTCCGACACTGACTCGTCGTCTAGCACGGAGTCGGAGTTTGTGCCTATCGGCCCTCCACGTCGTAGCTTGCATTTTGAGTTCGAGTCAACCGCTGTATTCCCCCCGTCTGCTGAAATGGTTAATGAAATGAACGATCTTTTCGCTTACTTGTCGGTTTTTGAAATAAATTGTTTGGATCCCGACGATGAAGGAATAGATCTCGATGGGGACGTTCCCAAGGAGATTCGTTCCCTCATCATTCGCGAAAATGAAAGGCATGCTCAGCCTTTAAAAGAAGAAATAATCTCAATAAACTTGGGTGATGAGGATGACCCTCGATTGGTTCAGGTAGGTTCCGGGCTGTCTCCCACTGAGCTTCAAGAGCTCACAGATTTGTTAAAAGAATTCAAAGAAGTTTTTGCTTGGTCCCACGCGGACATGCCCGGAATCGACCCGGAGATAGTCGAGCACAGAATCCCTCTCTACCCTGACGCAAAGCCCGTTAAGCAAAAACTAAGGAAAATGCGGCCTGATTGGGTTTTAAAGATAAAAGAAGAGCTCACGAAACAAATCGACGCCGGTTTTCTAATCGTAACGGAGTACCCCACTTGGGTAGCCAACATCGTTCCTGTCCCCAAAAAGGACGGCAGAATCAAAGTGTGTGTCGATTTCAGAGATCTAAACAAAGCGAACCCTAAGGACAATTTTCCATTGCCACACATAGACGTACTTGTTGATAATACTGCAGGGCACGCTCTACTATCTTTCATGGATGGCTTCTCGGGGTACAATCAGATTCTCCTGGCTCCAGAGGACAGGGAAAAGACCACGTTCATCACTGAGTGGGGGACATATTGCTATCGGGTCATGCCGTTTGGATTGAAAAACGTCGGTCCTACGTATCAGAGGGGCGCTACCACACTGTTGCATGACATGATTCACAAGGAGGTCGAGGTATACGTCGATGACATGATAGTGAAGGGAAAGGAAAGGAAAGACCATCTCCCAGCATTGAGAAAGTTCTTTGAAAGGATTCGAAAGTACAGAATGCGACTCAATCCGCAGAAGTGCACTTTCGGGGTTACGGCTGGAAAGATGCTTGGATTCATGATCACGACCAGAGGAATCGAGGTGGATCCTTCTAAGATTAAAGCCATTCTTGATATGAAGCCGCCTCAGTCCGAGAAGGAAGTTCGGTGTTTCTTGGGAAAGATTCAGTTTATCAGTCGATTCATCGCTAAGCTGACTCTAACCTGTGAACCGTTGTTTCGTCTGCTCAAGAAGGATGTGAGATTCGAGTGGAGCGACAAGTGTCAAAAGGCTTTTGAAGCAATCCGAACCTACCTACAGAATCCGCCGATCTTGATGCCACCCATTCCAGGAAAACCTTTGATCCTATACTTGTCTGTCACGCCCTCATCCATGGGGTGCATGTTAGCACAAGAGGGAGAAGATGGGGTTGAAAGGGCAATCTACTACCTGAGCAAGAAAATGGTCGGAAGCGAAGAGCGATACACTTCATTGGAGAAGACGTGCTGGGCGCTTGTTTGGGCCACAAAGAAATTGAGACACTACATGCTGTCTTATTTGGTGATACTGATTTCTCGGATGGACCCCCTCAAATATCTGTTCGAGAAGCCAGCACTTACCGGTAAGTTAGCACGTTGGTTGCTCTTATTGGCCGAGTTCGAAATCAAGTATGTCACACGCAAGTCAGTAAAAGGAAGAGCAGTAGCAGAGTTTTTGGCAGATCGCCCGATCGAGGGTCCAGAACACACGGAGTTTCAATTTCCCGACGAAGATGTAATGACTGCAGTTGATGAAACATGGACGTTGTATTTCGACGGCGCTGCAAACCAGAAGGGTTTTGGAATTGGCGTACTGCTGGTCTCGCCCGAGGGGTCACATATCCCCCTTGCTTTCAAATTGAACTTCGAAGTCACGAACAACGAAGCGGAATACGAAGCATGTATTGTTGGGATGGAAGCCGCGCTGGAAATTGGAGTCAAAGTACTAGAGGTTGTGGGAGATTCTAACTTGGTTGTGTCACAAGCGAACGGAGAATGGAAGGTTAAAGATGAGAAGATGAAGCCGTATCATCAGCAACTCGACGAACTTATCCCGAATTTCCAGAAGGTAACTTTCACGCACGTCCCGAGGATGAAGAATCGCTTCGCAGACGCGCTTGCTACTTTGGCATCTATGTTGGAACTTCCGGTCGGAGTAAAATTAAGGCCTGTTATGATTGAACAAAGAGGGAAACACGTGTACGACTATGTCATGAACATCGATGAGCCTGATGATGGACTCCCTTGGTTTCACGATATTTGGAATTTCGTCGAGAAAGGAGAATTCCCTACAGATTCAACCAAGAAGGACCGGATTGCCTTACAGCGTTTGGCGTCTCAATACATCATTTGTGGTGGGCAATTGTATCGGCGATCTCCATGCGGAGTTCACAAGCTGTGCATTCACGGCGACGACACGAGAGCGGTAATGGAAGAGGTTCATGAAGGAGTCTGTGGACCACACATGAATGGGATGATGCTGGCTAAGAAGGTTTTGAGGTTGGGCTACTATTGGTCGACCATGGAGACAGATTGTATCGAATACGTGCGCCGGTGTCATAAGTGCCAGACTCATGCTAATCTCATCCACGTCCCGCCTTCGGAATTACACTCAATGGCGACATCATGGCCATTCTCCGCCTGGGGCATCGATGTCATTGGAAGAATCACGCCCGCAGCCTCTAATGGCCACAGGTTTATCTTGGTAGCGGTCGATTATTTCACCAAATGGGTCGAAGCAGCTTCGTACAAGACTTTGACGGTAGTTCAAGTGGCTCACTTTATCAGGCAAAACATCATTTATCGGTATGGGGTACCTCAAGCCTTTGTATCTGATAATGGTGTGCATTTCAAAGGGAAAGTTCTCGAGCTCTTTGACGAATTCAAGATTCAAGTGCATCACTCAACCACTTATCGACCACAAACGAATGGGGCAGTCGAAGCAGCCAATAAAACCATCAAGTCGATCCTCGAAAGGACTGTCGAATCGGCTAGAGATTGGCTTGAACAGCTACCGCTAGCTATGTGGGGATACCGGACGTCTATCCGCACGCCGACAGGGGCAACACCCTATTCTTTGGTGTACGGTATGGAAGCCGTTCTCCCCATCGAGCTGGAAGTGCCATCACTCAGAGTCATGGCTGAACAAGGAATAGATGAGGCTGAATGGATCAGTGGAAGGTTCGAAGAACTCATGTTGTTTGACGAAAGGAGGCTGCGAGCGTTGTATCACATTCAGGGCTATCAGCGAAGAATCGCCCGGGCATTCAACAAGAAAGTGAAGTCGAGGGACCTACAAGAGGGGGACATGGTAGTCAAAGAAATCCGTGCCCCGATCTTTGATCTTCGAGGGAAGTTTCGACCGAAATGGGCTGGGCCGTACATCATCAAGTCGATCCTTTCTGGGGGGGCTGCATCAATCATCGATCTCGATGGCAACGAGTTTTCAAACCTTGTCAATTTGGACCAACTCAAGCGATATTATCCCTGAGAGAGCTCGCTGGGCCGAAAACCGCAAGGGCGGGCGGTACCGGGCAAAAGTTAGAGCAAGCCTGCTAGGTCGAAAACCCGCAAGGGCGGCCTAGGCAAAAGTAAAGGCAAAAAGTTGAAAAAGAGCTCGCTAGGCCGAAAACCCGAAAGGGCGGTTCTAGGCAAAATTTAGAGCGCAAAAGGAGAGTGTTAATACCCGAGCGAACCCTAGCCTGAACTACGTATGGGCCTGATTCCCCTTCCTTAAGGGATACGTAGGCAATCTCAATTTGAGGTTCGGTCCTAAATTCCAAAAATTCAAATCCGAATTGACAAGTCAGGGCGCATGCAATTAATGAACCGAAAGGGGGAAACCCTTAATCAGTCAATTTTATTCCGATGATTTCTTTATTACAAGCTGAGCATAAAAACAGAAAACGCACAACGAGACCTAACTTTTATTTCAAAAAACGGCAAAATAAGCAATCAACCCATTCTCGCTTCCACATCTCTCCCTAGCCACTTGCGGTACCTTTCGGTTGAAGCAATGGAGTAAAGAGGATCACTTGGCTCAGTCCTACGAGCCTCCCATGTTCGAACATAACTCCGAAGGCCCGGAATGGTGAAGGGAGGGAGACGAAGCACTTCAGATCCTTGCGGCGGCACTTCTTGACTAAGTCCGAGCTGACGAAGGATGCGGAAAGGCGAGTAGAAAGTGAAGCCTGCCAAGCCAGCCATAAACACATGCATCGAGCCCATGTTGCTCACAGTCATCACAGGGAGCCTCAGCCAATGGCATCGCCAAGCGATGTCATCTTCCTCTGCAGACGCAAGGAAATCAGCCCAGTCATCTTCACTGCTGTACATCACCTGGAAAGGACGGTTCCATCCGCTAGCCCGGTACCACCAGTCATTGGCCGGAGGGGTCAGCATATTCAACTTGTCACAAAGCCACATCTATCCAAAAAAAAAAGAAAGAAAACAAGTAAGGAGCCAGATAAAGCCTAAACCAAGCGTCGAGGTAAAATGAATGTGAGAAATAGAAAAAGGAGAGCTGAGTGAGGTCCCTAACCTGCAGCAACAGCGGGCTACCACCGAAAACCCTTGTGCGACCTGCATGAACGGCATCTAACCCCATCAAAGTTTCAGCAAGGACCAAGGGCGCAACATCCTTGCGAGCCTCGATCTGAACAGCGATTCCGACCAACAGAGAACCGGGCTGGCCGACAGATGGAACCAGCAGGAAAACCGCCAGGAGGCAAATGCAACAGGCTGTCATCCGGCGATCTTGGTACTCGAAATCCGTCAAGTCTCCAGGTGGACTGAACTTCTCATACAGCTGCACGATGTTGATGGCATTGCCCCGGGTCAAGAACTCAGCAACGTTCCCACTGACACCCAGTTTAGCTTTTACGATATTCTTCATGCTCTCCCTAAGCATCGGAACAATTGGCTCGGCGGAGTCATGGCTGCCAAGATAGGCATGAAATTCCTCGACGGTGGGACATAGCTCTTGTGAACCGAAGCGAAAGACATGCACTTCGGGATCCCAAAAGCGTGCCGCCGCATGCATCAAGACAGGACGGATAACAATCTCGCAGAGATATTTCAAGGCATGGAGGCGATGCCCTCGGAAGTTCAGCCAATCGATGCCATCAAGGCTGTCCAACCAAGGGCGGAGCAAAGCTTGGTTCAACAAAGCCATGAGAAATGGGATTTTTGAGAGATGGATGATGGAATGAGGTGTGAGGACTTACCAAAGTGAGTCTGGTATTTATAGAAGCTTAGGGGAGGCATCACCACTTCCCCACCAGCCTTGAAACTCATCATTTCCAAAACCCTTTTGGAATTCAAACTTTGGAAAGCTTGAAAAAGCTTTGGAAAAGCACTAGACTTGCTTTGGGAAGCCACTGACCCCTGGGAAGCAGCATAGGGCAAGTTACAAGGTGTCTGGGAAGTGTGTACACAGAAGAAAGCAGCGGGCTAAAGCTAGGAAATGACCTTGGGAAGTTGCAGGAGTCTGCAGATTACAGAAGTCCCGAGCGCTCGAGACTTAACTCCCAAGCGCTTGCATCTTGGAATCCGGAAATTCCAGGGCATGCTGCCCACAAGCAAGTTTTGTTCTCTGGTTTTGAGTCTCAAGATGGCACCTCAAGCTCTATTCCTCCTATGCAGCATGTCCAGTTGTCCAGTTGTCTCAATATTCAAACTTATTCCTCGAAAATCCCAAAATTTTAATAGTTTCCTTCCCGTCGATGTGTCAAAACTTGTGTCGAGAGCATTTGTCCAATTCCAATGGTGTACGCATGTCTTAATACATGATGGTGACTTTGTGGAACAGTCGAACGCACACCAAAGCTTACGAAATCAACTTCCACCTCCCAACGTCCCTATTTCACTAATTGTAGTGGCGTTAGAGGCATGCCCTCGGAATAAGTGCTCTCGTGTCCCATTTCCGTGTCCAGTCTCGGTTAAGTGTAGTTGTTATTTGCCTTAGTGCTTGCGTATTCCACATTGAGGGCATTCTCGTCATCCCAACTCAATTTTCCATGAGTCGAGTCGATTATGTCAAATTTTATCCCGTTTTAAGAGTATCGGTCGAAATTCGCGTGCTCTTTGCTTTCTTTTAAAGCTAGACAAACATATTTCATAAAATACAATTCTTGAAAAAGAGCGCGAATGAATGCAAATGAATAAAAGTGCAAATTTTCATAAATCAATACGGTATCTACAATGAATAAGGAAGGAAGTACATAAGCTGGGGCAAACACACGCCCAATCCTACCTACCGGGGCACGCAGACTCAAACAAAAAATCAAGGCACGCAGGCCCAGGAACTACAACTATGTCGGCACGCAGGCCCATGTAAAAGAAAAGGCTAATGAAAGCAAAAAAACTGAAAGCTCAGCTCAGACGGGTCCTCTTCTGCTGATGTCCCTCGGACTCAGAACTCTCGACCTCGACCTCGTCATCATCATCGTCATCATCGGAAGGGCCTGAGGCGCTACTCGAGTCAGTAGACCCTAAGGCTCGTGACTCGAGCGACTCCTCTGTCCTCCTCTGACTCCTCAGGGAAGGGTCTCCGCTGGGACGCTGCCCTAGGAACCACATCGAACTATCCAGCCCCTGCTCCCCGTCTACCCCGGCCTCTCGTGCTGGTAGGAGCTGGAAGGCTCCCCGTGCCCCGGCTGTGTCCTGGCTGAGCGTCGTGGCTGCACCTGCATATCATAAGCATTCATACATTTGGTACATGTTTTAAAATCCAATGAAATGCATGTGCATGTGTTGCATTTTCATACTTGTGCAGCAACAGGTAAAGCAGCTATAAAACACGATACCCCAGGCTCTATGCCCCAATTGCTCAACAGTTGTGTGCTCGCTACCATCAAAGATAATGGCTCCTCCATTTCCTCTCGGCACCTGCATGATAATTCAAAGATCAAAACAGTGGATGTATGTGCAAGAAACATTTAAAGTATCGAAAGATGCAAAGTCATATTATACCTGTGCTGGAAGTCGCATCGGTAGATGCGGAAGGCGTGGAATGTCCAACAACGCACGTGCTCCAGAAGGGTCTCTCACCCCTATCGTCCAGTCCAATGTCGGCAGCCCGACTGGAGCGGAAGCGGCAGCTGCCTCAGGAACCCCGGTACTGCTCTCGCCTCGTCCTAAAGAACCAGCAACTCTCCCAGCAGCAGCAGGTCTAGCACCTCGCCCCCTACCACGTGAAGAGCGACCACCGCGGCCCCGCCCTCTGGTCTCAGCTCCAGCCTCAGCTCCAACCTCACCTCCAGGCTCGCCCCCAACCTCGTCTCCAACTGCACCTCCAGTCTCCCTCCTGGCCCTCCTGGCCTCGGCTTCGGCTATCCGTCTCCTCAGCTCCGCCTCTACACCCAGGCTGGTGGTCAGATACCTGTCTCTGTAGGCTTCATAGTCCAATGTGCGCCGCAAGTACCGCTCCAAGTCAGTGTCCGGCATCGTGTATCGCTCCAGCTCAACCCGAGTGTAGGTCTCAGTCCGCTGCACCCGTGGAGGGAGTGGCCCTGGCACAATGAACTCAGGAACGCCGAGCGACTGTCGAGTCACCCGATCTCCTAAGTACCACTGCCAGCCCAATGGACATTCCAGCAAGACTCGACTCCTGGTCACCTCCCGGCTCCTCAGAAGGAAGTCAGCCTCCACCCTCGCCCATCGATCCCAGTGAACCTGCATTCAGTTGTTGTTCATTAATAATCAAATCTGGTAAAAGAAAGCGCAGGCATGAAAAGGAAGAAAAGATTGATGTTTGTACCGTAACCCCAGTGATGTTATCCAGCCAACGTCGAAAAACCATCACTTGCCCCCTTTGCTCTTTGGCCCTCCGATACTCTGTGCTCCATGCAAGCGCACGTGGAAGCAAGTGTGGATTTGTGCAAGTGTTCTCGGGCGGGAACATGCCCAAGACCTCATAAGCCCAAAGCTGCTGCAAATCATGAAGATCAAGTCGATTCAAGTCGATACATGTTCAAATTCAATTCATTCAATCTATCAAAGCAATTCAAAGCGGTAATGTTGAAGCATACCTCTATCACCCGCCAGAGTATCCGCCAATAGTGTCCCCACCCCGCGCGTGTGGCGGCTCCCGAAAACTTGATGAGAGTGCACGAGCAGACCTCCCGGTCCAGTATCGGCTCGCCTCAGATCAACCAGGCGCCAAGTAACTCAGGTGAACCCGAGATCGCTGGCGAACAGAGAAGCCCCAACAGTGCAAAGAATCGGCCTGGCCATCTGGGCGCCTCGGCGTCATCCGGCGGCTCGTGATCTCAAGACACTGTGAATCGCCTGCATTCGATACACCTCCGCTGTGGCGCGGGACCCGGCCAAGGAACCACCTCAGAGCTGCATCATCCAGTGCTATACTCTGGTCGAATGGAATCGGCTCACCTCCGACCCGGAGCCCTGTAATCGCGACGAAGTCAAGGGGCGTCACTGTCATCTCCCCGAAACGGAAGTGAAACGTGTTGGTGGCATCCCACCACCGCTCCACTAGTGCCGTCATCACTGCACGATCTACTCTCGCCGAAGTCAGTAGCTGGATGAACGGCCCGAAACCAGTCTCCTCCACCAGCTCCCGCACTCTCCGGGGCAACGCTAAGAAGTGCTGCAATGAATGACCTGAACCTCCGTGGCCATAAATGTCCTTCGTACGCTGTTTCAACAGAGCAAAGAGACAGCATCAGTAAGCAATAAGTGATTCAGGAAAGCAAGTCTAAAGCAGGAAAGTAAAGCATTAAAATCATACCGTGGTCCAGCTAGAAGAGATGTGTGAGGCTCGATCTCGGAGAAGCAAGTCCTCGGGATAATCCATCCGTGCAGAGACGTAGCCAGTCATCCCCGTCGGCTCAAAGAAGTGCAACTGTGGTGCGTAAGTACCGGCCGTAAACCCAAGACGTGCACGGCCCAAGTAGGCCTTCGCCTTAGCGGCTGCAGTAACTCGCTCCTCGATCACTACCTCTACCTCCGGCTCCCTCTCCTCTACCTCCCCCTCCATCTCTGTCCCCGCTCTGTGTTCTCCAGCCCCTGATACTCCAACCCCATTGAGTAGCGCTCCCAGCAGCAGCGCTGAGGCCTGATCCTCTGGGGTCCTCGCTCCCATCAGCACCTCTCTAACCCCAGCATCAAGACCAAGGACGTCCAGTATGTCCTGTGGCCTCGCTGTGTCTAAAAAGTCTCCCTCCGCGAATGGGACTGGCCCGAAGCTCCAATCCCGCTATCACCAACCCGCGGCTCCACCGCCGTCGTCCTCAGAACCGGTGTTGCGACGACGCGGCCGCCTACCACCACCTCTCCACTAGTATCATCCCTCCGCTCGCCGCCCGCCCGCTCTGCCGCTGCGAACAACTCCTCCACTGTCGGAGTGAGAGGAGTGCCCGTGCCCTCACCCCTGCTACTAACCATCCCGTCTCTGCTGCTCGTGGAATCCGTGCCACCGTCGACTCTACTACTATCTCTCTCAATTTCAGCCTCACCAACATGGTCCCTCGTGACCGGATCGCTGCCACCATCTCCCGTGGTCTCCTTGGCCATCCTATCATCGTCCAACCTGCCCTCGCCGCCAGTGACACCCTCCATCACCACCTCGGGACCTTGGCTCCCACCCTCTACCGCCGTACTCCCTCCAGCACCTTCCCTCACTGCCGGAATTCCAGCATCGGCCACCATTGCCGCTGTATCTTCACCCTTGACCCTGCTATCCTCCTCCACCGCCGCCGTGCTCGCCGCCGCCGCCTCCTCGCGGCTGGGCAGCCCCCGATCACCACTGCTGGCCATTCCCCTCTCCTCTCTTTCCCACGAGAACTTTGGCCCCTTTCTTCGAACCTCGTAGCACACCACTGCCCAGTATAGGATCGAAGGGAGGTCGAGATCTTGACCCCGATCCGTTTTGAGAGAGAGATGATTCGGACAGATGAAGAGGAATCGAGAGAGAGGTCGAGAGAGGCTGAGAAATCGAGAGAGGTGTGAGAGAGATCGAGTGTGAGAGTGATAACAGTGAGTTTGATCAAGGTTGAAGGTGTACGGTGTGTGGACTGGTTCTCGAGCGCTCGAGAATAGGTTTTGAACCCCAAACCTGATGAAGAAGATGAAAGGACAGTGGCCCCCAGCAAAGGTCTCGAGCGCTTGAGACCACTCCCGAGCGCTTGGGAGTGGTTCTGAGCGCTGGGATCTTTCCTCAGCCTTCGTACCGGCCCCCGTCGTCCCGTGCCTCTTCCCGCCGACGAGGCTTGCTTAGCTTTTCCCTCTCTTTTTACAAAATCAATCTCAGTCCTGGCTTTGGCCGCGTCAAACGGAACTAGAGGAAGCGAGTCCTAGTCGGTGTTGTGATTTTGAGCTCACGCTCCTCGACTGGCTGTTTTACTTGGTGGTCGATCGAAATTTTGTCTATTTATGCTAATCTCAACTTGTTGGCAGGTATTTCTACCCTACAGATGCTACTTTATCATCGTTCTTTCCGCCAAACAGAGCAACAGGTGGACCATTTGCATGTTGACTTATTAAACTCGCGTCGATCATTTCTCGTGCATGCATCACACGTGTTTGCACCTTTCCATTCACCAAACAGAGCAACAGGTGGACCATTTGCATGTTTATCTTATTAAACTCGCGTCGATCATTTCTCGTGCATGCATCACACGTGTTTGCACTTTTCCATTCACCAAACAGAGCAACAGGTGGACCCTTCATGTATTTATCTTATCAAAATGGTGTCGATCGTTTCTCGTGCATGCATCATACGTGCTTGCATTTGCTGTCTGCTAAACAGAGTAACAAGTGGACTCTTCATGCAAAGCCGTGTCGACCACTTACACGTGCTTGCATTTTCCGCTCACCAAACAGAGTAACAGGTGGACCGTTGCACATTTATCTTGTCAAAGTCTTGTCAATCTTTCTCGCATGCATCACACGTGCTTGCATTTGCCCCAAAGAACTACGCCAGTCTGATCCCTACAGAAAGGGGCACGTAGGCAGTCTGAAAGGACGCGACCGCGTGCATCAAACACTCTTACTTGCATTTGTGTTTGAAATTAAGGGTTTGACGTGGCTCGAATTGGGCTATCTCAATCTTTGAATGTCACTCGCATCCAGACATGATGCCGAGCACCATCCAAAGAGGGGCAACAGTAGACACCCCAATTTGGACATTTCAAATTTCCTTAATTTGTGGCCTGAGGCTCCTCGATGATGAATTTGGATCAAAACAAGCCTTAGACCTGTTAGGACTTTGCTACTTGAAGACTTTAAAAGGGGAAATAAAATGTCAAAATCACCCCAAGCGCCTGGATCAATCCTAAGCGCCAAAACCATTTTCAAAACACTCGATTTGACAAACTCTCGAGCACTCGAGAGTAAACTCAAGCGCCGAGATCGAACCCGAGCGCTCGAGACTTTTGTACTGGCCAATGGATGCTGGAGCTTCCCCACTTCCCATGCAGGCCATCATTATAGCCGTTTTGGCCGGCTTAAACCTCAGGCAACACTCCACCTTAGTCAGAGGTGAGTCAGGCCTGATGGATTTGTAAAGATTCCATATCATATTTTCTAAAATGGGACCTTATGTTAGTTTGCCTATATAAGGCCTCATACCAGCTCAAACCAACAGGTTTTCTCTCTCTCTAAAACCCCCCTTGACAGTCCAAACAGAGCTGTTCTTCCTGATCTCTCTCAAAAAAGCTTGATTTTCAAAAGAAAAGCTACCAAAAAAAAATCCAAGGCATCACACACATGCAAGAAGCTCAGATGATCTGCATACTCTGATCTTCCTGATCTTTCTTTTTTTCACCTCCTAGAACTTTTCAAGAAGCAGACTCCCCAACCAAAGGTAGAAGCTTTTTACCTTAGTGTCAACAATCAACGAAAACAAGGCTGTTTCTCCTTTCTGAGGGAGGTCCCTCAGCCCTCTCAGTCTTTAATACTGAGTATGGGTTGAGAGACCTTGGTGTAATAACAAGAGCAAAGGGGCATGAACGAGTTTTCTGCATTAAGCTTACTGGAAGCACTCCCAAGCGCTCGGGACCACTCCCAAGCGCTCGAGAGTGGCTCCAACATTGTTTCATTCTTTTAAACACCTAAATGGACATGCATGGGGAGTAGGGTGCGTTTTAAAACTGTTTTAACCTTTTTTAAGTGTGTTGGTACAAACAATCTCCCTTTTTGAAGAAGAACAAAGAAGATGACCTTCATTCAAGGGCATGCAAAAGAGTTTTACTCTAGATTTAAAAACACACATTTTCATACTTCAAAAGCACAAGATCTGATGTACCAGCATTCTACATTGAGTGTACTGGATGGTTGAAGTCAGTTCTGAGGTGTGGTCACTCCCAAGCGCTCGAGTTCACTCTTAAGCGCTCGGGAGTGGCTGCGTGTAGCCTTGATCCATTTTCCTTCCAGCTTGATCCTCCCATTGCCTTTGCATGCCCATGCACGCACCCCTCTTTGCCTCTTAGAACTGTTGAGCTATTTTTCAAAAGAGCAGGGATGCATGGCTTGGAAGAATGGAGTTTGTTCCTGGTCTACTGGACTGATCCCATTCTGCTAAGCCCTCTGTTTAGCCTGTGACATGATCAATGATATTTCAGTTTACATTTTTGGTATCATATTCTATTATATTCTGCTGGACTAACGTGATTTGCAGGTTGGATATGCAACACTCCCAAGCGCTCGGGAGTGCGCCCGAGCGCTCGAGAGTGAGATCAACGATAGGGTTCCCGGTTTCATGTTATCTTGCATTTCTTCATCATTTTTCATTCATTCACTATACACATGCACATTCATGCACTCCCCCGTATTTGATATATCTGTAAATGCATTTGATATATCTGTAAATGCATGCTAGCTGTTTATTGAAACAAAATCTTTTGAAAAATCCCACAAATGTTTAGTAGAGACCGATCTCGTATCGGGCGAGGGGGGTGCCGTAAAACCCTTCCCCCCTCGTAACATGGCTTCCGAACCCTCAAACAAATCTCTGGTTTTCAAATTCAATCAATCATTTTCAAATCAAAACGGTTTCTCGGGTGGCAAACCACAAATCCGGGGTGGCGACTCTTCAAACTTTTTTTTCAAATCGATCCTAAAAGGCGAGGCGCTTCTTTCACGGGCCACCCCCGATATCCACCCGGGGCTGTGGTAGCCCACATAACCCTACCCTGTAGGTTCCTGTCCTAGTTTGGAAGGTTCTATGGCTCGCTAAACATGTACAAAGGCCGGTTTTGGCTTGAAGAGGGTTCCCCGGACTAGATTCAAAGTATACCTCCCATTATTGAGCGTACACCCAATAACGGTACAAACGGTAGGGATGACTCATCACGGTCGAGGGTTGCTGAGCATTCCGGAATTTCCTATCACCGGCAAGCCGGGTAGGATTGCCGAAACACAATAGCGGGGCTGCACAAGATATATACAAAAGATAGAAAATGAAACAACATGGTTTGAAAAATCCCACAAATATTTTTCAAGCTTGGCTCACTAATTTAATTTATGCTCGAGGAAAGCGGGCCGTGGAGTCGCCACAGTGGGCTACCACAGCCCCAGGTGGATTGGGGCGGCCCGGAAAACGCAATGTTTTGATTCGAAAAATTTGAGGAGTCGCCACCCGAATTTATGGTTTGTCACCCGAGAAACCGTTTTGATTTGAAAATATTTGATTGAATTTGAAAACCAGAGATTTGAAAAGGGTTCGGAAGCCACGTTACAAGGGGGGAAGGGTTTTACGGCACCCCCCTCGCCCGATTTGAAATTGGTCTCTACTAATCATTTATGGCATTTTTCAAAAGATTGTGTTTCATTAAACCACTTAGCAAGTTTTCAGAATATTATCACATAAAGGGGTGCATGCATGTGCATATGTACAAAGGATAATGAAAGATGGTAAAGAAATGCAAAATGACAGAAACTGAAACCCTATGACTGATCTCACTCTCGAGCGCTCGGGAGCACTCCCAAGTGCTTGGGAGTGTTACATGCTCAGCCTGCAAATCATGTTAGTACAATAGGATACAATACTAAAAATGTAAACTAGAATAATCTTACACATGTTACAGGCTCAACAAAGGACTTATGTGGGCTCCCGCGCCCGAGAATGAGCGCTTTGCTCGAAGAGTCGCCACCCGGATTTTCGAGATGGATGATCCGAGAAACCGAGAGTTTGCTTGAAAAAGGCTTTAAGTCTAGCGAAAACGTTGAGATAATGGGTTCGGGAGCCACATTACGAATGAGGAAGGTTTTTCTTTAAAAAGCACCCCATTCGCCCGGTAAGACCGGTCTCTACTTGATGTTTTCAAAAACGGGAGATCTTCGGTATCATTCGGAATATCAAGCTCTTTAATAAAGCACGAAACGGGAAAGGGACATGGGAAATATATCACATTGACGTGCAGGTGGTGCTATCTGTACAGTCGTGCTAAAATGACATGAATAAATGGAAGTAAATAACATTCAACAGACTGTTTGGACCTCGGGAATACCGCTCACGGCACCCTGAGATGCCGCGGCGAGGCATCTCAACATGCCGTGTGTGGCACCCGCTCTGCTGTCGGTTGGGCCTCAGAATACCGATCACGGCACTCTAAGATGCCGTGGCGAGGCATCTCAACATGCCGCGTGTGGCACCTGCTCTGTCAGACTGTTACAGTCTTTTAAAACATCATTTAGCTCACTAGTTTCTCTGTAGATCTTTTGAAAACTCACGAGTAGCCTCACGGCGGTCAGATCATCCCAAGAACGTCATTATCCTTCTCAAAACGTAGTTTTAAAGTAGTTTTCAACGTTTTTGATCACTTGGGATGATCTTGAAAAGATTTTAGAAGAACCGGAACATGGCTTGTAGATATGGTCTTATTTTAAGAGCTACAGAAACAGTAAACAACAAAAATAGGTAACCACAGCAGAGGAAAACTCAGATCCAGTCAGCCTGTTCACAATAGCACTAGTGTGCATCATGCCGTGCGCTGAGAGTCAGGGTGCCGTGCGTCT
This sequence comes from Rhododendron molle, assembly GCA_025413875.1. Classification (NCBI taxonomy): domain Eukaryota; kingdom Viridiplantae; phylum Streptophyta; class Magnoliopsida; order Ericales; family Ericaceae; genus Rhododendron; species Rhododendron molle. Next base: position 19,318,684 of record CM046393.1, on the reverse strand, counting down.
GATCAACAGACCGCGCGGTTCCCCGACCTCAGCACAGTGTTGGTTTTATTTTATGAAAATAGGTTTTGAGCCAGGATCTAACCAAAAGGGATTAGATCTGCTGACAGAAAGGTCCCCTCAGGACCAGAACGGAATCTAGTCCGAGGAAACTAGTTTATACCTTTGGTTTCGAGCTTGATCAAGGATCGTGGATGCAAGGATGTGGATGGATCGTCACGGATGTGGATGGGGAGTTTAAACGAGACAAAGGGAGTATGGGTGTGAGTGAAGGTTAGGTGTTTTGGGTGATGGGGTCTTGAAGTTAATGAGTGATCAACTTCAATGATGAGAAAGGGATGAGTGAAAGCTCTTAAAGAATGTCTTTTGGGAATGACATCCTTTAAGACTTGGAAATGGGAGTGGTAATGAAAAGGGGGTTTGAGAACTTAGAGAGAGAAAGTAGAGTGAGAGAGTCAAGAGAAAGGCAAGAGAAAGGACTCAAAAGAAGGGCTAAGAGGGACCCCTTTCCCTTGAGTGGAGGGGTTAATTCATAGGCAAATGGCCAAGGATTTTGAATTCAAATGGTGGAGGTGTTTTCTGGGCAGGCCAGAAGTGCATTTTCGGCTGAGCCAGTCATCAGCTCACACTGGCGTGCAGCTTTCTGAGCCAGTCAGCTTTTTGCTCAAGGTGCCGTGCGGAGGAGTTTGGCTGCGCACGGTCCCTTGAATTCTCAAGGTGCCGTGCGCTTGAATATGCCTCCGCACGGTGCCTCCTCCTGTGGTCCAGAATCTTTTGGGCTTTTCATTGGGCTTGGTTGGGCTTGTCAGGTTTCTTGGGTTTTGGGTTTAAGGGTTTATGGTTTTAACGGAGATCCTTTTTCAAGCTCGCAAAGGTATCGTTTTCTCTATTTCATCATCGGGTGGACAAAGGCTCTCCGAGGTCCGGATTGGGGTGTCTACAGAGTCCTCTTTAACGTAACTCGGATACCATTAGTTGGTACAGTGACGGCTTAAAGAATAGGCATCCCAATCCGTTGCTCTAGTGCCTTCGACCAGGAGACAAAACAAAAATGCAAGTAAATAACGATGGTGGTCGCACTCGGGGAGCGCCTACGCACCCCATTGTAGGGATCAGACCGTAGTTCAATTGGGACAATGCAATGTGAGAGAACAAGTCCCGAGGACAAACTCATGCAAAAGCGTGCTTATGGTGTCGTGTGTCATGCGAAGTATTGAAATACCGAGACAAGCCCTCGGGAGGCGAAAATTGAATTTTGAATTTTTGAGACGAGCCCTGGGGGCTTAAAATTGAATTTTTTTGAGACGAGCCCTCGGAGGGCGAAAATTGAATTTTGAGACGAGCCCTTGGAGGGCGAAAATCGAATTTTGAGACGAGCCCTCGGGAGGCGAAAATCGAATTTTGAGACGAGTCCTCGGGAGGCGAAAATCAAATTTTGAATTTTTTGAGACGAGCCCTCGGAGGGCGAAAATCAAATTTTGGAGACGAGCCCTCGGGAGGCGAAAATTGAATTTTGAGACGAGCCCTCGGAGGGCGAAAATTGAATTTTGAATTTTTTGAGACGAGCCCTCGGAGGGCGAAAATTGAATTTTGAATTTTTGAGACGAGTCCTCGGGAGGCGAAAACTGAATTTTGAATTTTTGAGACGAGCCCTCGGGAGGCGAAAACTGAATTTTGAATTTTGGACCTGCTGGGGAAAATATGTCGGATCCTTGAACCAGTCACGGTGAGTCCCGGAGGACGAATATCAAGAAAAAAGGCAAATACGGCGAATTCCCGGGGGATTAAATGGCGCCGTAACCGATGCACGACATTCTAAGGGATCTTTACTGCAAAACGGCTGAGAATTGAGTTTCCAAGAAGATTTTGGTGGCTGATTGGATCAATTTTCGAGACAAGGCATTTAAGCATTTGAGCCAGGGTGCCGTGCGGTCTGAATTAGGGGCGCGCGGCACCTCGATCTTCTAAGCACCCCTTCGATTTCCGAGAACAGTTGGCAGATTTAAGGGTGCCATTAATTCAGGTGTGCCCTTTCGTTGGCTGGGACGGCTTTATAAGCATGGGGGGTGCCATATTCCATGCACCACCAACAAAACTCCAAAGTTTCTCTTCTTTCTTCACTTCTTTCTACGAAAAACAGGTCGTTCTTCGAAGCTTTGACATGGACAGCAGCCGTCTTGCGGCCCGCGTCGAGGCTCTAGAGGCCGAGATGGCCTTCTTCCGGGGGGAGATTGAACAATTGAACGAGCAAATCGCAAGGCTTATTTCCACCATCCGCACCCTTCGTTGTGCCGTCACCAACCTTCAAGACTTCACGTTTGATCAATTGGGCGATAAAGACGATCCAGATTCTGTCCTTGGGCGCGAACCGGAGGAGTCCGCGGAGGATTCGGAGGGAAATCCGAACGGTTCGGATGACCGTTCGGATAGGGCGGACGATGCCTCGGACGGGGGCAGCGACTGAGGAGGACGAGGGGGAGAAGAAGTAGGATTAAGAAGAAGAAAGGGCAGTAGGCCCATTCCTTATGTTTTTGTTGTTTTTCTTTTCTCTCTTCCTTTTTTTTTTTTTTGAACAATGTAATGACAAATCCCGGGGGTTACCCCGGGTGTTTATTGAATGAAAAGTCCCTTTCTTTTTCTTTCATTCTGCATTCAAACTTCTAATTAAATCAAACACGGAAACGCCACAAACTGTTTTCAAGAACCAAACTGTCGAAACAAATCGCCATGTCGTGCGCAGCCGATTTAGGTACGCACGGTATCGTAAACTAGAGGCATTGGATGTTCGTCTAGGGTGCCGTGCGACCCGTTCAACGTGCCATGCGGCCAGGGAAGCTTTGAACCCGGTCCAAAGTCGATTTCCAGGCGAACCGGTTAGAGGGATATATATATATACGCGGGGTGTACACAGTACACCCCACTTCGAAATTTCCCTCTCTCTCTCGGTCTCTCTCTCGATCATCTCTCTCTCTCTCGCTGCTCCCTCTCTCTCGATCATCTCTCTCTCTCGCTGCTCCCTCTCTCTCTCGCTGTGCTCTCTCTCTCTGGACTGCTCTCTCTCTCTCTCTCTCTCTCTCTCTCATATACATTGATCATGGAGCCAGGTGATATTTCTGGTGACGACACATTACTCCGGGCCGAGGCTACACCACCTCCTGCCCTTCCGAAGGATGGCACGACAGTTGGGGCTGAGCCAGGGGCCCTTGGGCAGCCGGCATTGGTCGAGGAGACCGCGGCCGGGGCTGCCGCGGAGCATTGGCCGGGTACGGCCAGGAGACGGGGACTCCGGGTGCAGTGGAGTCGATGGGTGATGCAGAGGTTTCGGGCCGGTTGGAGGCGGCGGCTAGCGTGGAGGAGAGGGCCACAGAGGGCCACGGTGGTGGTGGTTTAGACCCGGTGGTAGAGGAGACAGAGGCTTCTCTTGTGAGCGAGCCTCGGACTGACCTGGGGAAGGCCCCCATCGTCGCGGACGAGCCGATGGTAGAGCCAGTAGCGGAGCTGGTGGTGGAGGACACACCGCCCCTGTTTGTGGGTAGTGGCGTAGGTGCAGGGTCGTCACGCCCCGTAGGCATGGGTGACTACCTGGGGACAGCGTCCATGGAGGACGTGCTGGAGTTAGTGCACAGGTTTCCTGGGTTGGGGGACGCTTTACTTGCGGCCCGTGAGACGGAGCTGCAGGCTGGGCTTAGGACCGGGGGTGTTAGAGAGCCGGAGGTTGAGGGGAGGCGAGCTGAGGAGGCCGGGGTGATGGCTCCTCGCGTCACTGTGGTGGCCGAGGCGACTCTGGCGTTGCAGGGGCGAGGGCCCTACGACGAGGCGGTTTACGTGCCCTTTCAGCACGTGGTGGTGCCCTCACTTTTCGACCCCTACACTCCGAGGAGACCGACTTACGACGAGGCTCTGGTCTTGAGGGACCCTCAACAGCACCTTTCCTTGCGATGAGACGAGGTATACTTTAAATATCTGTATTTCAAATTCCAATGCATCGTATTTCCATTTCATTGCATCTAAGTATACCACTGTATTGCATGTCATGCCTGTTCACTGAATATTTATCCATTTGTTGTAACAGCGATCTCGCTGCGTGTTATGGAGGTTCGGCCGTCAGGCCGACGCTTTGGGGAGAGGTTGCCCGAGGCTTCATGAGATAGTTAGGCAAGCGGGCCGGGAGTTTGTAGGGTGTTGCAGGGGCGTAACCCACCGCCCAGATGGTGAGGGCTCGGGCCGAGAGGTGGTGGGATACGACGAACACCCTCCACTTTTCTTATGGTGAGCCGACCGTGACGCCGTTGGATTTGGCGGCGATCACCGGTCTCGTGGTCGAGGTGACCCTATCCTTTCGACCTGCCACAGAGAGGCAGGCTGCGTTCCAGCGGGCGATGTCGGGGCACGAGCTGAGGGCAGAGGGGGATGATGCCAAGCTTCTCGTGTTTTGGACAGAGAGACTTACCGACAGGGTGGAGGAGGAGCAGATGGCGAGGTGTTTTCTGCTATACTTACTTGGTGCGCCCCTGTTTCCCAACAAGCGCAACCGAGTACACCTCTCGCTTCTTCCCGCCTTGAGGCGCTGGGAGATCGCCCGCTTCGACTGGGGAGGTGCGGCACTGGGACGTGCTATGCCTTTATGGGTTCCCTTTCCCGCGGAGCAGGAGTGAGCCGGAGGCTACCTGAGGGTCTCGGGAGGTATATCTTGTTTCCTTTCTCATGAATAGTTAGCTTTCCATTTATATCTATTCAATGTACATCTTGTGCTAACTTTCAATGTCCCGAATTGCAGCTTTGGATGTACGAGGTGATAGGGATGTACCCTCCTGAGACTACGTGTCCTGACGACACGATACTCCCTCGAGCCCTACGCTGGTCGACGGAGTACAAGGGCATGAAGAGAGGGAGAGGCAAGCTTGACGCCTTCCTACTTTACTTGGACGAGCTGCGTCCTGATCAGGTACTAAAGCGCTTTCCCATCTATCTGGCTTATCTCCATCCAGACAGTGTTTTGATTATCGCTTATTCTTGATGACAGGTCTACTGGCGGGTGTGGGACTGCTTCGAGATCCCCTACGTCGCGCAGAGTAGGGTGGTTGCCAGGGGTAGGGTGCTTCTCGAGTCCCCTTACGGCTGGCAGTGGTACTTGGGTGACCGAGTGTCACGCCAGTCGTTGAGGCTGGACGCCTTTCGAGTCCCTGGGTTGCTTCCTGCTCTGGTGCAGAGGACGGACCAAGACACTCGAGGGAGGTCGAGCATTTTACACGGCCGGACCTGAGTCAGAGCCGTTCTTCGAGGCAGTGGCCGCTCGGCGGACTACGCAGAGTATCGCCTCGCACTCGATGGCAGGTCTGGGATACGTGCCGCTTGGGAGGCGGCACACGCAGCATGAGAGGGCGCTGGAGGAAGAAGGGAAGAAGAGAGACAGGGGCGACAGAGCTGGGCCGAGGGTCGGGTGCCAGAGGTCACAGAGGTGCGGGCCTAAGTGGCACTAGTCTCCTCGCTCTCTTGACAAGGACGTGACGACCCCCAGGGAGTCCCTCGTGTGGTCGCGGTGCCACGCCCTTCAGCTGAGGCCCGGTTCCTTGCCTGTATAACATATTCTTAATCTTTTGTTCGTTAGTTCTTTCCACATGTTCTGGATCGATTTCCTTCATTGCAGGCTCCTCCAGGGTACGTGAAGGAGATGGCAGAGGCCATGATGGGCCTGGAGCAGCTGGTGAGGCAGTACGCCATGGGCCACCCTCCAGAGGTGTTGCCTCGTGTTGGCGGAGCGATGGTACACTCTCGAGCTTTAGTCAATTGCTTTACTACGACCGCTTATATTATGATTATGATGCAAATGTTATATGAATGCTTATACCATTGCAGGCCAGAGGAGGGGCTACACGAGGGTTGCGGCGGAAGTCCGTCCGCCCGATAGTACGACAGGTCTCCTCTGCTGGCTCACGGGAGGAGCCGGCGTCGAAGAGGACACGACGCTCTGTAGGGACCGAGGACGAGCCTATTGACGTCTCTGAGGACGATACACCTGAGCCTATAGACGTCGACCTGGAGGTTACTTCCGGAGGCACCGTACCCAGGGCGACTGGCACTCCCGAGGTGAGCAGCTCTCCCGCGGACGAGGAGATTTCTGTGGAGGACGAGGAGGAGAGCGAGGACGAGGACGAGAGTTGAGCTCCCTTTTGCTTTGTACTTTTGACGGAGCCTGCGTGCTTCTTTTTGCAGGGCGCCTGTTATCCCTTGGTAGATAGGACATTGATCATTGGGCCATCGTGCCCCCCCCTTTTTTTTTGTACTTTGATTCATGGATGCCTTTGGGACATGTATACAGATATTTTATCCTTTCATTGTTTACGCCATTCAATCTCCTCTGGTTTGCATGAAGAAAATTTGAATAACTAAAACATTAACCGGGGTGTGCAACCAACCGCTGAACCGAATGTGAGGCTTGAGAGAGATGCATTTACAATTGAAACATATTGACAGTGAAATAGAAACCAAAGAAAGCGACTAGATAAACCTTGGTAAAATTGACTATATGCACCAGACTTTATATAGGCATCTTTACAACTGACTCCAGACACAAGCATACGGCAATAACGACCTTTAAATCTTGACATGTGACTTGGGAGTTCTACTTTGCCTTTGGAATATACCCAAAAAGTAGGAAAATGTTGACTTTAACATGCGACCTTCTCGAGTTTTGACTTTGGACACGAACCGGAACTTGGACCAAGTCACTATTGACCATTATGACTTGTAGGACTTGGAAGAATGCCTTGAAACGACCAAATGGACTTTGATACTTTGACATGGCTTAAGAAACGGACATTATCGAGTTTTTCGCGCCACGATGACGAATCCTGGAGTTGTCTTGAAATGAAACATCCTCAAGTCCCAAATACCCGTTAGAGTGTGTTCAGGTTGGTTGGTGCTTCGTAGGGCCTCGATTCTTTCTTGGGGAGTTGCTGCTAAAAACTAGAGTCAACATGCCGTGCGTATACCCCAAGGTGCCGTGCGGGTAAGAATCCTTCGCTGCACGGTACCTAATTGACTTGCCGTGGTATTTCTCTCGTTTCAACATGCCGGCGACCGTCAAGGTGCCGTGGCGAGGCCGCTTTCCGACAGATTGCGCTTTTGCCGATTTCCAAGGCATTGCTCGGGATTGAGGTTTGACCCATGCAATGGCATTTCTAACCAGTGCATGTCTATTTTGGACCTTTAGGACTTGACCAAGCTCTTCCCCATGTTAGACTCATGGAAAACTTGCGCTTTTGAAACCCGAGGCTCTTTGAAAGTTGAAGTTGTCCCTTCTACTCCTCCTATAAATTCAAGCTTTCTTATACCACATTCTCCTCATCTCCTCCAAGTCCCATCTTCCTCCTTTACTCCTTGAAATGGCTCTCTCCCATACCGGTTTTCTCCGTCCATGGTTGGCTTCTATGGAAGGTGTCGATTGGCTCAACTTTCGAGCTCACGGTCTCTATTCCATGAGGTACCTTCGTAACATTCGCCTTCGTCCCAAGCTTTTGAGGGCAGCTGTGAGTTTCTGGGATCCGGAGGTTCACGTGTTCCGATTTGGCGATCAAGAGCTCATCCCCACTGCCGAGGAGTTCCGTGCATACCTCCGGGGTTTTGGTTCGGGGGAGGTCATCATTCCCCCTGTACGTGAGAGTGCGTATAGAGTCTTGGTCACGGCCCTCGGGATGGGTGAGGGTGCTGCCCGCTACTTGGTCAGAAATGGCCATCTCAATGTCATGCGCCTCATTGAGCTATTTTCTCCTCCGGGTGATCTAAGAGACACGACTTATCAAACCCGGCGGATGACTGCTCTCTGCATGTGCTTGCTCGCAGCCTACCTCTTGGTCCCTTCTGCCGGTCATGCTAGCTCGGCGTTGGCCAGTGTCGCTGTTCAGATCGAAGCTCGAAGGGATGTGATTCCGATGGTTCTGGCCGAGACACTGATTGGTTTGGACAAGGTTTGTTCTGGAGAGACTGAGACTTTTGGGGGCAGTCCACTTCTCCTACAGGTCGGCTTCTCACTCAGCTCTCCTTTTTCGGGTTTCTCCCACGTTATCTTTTTACCTCAACGCTCGGCTTGGTTATCTAAGGCTTCTGACTTGTTTTCTCTCTTTCCACAGATTTGGCTTTGTGATAAGGTGAACGTGTTGACCACTCCTCCTGGCAACTGGGCATACGAGGCGAGGTTACTCTCTCAGCGATGCTTTGAGTTTGATGATAGGAGCAGGGCCGAGTGGGTCGATTTTCTCAGACGCCGGCGAGCGGAGACCATTGCTTGGAGGTGTCGATGGCTGGATCTTCCTCCCATGACAGTGCACTATATGGGCTCTCAGTGGGTTGTTCTTGCTGGCTTGGGAGCTTTCACCTTCTATATTCCTTACCGTATCCAGCGACAGCTAGGTTTGAGACAGGAGGCCCCTGCCGAGGTTCCTGTGGACGTGGTTCTGCCTCTTTTCAGTCATTCAGTTTTTTGCCATTACCAGCGCTTTTGGATGACACGCGAGGTGACCGATGCACATCCCTATCCTTCTGTGGCGATGCACGGGAGCTATCGAAAGTGGCTTAGGAGGGACATTGCGGCGAGAGCTGGAGCTCAAGGAAACTGACTCAATCCTACCACCCTGACCGTTGAATAAATTGAGGACCCCTTTTCATTATGTTGCACTTCTTTTGTTATGAAAGCTTTGCTCAACCTTATGTAGTAGAAGTAATCGTATTAATAAAAACGAGTCTTGGAGGGTTTCCCCCTTCTTGACTTTTGTTCTTCAAGTTTTCTCAACCTGATTTTTATTTTGATGGATCGTGACCGGGTCTCAGCGTGAGACTGCCTACGTCCTTCTGGCGAAGGAATCAAGTCATGACGTAGTTCAGGGTAGGGTTCGCCGGTTTTAACACTCTCCTTTGCGCTCTAACTTTTGCCTAGAACCGCCTTTCGGTTTTCGGTCTAGCGAGCTCATTTATTGTTTGCCTTAACTTTTGCCTAGGATGCCCTGACGGGTTTTCATCCTAGCAGGCTTTGCTCTAACTTTTGCCTAGGACTGCCCGCCCTTGCGGTTTTTCAGCCTAGTGAGCTTCTCTCAGGGGTAATAGCGCTTGAGTTGATCCAGGTTAACCAAGGTTGAGAATTCATTTTCGTCCAAGTCGATGAGTTGCGTAGCTCCCCCGGAAAGGATGGTCTTGATGATGTACGGCCCGGACCACTTTGGTCGAAACTTTCCTCGTGGGTCGTAGACTGGAGCTCGGATTTCCTTTAAAACCATGTCGCCTTCTACCAAATTCCTGGGTTTCAGTTTCTTGTTGAATGCCCGTGCGATCCTTCGTTGATACCCTTGGATATGGTAAAGAGCCCTCAACCGGCGTTCATCAAACAGCATAAGTTCTTCAAATAGGTTGCTCAGCCATTCAGCCTCTTGGACTTCACATTTGATCATTGTCCGAAGAGATGGGACTTCCAACTCAATGGGAAGTACCGCCTCCATCCCGTAAACCAAAGAGTAGGGGGTTGCTCCTGTTGGTGTCCGCACCGACGCGGTACCCCATAAGGCCGTGGGTAGTTGCTCATGCCACCCTTGCCGATTGAATAGTTTTCTCCGTAATGACCTTGATTGTCTTGTTTGTCGCTTCCACGCTTATTGGTCTCATGGCCGATAGGCCGCCGATTTGTGCGCTCGATTTGAAATTTCTCCGTAACTTCCCGGCTCGTCCTTTGAAATGAACCCCATTATCGATACGAAAGCTCGAGGGACCCCATACCGATAAATGATGTTTTGCTTGATGAAATGTGCGACTTGAACCGCCAATCAAAGTGGTGTAGGAAGCAGCTTCTACCCATTTCGTGAAATAATCGACGGCTACCAGAATGAACTTGTGACCGTTGGATGCTGCCGGTACTATCCTTCCGATGACATCAATCCCCCACGTCGAGAAGGGCCATGGCGAGGTCATTTGTTGCAGCTCGTGTGGCGGGGCATGCATGAGGTTAGCGTGAATTTGGCACTTTTTACACCTTCGCACGTACTCTACACATTTTGTTTCCATGGTGGACCAGAAGTATCCCTGCCTAAGAATTTTCTTTGCAAGCATTATGCCGCTCATGTGAGGACCGCATACACCCTCGTGAACTTCTTCCATTACCCTTTTCGCATCTTCTCCATGGATGCAGAGCTTATGTGTGCCACAGGGCGATCTTCGAATAAGTTTCCTCCGCATAGAAGGTACTGAGTTGCCATCCTCTGGAGGGCGATTCGGTCTCCCTTGTTTGCTCCCACAAGGTATTCTCCCCTTTCCACGTACCTCCAAATGTCATAATACCATGGGTGGCCATCATCGGGCTCGTCGACTAGCATGACGTGCTGGTGTACTGGAATATCCCTTTGTTCTATCACAATTGGTCTTAACTTTACGCCAACAGGGATCTCGACCATTGATGCCAAAGTTGCCAAAGCGTCTGCAAATTGATTTTTGAACCTTGGGACATGAGTGAATGTCACTTTGGTGAAGTGAGGAATGAGATCTTCGAGATCCTGGTGATACGGTTTTAGCTTTTCTTCTTTGACCTTCCAGTCACCATTTGCTTGAGACACAACTAAGTTCGAATCCCCCACAACTTCCAATTTTTCTACGCCGATTTCGATGGCTGCCTCCATGCCTACGATGCAAGCCTCATACTCGGCCTGGTTATTGGTGACTTCAAAGTTAAGCTTGAACGCCAAAGGGATGTGCGATCCATCGGGCGAAATGAGCAATACACCGATTCCAAATCCTTTCTGGTTGGCTGCTCCATCAAAGTACAACTGCCAAATGTCCTCGGTTACCATCATTATGTCTTCGTCGGGGAAATTGAACTCGGCATCCTCCTCTCCTTTGATTGGGCAATCGGCTAGGAATTCTGCGACAGCTCTTCCTTTTACCGACTTTCGGGTGACATACTTTAGTTCAAACTCGGCCAACATCAGCAACCACCGTGCCATCCTACCCGTGAGGGCCGATTTTTCGAATAGATACTTTAGGGGATCCATCCGAGATATTAGCCTGACCGGGTAGGCTAACATGTAGTGTCTTAACTTCTTGGAAGCCCATACAAGCGCCCAGCATGTCTTTTCTAGGGGAGTGTAACGCTCTTCAGGTCCGACCATCTTTTTACTGAGGTAATAAACGGCCCTTTCTACCCCATCATCTCCTTCCTGCGCCAACATGCATCCCATTGCGGATGAAGTGACTGATAGGTATAGGATCAAAGGTTTTCCTGTTACGGGCGGTGTCAATACCGGTGGCTTGTGCAGGTAGGCCTTGATGGCTTCAAAAGCTTTATGACACCTATCATCCCAAACGAATGGCACTCCTTTCTTGAGTAAGCGGAACAATGGTTCACAGGTTGAGGTCAGTCTCGCAATGAATCTACTGATGAATTACACCTTGCCGAGGAAGCTCCTTACATCCTTCTCAGATCTTGGCGGCTCCATTTCTAGGATGGCTTTGATTTTCGATGGGTCGACTTCGATGCCTCGGGTGGTGATCATGAATCCAAGCATCTTTTCTGCAGTGACTCCGAACGTACATTTGGCGGGGTTGAGACGCATCTTGTACTTCCTGATTCTTTCGAAAAAACTGCCTGAGCGCGGGGAGATGCCCCTCTCGTTCCTTGGCCTTAACAATCATATCATCAACGTAGACTTCCACTTCTTTGTGAATCATGTCGTGTAGTAATGCCGTGGCGGCCCGTTGGTAAGTGGATCCTGCGTTCTTTAATCCGAAGGGCATGACTCGATAACAATACGTCCCCCATTCAGTGACAAACGTAGTCTTTTCCCGATCCTCTGGGGCCATGAGGATTTGGTTGTATCCCGAGAAACCATCCATGAAATAGAGTAGAGCATGACCAGCAGTGTTATCGACTAACACATCAATGTGTGGTAGCGGGAAATCATCTTTAGGGCTGGCTTTGTTAAGGTCCCTGAAATCGAGGCAGACCCTTATTTTACCATCCTTCTTTGGCACGGGGACGATGTTTGCAACCCACCGAGGGTACTCAGTTACCATTAAAACGTTAATCTGCTTAGTGACTTCTTCTTTATCTTAAGCACCTACCGGCCTCATGCCTTAGTTTCTGCTTTTACCGCTTTGCATCAGATAAAGGGGAATCCGATGCTCCACGATTTCGGGATCGTCCCGGGCATATCGGCATGTGACCATGCAAACACATCTTCAAATTCTTAAGCAGGTTTACAAGAGCTTCGCGTTCTTCAACGGATAATGCAGAACCGATCCGGGTCATCCGGGGTCTCTCCATCTCTCAAATTTATTAAAACAATTTCTTCTTTTACAGGTCTGAGCACGCTTTTCATCTTCCCCGCCGATTAGGGATCGAATTTCTTTGGGAATGTCCCCATCGAAATCAATCTCTTCATCACCAGGAGCGACGCAATTTATTTCAAAGTCGGGGAAGAAGCATAATCAGATTCATTCATTTCATGATCAACGGCGGCCTCTGGGGCACCATACACACGGGTGGATTCGACCTCGAAGGCTCTGGGAGTTTGGGCCGAGAGGCACCAACTCGGACCGGACAGACTCAGAATCAGAAGATGCAGAAGACTCGATAGACTTAACAGACTCAGATTCAGACTCGGACTCCGATTCGTGGTAGGTTGCACTCGGCATGAAAATCCAGTTCTTGTACTCTTCAGCAGCATCCATGATAAACAAAGTCGGGTCCTCAGGGGTATCTTGTTCCATCATCAGCACTTCTGCTTCCATAGCTGTACCCATTGATTCGTCTTCCCTAAACAGAGTTGCGAGACTACCCATGCTGAAAACCTCAATCCAGTCAGCGGGCTCTTTCTGCTTTTCCTCAACCTCAGTTTCTTCATCGCTATCTGGCCAGACATCGTTGGTGAATATCTCAAATCCTGGCAGGAAGGTATTGGTTTCCTTGTCCCAAAATGGTTCCGGCTGTCCTTGGTAAATCTGCTTTGCTTCTTCTTCGACAAAGTAGTCCTCTAGCCTGGTCCCCCTTTTCACTTTGCTGCTACTTGAGGGTGAGTAACCAAGGCCTGTTGTACGCATCAGAGTGCCCTGGGCTTCGAACTTTGCAGGGCCTTGGAGGTTCTTTCCCAGTCCCAATCCTGGCATGTAGGACATCTTTTTCATGATCTTGATGGCGACGTTGCTAATGACAAAGTCGTCGTCGATTCTAATTGAGTAGATAGACCGAGAGGTGTCTAAAGAGAAGCCTCCCAAAGCGATATCTTCTTCCCCGTGTTGAATTTCCAAGAGTGGGGCATTGTCCTCAACAGGGGCATGAATCCCTGAGTCTCCGTGGATAGTAAGCATTCCTGTTTCCAGTCCCAGCCGAATTTTCTGGTGGAGTGTGGAGGGCACAGCCATGATGTCTGGCCGATGCAGCCAGGGCCTTCCCAAGAGCAGATTGAAAGAGGCAGGGATATTCACCACGTGGAATTCTACGTCCGTCTGATATGGTCCGAAGGTCATAGGAATCATGAGAGTCCCAACCACGTCTCTCCGAGTGTTGTCATACGCTCGGACCTTGACCTCTGACGGGGAAAAGTCCTTATTCTTGTATCCCAAACAGTAAGCAACACGGAGTGGACAGACGTTAATCGCTGATCCATTATCGACCAAGATTGCTAGAACCGACTTGCCATGGCACTTCAAGGTGATGTGCAGCGGACGATTGTGATCAGTTCCCTCGGCGGGTAAGTCTCGATCAGTAAAGGTGATGGCATGTTTGATAGGTATGGCTTTGATCAGAGCCACAAGCTCATCGGGAGTTATAGCGGAAGGAACCTTTAGCTGAGAGAGTGCTTGGATGAGGCCTTCACGATGGCGTGTGGAGTGAACCAGTACATCCCAGACAGACATCTTGGCATTGGTCTGCTCGAGTTGACGCTTAATCATTCCTTCGGGGTTCTTTTCAGGTCGGGAAGGCTCCTTAGCCGGTGGGTCAAAGGGGCGAAAGGTGCTCTTGACCGGGGTGGTAAAGGGATCAGAGGGCTCTGCGGTTGCAGGGTTGGAAGGTTCCCCAACTTAGAGGTTCGGAGGTTGATAAATACGGCCGCTTCTGGTTAGATGATCAATCTGGCGGTACTTCGATTCCTCACTCCATAGGTCGGCCAGGGCTTTACGCTTGTTTCCAATAGTTGTATCTTATAGATTAGCGGCCAGATCGGTGATAACCAAATCATCCCACAGATCTTCGGGTGTCCACTTTTCAGCCTCCATCATGGCTTTGTTAACAGTCCGTTCTTCGTTTCCCACTTTTACGTTAACCACTTCAGTGTTGGCCCACAAGTTTGCTGGTTCATCCTCCCATAAGTTTATCATGGCAATTTCAGCGTCTTTCGGGAAAGTGACTGATGGCTCAGATTCAGCTCCGTCCACGAGGTAGTCCATTGGGTCAAACCCGTTGCTAGCAACTTCCTCCTCGAACCCAGGAAGGTTTGGGTACGGGGTGAGGTTCACGTTTTCATACAGATTGTTGACGACAAAGTCATTAAAATGAGAGAAATCTGGGCGGAGCGGGGCAAGTTCCGGCCAGTTGTATGTCGCCATCTCAAGTGGGTATCCAAGCTGGTATTCTTCACCGAATAGTGTCGGCAGGGAGAAGGTATCCAATGGGTCGTTCCATGCCAAAAGCTGATACTCATCCGGGGTCGGGTCCCAATCCCATTCGGGTACATCTTGGAAGACCGAGTATTCTTCCCCTTGATTTTCGAATAGTGCACACAAAGAGAATCCATCAAGAGGATCTGCCTGGATGTTTTGCCAATCAACCTCCCATCCGGCCTCGAACAAAGGTTCGTCATTTCTTTGGAAATTGGCAGCTTCAAATTCTTCCCAGTCAGCAATCAGTTCTCCCCACGTGTCTTCCCATTCCCAGGTAGAATGGAAGGCAATCTCTCCGGGAATTCCACCGACAGGCATTGGTTCAGCATCAGGGAATAGGGTAGAATCAGGTTCTGGGAGACTTGGATCTTCGGCTAGGGTGATTTGGTTGATACGGAAGGGGGTATTATGCTGTGGCAGGGGGTTTGAGACGGTGTTCGGTTTATCTGTGGGTGGAGCATCGACAACCTTGTTGTCGATGAGGTTCTGGATTTCATGACGGAGGCGGATGCAGTTGTCGGTGGCATGGCCGGGCATTTGGTGGAAGTCACAGTAGACGTTTTGGTTTAGGTTTGGCGGAATGGTTTGTGGTGGCGGAAGAGGTTTCGGCACCCCAATGTCTGGGAGCTTCTTAAGGAGAGTGGACCTTGAGTGCCGAATTGGGTGAAGGTTCGGCTCGGATTTTGGCTTTTCGGAAATCTGGTTAACTTCTACAGTTTTGTGGATGAGGTTCTGCACGATTGGCATTCCCGAAGAGAACATTGTTGTTTCCTAAATACGCCCGTTTGGATTTTGACCCGGATCCCGATTCTTTCTTCTCCAAAGTTCCGTCTCACAGAGCCTCCTCTACAGCCAATCCAGTCGTAAAAGTTTCAAATTTGGGGCACCTGAGAAAGAACCATGTACGGTGCAAAAGAGCTTGGCAAGTTCTTGGTTATTATCCGTATTTGTTCTTTTAAGTCAGGTTTATTTTGCATCTGGGCAGCCTTAGCCCTCCAACGTTTCACAAAGTCGGCAAAACTTTCCTTCTCACCCATCTTGGTGCTTTCCAACTCCCTCGTGGTCATTTTCAGGTCAACATTGAAATCATATTGGGCCACGAAAGCTGTCCCGATGTCTTCCCAAGTCCTTTTCTTGGATGGTTCGAGAGAGAGGAACCATTGCAGGGCTGGACCGGACAAGGAATCATGGAAGAGTTGGGCCATAGCTTCTCCTTCGATGCCACGCATAGTGAGCGATCCGACATACCCCTGAAGGTGGGCTCTTGGGTCACCGGTTCCATCGAATTTTGCAAAGTCCACTCCTTTGAACTTTTCTGGCAGTTTGGCATTCGGAAAGAGACATAGTTTCCTCATGTCGATTTCTCCTTTTCCAAGCCGTTTGGTCTCTTGGACGGATTCCTCCAATTTGCCGATCTTTTCCATGATAGCGGCCAGGTTGGGGTCAGCTGCTGGTATCTCCACTTTAGGTGGTTGCTCGGATTGCGGCGAGGCTTTGATCAGGATCTTGTCGGTGATTTCCTGCATGCTTTCCATTATCATATTCATGTCATTTTTTATGGAGGTTACGGCGGCTTTGAGTTGTGCATCAACACCAGCGAGAGATTGCTTAAACTGGATATCCATGTTGGCCATGTTCTGCCTAAGTTCCTCCATTCCGTCTCCTTGGTCAGACATGGATGAACGATTTTCGGACGGGATTGAGGCTACGGATTCTTCTTCCTCCTTTTCAGACAGTGGGAGTCCTTCCAGGGTGTCTACGCGAACTAGTCTTTGGGATAGACGAAACCAATTGGGTACAGCCTCTTTTCTTCGCGGGCGATCAATGTTGGCAGTACTGGCAACAAGTCAAAAGGGAGCAACTCAAAACCAATCCAAATACTCGCCCTACCTCTACCCATCTCCTAGAAACAAGGCCTAAGACCTACCGTGGCTCGAATCTCACTCAAGACATCCGTACAGAAGATTTCCGGTAGTCCGGGTAGGTGCCGTCAGGCAGGTTAAATTCCGAACGGGTCGGAACCAGAGCCAATCTCCTTATCGTGACCATCCGAGACAGAGCAATATGACCACCGGAATCCAGATCTGACGCGCTTAAGGTTAGACCTAAACCAAGGGAGCCGCTCGGGCACTGGCAAACACCGGAGGTATCTCAAACTCCATGGATTCTGATCTCTAGACCGCCCTAGTGGACCTACCGTGGTTCAAATCTCACTTAGGACGTCCGTATAGAGAAGATTTCCGATAGTCCGGGTAGGTGCCGTCAGGGTTAAATTTCGAACGGTCGGAACCAGAGCCAATCTCCTTATCGTGACCATCCGAGACAGAGCAATATGACCACTGGAATCCAGATACCCACGTGCTCAAGGCTAGATCCAAACCAAGGGAGCCGTTCGGGCACGGCAAACACTGGAGGTATCTCAAACTCCATGGATTTACAGTCTCCTAGACTGACCGGAGGGTCCTAAAGAATTCTAAGGAAGCCTATTCCCCTAGCCCACAAGATGCAATAGTGTGCGAATGATGCGTGTGTACAGGAATAAAAGCACGTAAGCAGAATATAACACATAAGTCCTAGCCATGGGTTCCTGTCCTAGTTGGGAAGGTCCTATGGCTATCTATAAGTGCAAAGGCTGGTTTTGGTCTCAAAAGGGTTCCCCGGACTAGAGCCAAGATGTACTACCCCGTGTCAAGTGTATTGCAAGACAGCGGTAGAACAGCACGATGGCTCATCATAGTCGAGGGTTGCTAGGCATCCCGGGAGAGCTTGTCACCGGTAAACCGGGCTAGATAGCCGAAACACGCGTAGCGAGACTTGTGCGGTGCAAAGTGTACTGGGTAAAAGAGCTTGATCTTTCGGAAAATATTCGAAAATCCCCTTTTAGAAGACACCTTTCAAGTTTGGCCCTCTTGTTTATCCAATACTTTTTGTACATTTTTTTTAAAAAAAAAAAGTATTGAATAAAAGTTTTTCCCCAGCAGAGTCGCCACTGTGGGCTCCCGCGCCCGAGAATGAGCGCTTTGCTCGAAGAGTCGCCACCCGGATTTTCGAGATGGATGATCCGAGAAACCGAGAGTTTGCTTGAAAAAGGCTTTAAGTCTAGCGAAAACGTTGAGATAATGGGTTCGGGAGCCACATTACGAATGAGGAAGGTTTTTTTTTAAAAAGCACCCCATTCGCCCGGTAAGACCGGTCTCTACTTGATGTTTTCAAAAGGAGAACTTTGGTATCATTCGGAATATCAAGCTCTTTAATAAAGCACGAACGGGAAAGGACATGGGAAATATATCACATTGACGTGCAGGTGGTGCTATTTGGTCGTACTAAAATGACATGAATAAATGGAAGTAAATAACATTCAATAGACTGTTTGGATCAGAATACCGCCCACGGCACCCTGAGATGCCGTGGCGAGGCATCTCAACATGCCGCGTGTGGCACCTGCTCTCTGTCGGATTGTTGGGCCTCAGAATACCGATCAGCACACTGAGATGCCGTGCGAGGCATCTCAACATGCCGTGGGTGGCACCTGCTCAGACTGTTACAGTCTTTTAAAACATCATTTAGCTCACTAGTTTCTCTGTAGATCTTTTGAAAACTCACGAGTAGCCTCACGGCGGTCAGATCATCCCAAGAACGTCATTATCCTTCTCAAAACGTAGTTTTAAAGTAGTTTTCAACGTTTTTGATCACTTGGGATGATCTTGAAAAGATTTTAGAAGAGCCGGAACATGGCTTGTAGATATGGTCTTATTTTAAGATCTACAGAAACAGTAAACAGCAAAAACAGGTAACCACAGCAGAGGAAAACTCAGATCCAGTCAGCCTGTTCACAATAGCACTAGTGTGCATCATGCCGTGCGCTGAGAGTCAGGGTGCCGTGCGTCTGATCAACAGACCGCGCGGTTCCCCGACCTCAGCACAGTGTTGGTTTTATTTTATGAAAATAGGTTTTGAGTCAGGATCTAACCAAAAGGGATTAGATCTGCTGACAGAAAGGTCCCCTCAGGACCAGAACGGAATCTAGTCCGAGGAAACTAGTTTATACCTTTGGTTTCGAGCTTGATCAAGGATCGTGGATGCAAGGATGTGGATGGATCGTCATGGATGTGGATGGGGAGGTTAAACGAGACAAAGGGAGTATGGGTGTGAGTGAAGGTTAGGTGTTTTGGGTGATGGGGTCTTGAAGTTAATGAGTGATCAACTTCAATGATGAGAAAGGGATGTGTGAAAGCTCTTAAAGAATGTCTTTTGGGAATGACATCCTTTAAGACTTGGAAATGGGAGTGGTAATGAAAAGGGGGTTTGAGAACTTAGAGAGAGAAAGTAGAGTGAGAGTGTCAAGAGAAAGGCAAGAGAAAGGACTCAAAAGAAGGGCTAAGAGGGACCCCTTTACCTTGAGTGGAGGGGTTAATTTATAGGCAAATGGCCAAGGATTTTGAATTCAAATGGTGGAGGTGTTTTGGGCGGGCGGAAGTGCATTTTCTGAGCTAGTCCATCACCGTGGCTCATCTTGGCGTGGCGACGACTTTCGAGCCACCGACTTTTTGCTCAAGGTGCCGTGCGAAGGAGTTTGGCTGCGCACGGTCCCTTGAATTCTCAAGGTGCCGTGCGCTTGAGTTTGTCTCCGCATGGTGTCTCCTCCTGTGGTCCAGAATCTTTTGGGCTTTTCATTGGGCTTGTCAGGTTTCTTGGGTTTTGGGGTTTAAGGGTTTATGGTTTTAAGGGAGATCCTTTTTCAAGCTCGCAAAGGTATCGTTTCCTCTATTTCATCATCGGGGTGGACAAAGGCTCTCCGAGGTCCGGATTGGGGTGTCTACAACTTAGTAGACTGGGATCAGACCTCATTCTTCCAAGCCATGCATCCTTGCTTTTCTGAAAAGTGGTTTTATAGCTCTAAGAGATAAAAGGGATGCATGCATGGACATCCAAAGGCAGTAGAAGGATCAAACTGGAAGAAAGATGGGCTGAAGTTGCATGTAGACACTCTCGAGCGCTTGGAAATGATCTCGAGCGCTTGGGAGTGATCTACACCCCAGAACTTATTTCAACCAACCAATACCCTCATTGCAGTGTGCTGGTATACCAGATCTTGTATTTTTGAAGTATGAAAATTTCTCTTTTTAAGTAAACTCTTTTGCATGTCTTTAAATAAAAATGATCTTCCTTATTTTTCTTTGAAAAAAGAAGATCATCTGCACCAACACACTTCAAAAGAGCTAATCTATTTGAAAACATGTTTCATTCCCCTTGCATGTCCACTTAAATGCATAAAAGAAGGAAAATAGGACTGGAGTCATTCCCGAGCGCTCCAGAGTAGTCCCGAGCGCTCGAGAGTGCTTCCAGTAAGCTTAGCTCAAAAAAACACCTTTATGCCCCTTTGCTCTTGTTTTTATACTAAGGTCCTCCCACCACACTCCTAGTATTAAAGACTGGGGTGGGCTGGGAGGCCTCCCTCAGAAAGGAAAACGGCCGTCTTTTTGTTTGACACTAAGGTAGAAAACTTCTATCTTTTAGGTTAGAACTTTGCTCCTTGAAAAGCTTTGAAAGATGAATGAGAAATGAAAACTTCAGAAGATCAGAGACTGGTAATGATCTGAACTTCCTCCATCTTCTTGATGTCTTGACTCTTGGTTGTTTTGCTTTTGAAAAATCAAGTTTTCTCAAAAGGATGAAAAATGGTTTTCTTTGAACAGTCAAAGGGTTTCTAGAGAGAGAGATTTCGTGCCTAGTTTCAGCTGAAATGAGGCTTTATATAGGCAACATAACCTATAGTCTCATATTTTGAAAATGAAATTTGGAATCAAATCTTTTCTTTGAAAATCTTCAGGCTTGACCTCTCCTCTGACTGAGGTTGACTGTTGTCTGAAGTATCAACTGGCTCCAACGGCTGTAATGATGGATTGCATGGGAAGTGGGGGAACCTCATCACCCATTGGGCAGCACAGAGGTCTCGAGCGCTTGAGAGTATTCTCGAGCACTTGGGAGTGTTACTCTCGAGCGCTCGAGAGTTTGCCTGACCCCTGGTTTTGAAAATGGTTTGGAGCGCTTGGGATTGTTCCTGAGCGCTTGGGACTGATTTTGACATTTTATTTTCCTTTTTAAAGTCTTCCAAAAAGCATTGTTCTAATCGGTCCAAGGCTTGTATTAATCCAAGTTCATCATCGGGGAACCTCCGGGCCACAAAATAAGAAAATTTGAAGGGTCCAAATTGGGGTGTCTACACACCCCAATTTGGACCTCTCAAATCCCTTAATTTTTGGCTTTGAGCCTCCCCGATGATGAATTTGGATTGAAACAAGCCTCGGACCAATCACAGCGACGCTTCATGGAAAGTTTCAAAAACCAAATAAGTTTATCAAAATCAGTTCCAAGCGCTTGGAAGCATTTCGGAGCGCTCGGAAGCATTTCGGAGCGCTCAAAACCATTTCAAAAATCCTGAGGCCAGGCTCACTTCTGAGCGCTTAGGAGTGTTACTCCCAAGCGCTCGGAACCGTTCTCAAGCGCTCAGAACCACCATTTCGCCCAATGGGTGAAAAAGGTTCCCCACTTTTCATGCCATGCATCATTTCGGTCGTCTGACCCCTGGGATTGCCCTACAGAACACTCTATCTCAAGGTGGCAGAGAATCAAAATGATGGAGTTTTTCCCCCAAAAAATATTTTATTCATTTTTTTAATTTTATTTTCAAAAACCAACCATAGGTTATATTGGCCTATATAAAGCTTTCACTGGAGCTGAAAAGGGGGCACGAAATCCCTATTTTGAAAGAGCCTTCCTTTTGTTCAAAAAGCACTCTCACTTTAGATTGAGTTCCATGCAAAAAAGAAAACTTTCAACCATAAAGCTAACAAAAAGATCCAGGAACTTGAAGATGAAAGGTAGTCAGAACATATTTGCGTTCTGATTCCTTGCATTTTTCCTTCTCTTCCTTACTTTTCGAAGTCAATCAAGGACCAAAAGTTCAACAAAAAGGTAGAAATCTTTCTACTTTGGTTGAAATCAAAGAGGCTGTTTTTCCTTTCTGAGGAAGGTCTCTTAGCCTGTCTCAGTCTTTAATACTGGGTATGGGCCAAGAGATTTTGGTGTAAAAGCAAGAGCAAAGAGATCATAAAATTCATTTTCAAAACCTGCTGAAATTACTCTCGAGCGCTCGGGAGTGCTCCCAAGCGCTCGGGACTGTTTCTCGCCTCATCTCTTGCATTTTGGTGAACAGTGGGTAGGGGTGAAGTGCATTCTTGTAAGAAATGGTCTCATTGTGACATGCAAACGTAGAAGATTTGCTTTCTCAAACCAGAGGTGTTTTTCTCCAGGATTCGAGTAAAAACAGAGTTTCCAAAGTTAAAAAGAAACTTTTCATTCTTGGAAGACTAAGATTGGAATGACTGCATGCCAAAAATAAGATCATTTCCTGCCAGAAAGCAGACTGACTTGCAGTCCACTGCCAAGCGCTTTGAACCCTTCCGGAGCGCTCAGGAGTGCATGCAAGCTATTACAGTTCATTAGTCCCCTGTTTTGTCAGGTTCCTAACACTTCACATGCAAGGATGTGTCCAGTTTCCTTTGAGAGTATGCAGATTTGAATTTGTAAAGGCAGGGATGCATGGTTTGGAGGATTAAAGTTCAATCTTAATCTGTCAGGCCCTCTGCTGAGCTTACCATATGTTTAAACTGGTTTTAGTTTCCAGTTTAGTGTTGTATCCTGTTTGTACTAACAAAACTTGCAGGTTGGGCAGCATGCACTCCCAAGCGCTGGGAAGTACTTCCGAGCGCTCGGGAGTGTAGCCAGTGATAGGATCACAGTTTTTGTTTTGCTGTATTTATCCCATTTATCATTTTGACATCCTCTGTACACATGCACCAGCATACACATTTATTTGGCATATCTGTGAATACAAGCTACAAGGTTAACGAAAAAAATGTCTTGATAAAATCCAACAAATGTTTAGTAGAGACCGATCTCGTATCGGGCGAGGGGAGTGCCATAAAACCCTTCCCCCCTCGTAACGTGGCTTCCGGACCTCAAACGAATCTCTGGTTTTCAATTCAAATCAATCATTTTCAGTCAAAACGGTTTCTCGGGTGGTGAACCATAAATCCGGGTGGCAACTCCTCAATTTTTCAAATCAATACATGTTTTTTGGGCCGCCCCGGTCCACCTAGGGCTGTGGTAGCCCACAAAGTTGTTGGTCCAAGTAGTCTGTTCGGCAATGAGAAGGCCGAACAAGAGGAGAACTCTGGGGAAAGCAGCCTCAGATGTAAGGTACACTCTGGAAGGTTCCAGAACAGTGTAATTCTGTAAAGGAATAAGATCTCAAGAAAATAGGATCAAGGAGAGATACCCAACGAGAATGGGATATTCGGCCAGCTATGGAAAAGAGTCCTAAAAGGACTAAGGTAATGAATTGATAAGGGAACGAGAATCCAAGATATTCTGGGTTTCCTTTACGAGATGGGAAACCTAGGGCAACACGAATACTTGGGCAACAAGCATTTGTGAATCTATAAATACGAGGTAAACCTAGAGGTAAAAGGTACACAATACGTTGCATTCTCACATACTTCTACTAATAATTAGGGTTGATGGCTAGTATGTGATACTAACATAGGCGTTGGAGGGCCTTTGCCACGAGAGGCAAAGGTGTGCTCACCCCTTGTCTATTTTGTAGGTTAGGACTCTAATGACGTGCTAGGGTTCCGTGAAGAAGCACGTGATGTCGTTATGTTCTTGTGCTGTTCAAAGCTTCTTTTGTTCTTTCCCACTTACGATTGGCGCCGTCTGTGGGAAATGAAGGAGTTCCCTTTGAAAAACGACCACGATGGAAGGAGATCCAAAAAAACACCACTTGATCTGAAGAGCCAGCTAGGCGAGGGAGGAGATAAATCCCCACCAAAGGCCCCGATGAAGCCGGACGGCGGGCATGCCAAGAAGATGACAAGCAAGGGCCATCCCCTGACTGTCCATGATGACTCCAAGAATAGGTAGGGCAGGACAGCCACGGAATCCACAAGGAGTAAGTCCCATCATGGGCGAGAGTCAGTTGCACACTCAAGAAGTGTGCATAACAATGATGATATCTTGGACAAGAAGAGATAGGAGATTAAGGAGTACACACGTTAAAGTTTAATTAAAAAATGAGAGTATGAGATTCGAGAGTTACAGCGGGTACGAGAACACCCAGAGGATTCTGGGCTTTCACGAAGGAATTCCAAGGGGGACAGGCTGGCTGTGGTGGAATACAAGAAGGTTCCTTCACAAAGAAGGAGGAGCAGGAGCAGGAGCCCCACTCCTAGACTCAAGGGGGCTTTTCCATGAAAATAAAGGAGTAGAAGTCAAAGTCCCACCCCCGAGGAAGAGAGACCAGGAAACACCATAGGGATAGGTGTGAGAGACCTGATTCCGATTAGGAAAAGAATGCTCCCAAAAAGACGAAGGAATGAGAGGAGGGGACCATGTCTGCACGAGAAGCAACACAGAAAGTCCTCAGCAGTATAGCATCCTCCCCCTTTGCAAGGCGGTTGCAAGAAGTGAGACTGCCGAGCAGGGTGAAGCACAGTGCGTTCATCCTCTTTGAAACAGATATTGATCCCGTGGCACACATACCGCATTACCTGTAGGCAATGTTTATGCACGACGGAGATGATGCAATCATGTGCAAGATGTTCCCATTGAGTTTGGGAAAAATGGCCTTGTCCTGGTTCCATAAGCTAGCACCGAACACCATAAGAGGATGGAGGCAATTAGCCAAGGAGTTCACTGCTTGGTTCCAAATGAGCAGAAAAGCACCAAAAACTTTTGAGAGCCTCTCCGTTATGAAGCAAGGAGAGAATGAGCCGATCAGGGACTATGAGAAGAAGTACTGGGAAACTTTCAATGAGATTGAAAGTTGTAGTGAGGAGTACACAATAGCCACGTTCAAGACTGGGTTGCCTGTTCGGGGGGAGCTGCGTAAATCATTAAACATGAGTCCAGTAGGAACACTAGCAGAGCTAATGGAGCGAATTGAGTAGCATGCCAGGAACGAGGATGACATACTTCGGGGAGATGTCAAGGTGGTTACCGAGCAAGCCAAGTGGCCTGCGAAGAAGGCAGATAAGCCAGAGCCCAAGATGTACAGGGAAAGGAAGGATTATGGGCAGGCTAAGAAAGAGCCAAATAAAGAGAAGCATGCTCCGGATCTCAAGCCTTTCTTTTCAATAACCACGGCCTAGAAGGAACCAATCCGGATTCTTTATCGAATAAAGAATCGCCCATATTTCAAATGGTCCCTGAGACTGGAAGGGAATAAGGACGCAAGGCGAGCTACGAGTCAGCATTGCAGTTATCACAAGGATTGGGTCACATGACGGAGGATTGTGAAATGTTCAAATAACACCTTGATGGCCAATTCTCACGTTGTTATTTGAAAGAGTTCATTCAGGAAGAGCACAAGGGTGCAAAGAAAGCAATGGAGTTGGATTACGATCAAAATCCAAGGGCCGTAATCCATACGTAACATGGATTGGCCACACCTTATAGAAGAAATGAGGTGAGGTTGCTCCAGAGGCAAATGAAGCATGACCAACATGTGATGCGGTTGGGAAAGAAATGAGGACGTGAAGAAGAAGCATGCAACAAGGGCATAGTCCTCACGGATGATGACCTGGGAGGAGTCTAGGTGCCACATAATGATGCCTTGATCATAACCCTTCAAATTGGGGAATATGACATGGAGAGGATCCTGGTAGACTCAGGAAGCTGCACGAAGGTGCTGTACTATGATGCATTTAAGAAGTTAAGCCTGACACAAGCGGATCTAGTGCAGTCAGTAGCTCCATTGGTCGGATTCAGTGCGGGAGCAATTTGGCCATTGGGCAAGGTAACTCTGCTTATTCGGGCGGGCGGGAACAGTGGTGCTGTGAACCGATTTCCTGGTGATAGATGTGCCGTCTTCCTACAATGCGATTATCGGAAGAACGTGGTTGCACAAAATGAGGGTGGTTTCCTCCACCTACCATTAGATGGTAAAGTTTCCCGGGTCTAATGGCATTGAATGGATCAAGGGAAATCAGAAGGTTGCCCAGCAGTGCCTGAATTCTATAATTAAGAAGGCATTTAAAGCGAAGTTGGTCCAAGCCATTGAGGTTCCAGACAAGCTGACCATCAAGGATGTCGGAGGGAATCCCGCCGAGAAAGTAGTGGAAGGATTGAAGAAAATTCAAATCAATGAGACTGATCCAGAGAGGTATTTCCTGATTGGGGAAAACTTGAACAAAAAAGAAGAAGAAGAGTTGGTGGGATTCCTCAAGGAGCACGTTGATGTGTTTGCTTGGGTATCCAAAGAGATGCCTAGAGTGGATGCAAACGTGATTTGTCACCACTTGAATGTGGATCCAAAGCATAAGCTTGTAATGCAGAAAAAGAGAAGATCGGCCGTACAGCACGTAGATGCTGTTATTGAGGAGGTTGACCGTTTACTGGAAGCAAAGGCCATACAAGAGGTTTACTACCCAAAGTGGTTGTCTAACATTGTGGTAGTCAAAACGAAGAACAGGAAGTGCCGAGTCTGCGTCGAATTCACGGATCTAAACAAGGCATGTCCAAAGGATAATTTTCCCCTCCCCAGGATAGATCAACTGGTGGATGCGACAGTTGGGTATGGTTGGATGAGTTTCCTCAATTCATATCGAGGTTATCACCAGATTGCCATGTACGGGCCCGATCAAGAGAAGACTTCCTTTATTACACCAAGAGGGCTATATTGTTACAGTGTAATGCCTTTTGGTTTGAGGAATGCCGGAGTAACATACCAGAGGTTAGCAACGATTATGCTAAAGAAATTGCTTGTTAAGACTATGGAGGTGTACATAGATGACATGGTGGTCAAAAGCAAGAAGAAGCGGGACCACATAGCTGATCTGAAGGAGACCTTTGAGATTCTGGGAGAGTACAACCTAAAGCACAATGCCACAAAATGTGCATTTAGAGTAAGTTCAGGGAAGTTTTGGGCCACCTTGTGACCATACGACGGATAGAGGCAAATCCCGATCAAATTACCGCATTGCAGAGGCTCCAAAGTCTGAGGACCATGAAGGAGGTCCAAAGACTGATTGGAATGGCGGTAGCCTTTAACAGATGCATTAGCTGGTCCAGTGACAAGTGTAAACCCTTCTTTCAATTGCTGAAAAAGAGACAAAGATACAAATGGGGAGCAGAATGCGAACAGGCGTTCCAAGACCTGAAGAAGTACTTGGCAGCAGCCCCGCTCTTGTCTACTCCTGAACTGGGTGAGTCCTTAACTTTGTACTTAGCGGTATCTGAACATACTGTCAGTGCAGTGTTATTAAGGGACAAGGGATCCGAGTAAATTCTTATCTACTATGTGAGCAAGACATTGTTAGACGCAGAAACGAGATATCTGCCTCTAGAGAAATTGGTCCTGGTATTGAGGACAACAGCAAGAAAGTTGCCCCATTATTTCCAGAGTCCCTGAATCATGGTTTATACTGAGTTTCCGTTGAAATCTTTGCTACGAAAGGCAGATTTCTCAAGACGCATTTCTACCTGGTCGGTGGAGTTGAGTCAGTATGATATTGACTATCAGCCGCGCAGTACAATAAAGAGCCAGGTATTGGCAAACTTTGTAGCAGAGTTTTCACCTGTAGTGGCTCCCCATCCTCCTACGAGAAATGAGCAGCAAGATGAGCCAACAACTAAAAAGGGTAAGGCTTCAGCTGATCAAGATCCTTTGGAAAGGAAATTATTCGTTGATGGTTCCGCATGTAATACTGGATTAGGAATTGGGAATGTTCTTTTCCCCCTGAAGGAGTAATGATGGAGTTATCACTTCGATTGGGTTTCAGTGCTTCAAACAACGTGGCGGAGTACGAGGCACCCCTAGTAGGTTTGAGAAGTGCAAAGACCCTAAAAGTAAAGAGGATAAGGGTGTACTATGATTCACAACTCGTGGTGAGCCAATTGTTCGAGAGTACAAAGCCTGAAATGAGAAGATGGCAGCCTACGTGGAGGGTGCTAAGGATCTGCTCGACACTTTTGAGAAGGTGTACATTGAGCAGATAAGTCCTGGGCAGAATGCCCATGCAGATTCACTAGCTTGGTTGGCTGCAGCTGTGCGCCAACTGAGTTCAAGAGAAGAGTGGTAGTAGATTATCTTGCTGAGTGGCAATAGATTATCTTGCTGACCCTAGCATTGGAAGGAGCATGGAATTGGTCTTGGACGTGAACCAAGGACCAAGTTGGATGGATCCAATAGTGGAGTTCATACAAGATGGGACACTCCCCACGGATAAAAAGGAGGCTCACAAGATAAAAACAAAATCTGCACGGTTTTGGTTGTCACCTGAAGGAAAGTTGTACAGAAAGTCTTTCACTGGACCATACTTACTTTGTGCACACCTCGAGATGGTGCAGAAGTTTCTCCACGAGATTCAAGAGGGAACATGTGGAAGCCATGCTAGGGGCAAGTCCATTGCCCACCGAGCAATTACCCAGCATTACTGGTGGCCACACATGCAGGAGGATGCAAAGGTGTATGTGAAAATTAGTGAGAAGTGTCAGAAATTCTCACCAATGATCCGAACACTAGCCGAGGACCTGGTGCCATTGACAAGTCCTTGGCCATTCGCACAATGGGGAATGGACATCGTGGGTCCACTCCACAAGGCAACTGGGAATAGGAAGTTTTTGTTGGTAGCAATAGATTATTTCACTAAGTGGATTGAGGCAGAACACTGGCCAAGATCACTGAACCTATGATAGAGAGGTTCGAGTGAAAGAGTATCATTACTCGATTTGGGGTCCCCTATTCACTGATTACTGATAATGGGACCCAATTCCAAAAGAAGTTCAAGCCTTTTTGTGCCCAATATGGGATAAGAAATTATTACTCAACCCCAGCCTACCCTCAGAGTAATGGGCAGGCAGAAGCGTCCAACAAAACCATCCTTGACGGGATCAAGAAGAGGTTGGACAAAGCAAAGGGGAAGTGACCCGACGAATTGCCACTGGTCCTGTGGGTGCATCGAACAACGCCTAAGAGGTCTACGGGAGAGACCCCCTATTTGTTAGCATATGGAATAGAGGCAGTTATTCCATTGGAGGTGGGTTTGCTGACCAACGATCCATCCGTCCAATTTCAAATCAACGACGATCCATCCGTCCAAAGTCAAATCAACGACGATCCATCCGTCCAATTTCTAATCAACGACGATCCATCCGTCCACTTTCAAATCAAAGACGATCCATCCGTCCAAAGTCAAATCAACGACGATCCATCCGTCCAATTTCAAATCAACGACGATCCATCCGTCCAATTTCAAATCAAAGACGATCCATCCGTCCAATTTCAAATCAACGCCAATCCATCCGTCCAATTTCAAATCTACGACGGTCTGCCCGTCCAACGTCAAATCAAGCAACTCCAAGAGCGAGTTATCCCCAAACGATGATCCATCCGTCCAATCTCAAATCAGCGACGGTCCGTCCGTCCAGTTTCAAATCAAGCAAGCAACTGCACGTTGCTTCCAATGGATTATTCCCCAGGAGAGTCTGTTTCCCGGCTTATTGTTAAATCACCGACGGTCTGTCCGTCCAAATTCAAGTCAACGACAGCCCACCTGTCAATCTCTTATTTCCCAGCGGATGGCCTCTCTTTATTAACGACGATCTGCCCGTCCAATCTTAAGTTCAACAAGCAGCGATCTATCCGTCCCCCAAATTCAATCAACTAGGTTCTATAAAATTTTGTACTTTCATTGGCTCGTATGATTCTGTTCTGGATGACCCGAAAGGGGTGTCTAGAAAAACCTTTGACATTACTT
This sequence comes from Rhododendron molle, assembly GCA_025413875.1. Lineage (NCBI taxonomy): Eukaryota > Viridiplantae > Streptophyta > Magnoliopsida > Ericales > Ericaceae > Rhododendron > Rhododendron molle. Next base: position 19,289,234 of record CM046393.1, on the reverse strand, counting down.
GTACCAAAGCGATGGTATTCCAAGTGCTGTCAAAGGGGGGCTACTGTAGACACCCAATTCTGGGCTGTTCGGATTAGTTTATCTCCGGTCTTTTGATTCCCCAATGATGATTAAAGGTCAAGAACATCCGAGATTGATGATGTGTTTGAGCTTTGAGCATTCCGAACCTTGTTCAAACCCTTCCAAACCCTTTTTCACGACCTTTGAGCCAGAACCAAATGGCCTCAGCAAAACCCTACTTTTACACGCTAGTAACCAACTGACACACGCTGGTTCATTGCCGCGCGTCAGTCATCGAACATCAAACCAGTTCCATTGGCCCACGCCAGTCATCCATTGGCGCACGCCAGTCATCCACTGGCACATGCCACTCAACTCCAGTCAAATCAACCTTTTTTCAACCACTTGCTCGGGACTTTTGTGCCACCCTAACGTGGTCTACAATCTGCTGATGATTGTAGTCGGGCAGAATTGTTCCCCTTCTCTCCCACAACACCCCTCAAGGCAAGTCCCATGCATTAAATGCATGGGAGGCTCCCCCTCCTTGCCCCCCAAACAAGCCTTAAGGCTCAACTGATCCCAGCTGCTGCCCTGGCCTATATATACTCCCCTTGCATTTATTTGCAAGGGGTTAACTCCATTAATAGCTTTCAAGCATTTTCTCCCTTTCTCTCTCTAGTTCTTCCTTGGTTTTTCTTTCATCCATTGAAAGGCAAAGCAAGGAAGATCAGTCACCTTCTCCACATTTCCACCTTCATCCATCATCCATCCATTTCAAGGTTCAAGCTCAAACCACCCCTCAATCTCCTTCCAAAGGTATACCACCTTTGTTTCTGTAAACTGTTAAGACCCCTGAGGGGCGTTGGCAGGGTCAAGGCTGGTAATCAATACTAGTCCTGGCCCTAAAGCTGGCAAAGATTCAATGATCGTGCAAAGTGGTATGTGGCGCACGCCAGTCAGGGTGTGCCGTGCGCCAGTTATGGCTGCATGGCAAGGCTGGTGTGGGGATCACAGATCACTCTTTTCTGCTTCATCTTTATTCTAATCACCTTGCAGCATGTTAAAACCAGTTTACTGCTTTTCCATATTTTAGAACAGTGTAGTTAGTTATTTATCTGTTTTAACTGTTTAGAAAGGCCTCTGGGATCCTTCTGGTCATGTTCCAGAACCCAGATGAAGCAAAGCCAAGCATTGGATAAATGGAACAAATGGCGCATGGTCCTCATGGACTGGCGTGCGCCATGAGCACGAAGAATCCAATGGCTGGCCCTTTGCTTCTTAGTTTAGTCCTGGCCTCAGCTTAATCCCCACACTGTTTATGGGGTTTTCTGTCTATTTATTTCTGTTTGATTTGTTGCTGCAATCTGTAACTATATATAAACTGTGATATCAACTGTGTGGTTTGTCCTGGGTGTGCATTGGTCCATTCCAGAGCCCAGAGGGTTGAGAATAGAAGCGGTGAGTTTGGGCTCACTGAAGTGCGCCGATTGAGGGGTGCCGTGCGCCAGTAGTAGTAACATGCACTGGTTTGGCCAGTGCATGCTGGTACGTTGCTTGCGCATGTCACTCCCGGGCAGCGCACTCCAATTTGTCCAAAACACTCACAGAAGTGCTTGTTCTCAATCTATTATCAATTGTTCATAAACCATTCATCTCATTTTGCCATGTAAATACAACTTGCCACCATATTAATCCCCATTAAGTGTTCCCCCGACCTAATTGGCTAAAAGATGATCAAAGAGAGAAAAATGCAAACATTTCACAAAATGCCCGAGTAGAGACCGATCTCCGGATTGGGCGAGAGGGGTGCCATAAAACCCTTGCCCTCTCGTAACCTGGCTCTCGAACCTCAGATATCGAAGGTGATGACGGTCCAGTCTACAAGCCTTTTTCAAATCAAACAAACGTGACAAAACTTTTTCTAAACCGGTTTCTTGGGTGATTTTCGCAAAACCCGAGTGGCGACTCTCTCAAATCAGCATTACGTCATTCTTTCCAAAGCAAAAAGGGCGCAACCCGGAATTTTCATAAACTAAAAATGGGATTTTTAGGGGCGTGTGCCCACATACCTTTGCTTGAGTTGTGTTTGAAATGGTTTGAACAAGGTGGTGTAGCTTGGAGAATGAGTGTATGTAGAGCACAAGAGTGAGAGAATAACAAGTGTGGTTGAGGGTTTGTAAGCCTTTTTGCTTGATTTTTGGTAACCCTTAGCTTTGGAAGCATGGGGAGGGGGGGGTATTTAAAGGCTAAAAGGGAAGGCAAGAGTTGATGACAAACTAGGCCTAGAAGCCAGCCAACAAGGCTGGCCAGCCAAGCTTGGTGGAGAAGGTGGCCAACAAGGTGGGGGGTGGTTACATTGGGAAGTGCCAACCATGTAGTCACCAACATCTGGAGGAAAACGGGTTCTACAGCCCCATAGACCCCCTAGATCACAAAATCCAGCTGGAAAAAGGTGATGGGGACAGGCTAGAACCATCGCGCGAGGGAGTGAAACTGTAGCGCGAGTGTTCAAACTGTCGCACGAGGGTCAATAGTCAACAGTTTGACTTTGACACACACCTGGCAATACAACCCTCGCGCGAGGGTTCCAAAGACACGCGCGATGGTCAAACCTTAGTTTAAAGTTTTTGACCTAGGGTTTCTGAGGTTCAAAAGGGTTCAAAAAGGGTTCCAAACACTCCAAGCTCAAACCATTGCAAACTCAAGTCTGTTTCGACCTAGTTCATCATCGGGGAAACAATAAATTGTAAAACAATTAGGAGATCCAGATTGGGGTGTCTACAATAAGTCTTCAGCTTCTCCTCACGAACCTTCCAATCTCCATTGGCCTAGGAGATTACCAGGTTTGAATCTCCGATTATCTCAAGTTTCTCAACTCCAAGCGCGATAGCAGCTTCCATTCCAATGATGCAGGCCTCGTACTCAGCTTGATTGTTGGTGACGTCGAAGTTTAGCTTGAAGGCAAACGGAATATAAGCACCAGCAGGCGTGATCAGCAACACTCCGATCCCAAATCCCTTCTGATTAGTAGCCCCGTCAAAGTAGAGTGTCCAAACTTCTTCGCCCACCACTAGCACATCCTCATCAGGGAAAGTGAAATCCACATCTTCCTGTCCCTCGTTCGGGTGATTGACCAGGAATTCTGCCATAGCACAGCCCTTCACAAATTTCCTTGTAACATATTGGAGATCGAACTCAGCCAGCAGAAGCAACCATTGTGCTAGCTTATGGGTGAGCGCAGGCTTCTCGAACAGATACTTGATAGGATCCATCCGAGAAATCAGTTTCACTGAATAGGCTAGCATGTAGTGTCTAAGCTTTTTGGTACCCCAAACTAACGCCCAACATGTCTTCTCGAGAGGAGTATAGCGCTCCTCGCATCCCACCATCTTCTTGCTCAAATAGTAAATAGCCTTTTCAACTCCATTATTTCTTTCCTGCGCCAGCGAACATCCCATAACTATCAGAGTAACGGACAAGTATAGGATCAGCGGTCGTCCTAGCGTAGGCGGCATCAACACTGGTGGGTCTCGCAGGTACCTTTGGATAGATTCGAAAGAGGCTTGGCACTTATCCGTTCATTCAAAGCGAACATCCTTTTTGAGCAAACAAAACAGCGGCTCGCAAGTCAATGTCAACTTAGCGATGAACTGGCTAATAAACTGAACCTTCCCCAGAAAACTTTGCACACCCTTCTCAGACCTTGGTGGCTCCATCTCAAGAATTGCCTTGATCTTAGAAGGATCCACTTCGATTACTCTTGCAGTGATTAGGAACCCCAACATCTTGCTTGCTGTGACCCCAAATGTGCACTTCTGCGGATTGAGACACACATTGTACTTGCAGAGTCTTTCTAGAAACTGCCGAAGCATTGGAATGAAGTCTTCCTTTTCCTTTGCTTTGACAATCATGTCATCGATGTAGACCTCGACTATCTTGTGGATAAAATTATGTAATAAAGTAGTTTGGGCCCGTTGAAAAGTGCAGCCGGCGTTCTTTAGCCCAAACGGCATCATCACATAGCAGTAGGTTCCCACTCAGTGACAAATGTTGTCTTCTCCTGATCCTCTGGTGCCATAAAGATTTGGTTGTATCCAGAGAATCCATTGACAAAAGAGAGCAAGGCATGCCCCACCGTGCTGTCGACAAGCACATCGATGTGTGGCAAGGGAAAACTATCTTCGGGGCTTGCTTTGTTCAAGTCCTTAAAATCGACGCAGACTCGGATTCTCCTATCTTTCTTAGGAACAGGCACTATGTTGGCAACCCATTTCGGATACTCTGTGACCCTCAAGAAACCAGTGTCGATCTGCTTAGTGACCTCCCTTTTGAACCTAATCCGGCCTCATCCTGCGCAGTTTCTGTTTGACCGGTACGGATCCAGGCACCAAAGGAATGTGGTGCTGCACTATCTCGGGATCGATGCCAGGCATATTCTTGTGAGACCATGCACAAACCTCGAAGTATTCTTTAAGCAGGTCGATCAACGCAGGGTGATCCTTAGGGGACAAGGTTGAACCGATTTGCATCATACGGGGGTCATCCTAGTCTTTCAAATTTACAGAAATTACTTCTTCTTTTAGAGGCTGAGCAAGCCTTTCGTCTTCCCTTTCGATGAGGGAATGCAACTCAGCTGGGATGTTCTCGTCGAAGTATGGTCCTTCATCATTGAGGTCGACACAGTTTATATAAAAGTCAGCAAGGTAGTCGGAAGTAGGATCATGCATTTCATAAAACCCGGAAGGGTTGCCAAGTACAGTCGACTCAAATTCAAAGTAAAAGCTAAGACGTGGAGGGCCGAGAGGCTCAAACTCCGACTCCGAGCTAGACTTAGACTTGACAAACTCTGTATCAGATTCAGATGTATCATTAATGCATGTTAAACGTGGAGTGAAGATGCAGTTATTAATAGTACCCTTTGCTTCCACAATGAGAGAAGTTGGATCCTCGAGAATTTCGGAAGAGTCGGGCCCGAGCGTCAGCACTTCAGCCTCTTCAGTCTTGCCAACCAAACCCACTTGGGAGAACAGCATCTCCAAGCTCCCCTGATCAAAAGTCTTCAGCCAATCAACCTTCTTCTTGATCTGGGCCAAATGTTTCTCGAACTTTTCTTTAGCCAGCTATTCCCTAGCTATTTCTTCCTCACTGTCAGACTAGGTGTCAATAGCGAAGATCTCAAAACCCGGTAGCCAAGTGCCAGTCTCCGGATCCCACAATGGTTAGACCTACCCCAAATAATCAGCGCTACCTCCCTCGCGAACAAAGTAATTGTCGGGATTACCATAAAGGGTTCAAGGCTTTCCCACACCTTTCTTACCTTGGCCCTTTTGGCAGGGGGAGTGTATCCCAGACCAAATTGGCCTTCAGTAAAGGGAAAGGTAGGGAATTCAGCGATCCTCTGCTGGTTGATCCTGAGCCCCAGACCAGGCATGGAGGACATCTTCCTCATGATCTCGAAGGCAGCTGAACTGATAATAAAGTCGTCGTCCACGACAATGGAAAGGACTGAGCCGGATGTGTGAAAAGAGAATCCCCCAAAGTCTGAGTCTTCTTCTCCATGCATTATCCCCAAAACAGGTGTCCCATCATCCTTGAGTGGGCGGATCCCAAAGTCCTCGCAGATTGTCAACCCAACATGACTTTTTGGTGCAGCGTCGAAGGTACTGCCATGGTATCAGGCCTATGCAGCCACAGCCTGCCCAGCAGCAGGTTAAAGGTAGCGAGGATGTCGACCACGTGAAACTCTACATCCACCTCAAAGCCCTCAGCATCGAGCTTAAGCATCAAGGTCCCCTCTACAACACTGCGCGTACTGTCATATGCCTTGACCGTTAAGTTAGACGGCACAAGATCCTTTTTGGTGAGACCGAGACGGTATGTGACCCTCATTGGGCAAACATTAATGGCGGAACCATTACCAATGAGCACGGTCGACACCCAGTGTCCCCTACACTTGACAGTAATGTGCAGAAGGCGATTATGAGCATTCCCCTCGACAAGTAGATCTGTTTCAGTGAAAGTGACAGAGTGTTTAGAGAGCAAAGGTAGGATGAGGGCGATCATTGCCTCAGGCATGATGTCGGTTGGTACCTTGAGACAAGCCAGAGCTGCAGACTATTTCTCTCGATGCTCCTTTGATGACGATATCAACCCCCAGATAGAAATAGCAGTAGGGATCCTCTCGAGTTATTTCTGGATAACATCTTCTTCCGGGATGCCTCTAGGGATTATAGGAACGCTCCTTTGAACTGGCGGAGCAGTGGATTTTTGAGCTGGAGGATTGGACGAACTTCTAGCCTAAAGGTTGAGGGGCTGAAAAACTCGGCCGCTCCTCGTTACGTTATCGACATCCCACCAAGGCAATGTATCGATGGAATCCCAAAAATTGCCCGGCATTTCTTCCATCTTGCTCTTCCCCTTGTCCACTGGTGCAACCATTGTTGACGAGTCCTGTCTCGGAGTTAGATCCCATTCCAAGTCATCCATTACTAGCCCCTCCCAAAAAGGAGGGTCCTGCGCGGCAACTTCCTTGAAAGGTGTTCCTAGGTTAGTAACAAACAGCACATCCCAGAAACCTCTATCCATAGAAGCGGTGTTGACTGTCCAGACCTCATTACCCATGTTTATATCGATAATCTTATCGACGTCCCAAAGATTATCAGGCAGTGGATTCTTGTCAACATCGATGATCTCATCAACGTCCCAAAGGTTAACAGGCGGTGCATCCAAAACCATGATAGAGCAGTCATCGCTTGGAGCCATATACGGACACAGTTGTTCCATTGGTACAATGTTGATGGTTGGATCACACCCAAGGTCGCTACATAGATGAATGGCGTCTGATACAGAATCTATGAGAGGGAGAATGGCCCCAAGCTAGCGACGCATATCGGGAATGATCTCTCCTTCGGTGTAGTAGCTCAGGTACTTTTCGTCTATGTCATTATCGGTGCCAATTCGCTCCATGTTGAAGCTTTGATTCCAAGCCAACTATGCTGCATCAGGCCGCGGATCCCAAACATATTCTTTGGCTTCTTCCTCCGGAAGGACCAGTTCTAGCTAATAAAAGAGCATGAACAAAGATAGGCCGTCCAATGGATCCGCTTGTGCTGCATTCCATTCCCCTTCCCAATGATTTAGCCATGCTTGGTCGACGACGGGGGCCGGAGGGAAACCTATAAAGTAGCGCTCGTTCCTATCCCTGGCGAGTTCTTCCCACTCCTCTGTCTTGTTGTAGACACCCCAATCTGGGCTTCCAGATTACTTTACTTACGGTATTTGATTCCCCGATGATGAAACGGATCAAGAACACCCTGGGAATGTCAAGTGTTTGAAACCCTTGAACCTAACCTAACCTAAGCGACTTCCAAAAGCCAAAAACCCTACTGAACCGCGCCAAGGCGCAATCGTCTCGCGCCAGGGCGCACCATCGCGCGATGGTTGATCATCGCGCGCCAGACTCACTCCATCGCGCGCTAGGCCGCACCATCGCGCCATGAACTGACTCCCTCGCACGAGAGTCAGCCTGGGTCAAAGTCAAAGTGTTGACTGTTGACCCACGCGACAGCTGTCACACTCGCGCGATGGTCCCATTCCATCGCACGATGGTCCTAACCAGTCACTTTCACCTTTTCCAGCCAGTTGGTTTCTTGCCTGGGAGTCTACAGGGCTATTTGAACCCCGTTTTCTTCCCCAGGACAGTGGAAGTGCAGACTTTGGGCACTACACCCTCACAACAACCTTTCCTATCACTTTTTGCAAGCCTTCACCACTAAGTTTTGGCCTTGGGCCTTGTTTGCCATCCTTTGCACCCTTCCAAGTCTCCTTCCAAGTCTCCGAGCGCTCGAGAGTTTGCCTGACCCCTGGTTTTGAAAATGGTTTGGAGCGCTTGGGATTGTTCCTGAGTGCTTGGGACTGATTTTGACATTTTATTTTCCTTTTTAAAGTCTTCCAAAAAGCATTGTTCTAATCGGTCCAAGGCTTGTATTAATCCAAGTTCATCATCGGGGAACCTCCGGGCCACAAAATATGAAAATTTGAAGGGTCCAAATTGGGGTGTCTACACACCCCAATTTGGACCTCTCAAATCCCTTAATTTTTGGCTTTGAGCCTCCCCGATGATGAATTTGGATTGAAACAAGCCTCGGACCAATCACAGCGACGCTTCTTGGAAAGTTTCAAAAACCAAATAAGTTTATCAAAATCAGTTCCAAGTGCTTGGAAGCATTTCGGAGCGCTCAAAACCATTTCAAAAATCCTGAGGCCAGGCTCACTTCTGAGCGCTTAGGAGTGTTACTCCCAAGCGCTCAGAACCGTTCTCAAGCTGTCAGAACCACCATTTCGTCCAATGGGTGAAAAAGGTTCCCCACTTTTCATGCCATGCATCATTTCGGTCGTCTGACCCCTGCGATTGCCCTACCGAACACTCTATCTCAAGGTGGCAGAGAATCAAAATGATGGAGTTTTTCCCCCCAAAAATATTTTATTCATTTTTTTAATTTTATTTTCAAAAACCAACCATAGGTTATATTGGCCTATATAAAGCTTTCACTGGAGCTGAAAAGGGGGCACAAAATCCCTATTTTGAAAGAGCCTTCCTTTTGTTCAAAAAGCACTCTCACTTTAGATTGAGTTCCATGCAAAAAAGAAAACTTTCAACCATAAAGCTAACAAAAAGATCCAGGAACTTGAAGATGAAAGGTAGTCAGAACATATTTGCGTTCTGATTCCTTGCATTTTTCCTTCTCTTCCTTACTTTTCGAAGTCAATCAAGGAGCAAAAGTTCAACAAAAAGGTAGAAATCTTTCTACTTTGGTTGAAATCAAAGAGGCTGTTTTTCCTTTCTGAGGAAGGTCTCTTAGCCTGTCTCAGTCTTTAATACTGGGTATGGGCCAAGAGATTTTGGTGTAAAAGCAAGAGCAAAGAGATCATAAAATTCATTTTCAAAACCTGCTGAAAATACTCTCGAGCGCCCGGGAGTGCTCCCAAGCGCTCGGGACTGTTTCTCGCCTCATCTCTTGCATTTTGGTGAACAGTGGGTAGGGGTGAAGTGCATTCTTGTAAGAAATGGTCTCATTGTGACATGCAAACGTAGAAGATTTGCTTTCTCAAACCAGAGGTGTTTTTCTCCAGGATTCGAGTAAAAACAGAGTTTCCAAAGTTAAAAAGAAACTTTTCATTCTTGGAAGACTAAGATTGGAATGACTGCATGCCAAAAATAAGATCATTTCCTGCCAGAAAGCAGACTGACTTGCAGTCCACTTCCAAGCGCTTTGAACCCTTCCGGAGCGCTCAGGAGTGCATGCATGCTATTACAGTTCATTAGTCCCCTGTTTTGTCAGGTTCCTAACACTTCACATGCAAGGATGTGTCCAGTTTCCTTTGAGAGTATGCAGATTTGAATTTGTAAAGGCAGGGATGCATGGTTTGGAGGATTAAAGTTCAATCTTAATCTGTCAGGCCCTCTGCTGAGCTTACCATATGTTTAAACTGGTTTTAGTTTCCAGTTTAGTGTTGTATCCTGTTTGTACTAACAAAACTTGCAGGTTGGGCAGCATGCACTCCCAAGCGCTGGGAAGTACTTCCGAGCGCTCGGGAGTGTAGCCAGTGATAGGATCACAGTTTTTGTTTTGCTGTATTTATCCCCTTTATCATTTTGACATCCTCTGTACACATGCACCAGCATACACATTTATTTGGCATATCTGTGAATACAAGCTACAAGGTTAACGAAACAAAATGTCTTGATGAAATCCAACAAATGTTTAGTAGAGACCGATCTCGTATCGGGCGAGAGGAGTGCCATAAAACCCTTCCCCCCCCATAACGTGGCTTCCGGACCTCAAACGAATCTCTGGTTTTCAATTCAAATCAATCACTTTCAGTCAAAACGGTTTCTCGGGTGGCGAACCATAAATCCGGGTGGCAACTCCTCAATTTTTCAAATCAATACATGTTTTTTGGGCCGCCTCGGTCCACCTGGGGCTGTGGTAGCCCATAAAGTTGTTGGTCCAAGTAGTCTGTTCGGCAATGAGAAGGCCGAACAAGAGGAGAACTCTGGGGAAAGCAGCCTCAGATGTAAGGTACACTCTGGAAGGTTCCAGAACAGTGTAATTCTGTAAAGGAATAAGATCTCAAGAAAATAGGATCAAGGAGAGATACCCAACGAGAATGGGATATTCGGCCAGCTATGGAAAAGAGTCCTAAAAGGACTAAGGTAACGAATTGATAAGGGAACGAGAATCCAAGATATTCTAGGCTTCCTTTACGAGATGGGAAACCTAGGGCAACACGAATACTTGGGCAGCAAGCATTTGTGAATCTATGAATACGAGGTAAACCTAGAGGTAAAAGGTACACAATACGTTGCATTCTCACATACTTCTACTAATAATTAGGGTTGATGGCTAGTACGTGATACTAACATAGGCGTTGGAGGGCCTTTGCCACGAGAGGCAAAGGTGTGCTCACCCCTTGACTATTTTGCAGGTTAGGACTCTAATGACGTGCTAGGGTTCCGTGAAGAAGCACGTGATGTCGTTATGTTCTTGTGCAGTTCAAAGCATCTTTTGTTCTTTCCCACTTACGATTGGCGCCGTCTGTGGGAAATGAAGGAGTTCCCTTTGAAAAACGACCACGATGGAAGGAGATCCAAAAAAACACCACTTGATTTGAAGAGCCAGCTAGGCGAGGGAGGAAATAAATCCCCACCAAAGGCCCCGATGAAGCCGGACGGCGGGCATGCCAAGAAGATGACAAGCAAGGGCCATCCCCTGACTGTCCATGATGACTCCAAGAATAGGTAGGGCAGGACAGCCACGGAATCCACAAGGAGTAAGTCCCATCATGGGCGAGAGTCAGTTGCACACTCAAGAAGTGTGCATAACAATGATGATATCTTGGACAAGAAGAGACAGGAGATTAAGGAGTACACACGTTAAAGTTTAATTAAAAAATGAGAGTATGAGATTCAAGAGTTACAGCGGGTACGAGAACACCCAGAGGATTCTGGGCTTTAACGAAGGAATTCCAAGGGGGACAGGCTGGCTGTGGTGGAATACAAGAAGGTTCCTTCACAAAGAAGGAGGAGCAGGAGTAGGAGCCCCACTCCTAGACTCAAGGGGGCTTTTCCATGAAAATAAAGGAGTAGAAGTCAAAGTCCCACCCCCGAGGAAGAGGGGACTAGGAAACACCATAGGGATAGGTGTGAGAGACCTAATTCCGATTAGGAAAAGAATGCTCCCAAAAAGACGAAGGAATGAGAGGAGGGGACCATGTCTGCACGAGAAGCAACACAGAAAGTCCTCAGCAGTATAGCATCCTCCCCCTTTGCAAGGCGGTTGCAAGAAGTGAGACTGCCGAGCAGGGTGAAGCACAGTGCGTTCATCCTCTATGAAACAGATATTGATCCCGTGGCACACATACAGCATTACCTGTAGGCAATGTTTATGCACGACGAAGATGATGCAATCATGTGCAAGATGTTCCCATTGAGTTTGGGAAAAATGGCTTTGTCCTGGTTCCATAAGCTAGCACCGAACACCATACGAGGATGGAGGCAATTAGCCAAGGAGTTCACTGCTCGGTTCCAAATGAGCAGAAAAGCACCAAAAACTTTTGAGAGCCTCTCCGTTATGAAGCAAGGAGAGAATGAGCCGATCAGGGACTATGAGAAGAAGTACTGGGAAACTTTCAATGAGATTGAAAGTTGTAGTGAGGAGTACACAATAGCCACGTTCAAGACAGGGTTGCCTGTTCGGGGGGAGCTGCGTAAATCATTAAACATGAGTCCAGTAGGAACACTAGCTGAGCTAATGGAGCGAATTGAGTAGCATGCCAGGAACGAGGATGACATACTTCGGGGAGATGTCAAGGTGGTTGCCGAGCAAGCCAAGTGGCCTGCGAAGAAGGCAGATAAGCCAGAGCCCAAGATGTACAGGGAAAGGAAGGATTATGGGCAGGCTAAGAAAGAGCCAAATAAAGAGAAGCATGCTCCGGATCTCAAGCCTTTCTTTTCAATAACCACGGCCTAGAAGGAACCAATCCGGATTCTTTATCGAATAAAGAATCGCCCATATTTCAAATGGTCCCTGAGATTGGAAGGGAATAAGGACGCAAGGCGAGCTATGAGTCAGCATTGCAGTTATCACAAGGATTGGGTCACATGACGGAGGATTGTGAAATGTTCAAATAACACCTCGATGGCCAATTCTCACGTGGTTATTTGAAAAAGTTCATTCAGGAAGAGCACAAGGGTGCAAAGAAAGCAATGGAGTTGGATTACGATCAAAATCCAAGGGCCGTAATCCATACGTAACATGGATTGGCCACACCTTATAGAAGAAATGAGGTGAGGTTGCTCCAGAGGCAAATGAAGCATGACCAACATGTGATGCGGTTGGGAAAGAAATGAGGACGTGAAGAAGAAGCATGCAACAAGGGCATAGTCCTCACGGATGAGGACCTGGGAGGAGTCTAGGTGCCACATAATGATGCCTTGATCATAACCCTTCAAATTGGGGAATATGACATGGAGAGGATCCTGGTAGACTCAGGAAGCTGCACGAAGGTGCTGTACTATGATGCATGTAAGAAGTTAAGCCTGACACAAGCGGATCTAGTGCAGTCAGTAGCTCCATTGGTCGGATTCAGTGCGGGAGCAATTTGGCCATTGGGCAAGGTAACTCTGCCTATTCGGGCGGGCGGGAACAGTGGTGCTGTGAACCGATTTCCTGGTGATAGATGTGCCGTCTTCCTACAATGCGATTATCGGAAGAACGTGGTTGCACAAGATGAGGGTGGTTTCCACCACCTACCATTAGATGGTAAAGTTTCCCGGGTCTAATGGCATTGAACGGATCAAGGAAAATCAGAAGGTTGCCCAGCAGTGCCTGAATTCTATAATTAAGAAGGCATTTAAAGCGAAGTTGGTCCAAGCCATTGAGGTTCCAGACAAACTGACCATCAAGGATGTCGGAGGGAATCCCGTCGAGAAAGTAGTGGAAGGATTGAAGAAAATTCAAATCAATGAGACTGATCCAGAGAGGTATTTCCTGATTGGGGAAAACTTGAACAAAAAAGAAGAAGAAGAGTTGGTGGGATTCCTCAAGGAGCACGTTGATGTGTTTGCTTGGGTACCCAAAGAGATGCCTAGAGTGGATGCAAACGTGATTTGTCACCACTTGAATGTGGATCCAAAGCATAAGCTTGTAATGCAGAAAAAGAGAAGATCGGCCGTACAGCACGTAGACGCTGTTATCGAGGAGGTTGACCGTTTACTGGAAGCAAAGGCCATACAAGAGGTTTACTACCCAAAGTGGTTGTCTAACATTGTGGTAGTCAAAACGAAGAACGGGAAGTGCCGAGTCTGCGTTGACTTCACGGATCTAAACAAGGCATGTCCAAAGGATAGTTTTCCCCTCCCCAGGATAGATCAACTGGTGGATGCGACAGTTGGGTATGGTTGGATGAGTTTCCTCGATGCATATCGAGGTTATCACCAGATTGCCATGTACGGGCCCGATCAAGAGAAGACTTCCTTTATTACACCAAGAGGGCTATATTGTTACAGTGTAATGCCTTTTGGTTTGAGGAATGCCGGAGTAACATACCAGAGGTTAGCAACGATTATGCTAAAGAAATTGCTTGTTAAGACTATGGAGGTGTACATAGATGACATGGTGGTCAAAAGCAAGAAGAAGCGGGACCACATAGCTGATCTGAAGGAGGCCTTTGAGATTCTGGGAGAGTACAACCTAAAGCACAATGCCACAAAATGTGCATTTAGAGTAAGTTCAGGGAAGTTTTGGGCCACCTTGTGACCATACGAGGGATAGAGGCAAATCCCGATCAAATTACCGCATTGCAAAGGCTCCAAAGTCCGAGGACCATGAAGGAGGTCCAAAGACTGACTGGAATGGCGGTAGCCTTTAACAGATTCATTAGCTGGTCCAGTGACAAGTGTAAACCCTTCTTTCAATTGCTGAAAAAGAGACAAAGATACGAATGGGGAGCAGAGTGCGAACAGGCGTTCCAAGACCTGAAGAAGTACTTGGCAGCGGCCCCGCTCTTGTCTACTCCTGAACTGGGTGAGTCCTTAACTTTGTACTTAGCGGTATCTGAACATACTGTCAGTGCAGTGTTATTAAGGGACAAGGGATCCGAGTAAATTCTTATCTACTATGTGAGCAAGACATTGTTAGACGCAGAAATGAGATATCTGCCTCTAGAGAAATTGGTCCTGGTATTGAGGACAACAGCAAGAAAGTTGCCCCATTATTTCCAGAGTCCCCGAATCATGGTTTATACTGAGTTTCTGTTGAAATCTTTGCTACGAAAGGCAGATTTCTCGAGACGCATTTCTACCTGGTCGGTGGAGTTGAGTCAGTATGATATTGACTATCAGCCGCGCACTACAATAAAGAGCTAGGTATTGGCAAACTTTGTAGCAGAGTTTTCACCTGTAGTGGCTCCCCAGCCTCCTACGAGAAATGAGCAGCCAGATGAGCCAACAACTAGAAAGGGTAAGGCTTCAGCCGATCAAGATCCTTTGGAAAGGAAATTATTCGTTGATGGTTCCGCATGTAATACTGGATTAGGAATTGGGAATGTTCTTTTCCCCCTGAAGGAGTAATGATGGAGTTATCACTTCGACTGGGTTTCAGTGCTTCAAACAACGTGGCGGAGTACGAGGCACCCCTAGTAGGTTTGAGAAGTGCAAAGACCCTAAAAGTAAAGAGGATAAGGGTGTACTATGATTCACAACTCGTGGTGAGCCAATTGTTCGAGAGTACAAAGCCTGAAATGAGAAGATGGCAGCCTACGTGGAGGGCGCTAAGGATCTGCTCGACACTTTTGAGAAGGTGTACATTGAGCAGATAAGTTCTGGGCAGAATGCCCATGCAGATTCACTAGCTTGGTTGGCTGCAGCTGTGCGCCAACTGAGTTCAAGAGAAGAGTGGTAGTAGATTATCTTGCTGAGTGGCAATAGATTATCTTGCTGACCCTAGCATTGGAAGGAGCATGGAATTGGTCTTGGACGGGAACCAAGGACCAAGTTGGATGGATCCAATAGTGGAGTTCATACAAGATGGGACACTCCCCACGGATAAAAAGGAGGCTCACAAGATAAAAACAAAATCTGCACGGTTTTGGTTGTCACCTGAAGGAAAGTTGTACAGAAAGTCTTTCACTGGACCATACTTACTTTGTGCACACCTCGAGATGGTGCAGAAGTTTCTCCACGAGATTCAAGAGGGAACATGTGGAAGCCATGCTAGGGGCAAGTCCATTGCCCACCGAGCAATTACCCAGCATTACTGGTGGCCACACATGCAGGAGGATGCAAAGGTGTATGTGAAAATTAGTGAGAAGTGTCAGAAATTCTCACCAATGATCCGAACACTAGCCGAGGACCTGGTGCCATTGACAAGTCCTTGGCCATTCGCACAATGGGGAATGGACATCGTGGGTCCACTCCACAAGGCAACTGGGAACAGGAAGTTTTTGTTGGTAGCAATAGATTATTTCACTAAGTGGATTGAGGCAGAACACTGGCCAAGATCACTGAACCTATGATAGAGAGGTTCGAGTGAAAGAGTATCATTACTCGATTTGGGGTCCCCTATTCACTGATTACAGATAATGGGACCCAATTCCAAAAGAAGTTCAAGCCTTTTTGTGCCCAATATGGGATAAGAAATTATTACTCAACCCCAGCCTACCCTCAGAGTAATGGGCAGGCAGAAGCGTCCAACAAAACCATCCTTGACGGGATCAAGAAGAGGTTGGACAAAGCAAAGGGGAAGTGACCCGACGAATTGCCACTGGTCCTGTGGGTGCACCGAACAACGCCTAAGAGGTCTACGGGAGAGACCCCCTATTTGTTAGCATATGGAATAGAGGCAGTTATTCCATTGGAGGTGGGTTTGCTGACCAACGATCCATCCGTCCAATTTCAAATCAACGATGATCCATCCGTCCAAAGTCAAATCAACGACGATCCGTCCGTCCAATTTCTAATCAACGACGATCCATCCGTCCACTTTCAAATCAACGACGATCCATCCGTCCAATTTCAAATCAACGACGATCCATCCGTCCAATTTCAAATCAACGACGATCCATCCGTCCAATTTCAAATCAACGCCAATCCATCCGTCCAATTTCAAATCTACGACGGTCTGCCCGTCCAATGTCAAATCAAGCAACTCCAAGAGCGAGTTATCCCCAAACGATGATCCATCCGTCCAATCTCAAATCAGCGACGGTCCGTCCGTCCAGTTTCAAATCAAGCAAGCAACTGCACGTTGCTTCCAATGGATTATTCCCCAGGAGAGTCTGTTTCCCGGCTTATTGTTAAATCACCGACGGTCTGTCCGTCCAAATTCAAGTCAACGACAGCCCACCTGTCAATCTCTTATTTCCCAGCGGATGGCCTCTCTTTATTAACGACGATCTGCCCGTCCAATCTCAAGTTCAACAAGCAGCGATCTATCCGTCCCCCAAATTCAATCAACCAGGTTCTGTAAAATTTCGTACTTTCATTGGCTCATATGATTCTGTTCTGGATGACCCGAAAGGGGTGTCTAGAAAAACCTTTGACATTACTTGTACCAAAGCGATGGTATTCCAAGTGCTGTCAAAGGGGGGCTACTGTAGACACCCAATTCTGGGCTGTTCGGATTAGTTTATCTCCGGTCTTTTGATTCCCCAATGATGATTAAAGGTCAAGAACATCCGAGATTGATGATGTGTTTGAGCTTTGAGCATTCCGAACCTTGTTCAAACCCTTCCAAACCCTTTTTCACGACCTTTGAGCCAGAACCAAATGGCCTCAGCAAAACCCTACTTTTACACGCTAGTAACCAACTGACACACGCTGGTTCATTGCCGCGCGTCAGTCATCAGTCATCGGTCAGTTGATTAGTTTCTACTGGCTCACGCCAGTCACTAAGTGGCGCACGCCAGTCAAAATTAGTCAAATCAACTTTTTCAACCACTTGCTCGGGACTTTTGTGCCACCCTAACGTGGTCTACAATCTGCTGATGATTGTAGTCGGGCAGAATTGTTTCCCTTCTCTCCCACAACACCCCTCAAGGCAAGTCCCATGCATTAAATGCATGGGAGGCTCCCCCTCCTTGCCCCCCAAACAAGCCTTAAGGCTCAACTGATCCCAGCTGCTGCCCTGGCCTATATATACTCCCCTTGCATTTATTTGCAAGGGGTTAACTCCATTAATAGCTTTCAAGCATTTTCTCCCTTTCTCTCTCTAGTTCTTCCTTGGTTTTTCTTTCATCCATTGAAAGGCAAAGCAAGGAAGATCAGTCACCTTCTCCACATTTCCACCTTCATCCATCATCCATCCATTTCAAGGTTCAAGCTCAAACCACCCCTCAATCTCCTTCCAAAGGTATACCACCTTTGTTTCTGTAAATTGTTCAGACCCATGAGGGGCGTTGGCAGGGTCAAGGCTGGTAATCAATACTAGTCCTGGCCCTAAAGCTGGCAAAGATTCAATGATCGTGCAAAGTGGTATGTGGCGCACGCCAGTCAGTGTGTGCCGTGCGCCAGTTATGGCTGCATGGCAAGGCTGGTGTGGGGATCACAGATCACTCTTTTCTGCTTCATCTTTATTCTAATCACCTTGCAGCATGTTAAAACCAGTTTACTGCTTTTCCATATTTTAGAACTGTGTAGTTAGTTATTTATCTGTTTTAACTGTTTAGAAAGGCCTCTGGGATCCTTTTGGTCATGTTCCAGAACCCAGATGAAGCAAAGCCAAGCATTGGATAAATGGAACAAATGGCGCACGGTCCTCATGGACTGGCGTGCGCCATGAGCACGAAGAATCCAATGGCTGGCCCTTTGCTTCTTAGTTTAGTCCTGGCCTCAGCTTAAACCCCACACTGTTTATGGGGTTTTCTGTCTATTTATTTCTATTTGATTTGTTGCTGCAATCTGTAACTATATATAAACTGTGATATCAACTGTGTGGTTTGTCCTGGGTGTGCATTGGTCCATTCCAGAGCCCAGAGGGTTGAGAATAGAAGCGGTGAGTTTGGGCTCACTGAAGTGCGCCGATTGAGGGGTGGCGTGCGCCAGTAGTATTAACATGCACTGGTTTGGCCAGTGCATGCTGGTACGTTGCTTGCGCATGTCACTCCCGGGCAGCGCACTCCAATTTGTCCAAAACACTCACAGAAGTGCTTGTTCTCAATCTATTATCAATTGTTCATAAACCATTCATCTCATTTTGCCATGTAAATACAACTTGCCACCATATTAATCCCCATTAAGTGTTCCCCCGCCCTAATTGGCTAAAAGATGATCAAAGAGAGAAAAATGCAAACGTTTCACAAAATGCCCAAGTAGAGACCGATCTCCGGATTGGGCGAGAGGGGTGCCATAAAACCCTTGCCCTGTCGTAACCTGGCTCCCGAACCTCAGATATCGAAGGTGATGACGGTCCAGTCTACAAGCCTTTTTCAAATCAAACAAACGTGACAAAACGTTTTCTAAACCGGTTTCTTGGGTGATTTTCGCAAAACCCGAGTGGCGACTCTCTCAAATCAGCATTACGTCATTCTTTCCAAAGCAAAAAGGGTGCAACCCGGAATTTTCATAAACTAACAATGGGATTTTTAGGGGCGTGTGCCCACATACCTTTGCTTGAGTTGTGTTTGAAATGGTTTGAACAAGGTGGTGTAGCTTGGAGAATGAGTGTATGTAGAGCACAAGAGTGAGAGAATAACAAGTGTGGTTGAGGGTTTGTAAGCCTTTTTGCTTGATTTTTGGTAACCCTTAGCTTTGGAAGCATGGGGAGGGGGGGGTATTTAAAGGCTAAAAGGGAAGGCAAGAGTTGATGACAAACTAGGCCTAGAAGCCAGCCAACAAGGCTGGCCAGCCAAGCTTGGTGGAGAAGGTGGCCAACAAGGTGGGGGGTGGTTACATTGGGAAGTGCCAACCATGTAGTCACCAAACGCAGTTATGGAGGAAAACGGGGTTCTACAGCCCCATAGACCCCCTGATGATCACAAAATCCAGCTGGAAAAAGGTGATGGGGACAGGCTAGAACCATCGCGCGAGGGAGTGAAACTGTAGCGCGAGTGTTCAAACTGTCGCACGAGGGTCAATAGTCAACAGTTTGACTTTGACACACACCTGGCAATACAACCCTCGCGCGAGGGTTCCAAAGACACGCGCGATGGTCAAACCTTAGTTTAAGGTTTTTGACCTAGGGTTTCTGAGGTTCAAAAGGGTTCAAAAAGGGTTCCAAACACTCCAAGCTCAAACCATTGCAAACTCAAGTTTGTTTCGACCTAGTTCATCATCGGGGAAACAATAAATCGTAAAACAATCAGGAGATCCAGATTGGGGTGTCTACAATAAGTCTTCAGCTTCTCCTCACGAACCTTCCAATCTCCATTGGCCTAGGAGATTACCAGGTTTGAATCTCCGATTATCTCAAGTTTCTCGACTCCAAGCGCGATAGCAGCTTCCATTCCAATGATGCAGGCCTCGTACTCAGCTTGATTGTTGGTGACGTCGAAGTTTAGCTTGAAGGCAAACGGAATATAAGCACCAGCAGGCGTGATCAGTAACACTCCGATCCCAAATCCCTTCTGATTAGTAGTCCCGTCAAAGTAGAGTGTCCAAACTTCTTCGCCCACCACTAGCACATCCTCATCAGGGAAAGTGAAATCCACATCTTCCTGTCCCTCGTTCGGGTGATTGACCAGGAATTCTGCCATAGCACAGCCCTTCACAAATTTCCTTGTAACATATTGGAGATCGAACTCAGCCAGCAGAAGCAACCATTGTGCTAGCTTATGGGTGAGCGCAGGCTTCTCGAACAGATACTTGATAGGATCCATCCGAGAAATCAGTTTCACTGAATAGGCTAGCATGTAGTGTCTAAGCTTTTTGGTACCCCAAACTAACGCCCAACATGTCTTCTCGAGAGGAGTATAGCGCTCCTCGCATCCCACCATCTTCTTGCTCAAATAGTAAATAGCCTTTTCAACTTCATTATTTCTTTCCTGTGCCAGCGAACATCCCAAAACTATCGGAGTAACGGACAAGTATAGGATCAGCGGTCGTCCCGGCGTAGGCGGCATCAACACTGGTGGGTCTCGCTGGTACCTTTGGATAGATTCGAAAGTGGCTTGGCACTTATCCGTTCATTCAAAGCGAACATCCTTTTTGAGCAAACAAAACAGCGGCTCGCAAGTCAAAGTCAACTTAGCGATGAACTGGCTAATAAACTGAACCTTCTCCAGAAAACTTCGCACACCCTTCTCAGACCTTGGTGGCTCCATCTCAAGAATTGCCTTGATCTTAGAAGGATCCACTTCGATTCCTCTTGCAGTGATTAGGAACCCCAACATCTTGCTTGCTGTGACCCCAAATGTGCACTTCTGCGGATTGAGACGCACATTGTACTTGCAAAGTCTTTCTAGAAACTGCCGAAGCATTGGAATGAAGTCTTCCTTTTCCTTTGCTTTGACAATCATGTCATCGACGTAGACCTTGACTATCTTGTGGATAAAATTATGTAATAGAGTAGTTTGGGCCCGTTGAAAAGTGCGGCCGGCGTTCTTTAGCCCAAACGGCATCATCACATAGCAGTAGGTTCCCACTCAGTGACAAATGTTGTCTTCTCCTGATCCTCTGGTGCCATAAAGATTTGGTTGTATCCAGAGAATCCATTGACAAAAGAGAGCAAGGCATGCCCCACCGTGCTGTCGACAAGCACATCGATGTGTGGCAAGGGAAAACTATCTTCGGGGCTTGCTTTGTTCAAGTCCTTAAAATCGACGCAGACTCGGATTCTCCTGTCTTTCTTAGGAACAGGCACTATGTTGGCAACCCATTTCGGATACTCTGTGACCCTCAAGAAACCAGCGTCGATCTGCTTAGTGACCTCCTCCTTGATCTTTTGAACCCAATCCGGCCTTATCCTGCGCAGTTTCTGTTTGACCGGTATGGATCCAGGCACCAAAGGAATGCGGTGCTGCACTATCTCGGGATCGATGCCTGGCATATTCTTGTGAGACCATGCACAAACCTCGAAGTATTCTTTAAGCAGGTCGATCAACGCAGCGTGATCCTTAGGGGACAAGGTTGAACCGATTTGCATCATACGGGGGTCATCCTTGTCTTTCAAATTTACAGAAATTACTTCTTCTTTTAGAGGCTGAGCAAGCCTTTCGTCTTCCCTTTCGATGAGGGAATGCAACTCAGCTGGGATGTTCTCGTCGAAGTATGGTCCTTCATCATTGAGGTCGACACAGTTTATATAAAAGTCAGCAAGGTAGTCGGAAGTAGGATCATTCATTTCATAAAACCCGGAAGGGTTGCCAAGTACAGTCGACTCAAATTCAAAGTAAAAGCTAAGACGTGGAGGGCCGAGAGGCTCAAACTCCGACTCTGAGCTAGACTTAGACTTGACAAACTCTGTATCAGATTCAGATGTATCGTTAATGCATGTTAAACGTGGAGTGAAGATGCAGTTATTAATAGTACCCTTTACTTCCACAATGAGAGAAGTTGGATCCTCGAGAATGTCGGAAGAGTCGGGCCCGAGCGTCAGCACTTCAGCCTCTTCAGTCTTGCCAACCAAACCCACTTGGGAGAACAGCATCTCCAAGCTCCCCTGATCAAAAGTCTTCAGCCAATCAACCTTCTCCTTGATCTGGGCCAAATGTTTCTCAAACTTTTCTTTAGCCAGCTATTCCCTAGCTATTTCTTCCTCACTGTCAGACTAGGTGTCAATAGCGAAGATCTCAAAACCCGGTAGCCAAGTGCCAGTCTCTGGATCCCAGAATGGTTAGACCTACCCCAAATAATCAGCGCTACCTCCCTCGCGAACAAAGTAATTATCGGGATAACCATAAAGGGTTCGAGGCTTTCCCACACCTTTCCTTACCTTGGCCCTTTTGGTAGGGGGAGTGTATCCCAGACCAAATTGGCCTTCAGTAAAGGGAAAGGTAGGGAATTCAGCGATCCTCTGCTGGTTGATCCTGAGCCCCAGACCTGGCATGGACGAGATCTTCCTCATGATCTCGAAGGCAGCTGAACTGATAATAAAGTCGTCGTCCACGACAATGGAAAGGACTGAGCCGGATGTGTGAAAAGAGAATCCCCCAAAGTCTGAGTCTTCTTCTCCATGCATTATCCCCAAAACAGGTGTCCCATCATCCTTGAGTGGGCGAATCCCAAAGTCCTCACAGATTGTCAACCCAACATGACTTTTTGGTGCAGCGTCGAAGGTACTGCCATGGTATCGGGCCTATGCAGCCACAGCCTGCCCAGCAGCAGGTTAAAGGTAGTGAGGATGTCGACCACGTGAAACTCTACATCCACCTTAAAGCCCTCAGCATCGAGCTTAAGCATCAAGGTCCCCTCTACAACACGGCGCATACTGTCATATGCCTTGACCGTTAAGTTAGACGGCACAAGATCCTTCTTGGTGAGACCGAACGGTATGTGACCCTCATTGGGCAAACATTAATGGCGGAACCATTACCAATGAGCACGGTCGACACCCAGTGTCCCCTACACTTGACAGTAATGTGCAGAGGGCGATTATGAGCATTCCCCTCGACAAGTAGATCTGTTTCAGTGAAAGTGACAGAGTGTTTAAAGAGCAAAGGTAGGATGAGGGCGATCATTGCCTCGGGCATGATGTCGGTTGGTACCTTGAGACAAGCCAGAGCTGCAGACAATTTCTCTCGATGCTCCTTTGATGACGATATCAACCCCCAGATAGAAATAGCAGCAGGGATCCTCTCGAGTTATTTCTGGATAACATCTTCTTCCGGGATGCCTCTAGGGATTATAGGAACGCTCCTTTGAACTGGCGGAGCAGTGGGTTTTTGAGCTGGAGGATTGGACGAACTTCTAGCCTAAAGGTTGAGGGGCTGAAAAACTCGGCCGCTCCTCGTTACGTTATTGACATCCCACCAAGGCAATGTATCGATGGAATCCCAAAAATCGACCGGCATTTCTTCCATCTTGCTCTTCCCCTTGTCCACTGGTGCAACCATTGTTGACGAGTCCTGTCTCGGAGTTAGATCCCACTCCAAGTCATCCATTACTAGCCCCTCCCAAAAAGGAGGGTCCTGCGCGGCAACTTCCTTGAAAGGTGTTCCTAGGTTAGTAACAAACGGCACATCCCAGAAACCTCTATCCATAGGAGCGGTGTTGACTGTCCAGACCTCATTACCCATGTTTATATCGACAATCTTATCGACGTCCCAAAGATTATCAGGCAGTGGATTCTTGTCAACATTGATGATCTTATCAACGTCCCAAAGGTTAACAGGCGGTGCATCCAAAACCATGATAGAGCAGTCATCGCTTGGAGCCATATACGGACACGGTTGTTCCATTGGTACAATTGTAGACACCCCAATTTGGACGATTCGAATTTCCTTGATTCGTGGCCCGGAGGCTCCCCGATGATGAATATAGGATCAAACAAGCCTTAGACCAATGGAACGATGCTCCTTGAAGGACTTTAAATGGGAAATGAAATGTCAAAAATCATTTTTAAGCGCTCTGGATCAATCCCAAGCGCTCCAGACCTTTTCCAAAATCATTGACCAGTCAACTCTCGAGCGCTCGAGAGTGAAGTCCCAAGCGCTCGAGATCACTCTCAAGCGCTCGAGACTTTTGTACTGCCCAATGGATGGGGGAGCCTCCCCACTATCCATGCAATCATCATTTCAGCCGTTCTTGGCTGGTCTTTGCCTTCAAATACACTCTATCTCAGTCAGAGGAGTCAGAGCTGAGATCCCATTTGATTCCAAATCACATTTTTCCAATTTAAACCATAGGCTATCTTGCCTATATAAGGGGCTGGAATTCAGCACAGAGGGGGGACAAACTCTCTCTCTCTAGAACCCCTTTCTCTGGTTTTTCAAAGCAGAAAATAAGTTCCATTCTCTCTCATGCAAAAAACCCCTTTTCAAAGGCAAAATAACTAAGAAATTTGAAGAAGAGGAAAGGAGTTCAGTCCATGACAAACCTCTGATCCTCACTCCTCTTCCATCCTTCCAAGCTTTTCCTCAAGGATCAAAGTTCCAAGCAAAAGGTATAAGTCTCATACCTTGATTTCAAGCAAAAGTGGGGCTGTTTTCCCTTCTGAGGGAGGCTTCCCAGCTCACTCCAGTCCTCAATACTGAGAGTGTGAAGGGAAGACCTTAGTTTAAAGCAAGAGCAAAGGGCCATGAATGTTTTCCATGCATGCAGTACTGGAAGAACTCCCGAGCGCTCGGGACTGTTCTAGAGCGCTCGAGAGTGATGCCAGTTTTGTTTTTTCCCTTTTTCCAGCATTCAAATGGACATGCATGAGTAGGGTGTGTTCCAAAATTGTTCTTAATTCTTGTTAAGATATGTTGGTACAAATGGTCTGCTATTTTCAGAGAAAAAGAAAATAAATGGTTTGCACTTAAGGCGTGGGAAAGAGTTTTGATCAGGATCTACAGAGAAAAGGAAAGAAACCCTTTCCCACACTTCAAAAATGCGTGATCCAGTGTACCAGCATACTACATGTAATGGATTAGTCGGTTGACATCACCCTGGGGTGTGGAAAACTCCCGAGCGCTCGAGATCACTGCAGAGCGCTCGAGGGTGTTTTGCATGCAAGCTCAATCCATTCTCCTAACAGTTTTAGGTTTATTCCCCTTTTGTATGTCCATGCATGTGTCCCTTTTTGCTCCTCACAACAGTAAAATCATTTTTCAGAAGGACAAAGATACATGGTTTGGAAGAATGGGGCCTGACCCCAGTTTTTCAAGTCTTCTGTTAAGCCTGTGTGATGTTTATGCTACTTAGGTTTATATTTACATTGTACTCTTTTCATATTCTGTTGTACTAACAAGGCTTGCAGGGTTGGAATTCAAGCACTCCCAAGCGCTCGGGACCACTCCCGAGCGCTCGAGAGCGATTTCTGTGACAGGGCTTTATCTTGCTTCAATTTGTATATTTTGCATGGTCATTTTTCATCATTCACTGTACAGTCACACATGCATGCACTCCTTTACCTGTTAATCCTGTAAATATTTGCTAACTGTTCATATGAAACAAAACTATTTTGAAAAATCCCATAAATGTTTAGTAGAGACCGATCCCGCATCGGGCGAGGGGGGTGCCGTAAAACCCTTCCCCCCTCGTAACGTGGCTTCCGAACCCTTAACAAATCTCTGGTTTTCAATTCAATCAAGCATTTTCAAATCAAAACGGTTTCTCGGGTGGCGAACCACAAATCCGGGTGGCGACTCTTCAAAGTTTTTCAAATCGATTCTAAAACGGGCCGCCCCGATATCCACCCGGGGCTGTGGTAGCCCACAGTGACGACTCTGCTGGGGATTTGATTTAATTAATACTTAAGAGAAAATTTGGCATGTTTCCAAAACGGTCCGTTTTCCTTTAATATTAATTAAATTTGTGAGCCAAGCTTGAAAAACATTTGTGGGGTTTTCAGAATTGTTTTGTTTCATTTTTCTATCCTTTGTATATATCTTATGCGGCCCCGCTGTTGTGTTTCGGCAATCTTGCCCGGCTTGCCGGTGACAAGGAATCCCGGAACGCTCAGCAACCCTCGACCGTGATGAGTCATATCTGCCGTTCGTACCGTTATTGGGTGTACGCTCGATAACGGGAGGTATACTTTGACTCTAGTCCGGGGAACCCTCTTCAAGCCAAAATCGGCCTTTGCACATGTTTAGCAAGCCATAGAACCTTCCCAAATTAGGACAAGAGCCTATAGGGCAGGATTATGTGTTATAGCCTGTTTACGTGCCGCATTGCATCTTGCATTGTCATGCTGTCAGCCACGATGCTCGAGACTCGCTCACGCGGTCTTCGGAAGGTTGCCAAGACCTGATGAAGAGTCATGCGCTCCAGTGCATGTTGTTCAAATCACACAATTCTTCGAACCCGAACCTAAAGGAAACTAAGATTTTGCTAAGTCCTTGACTAAGCATTTGATCAGGATTTAACTAAAGGAAAGGAACGATAGGGGAGCAGGACATTGTGATGCCAACACCATCCAGGCTAAAAGCAAG
This sequence comes from Rhododendron molle, assembly GCA_025413875.1. NCBI lineage: Eukaryota > Viridiplantae > Streptophyta > Magnoliopsida > Ericales > Ericaceae > Rhododendron > Rhododendron molle. The sequence goes on along the minus strand of CM046393.1, from coordinate 19,263,161 downwards.
TGTACCGCTTACGCCACCTCGGTTATCGCATCACATTGTCCACCCCAAGTCATTCCGAACCAATGGTCGAATTGCCGATGGAATGTTAGCCGAATACTTAGCTTATTTTAGCATCTTTTGGGAATCGACCGTTCCAAAATGAGGATACACCCCAAAAATCTAAGGGTCGAGGCAACCTCCCATAAACCAATCTTTTCGGAGTCGGTGACGATGACGGTGCACTCATTTTCCAAAATCATGCATGAATTTTCATAAAAATGCAAGCAGGAACCGCGTCTGAGCACGAGTTTTTGCTTTCCTGTCAGTTCTAAGCAATTGGGCCGAAGAAGAAGAGCGCCATACCCTCTTGGACCAGACCTTTGGGACAGAGATTGGAACGGCTCCAACTACAAGCAGACTCCGTCAGTGCATCAGATTTGGGGGTCGGAATGGATCTGTTGGTCGGAGGCTTAAACCCAAACCTGAATCCGGTCCAAACCCGAACGGAGGCAATCCAAACCCGAATGCTGGTAACCCAAATCCCAACCCGAATCCAAATCCAAACGGAGGCGAGCCCAATCCAAATCCAAATCCCGTCCCCAATCCCCGTGCAAACCCTAACCCGAACCCGGGAAATTTGAATGGAGAAATGGCACAGATTAGAGAAGACATTCAACGCCTGGGCGAACGTACTGATAACCAAATTGCCCAACTCATGATGATGATCACCGGAGTAGCACGGCGCCTTCCACCACAAACCCAGAACCCGATTCCTATCCCAAACCCAAATCCAAATCCAAATCCCAACCTAAATTTCAACCCTAATCCTAACCCGAATCCGAACCAAGAACAGCTGGTGTTTGATTTGGAAACCCCGCAGAATCCCGAAATGGCAGCAGTATTGGCGAAACTTACCCAGCTGGAGGAATCTGTTGCAAGGAACGAGAAAATAGCATCGACCGGTTTCGACATCAATAAGCTTTGCTTGTTTCCTAATGCGAAGCTTCCAGAAAAGTTTAGGCCAATCGATTTTGCCAAATTTGATGGAACGGGGGATCCAAAGGCCCACCTGACGGGATACATTGGAGCACTGTCTATGTGGGGAGTCGAGAAAGACGCTATGGCACAGATGTTCTCACAGACCTTGGTAGGACATGCACTACACTGGTTCACTTCGTTGGATGAGAGAAAGAAGCGATCCTAGGAGGACATATGCGCGGCTTTCGTGGCGCAATACGATTACAACATTCAGTTGGAAGTAACCACTTGTGAGCTAGAGTCGACAAAGATGGAAGCAAAAGAGGCTTTCGCCGACTTTGTGAAAAGATGGAGGGGAAAAGCAGCACAGATGAAGGATAGGCCAAGTGACCGGGATCAAATCAGGATGATTGTCCGTAACCTCCAACCCAATCTCGCCCGGCACATGGTTATGGCCCAAGCATGCTCAGACTTTAAGACTTTCTTCGATACAGGCTTAGCCATCGAAAAAGCAGTTCAATTGGGGATCCTTGACAAGCCCGAGCCTGCTCCCAAGCCCAAGAAGGTTTACTCCGGAAACAGCAACAACCTGTTTGGTAACGCCAACTACGCCAACCTACCCAACACCTCCACAAATACAACCCAAGCCGAGCCGGTGAACCAAATAGCCACTCAGAACAGTCAGCCGCGTACCCAGCCCCGTACTTTTGCTCAATTCTCAGCACCGCTCCCTGCCGTGCTCGAGAAATTGGTTGAGAGCGGCACCCTCAAGCCACTTGCCCCTACTCCCTTACCTCAAAAGCTACCCCCGTCCCACAATCCTAATGCTTACTGTGCCTATCACCAGAATGTGGGCCACCTAACCGACAACTGCTTTCGTCTCCGCCATGCAATCCAAGATCTCATAGACAACAAAACTCTTCCTATGCCTCCACAGAAACCAAACACTATCTCAAACCCACTCCCAAAGCATTCCAATGCCCGCACCAACCTCATTTCCACAAGCCAACCCTTTAACCCCAGCCTTTACATCATTCCTGATTCTTAACCCAAGCCGACCGTCGAGTTGCCAATTGAAGATACTGTCTGCGCACTGGAAATAGTGGAATGGGACTTTCAGGTAAGGTGGGAAGACCTGGTACAAGATTTCTTGGCGGTTGAAGAAAGGACTCTTATCACTGGAATCTGGCCCGTGGCGCTTAATCCGCAGCAAGTCGAGGAACTGGAACAAGGAGAATGGAGACGAGACTGGGATGAGATGATGGCTGATCCACTGGACGGGTATTCTCTGTTTGCTCTGTTCACTGAGCCTGAACCTATTGAGAAGGAAGATGAATGGGAATGGGAGCCCGAACCCAATGGATGGCACTGGATGGATGATTCCGACCCCCTAGATGAGACATCATTGGTGTATCTCTTTCAAGAAGAAGAGGAAGTGGTAGAAGAGTTGGATCTGATGAACCCCCGCATGCTCTCAGGGCTCAATGCCAGGACCATTGTCAACCTCACTCGAGACTCCGATGCTCTGGAGCGCGCCACGGATTATTATTTCTGCCCGCAGGAATACATCATCGAGGAGTTCTTTTCCAAACCCGTGGTACAAATCCCTGATGAGCCCAACATTTGTGTATTGGATCCAGAAGATCTGTGGGGAAAATCTGAATTGGTGAACATATGGATGGATGGTGAAGAGTTGACTGTCAATAAGGCCATGTTGGATGAGGGATCTCTGCAGATCAGCAATGACAACAGCAATGTCAACTTCTGGAATTCGCTGGAGGAGGATAGTATCTGGCATGCTTTGGAGATGGAAACCCTCAATGACTCTTTGGAGAAGACAGCACTGGACAAAGGGAAGCGTAAGGCGGATGACTATGACTTGGACTTCTCTGATTTCTGGGAAGGTACTTGGTGGGAGCCCATTCCCAAAACAGTTAGCAACCTTACCAGAAGTGGGAGAGTTTATCAGCCTACCAACCTCCAGCAGGGTAGCTCATCCCGAGCCCCTCCACCGCAGCAGAATACCCCTGTCAATCCTACAAACCCGAACACTTCCGTCCCGCAAGCTCCACAAAATAACCCTTCTAGCTCCACTAAATCTAACCCACCTACCCACCCAAACTATCCATCGACCTCAACTCCCTCCTTGAATCTGACCCCGAAGCCTCCGCCGATCCTATTATCCGTCAACTCCAGAAAACCCGCCCGCATGTCTATGTGGGGAGTGTTACCGCCCCGCGAGCACCGTCGTAGTGAACACCCTTTCCAGATTCGAAATCCCCTCTGATATTGCTCCAGAAGCCCTCATCACCCTTATAACCCCAAACTTCACCCAGCACACCTTATCCTTCACCGAGAAAGATCTGCCGCCTGAAGGAGCTGACCACAACAAGCCCCTTCACATCACCATGAAGTGCCTCGGAAAGTGGGTTCCCGCAATCCTTGTTGATAATGGCTCCGCCATTAATGTGTGTCCACTCCGCACTGCTTATTGCTTGGGCTTTAAAAACAAAGACTTCGCGCCGTCGAATTTGGGTGTTCGCGCTTATGATAATACGCGCCGAGATGTTCTGGGGACAATCAATCTGGAACTCGCAACTGGCAAGTTCAAGACCACCGTCGAATTCTGCGTACTGGAAATTCCTGCATCCTTCAATCTTCTATTAGGAAGGCCTTGGCTACATCGTCCGGATGTTATGGGTGTACCCTCAACATTGCACCAGAAACTGATCTTGGGTTTGGACTCTGGAACCCTCATCATTCATGGAGACTCAGGCATTCGCCCGAACTCCGAGGACAATTCCCCGCTGCTTGAGATTATGCATGGAGAGGAAGATGTTGCCATGGGAGGCTTTGTTGACTTCGAAGGTGTGTACTATCCGAGCCGAGGACGGCTTCGCAGCACGCAGCACTGGAAATTATGAAAAGGATGAAGTATCTGCAGGCATGGGCTTGGGGCTTTACGCTCAAGGTGTCCCCGAATTCCCTCACTTCCCTGGAGTAACGAACGTTTTGGTCAAGGCTATGATGCCAAGAAGAGTGATCCAACAAAGAAGTGGCGCATCATGCCCGGTCCCGCGCAATTGAGATGAAGTCGAAGGGAAAAGAACCACTGTCCAAGGAGAACCTGAACCGTTTGTGGACATCGAGACGAAAAAGAAGTATCCTGGCTTCGAAATCTTTGCCAATGATACCTGGGAGAGTGATGAAGAGATTCCAAAGGTGGAAGAATTGTCTGAGGCACTCGACTGGCTGGAAGCTTTTGGTTTGGGCAGTCTCCAACTTCTGTTCGAGGGCGAGGATCCGGAGGGTATGGTCGAAGATGCTGCTGTGCTTGCGCTTGGAGATGAAGAAGAGATTGAAGACCCTTCCAAGCTCATTGTCGAGGCTATAGGCACTTATGATAATTGCACTTTCATTCCACATGTAACTCGCACTCACAGCACTTGCACTGAGTATGAGTCTGAGTCCGACACTGACTCGTCGTCTAGCACGGAGTCGGAGTTTGTGCCTATCGGCCCTCCACGTCGTAGCTTTCATTTTGAGTTCGAGTCAACCGTTCCCCCGTCTGCAGAAATGGTTAATGAAATGAATGACGTTTTCGCTTACTTGCCGATTTTTGAAATAAATTGTTTAGATCCCGATGATGAAGGGATAGATCTCGATGGGGACATTCCCAAGGAGATCCGTTCCCTTATCGATCGCGAAAATGAAAGGCATGCTCAGCCTTTAAAAGAAGAAATAATCTCAATAAACTTGGGTGATGAGGATGACCCTCGATTGGTTCAGGTAGGTTCCGGGCTGTCTCCCACTGAGCTTCAAGAGCTCACTGATTTACTAAAAGAATTCAAAGAAGTTTTTGCTTGGTCCCACGCGGACATGCCCGGAATCGACCCGGAGATAGTCGAGCACAGAATCCCCCTCTACCCTGACGCAAAGCCCGTTAAGCAAAAACTAAGAAAAATGCGGCCTGATTGGGTTTTAAAGATAAAGGAAGAACTCACGAAACAAATCGACGCTGGTTTTCTAATTGTAACGGAGTACCCCACTTGGGTAGCCAACATCGTTCCCGTCCCCAAAAAGGATGGCAGAATCAGAGTGTGTGTCGATTTCAGAGATCTGAACAAAGCGAGCCCTAAGGATGATTTTCCATTGCCGCACATAGATGCACTTGTTGATAATACCGTAGGGCACGCTCTATTATCCTTCATGGACGGCTTCTCAGGGTACAATCAGATTCTCCTAGCTCCAGAAGACAGAGAAAAGACCACGTTCATCACTGAGTGGGGGACATATTGCTATCGGGTCATGCCGTTTGGGTTGAAGAACGCCGGTCCTACGTATCGGAGGGGCGCTACCACACTGTTGCACGACATGATTCACAAGGAGGTCGAGGTTTACGTCGATGACATGATAGTGAAGGGAAAAGAGCGAAAGGATCATCTACCAGCGTTGAGGAAATTCTTTGAAAGGATTCGAAAGTACAGAATGCGACTCAATCCGCAGAAGTGCACGTTCGGGGTCACGGCCGGAAAGATGCTTGGATTCATGATCACGACCAGGGGGATCGAGGTGGATCCTTCTAAGATCAAAGCCATTCTCGAGATGGAGCCGCCTCAGTCCGAGAGGGAAGTCCGGTGTTTCTTGGGAAAGATTCAATATCGGTTTATCGCCAAGTCGACTCGACTGCGCTCGCTTGGGGCCACAAAGAAATTGAGACACTACATGCCGTCTTATTCGGTGATACCGATTTCGGATGGACCCTCAAATATCCGCTCGAGAAGCCAAAGACTTACCGGTAAGTTAGCACGTTGGTTGCTCTTATTGGCCGAGTTCAAATCAAGTATGTCACACGTAAGTCAGTAAAAGGAAGAAGTAGCAGAGTTTTTGGCAGATCGCCCGATCGAGGGTCCATAACACACGGAGTTTCAATTTCCGATGAAGATGTAATGACTGCTGTGATGAAACATGGACGTTGTATTTCGACGGCGCTGCAAACCAGAAGGGTTTTGGAATTGGCGTACTGCTGGTCTCGCCCGAGGGGTCACATATCTCCCTTGCTTTCAAATTGAACTTCGAAGTCACGAACAACGAAGCGGAATACGAAGCGTGTATTGTTGGGATGGAAGCCGCACTGGAAATTGGAGTCAAAGTACTAGAGGTTGTGGGAGATTCTAACTTGGTCGTGTCACAAGCGAACGGAGAATGGAAGGTTAAAGATGAGAAGATGAAGCCGTATCATCAGCGACTCGACGAACTTATCCCGAATTTCCAGAAGGTAACTTTCACGCACGTCCCGAGGATGAAGAACCGCTTCGCTGACGCGCTCGCTACTTTGGCATACTCCCGATCGGAGTAAAGTTAAGGCCTGTTATGATTGAACAAAGAGGGAAACACGTGTACGACTATGTCATGAACATCGATGAGCCTGATGATGGACTCCCTTGGTTTCACGATATTTGGAATTTCGTCGAGAAAGGAGAATTCCCTACAGATTCAACCAAGAAGGACCGCATTGCATTACAAAGATTGGCATCTCAATACATCATTTGCGGTGGGCAATTGTATCGGCGATCTCCATGCGGAGTTCACAAGCTGTGCATTCACGGCGACGACACGAGAGCGGTAATGGAGGAGGTTCATGAAGGAGTCTGTGGACCACACATGAATGGGATGATGCTGGCTAAGAAAGTTTTGAGGTTGGGCTACTATTGGTCGACCATGGAGACAGATTGTATCGAGTACGTGCGCTGGTGTCATAAGTGCCAGACTCATGCTAATCTCATCCACGTCCCGCCTTCGGAATTACACTCGATGGCGACACCATGGCCATTCTCCGCCTGGGGCATCGATGTCATTGGAAGAATCACGCCCGCAGCCTCTAATGGCCACAGGTTTATCTTGGTAGCGGTCGATTATTTCACCAAATGGGTCGAAGCAGCTTCGTACAAGACTTTGACGGCAGTTCAAGTGGCTCACTTTATCAGGCAAAACCTCATTTATCGATATGGGGTACCTCAAGCCTTTGTATCCGACAATGGTGTGCATTTCAAAGGGAAAGTTCTCGAGCTCTTTGACGAATTCAAGATTCAGGTGCATCACTCAACCACTTATCGACCACAAACGAAGGGGGCAGTCGAAGCAGCCAACAAAACCATCAACTCGATTCTTGAGAGGACTGTCGAATCAGCTAGGGATTGGCATGAACAGCTACCACTAGCTTTATGGGGATACCGGACGACTATTCGCACACCGACGGGGGCAACACCGTATTCTTTGGTGTACGGTATGGAAGCCGTTCTCCCTATCGAGCTAGAAGTGCCATCGCTCAGAGTTATGGCTGAACAAGGAATAGATGAGGCCGATTGGATCAGTGGAAGATTCGAAGAGCTCATGTTGTTTGATGAAAGGAGACTCCGGGCATTGTATCACATTCAGGGTTATCAGCGGAGAATCGCCCGGGCATTCAACAAGAAGGTGAAGTCGAGGGACCTGCAAGAGGGAGACATGGTAGTCAAGGCAATTCGTGCACCGATCTTTGATTTACGTGGGAAGTTCCGACCAAAGTGGGCCGAGCCGTACATCATCAAGTCGATCCTTTCCGGAGGGGCAGCTTCAATCATCGATCTGGATGGCAACGAATTCTCGAATCTTGTCAATTTGGACCAACTCAAACAATATTACCCCTGAGAGAGTTCGTTGGGCCGAAAACCGCAAGGGCGGGCGGTACCAGGCAAAAATTAGAGCAAGCCTGCTAGGTCGAAAACCCGCAAGGGCGGCCTAGGCAAAAGTAAAGGCAAAAAGTTGAAAAAGAGCTCGCTAGGCCGAAAACCCGAAAGGGCGGTTCTAGGCAAAATTTAGAGAGCAAAAGGAGAGTGTTAACACCCGAGTGAACCCTAGCCTGAACTACGTATGGGCCTGATTCCCCTTTCTTAAGGGATACGTAGGCAATCTCACTTTGAGGTTCAGTCTTAAATTTCAAAACTCAAATCCAAATTGACAAGTCAAAGCTCTTTCTGTCAAAGTACATGCAATTAATGAACCAAAAAGGGGAAACCCTTAATCAGTCAATTTTATTCCGATGATTTCTTTATTACAAGCTGAGCATGAAAACGGAAAACGCACAACGAGACCTAACTTTTATTTCAAAAAACGGCAAAATAAGCAATCAACACATTCTCGCTTCCACATCTCTCCTTAGCCACTTGCGGTACCTTCCGGTGGAAGCAATGGAGTAAAGAGGATCATTTGGCTCAGTCCTACGAGCCTCCCATGTTCGAACATAACTCCGAAGGCCGAAAGGTGAAGGGAGGGAGGCGAAGCACTTGAGATCCTTGCGGCGGCACTTCTTGACTAAGTCCGAGCTGACGAAGGATGCGGAAAGGCGAGTAGAAAGTAAAGCCTGCCAAGCCAGCCATAAACACATGCATCGAGCCCATGTTGCTCACAGTCATCACAGGGAGCCTCAGCCAATGGCACCGCCAAGCAATATCATCTTCCTCTGCAGATGCGAGGAAATCAGCCCAGTCATCCTCATCCCTGTACATCACTTTGAAAGGACGGTTCCATCCGCTAGCCCGGTACCACCAATCATTGGCCGGAGGAGTCAGCACGTTTAGCTTGTCACAGAGCCACATCTACCCAAAAAGAGAGAAAACAAGCAAGGAGCCAGATAAAGCCTAAACTGAGTGATGAGGTAAAATGAACGAGAGAACTAGAAAAAGGAGGGCTGAGTGAGGTCCCTAACCTGCAGCAACAGCGGGCTCCACCAAAAACCCTTGTACGTCCCGCACGAACAGCATCCAACCCCATCAAGGTTTCCGCAAGAACCAAAGGCGCAACGTCTCTGCGAGCCTCGATCTGAGCAGCAACTCCCACCAACAGAGAACTGGGCTGACCAACAGATGGCACCAGCAGGAAAGCCGCCAGGAGGCAAATGCAGCAGGCTGTCATCCGACGACCTTGATGCTCAAAATCCGTCAAGTCTCCAGGTGGACTGAATTTCTCGTACAGCTGCACGATGTTGATGGCATTGCCCCGGGTCAAGAACTCAGCAACGTTCCCACTGACACCCAGCTTGGCTTTTAGGATGTTCTTCATACTCTCCCTAAGCATCGGAACAATTGGCTCGGCGGAGTCATGGCTGCCAAGATAGGCGTGAAATTCCTCGACGGTGGGACATAGCTCTTGTGAACCGAAGCGAAAGACATGCACTTCGGGATCCCAAAAGCGTGCCGCCGCATGCAGCAAGACAGGACGGATAACAATCTCGCGGAGATATTTCAAGGCGTGGAGGCGATGCCCTCGGAAGTTCAGCCAATCGATGCCATCAAGGCTGTCCAACCAAGGGCGGAGCAAGGCTTGGTTCAACAAAGCCATGAGAAATGGGATTTTTGAGAGATGGATGATGGAATGAGGTGTGAGTACTTACCAAAGTGAGTCTGGTATTTATAGAAGCTTAGGGGAGACATCACCACTTCCCCACCAGCCTTGAAACTCATCATTTCCAAAACCCTTTTGGAATTCAAACTTTGGAAAGCTTGAAAAAGCTTTGGAAAAGCACTAGACTTGCTTTGGGAAGCCACTGACCCCTGGGAAGCAGCATAGGGCAAGTTACAAGGTGTATGGGAAAGGTGCATGCAAGAGAAAACAACATGCTAGAGCTAGAAACCATCTTGGAAAATAACACAGATCTGCAAACCACAGAAGTCTCGAGCGCTCGAGACTTGACTCCCAAGCGCTCGACAATTCTCTCGAGCGCTCGAGAGTTCTGCTATATTGACAGCAAGTTTTGCTCTCTGGTTTTGAGTCTCAAGATGGCACCTCAAGCTCTATTCCTCCTATGCAACAAATTCCAGTCTGTTCTTGAGGGGATGCAGCATGTCTAGTTGTCCATTTGTCTCAATATTCAAACTTATTCCTCGAAAAGTCCCAAAATTTTAATAGTTTCCTTCCCGTCGACGTGTCAAAGCTCGTGTCGAGAGCATTTGTCCAATTCCAATGGTGTACGCATGTCTTAATACATGATGGTGACTTTGTGGAACAGTCGAACGCACACCAAAGCTTACGAAATCAACTTCCACCTCCCAACGTCCCTATTTCACTAATTGTAGTGGCGTTAGAGGCATGCCCTCGGAATAAGTGCTCTCGTGTCCCATTTCCGTGTCCAGTCTCGGTTAAGTGTAGTTGTTATTTGCCTTAGTGCTTGCATATTCCACGTTGAGGGCGTTCTTGTCATTCGAAGACAATTTCTATGAGTCAAGTCGACTATGTCAAGTTTTATTCTGTTTTAAGAGTATCGGTTGAAATTCGCGTGCTCTTTACCTCCTTTCAAAGCTAGACAAACATATTTCATAAAATACAATTCTTAAAGGGAGTGCGAACAAATGCAAATGGATAAAAGTGCAGATTTTCATAAGTCAATGCGGTATCTACAATGAATAAGGAAGGAAGTACATAAGCTGGGGCAAACACACGCCCAATCCTACCTACCGGGGCACGCAGACCCAAACAAAATCAAGGCACGCAGGCCCGGAAGCAACAACTATCTTGGCACGTAGGCCCAAGTAAAAGAAAAGGCTAATGAAAGCAAAAAACTGAAGACTCAGCTCAGACAAGTCCTCTTCTGCTGACGTCCCTCGGACTCAGAGCTCTCAACCTCGACCTCGTCATCATCCTCGTCATCGTCGGAAGGGCCTGAGGCGCTGCTCGAGTCAGTAGACCCTAAAGCTCGTGACTCGAGCGACTCCTCTGTGTCCTCCTCTGACTCCTCAGGAGCGGGTCTACGCCGAGACGCTGCCCTCGGAACCATCTCGAACTGTCTAGCCCCCGCTCTCCGTCTACCCTGGCCTCTCGTGCTGGTGGAAGCTGGAAGGCTCGTGGTAACCTGCGGCTGTGTCCTGACTGAGCGTCGTGGCTGCACCTGCATATCATAAGCATTCATGCATTTGGTACATGTTTTAAAATCCAATGAAATGCATGTGCATGTGTTGTATTTTCATACCTGGGCAGCAACAGGTAAAGCAGGCTCAGGGACGGGTCTGGTCTGTAGAATCCTCCCCTTCGCGCAGTCCTTCAACAGCTGCCACATCCCTACCATCAGCATAATGGCCTGCTCAGCCCATTCTCTCGGCACCTGCATGATAATTCAAAGATCAAAACAGTGGATGCATGTGCAAGAAACATTTAAAGTATCGAAAGATGCAAAGTCATATTATACCTGTGCTGGAAGTCGCATCGGTAGATGCGGAAGGCGTGGAATGTCCAACAACGCACGTGCTCCAGAAGGGTCTCTCACCCCTATCGTCCAGTCCAATGTCGGCAGCCCGACTGGAGCAGAAGTGGCAGCTGCCTCAGGAACCCCGGTACTGCTCTCGCCTCGTCCTAAAGAACCAGCACCTCTCCCAGCAGCAGCAGGTCTAGCACCTCGCCCCCTACCACGTGAAGAGCGACCACCGCGGCCCCGCCCTCTGGTCTCAGCTCCAACCTCACCTCCAGGCTCGCCCCCAGCCTCGTCTCCAACTGCACCTCCAGTCTCCCTCCTGGCCCTCCTGGCCTCGGCTTCGGCTATCCGTCTCCTCAGCTCCGCCTCTACACCCAGGCTGGTGGCCAGGTACCTGTCTCTGTAGGCTGCATAGTCCAATGTGCGCCGCAAGTACCGCTCCAAGTCAGTGTCCGGCACCGTGTATCGCTCCAGCTCAGCCCGAGTGTAGGTCTCAGTCCGCTGCACCCGTGGAGGGAGTGGCCCTGGCACAATGAACTCAGGAACACCGAGCGACTGTCGAGTCACCCGATCTCCTAAGTACCACTGCCAGCCCAATGGACATTCCAGCAAGACTCGACTCCTGGTCACCTCCCGGCTCCTCGGAAGGAAGTCAGCCTCCACCCTCGCCCATCGATCCCAGTGAACCTGCATTCAGTTGTTGTTCATTAATAATCAAATCTGGTAAAAGAAAGAGCAGGCATGAAAAGGAAGAAAAGATTGATGTTTGTACCGTAACCCTAGTGATGTTATCCAGCCAACGCCGGAAAACCATCACTTGCCCCCTCTGCTCTTTGACCCTCCGATACTCTGTGCTCCATGCAAGCGCACGTGGAAGCAAGTGTGGATTTGTGCAAGTGTTCTCGGGCGGGAACATGCCCAAGACCTCATAAGCCCAAAGCTGCAAATCATGAAGATCAAGTCGATTCAAGTCAGATACATGTTCAAATTCAATTCAATTCAATCAATCAAAAGCAATTCAAAGCAAGGATGTCGAGTCATACCTCTATCACCCGCCAAGATTCCACCAATGGTGTCCCCACCCCGCTGCGGTGGCAGCCCCGAAAACGATGAGAGTGCACAGAGCAAAGACTCTCCTGGGCCAGATCGCCCGCCGCCTCAGATCAACCAGCCGGTGTAACTCAGGTGAACCGAGATCGCCTCGAAAGGGAACAGTAGAAGCCCGAACAGTGCAAAGAATAGGCTCCTGGCCATCCGGGCCGCCGACGTCATCCGGCTCGTGATCCCAAGATAATCGTGGAACTACCCGCACTCAGATACACCTCCGTGCGGGCGGACCCGCCAAGGAACCACCTCGGAGCTGCGTCATCCGGTGCTATACTCGAATCGAATGGAATCGGCTCACCTCAGACCCGGAGCCCTGTAATCGCTGCGAAGTCGACGTCACCGTCATCTCCCCGAAACGGAAGTGGAGCGTGTTGGTGGTGTCCCACCATCGCTCTACCGCTGCCGCTATCACCGCGCGGTCAACCTCGCCGATGTCAACAATCGGATGAAAGGTTCAAACCAGTCTCCTCCACTAACTCCCGCACTCTCCTAGGCAACTCCCGGAAGTATCTCAGAGAGCTGGCTGAACCTCCATGGCCGAAGATATCCTTGGTACGCTGTTTCAACAGAGCAAATGAATAGCATCAGTTAGCAAAGTAATAATTCAAGGAGAAAAGCCGAAGGCAAGAAAGTAAAATATCAAACCCATACCGTAGTCCATCCTGAAGAGATGTGTGAAGCCCGATCTCGGAGAAGCAAGTCCTTTGGATAATCTGCCCGTGCAGGAGTATAGCTAATCATCCCCGTAGGCTCAAAGAAGTGCAACCGTGGTGCGTAAGTACTCGACGTAAACCCCGGGCGTGCACTAGCCAAGTAGGCCTTCGCCTCAGCTGCCGCCGTGACTCGCTCCTCAACTACCACATCCTCCTCCTCTGGCTCCTCTAGCCCCAACTCCTCCACCTCTGGCGGTCCTGTGTCCGCCGTCGTCTGTGCACCACTAAGTAACGCTCCCAGCAGCAGCGCTGAGGTCTGATCCTCCGGAGTCCTCGCTCCCCTCAGCACCTCTCTAACCCCAGCATCAAGACCAAGGACGTCCAGTATGTCCTGTGGCCTCGCTGTATCTAAAAAGTCTCCCTCCACGAATGGGACCGGCTCCGAAGCTCCAATCCCGCTATCACCGACCCTCGGCTCGACCGCTGTCGCCCTCAGCACCGATGTAGCGACGACGCGCCCGCCTATCACTACCTCCTCACTAACATCCTCCCCCCGCTCGCCACCCGTCCCCTCAGCAGCTGCAAGCAGCTCCTCCACTGTAGGAGTACGAGGAGTGCCCGTAGCATCTCCCCCGCTGCCTGTGGCCAGCTCACCGCTCTCTCCTCGTACAACTCCGCTACCTCCGACATCCCTTACCTCCGCCATACCGCCGCTAGCACTCACCACCACCTCTGGACTCTCACCGGTGCCACCCACCGCAGCCAAACCCTCACTGACTGCCCCCTCCTGAACTAGCGTTGCAGCGCTGCTGCTGGCCTCCTCCGTCGCCGTAGCCGTTGCCTCCTCGCGGCCGGGCAGCCCCTCATCATCTCCGCCCATGTCATCCTTTTTCGCTGGGACTTCACCGGCCTCCTCCATCCTCACCCTGTCTTCACCCCTGGCCCCGCTGTCCACCTCCGCAGCCTCCATCGCTGCCGCAACCTCCACCGCTGCCGCCTCGCGGCTGGGCGTCGTTTCCTCACCGTTGCTGGCCATCACCCTTTCACCTCCTTCCCACAAAGGTTTTACCCCCTTCCTTCGGACCTCGTGGCACACCACCGCCCAGCACAGGATCGAAGGGAGATCAAGGTCTCGTCCCCGATCCGTCTTGGAATGAGAGAGTGAGAGAGATCGAGAGTGAGAGAGAGTGAGAGAGACTATCTGGAATCAGAGAGTGAGTGCGGTCGAGCTTCAGAGCGTATGGATTTCCTGGTTCTCGAGCGCTCGGAATATGTTTCGAACCCCAGAACCAGTCGAGAAGATGAAGAGGACAGTGGTCCCCAGCAGCGGTCTCGAGCGCTCGAGACCACTCCCGAGCGCTTGGGAGTGGTTCTGAGCACTGAGATCTATCCTCAGCCTCCTTGTCGATTCTCCGTCGCCTCGTGTGTTTCCCGCTCCAGAGAATTGTTTAACTTCTTCTTCCTTTTACAAAATCAATCTCAGTCCTGGCTTTGGCAGCGTCAAACGGAATTAGAGGAAGCGAGTCCTAGTCGGTGTTGTGATTTTGAGCTCATGCTCCTCGACTGGCTGTTTTACTTGGTGGTCGATCGAAATTTTGTCTATTTATGCTAATCTCAACATGTTGACAGGTATTTCTACCCTACAGATACTACTTTATCATCGTTCTGTCCGCCGAACAGAACAACAGGTGGATCATTTGCATGATTATCTTATTAAATTCGTGTCGATCTTTTCTCTTGCATGCATCACACGTGCTTGCATTTTCCGTCCGCCAAACAGAGCAACAGGTGGACTTTTCATACAATTATCTTATCAACCTCGTGTCAGTCACTTTTCATGCATGCATCACATGTGCTTGCACTTTCTATCCACCAAACAGAGCAACAGGTGGACTTCCATTTGTATTGTCGAGATCTTGTTAATTTTACTTGTGCGTGCATTACACGTGCTCGCATTTGTCCCGAAGAACTACGCTGGTCTGATCCCTGCAGAAAAGGGTACGTAGGCAGTCCGAAAGGACGCGACCTCATGCATTGAATGTGCTGTTTTGCATTTGTTTGTGGAATTAAGGATTTGTCTTGGCTCGAATTGGGCTGTCTCAATCTTTGGACGTCACTCATATCAAGACATGATATCGAGCAACGCCCAAAGAGGGGCAACTGTAAACACCCCAATTTGGACGATTCAAATTTCCTTGATTCGTGGCCCGGAGGCTCCCCGATGATGAATATAGGATCGAACAAGCCTTAGACCAATGGAACGATGCTCCTTGAAGGACTTTAAATGGGAAATGAAATGTCAAAAATCATTTTTAAGCGCTCTGGATCAATCCCAAGCGCTCCAGACCTTTTCCAAAATCATTGACCAGTCAACTCTCAAGCGCTCGAGAGTGAAGTCCCAAGCGCTCGAGATCACTCTCAAGCGCTCGAGACTTTTGTACTGCCCAATGGATGGGGGAGCCTCCCCACTATCCATGCAATCATCATTTCAGCCGTTCTTGGCTGGTCTTCGCCTTCAAATACACTCTATCTCAGTCAGAGGAGTCAGAGCTGAGATCCCATTTGATTCCAAATCACATTTTTCCAATTTAAACCATAGGCTATCTTGCCTATATAAGGGGCTGGACTTCAGCACAGAGGGGGGACGAACTCTCTCTCTAGAACCCCTTTCTCTGGTTTTTCAAAGCAGAAAATAAGTTCCATTCTCTCTCATGCAAAAAACCCCTTTTCAAAGGCAAAATAACCAAGAAATTTGAAGAAGAGGAAAGGAGTTCAGTCCATGACAAACCTCTGATCCTCACTCCTCTTCCATCCTTCCAAGCTTTTCCTCAAAGATCAAAGTTCCAAGCAAAAGGTATAACTCTCATACCTTGATTTCAAGCAAAAGTGGGGCTGTTTTCCCTTCTAAGGGAGGCTTCCTAACTCACTCCAGTCCTCAATACTGAGAGTGTGAAGGGAAGACCTTAGTTTTAAAGCAAGAGCAAAGGGCCATGAATGTTTTCCATGCATGCAGTACTGGAAGAACTCCCGAGCGCTCGGGACTGTTCTAGAGCGCTCGAGAGTGATGCCAGTTTTGTTTTTTCCCTTTTTCCAGCATTCAAATGGACATGCATGAGTAGGGTGTGTTCCAAAATTGTTCTTAATTCTTGTTAAGATATGTTGGTACAAATGGTCTGCTGTTTTCAGAGAAAAAGAAAATAAATGGTTTGCACTTAAGGCGTGGGAAAGAGTTTTGATCAGGATCTACAGAGAAAAGAAAAGAAACCCTTTTCCACACTTCAAAAATGCGTGATCCAGTGTACCAGCATACTACATGTAATGGATTAGTCGGTTGACATCACCCTGGGGTGTGGAAAACTCCCGAGCGCTCGAGATCACTGCAGAGCGCTCGAGAGTGTTTTGCATGCAAGCTCAATCCATTCTCCTAACAGTTTTAGGTTTATTCCCCTTTTGTATGTCCATGCATGTGTCCCTTTTTGCTCCTCACAACAGTAAAATCATTTTTCAGAAGGACAAAGATACATGGTTTGGAAGAACGGGGCCTGACCCCAGTTTTTCAAGTCTTCTGTTAAGCCTGTGTGATGTTTATGCTACTTAGGTTTATATTTACATTGTACTCTTTTCATATTCTGTTGTACTAACAAGGCTTGCAGGGTTGGAATTCAAGCACTCCCAAGCGCTCGGGACCACTCCCGAGGGCTCGAGAGTGATTTCAATGACAGGGCTTTATCTTGCTTCAATTTGTATATTTTGCATGGTCATTTTTCATCATTCACTGTACAGTCACACATGCATGCACTCCTTTACCTGTTAATCCTGTAAATATTTGCTAACTGTTCATATGAAACAAAACTATTTTGAAAAATCCCACAAATGTTTAGTAGAGACTGATCCCGCATCGGGCGAGGGGGGTGCCGTAAAACCCTTCCCCCCTCGTAACGTGGCTTCCGAACCCTTAACAAATCTCTGGTTTTCAATTCAATCAAGCATTTTCAAATCAAAACGGTTTCTCGGGTGGCGAACCACAAATCCGGGTGGTGACTCTTCAAAATTTTTCAAATCGATTCTAAAAGGTGAGGCGCTTCTTTACGGGCTGCCCTGATATCCACCCGGGGCTGTGGTAGCCCACAACAATGTTGATGGTTGGATCACACCCAAGGTCGCTACATAGATGAATGGCGTCTGATACAGAATCTATGAGAGGGAGAATGGCCCCAAGCTAGCGACGCGTATCGGGAATGATCTCTCCTTCGGTGTAGTAGCTCAGGTACTTTTCGTCTATGTCATTATCGGTGCCAATTCGCTCCATGTTGAAGCTTTGATTCCAAGCCAACTATGCTGCATCAGGCCGTGGATCCCAAACATATTCTTTGGCTTCTTCCTCCGGAAGGACCAGTTCTAGCTAATAAAAGAGCATGAATAAAGATGTAACGACCCTGATTTTTGGTAAATAAAAATTTCGTTAAAAATTTGAATTTTATTTTAATACTTGGATTTCATTTTTAACACCCAAAAATCGGTCGTTATTGGCTTATGAAAATTTTGATAAATTTTTAAATTTTATTTTAATTGCTTGGATTGCTTTAAAATTTCCTTTTAAATTCTAATAATCCGTCATAATTAGATTTGAAACTTGGAAAAATTGAATTATTTTACTCCGGACAATTTAGTCCTTCTCCCATGACTAGTATACTTGCAAACGTACTCATCTCATTTTTATTCGAAAATCTTTAAATTATATTTCTTGACTTGAAATCCTACTTAGCAAGCATAGTTAGCTTTTAACCGATTAGTTAGCAAACCCTAACTACCTTTGGCTTAGTGATGCATCGATGCCGGAGTGGTTAGTAGAAAACTTTGGTCTTTGCCTTGGCCGTCGGCTTGACCGCCTTGCTTTGGCTTGGTTAGGCTGCCTAGGCATTGGGCCTCTGTCGCTTGCCTTGGCGTCGGCTCATTGTCGGGCCTGCCCTCGCCTCGGCGTCGGCTCATTGTCGCGCCTGCCCCTCGCCTCGGCGTCGGCTCATTGTCGCGCCTGCCTCGCCTTCGCTGTCACCCCTGCCTCGCCTCGGCGTCGGCTCATTGTCGCGCCTGCCTCGCCTCGGCTCATTGCCGCGCTTCGCTCGCCTCGGCGTCGGCTCATTGTCGCGCTGCTTTGCCTTTGGCGTTGCCATTGTCCGCGCCGCCGCCAGCGCTGGTCGTGTCGGGTTCGCCGCTTGCCAGCGTCGGTCATTGTCGCGCTGCCTCGCCAGCGCTCGGTCATTGTCGGCCTGCCTCGCCAGGCGTCGGGTCACTGCCGGGTTGTTTCGCCGCTGCCATCGGGTTCGCCCGCTTGGCGTCGGTCGCGCTTGCTTTTGCCTTTGGCGTTCTTTGGCCGCTTTGCTCGCTTTGGCCGCCATTGGGTTCGCTTGGCATCGGTCGCGCCATGCTTTTGCCTTGGCATTGCTGGGCTGCTTCGCCACCGCCTTGGCTGCCGCTTGGCCACCGCTTGGCCACCGGTCTGCTTTCGCCACCGCCACCACTTTGCCATCAGGCTACCTTGGCCATGCTCACGCCTTGCCTTGGCATTTAGCTGTTGGGCTTTAATGTTCCGTTATTAGGCGATTTTCTACTAAATAAAAATCTCATTGTTTATTCATAAATATTTTGAATTTTCTTCTAATCGCTATAATCCGTTATAATTAGATTCATTAAGGTCAAAACCTATTCTTCTTCTCAACGGTCAGCAAGACCATTTTCGTTAGACAAGAACATTGGCATATTGTTTCCCCTAATCACTAAGGTTAATCCCCTAATTACTCGACTTGTCTAATTATCCTACTTAGCAAGTCCCAGTTGATCCTAATTAGGTCATTTGGAAACCCTAACTAAAACCTTGACCAAAGTCAACCTTGAATCTTTATCCATCGGACAATAGATACTAGGGTAATCTTTATCCATTGGACAATAGATACTAGGATAGTCTTTATCCATTGGTTATTACATGCTAGGAAGACTTTTGACCATTGGACAATAGTTGTTAGGGAGAAGACCAAGTTTGACTAGTAGTTGGAATAGTCTGGTCAAAAGCAAATAGTATACTCCATGATGATTTTCCTTGGACCATTGGTTAATAACCGCTAGGCAAAACTTTACCCATTGGATAATAGATATTAGGATTTGCCAAATAAGATGACAAGACAAGTCATGTACTTCCTCATCATTACTTCTTTCGCCCATTGGTTAATAACCGCTAGGGAAATGTTAGACCCTTGGACAATAACCATTAGGGAAATTATTATCCCTTGGATAATAGCATTGTCCAATATTCCCATGGGATTCTTGGTGAAAGATATGATAGTAGCCTTGTCCTTATCCTCCTTGTCTACCACAAATGTACACATATATATATATATATAGATATATATATATATACAAGTACTTTGACCAAGATAGAGAATCGGCTAGGGAGAGAGAAGAGGGGGGCCGAATGTGAGGAGAGAGAGTGAGGTGTGTGTATGTACCTTTGGCCACTTGTCCAAGCCACCTAATAGCCTTAAGCCTATTTGTTACATGCCAACCCATTTCTAGTCAAAACCTAGCCAATGATTCTAGTCTTTCTTCCAAGTAGACCCATTCTAGGACAAGACTACACCATGACCACCTCATCATTGTTTGGACCCTCATCATTACCTAGATACACTTGGTTGGAGTACTATAGCATGACAAGACTAGTCATGTGTACTTTGCCATACAAAGAGAATAATCATAAGCCATGTGTACATTTAAGTAGTTTGTCCTTACCTTCCTTGTTCTTTCCATAAATATACATATAGATATACACATATATATATATATATATACATACATGATCATACTTTGACCAAGAGAGAGAGAGGGCCGAATGGAGAGGGAGAGGAGAGTGAGTGCATGTGTGTTGTACTTGGACATGTGCATTGTACTTGACACTATTTGACCTAGATACACTTGAATGATGTACTTTGGCTTGACAAGACAAGACCATGGAACAAATCCATGGGGAAGAGAGAGAGAGACATGGCCGAATGAAGGGAGAGGGAAAGGTGTAGTGTATGTGTGTTGTACCATGGCAAGTTGTAGTACTTTGATACTATTTGACCAAGTTGCACTTGTGTTGTACTTTGGCTTGACAAGACTAGACTATGAGACAAATCCATGGGAGAGGAGAGTGAGAGAGAGGCCGAATAGGGAGAGAGGGAGAGTGAGGTGTATGTTGGTTGAATTTAGACACATGGTTGTACTTTGACACTATTTCACCAAGTGGCACTAAGTTGGCATACTATTGCTTGATAAGACTAGTCCATGGAGCAAATTTATGGGGAAGAAAGAGAGAGTGAGGGCCGCCAAGTGGAGTGAGGGGGAAGCTCCATTTTGCCTATAAATAGCATCCATTCCATGCCTTTCAACTCACACCTTCACCATTCAACTTCTCTCTCTAGAAAGCTTAGTGTTCTTGCTTGTTCTTGCCTTGTTCTTGAGTGTTCTTGAAGTTCTTCCCTTGTTCTTCAATAAACTCATCCTAAGCCGCCACTAAACCACCACTCCACCACCCTTCGATCCATAAGAGTTTAGTAGTATAGTCAAGACTTAGTTTCGAGAGAAACCCTTCTCTTTCGAAGCTACCGGAAGTCCACCGTAAGCCGTTACTCCGACGAAATTCCCGTAGCCACCCTACCGCCAAGAAGAACGGTAGAATTCTTCGAACCTACTTATCCTAACTATAATTGTATGCATGTCGAATTGAATGTAGTGTAATCAACCCATAATCCTAAATATATGTTAGATACTACTCCTTGTCTTAGTTTTTAACCTAGCTAAGTCGTGATAATGAAAGCATGATAATGATAGTTTATTTTCTTAAAACGTTGGATGCATGATAGTTAGTGAACTTAATATTGCCATTGGATGATTAAGCATGATTGGAATCAACTTAAGATATAACTTCGTGTAAAAGTAATCGCATGTTGATCTTTTAACTTAACTATAAGCTTATATTGTATGACTTGTGGTAAAGTAACAAAGCATATGGTGGATTACCACCCCACGGGCGTCCGCACATGTGGCGTTATGCTTTAAGTAATGATTATGGATCTACTATGTACTTGCTTGTATTACTTGTGGTAAAGTAACAAAGCATATGGTGGATTACCACCCCAAGGGCGTCCGCACATGTGGCGTTATGCTTTAAGTAATGATTATGGATCTACTATGTACTTGCTTGTATTAATTGTGGTAAAATAAAAAATCATATGGTGGATTACCACCCCAAGGGCGTCCGCACATGTGGCGTTATGCTTTAAGTAATGATTATGGACATGCTATGTACTTGCTTGGATTATACTTACCTTAAGTATACAACCATGAGTTAAACGGTTAAGGTATCAAAGCTAGTTAGTAGAACTTGTTTACTAAAGTACTAAAGAAGAATGAGCATGCCAAATAATGAATTTCTAGGTCAATAAACATATGTTGTTTTCCCACAAAGGAAGAAAGAACGGATTTTTGTAATATATTATTGTCTGAGGGTGATTATGAACATGTATGTATATTTGTTGCATTACTTGTTGCTGATAAAACATAAGTGGCTTTAAGTAATAATTTGAGTACGATTAGGTAATATAGAGTTGGATGATCATGCTAGTTTAGTTTCAAGATTACTTTAAAGTGATTCGTCCCGCCGCGGAGTCTATGCATGATTACGAGACACGAAAACCGGAAAATAGAAACATGACACTTAAGGAATGGTTGATATGGATAAAAAGGATTTTTGAGACTACATAATGGCCGGACTTGGTAGCCTTATGTGAGTTGTGAAAACCCGCAAGGTGGCCGGACTTGGTAGCCCTTGTGTGGACTTGCGAAACCCTCAATGAGGCCGGACTTGGTAGCCCATTGTGTAGATTGCCATTGGAGCCGGACGTGGTAGCTTCATTGACAATTGGGCTTGGTTATCCGCGGAGAGGAGCCAATGCGAGATTTTGTAACGTGGCCGGACTTGGTAGCCCGTTGAATGACAAATGATTTTCTTAAAATGAAATGGTGACACAATACGATGAGTCGCGTAGGAGAAACCAAGAAAGACATGACACCAACGCAAGCAGGATAGTGAATGCGGATGTATCATGGTTAATTATGTTGTTAAATGAGTATATGTGATTATTGATATGACTATTTGTTGTAAGTTATGGGTTAGCGGGTTGGATTATTCTATTGAGCTTTTGTAGCTCACGGTGTTACCTTTGTGGTGACCCTGACATATTATACTGGGGGCGACGCTGGTATAATGTGTCAGACTTTATAGATGAGCAGCATGAACAGTACACTTTGGAGGCCTTCGGAGCCGAGGAGCTTGCAAGGATGGAAGAAGAGGCGGAGCAGTAGTTAACCTTAGTTTATCCCCTCCTTTGTTGAATAAAAGTACTCTTGTGAGAATTATGTTGTAATAATGAGCTAGACTCTCTTTAAGCTTATTCAATAAAAATGTTTATTTAACGTACCCAAAATTCGGGGCGTTACAAAAGATAGGCCGTCCAATGGATCCGCTTGTGCTGCATTCCATTCCCCTTCCCAATGATTCAGCCATGCTTGGTCGACGACAGGGGCCGGAGGGAAACCTATAAAGTAGCGCTCGTTCCAATCCCTGGCGAGTTCTTCCCACTCCTCTGTCTTGTTGTAGACACCCCAATCTGGGCTTCCAGATTACTTTACTTACGGTATTTGATTCCCCGATGATGAAACGGATCAAGAACACCCTGGGAATGTCAAGTGTTTGAGCTTTGAGTGTTTGAAACCCTTGAACCTAACCTAACCTAAGTGACTTCCAAAAGCCAAAAACCCTACTGACCCGCGCCAAGGCGCAATCGTCTCGCGCCAGGGCGCAACCATTGCGCGCCAGGGCGCACCGTCGCGCGACGGTCTGACTCCATCGCGCGATGGTTGATCATCGCGCGCCAGACTCACTCCATCGCGCGCTAGGGCGCACCATCGCGCGATGAACTGACTCCCTCGCACGAGAGTCAGCCTGGGTCAAAGTCAAAGTGTTGACTGTTGACCCACGCGCGACAGCTGTCACACTCGCGCGATGGTCCCATTCCATCGCACGATGGTCCTAACCAGTTGGTTTCTTGCCTGGGAGTCTACAGGGCTATTTGAACCCCGTTTTCTTCCCCAGGACAATGGAAGTGCAGACTTTGGGCACTACACCCTCACAACAACCTTTCCTATCACTTTTTGCAAGCCTTCACCACTAAGTTTTGGCCTTGGGCCTTGTTTGCCATCCTTTGCACCCTTCCAAGTCTCCTATAAATACCCCCCCCCCCCGCCCCCCCTTGGTCTTTCATTAAGGGGTAGAAAAAAAAAGTTACCAAATTTCATTTTCAAAGAGTTTTTGCTTTGTACTCTTTTAAGCTAATAAAAGAGATACAAAGACACCTCAAGAACATAGCTTGTTCTTCTTCTTCCACTCAAACACCTCAATCAATCTCAACCTCAACTCAAAGCTCAAACACTTTTCAATCCTCAAAAGCCGAAGGTATAGCTTACCTTTGTTTTGTTCTCTGTTCTGATCCCTGAGGGGGGCTGGCTGGGCCAAGGCTGGTAATCAATACCAGTCCTGGTCCAAAAGCTGGCAAGGTTTCAAAAACCATCATGGCTAGAACCAACGCGCGATGGACTCCATCAGATCGCGCGACGGTCCTCTCGTTGCTCACGACATACCACGTGGGATTGGTGTCTTGGCTGCTTTTATGTCTTCATTCTCAGATAGATCACTCGCAAGCATGTAAATAACCAGGTTTATTGCTTTTCCTTTGTTAGAACCGCTAGCTTGCATTTCAATACTTCGCTCGCTCGTTGGAGTACCACAGGACCTTTCGAATATGTTTTAACCCAAAACATGTAAACCAAGCACTGGTCTGGTCCAGTCCCTCGCGCGACAGATTGACACCATCGCGCGATGATGCGCCAGGGCACACCGTCGCACGCCTAAGGCGCACCCTCGCGCGCCAAGGCACATCCTCGTGCGACAGAGTGACTGTCTCGCGCGACTATTTGTCCCCGTCCAGTGGCTGGCCTTGTATGATTCACTTGGTTTTAGACTGTTATTTTGTCCCCACACTGTTTATGGGGTGTTTTGTCAATTTGTAGGGCTTTTCAACCTTTAAGTTGTTTAACATTGTATATTATAACTGCCATAAACTGCTTGGTTTATCCTGGGTGTGCACTGGTCCTTCCAGAGCCCAGAGGGTTTGAGAATAAGAACTGTGGCTTAGGCTTACTGGCACGCGCAGGTCTTGTAGTAGCGCATGAGTTTAGTCAAAGATGCATTGACTTGATCAGTGCATACTGGTTTCTTCCTGTGCACGACACTCCAAGAGTGGGGCTTTCCAGTCTGCTTAAATTCCCATAGCAGCCTGTTCTCATCCTATACTAACTGCTCATTCATGCCATCTATCACATCTTGCAAACTGTTACAATCTTAATCCCCGATTAACTGTTCCCCCGCCCTAACTAGCTAAAAAATGATTAAAGAAGAAGAAGAATCACAAAGTTTTCACAAAATGCCAAAGTAGAGACCGATCTCCAGATTGGGCGAGAGGGGTGCCTTAAAACCCTTCCCCTCTCGTAACCTGGCTCCCGAACCCAGATATGGTTATGACGGACTGATTCCTTCACTTTTTCAAATCAAACAGCGCGGTAGGTGCTTCGAAATACGGTTCCTTGGGTGGCGGACCTTCAAACCCGAGTGGCGACTCTGTGTTTTGCGAGCGCCTGCTTCTCCGCTCGCGCTCCCTCGATTACGGGCCCGTGCATTTTGGAATCTGGAAATTCCAGGGCATGCTGCCCACAGTGGCGACTCTACTGGGGAAAATCGAACCAATATTAATTCATACTT
Organism: Rhododendron molle; assembly: GCA_025413875.1. Lineage (NCBI taxonomy): Eukaryota > Viridiplantae > Streptophyta > Magnoliopsida > Ericales > Ericaceae > Rhododendron > Rhododendron molle. The sequence continues at coordinate 19,238,314 of CM046393.1, read as the reverse complement.
AGGGTTTAATACATTTGTGAACAATTCCTTAAAAGTCTGTCAAAACGGTGAGCTTCGCGCTGTCGAAGGTTGGAATGGTGATTTAACAGGGCATCGTGTCCGGCCAATCCGATCTGGGACTTTTTCGATTGTTCATTTGCGTAGTTTCCTCTAAAGATGGACTAAATAAAGTGAGCCGAGCTTGAAAAGGCATTTTGTGATTTTGTGATTCTTCTTCTTCTTAATCAATTTCTAGCATCTCATTTGCATCGATGTGGGATAAGCCTCGTTGGATCGTTTTGGCAATCCGGCAGGGTTTACCGGAGCCCGGGAACCCCGAATGACTAACAACCTTCGACGATGATGGGTCATGCTACCGTTTGACTGTTGCTCAGCGATATTGCGGGCAACGGGAGGTATATCTGTGGCCCTAGTCCGAGGAACCCGTTACGAACCAAAACCAGCCTTTGCATATACAAAGCATTAGAACTCTCCAAACTAGGACAGGTACCTATAGGGTAGGATCTACTTGCATCTAACCCCATATACTGTCTACGTGTTACTGCTTTCCCTATCGCATGCACTGTACATACACTGTTTTGCATAGGAGCATGCTTAAGGTGGTTCTTTCTTTCAAGTTTGTCTTACGCTGTCTAAGACGTTGTTGGATCCGATGAGGAGTCGTTCATTCAGTCGAATGTTCGTTATCAATTTTCAAAGTCCTTAGATCAATGAGCCTTTGAGAAATCAAAATTTGCTAAATCCTCAGCTCATGCCTAATTGAGGATTCAACCGACAAAAAGGAACAACAAAGTATTGATGCTGTGTCCCTGGTGCCACCCAGGTTGAAGTGCATTGTCACTATACACCACGTTGTTCAAGGTTAAGGTGCCATGTCATCAATGCCAAGTTGTTTCTAATTCAAAGTTGAATCTTCAAAAGGGACTAGACGAAGATTTAGTCTATTTTGACATCTTTTAGGATCTATCGATCTACTCAAGGACACATCGCCGAAAAGAATTCTGAGGATTCTGACAACGTCTAAAATTCATGAGGCAAACTCGTCTCTGGAACTGTAAATACATACATGTCGTTTTGCGTAGGAGCATGTTTAGGGCGGCTTCTAGGTTGTCTCTCGCTTTCGAGTCTGTCTTATGCTAATTTGGATGATGCTAGACCCGATGAAGAGTCATGCATCTCGATGGTGCATGTTGTTAATTTTTCAAGTCCTTAGATTAGCGAGACTTTGGGAAATCAAACCTTATTAAATCCTTGGCTCATGCCCGGTTGAAGATTCAACCAAAAATAAGAAACCGCAAAGTGTTGATGTCGTGATATTGATGTCATTTTGGTTATCGTGCTAAGCACGTACACCGCCTGGCTAACGCGTGTTGTCACTGAAGCCACCCCGGTAAAGGTGTCACGCCATCAATATCGAGTTGTTTCAAGTTCAAAGTTGAACCTTCAAATGGGACTAGTCGAAGACTTAGTCTGTTTTGACATCTCTTAGGATCAGTTTGATCTATTCAAAGGATACACCCTCGAAAAGAAATCTGAGGATTTTGGCAGTGTTCGTACATCATGAGACCGACTCGTCTCTAGTTCTAGAGTCTAGGTTTGACACCAACAACGATGTCATGTACATTGCATTTTTCTTGCAAATGAACTAATATAGGAGTGCCACTGAGCTTTCAATTACTTTGCAATCTAGTTCTGAGCCATTGCACCGAGCAAGAGAGTACCGAAAGGAAGAGCGAAACCTACTTGGGAACGTCTTCAGAATCCGAGTCAAAGGTTGGTCAGGTTACAATCCCAATCAGTCACAACGGAAGGCTCTCCGCGCTCTTTGTTGGCTGCTCTACAGTCAGGGTCACCACCGGTTGTACAGGAAGGGCAACCAGCATCCCCATCTTCTGCATCGAGCACTTCTGAATCACCTACCATGTCAGGTCAGCCAGAGGTTCAACCACTTTCTCTGGGAGACATGCTCATGAACCTCCAGAATAGCATCGCCACAATGCAACAGAGATCAGCGCAGACTGATGCCAACATTACCCGTCTCAATGACCTTATCAACACTCGCCTTCCACCTCCACTTGAAGAGGAAGGCGAGGACGATGAGGACGACCAAGAACAGCCTATCATGGTCCCGGATCCAAACCATGAGGAGCGTCTCATTGTTCAGCCCAACCCTAGGGAGGTTCACGCACCTGTTGCAAAGCCAGATTCGACAGGTGGTAGGCCTGTTTTGAATCCTAATATGGTAGCTCTTATGGCTAAGATGGCTAAGCTAGAAGAGGCTGTCTCAAAATCAGGAGGGATTGATTTGGATCGTCTCTGCCTGTACCCTAATGCTAAACTGCCAGACAAATTCAAAATGCCTGACTTGGTCAAGTTCGATGGGAGCGGTGATCCCAAGACTCATCTCTATGGCTATCATGCTGCTATGAAGCTACTCAAAGTAGAAAGTGAGGCCATGTCTCAGCTCTTCCCTCAAACTCTATCTGGGCCTGCTTTCCATTGGTTTCTGTCGCTCGACATCTCCAAAAGAAGAACTTGGGAGGACATTCGGGCTGCATTTATTTCGCAGTATAGCTACAACTCTCAGCTCAAGATGACTACTCGGGAGTTAGAATCCATGAAGATGGAAGCTAAGGAGTCCTTTGCGGACATTGTCAAGAGGTGGAGAGCCAAAGCCGCTCTAATGACTGAGCGCCCCAGTGAGAGAGACCAACTCCGCATCATTTCCCGCAATCTCCAGCCAGACTATGCCAGGCACCTGGTGCTTGCTCAAGCGTCCACCAACTTTGAAACCTTCTTCGACGCTGGCCTAGCCATCGAGGATGCAGCTAAGTTGGATTCCGCCAAGAGGGGAGTCTTCTTCTTCCAATCCTCAGAAATCAAAGCCGAAGGCTTCCTCTGGAAACACTAGCACACTGTTTCGCGTTAGCAACTACGCCAGCACAGCTACAAGTGGGGATAAGGCTGCTACTTCCCCTAGTCATACAGCCGATGTCAATCAGGTTCAGAACGCCCAAAGCTACCGGGCCCGAACCCAACCTAGAAGTTTCTCTGTCTTCGAGGCACCTCTGTCCGCAGTGATGGAGAAACTTATCAAGTCTGGGCATCTCAAACCTTTGACCCCTACTTCCCCACCCAAAGTCTTACCTACCGGTTACAACCCTAATCTCTTCTGTGCCTTCCACCAAATGCCTGGTCATCCTACTGACAAGTGCTATCGTCTTCGACATGAGATTCAAGATCTTATTGATGATGGCATGGTTCAAGTTCCCCCAAAACCCAACATCGTTACCAACTCCTTGCCTCAACACAGGTCTGACCCTCTGGTTGGTCAGATATCTATTGCCTCCACCATATTCAATCCTAGCCACTATATCGTCCCAGCAAATCAACCCAAACCCATCGTATCTATCCCGTCCGAGCCGGAGGTTAACATGATGGTTGTAGGTTGGGCAATTGAGGTTTTCACTGCCGACATCTAGTTTGACAGTGATGAGGGGCTTACAAAGGAGAAGACTGACTGGCTGAGGTCCATTGATCAAAGAAGCATCGAGTAGGTTTGGTTGAAGAAACTGAAGAAGCCGAAGTGCTGTTGCTGGGGCCTGACACCTGCTGAATCCTACCTCTTTTTGTGGAAGCTACAGGTAGCTTTTTAATAGTTGCATTTTCAAAACCGCGTCTAGTTTGCATTGGCGTCTTGTCTGAGTATGACATAGTCTTTTGCGTTTGTCAAGTCTAGCTCTGAGTCGGAGTTTGTGCCTCTTGGCCCTCTACGTCGTAGCTTTGGTTTCAAGTTTTGAGTCTGCTATACTTGGTGAACCCCGTGGGTTTTTAGGATATGCATTATCTTGCTTCTAAGTACTTCGCTGGCTTTTATATAAACTGTGTCGAACCTGACAATGAAGGGATAGATTTCGATGGGATCATCCCCAAGGAAATGTGTTCCCTCGCCGAAAGGGAAGATAAAAGGCATGCTCAGCCTATTAAAAGAAGAAGTAATTTTCAATAAACTTGAAAGACAAGTATAACCTCCTGAAAAATGTTCAAAGTTGGTCCAAGCACTGTTCCCAGAGGAGCATCAGGCCCGGTCAGACAAGCGTCAACGTCTTGGCATGGTCTCATCAAAGACTCGCTTGGCGTTGATCCTGAGATAAAAAAGCATCAAACCCCCTGCAACCGGGTACCAATCCAAAAAAAAATAGAAGCTCAAGAGGGCTCCGTGCCTCATATTGTAACAACTCAGATTTTTACTGAATAAAAATTTCGTTGTTATATTGGAAATTCTTTAATTAATCTTGTTGTCTTAATAATTCTCTGTTAATTTTAATAATCCGTCATAATTAGGTTTATGACTTAGGAGATTGGAATTCATCGACCGGGCTGCCTTGGCCACTGTTTGGCCACCGCTTGGCCACTGCTTGGCTACCGGGCTGCCTTGGTCACTGTCTGGCCACCAGTCATGGCCATCGCTACATACCGGTCGCTTTGGCTACCATTGGTATGGCTACCGCTATTACTATTTGGCCATCGGTCGCTTGGCTACCGTGATGGCCTTCGCTATTAATGGATCGCTTGCCATCGCTTGGCTACCAGTCGCTTGACGCCGCTGCCATCGCCGCCACCGGGTCGCCATGACCACCGCTTGGCCACTAGTTACTTTGGTCGCCGCTGGCATCGCTTGGCCACCAGTCGCTGGTCGCCGCTGACCATCGCTGCCACCGGTCGCTTTGACCACCGCTTGGCCACCGGGCGCCTGGCCACCGCTTTGCTACCACGCTGCCTTGGCCACGCTCACGCGTTGACTTGGCGTTTGGCACCATCGGGCTTTAATATTCCGTTACTAGGCGATTTCCTACTAAATAAAACCAAAATACCACTCGAGCAATGAAAGCCTAGATTAAGTATCGTTAGTCTTTAACCGATTAGTTAGAATGTCCTAATGCCCATTTAGCTTAATCACTTCTCCCTAACCCTAGATGGACCATTTTACCCTTTTTGTCTTTATCCATTGGACGATAAAAGCTAGGGTAATATTTATCCGTTGGACAATAGCGTTAGGATTTCTTTTACCCATTGGTCAATAGGTAAACCTTGGTTAATCTTCCTAAGTACGAGATTAGATTAGCTTAGAGCTTAATTACAAATATTAGACTTTCTAGCATTAACCGTTGGATAATAACCATTAGGAGTTTTATTAACCATTGGACGATAGACTAGAATCCTAGCCATTATTACCCATTGGTTATTAACCTTTAGAGAAACTATTATCCAATGGATAATAGTTAGTCTTGACAATCATGTACTAGGTTGATTAAAATATTAAATTTGGCCATGTGTTAAAATCCATTAAATTAAGATTAGTCCATTAGTATATTAGGTTAGTACATGGTACTTTGGATGAAGTAGAATACTTAATTAGATATTAGATTTGGTCAATATCTAGCCTAGATTGTAAGTACATGCTTATATATATATGTGTGTGTACTTGTATGTATATATATATAATATTGGATATAACATGTGTGTATATAGATTATTATATTTAGAAAATCTAATTTACTTGAAAACTTAGATTTTATTAAAGACCCATAGTACATATATATATATATATATTAGTATATATGTAGTCTTTCATAAGTACATACAAGTGGGAGAGAGAGGGAGAGAGGAGAGAGATTGCCGAGAGAGAGGGAGGAGAGAGATCCGAAAGAGAGAAGGAGGGAGAGAGAGAAAGAGAAGGAAAGAGGGAGAGAGAATTGTACCTTGATCTCCTTGACCTTCTTGATGTACCATTGCTTGATTTCTTGGTGATTACCTTCCTAGCAATCTATGACCTAGTTGTCCTAAATTCATTTCTTATTGGGGAAATCTTGTACAAAACCTTGCTAGCCAAAATCCTTACTCTTCCAATCCAAATCCTTGTCCTTCCATATCTATTATATATATAGTTATATTTATATATTGTGTACCAATGTACCAAGAGGAGAGAGAGAGAGAGAGAGAGAGATATAGGAGGAGAGAGAGGCCGAGAGAGAGAGAGGTTCGGATGGAGAGAGAGAGGGAGAGAGAGATGTGTGTGCAAGTGATTGACATGCTTTGGTCATCCTTGTCCTAGTTTGTGTATATTTTCAAGTGAAAGCATAACCAATGCCATCCAATCTTGTCCTTCTTTGTACAAACCCTAATTTTATACTTGAAATAAATCCACTTGCTTGGCCAATCTTCCAAAATCCAATCCAAAGGACACATCCTAGCCTTGCATGCCTAGGTTTTGAGGTTATTTCTTGCAAGCAAACTTGATTTGCTTGAATAAAAAAATGGAGGAAAGAGGGAGAGAGGGCAGCCGGCCAAAGAGAGGGAGGGAGAGCCCATTTGCCTATAAATAGGACCTCACACTTCTCATTCAACTCACACCTCTTCATTCTCCGAGTTCTCTCCTTGAAAGCATAAGAATTCTTAGTGTTCTTGAGTAGTTCTAACTTGTTCTTGAGCTTCCTTTCCATCTCCGCCACTAAACCACCATACGACCACCACCTCGATCCTAAAGTAGTAGTAGTAGTATAGGTTACGATCTAGTTTCGAGAGAAACCTTTCTCTTTCGAAGCTATCGGAAGCTTATCATAAGCCGTTACTCCGTTCGTTTGCCAACTTTCTTTCCGTCGATCTTTTCGTAGTCTTCCTACCGCCAAGAAGAAAGGTAGAATCTTCTTATACCTCTAACTCTATGTAGATCTTTCCTATACTTCCTAACCTTAAGTATACGTAGATTTTCCCGATCTACTCTTCCTAAAATATAGGTAAGATGTGTGTTGAACTTTTCGAACTATTTTCGCTAAAGGAAAGAAAGTTACTTGTATGAATTAGCTTGTAGAACTTTCTTACTAAAAGTACGTGGTTTACTTTGATCTTGAGAATAATTGAATGCATGGTTTAAAGAATCTCCCAACTTGATTAACTCATCAATAAACATATGTTGTTACGATAAAGTGTTGTTTCAAAACGAAGTATTCGTATTTTGACCTTTTCAAAGATTGTGAAACTTGATCGCATGATTGCTTACCGTACTTGTGGTTGTAAACAAGCATGATTAAATAGAGTTGGATGATCTTGCTAGATTACTTTAAAGTGATTCGTCCCGCCGCGGATTCTATGCATGATTACGAGACACGAGAACCGAAAAGTAGAAACATGACACTTAGGGAGTGGTTGATATGGATAAAAAGGATTTTTGAAACTACATAATGGCCGGACTTGGTAGCCTTATGTGAGTTGTGAAAACCCGCAAGGTGGCCGGACTTGGTAGCCCTTTGTGTGGACTTGCGAAAACCGCAATGAGGCCGGACTTGGTAGCCCATTGTGTAGATTGCTAATGGAGCCGGACGTGGTAGCTTCATTGGTAATTGGGCTTGGTTATCCGCGGAGAGGAGCCAATGCAAGATTTTATAACGTGGGACTTGGTAGCCTATTGAATGAGAAATGTTTTTTGAAATGAAATGGTGACACAGTTTACGATGAGTCGCGTAGGAGAAACAAAGAAAGGCATGACACCAACGTAAGCAAGATAGTGAATGCGGATGTGTCATTGTTAATTATGTTGTTGAATGAGCATGTGTAATTATTTATATGACTCTTCATTGTAAGTTATGGGTTAACGGGTTGGATTATTCTATTGAGCTTTTGTAGTTCACGGTGTTACCTTTTTGGTGATCCTGACATATTATACTGGGGGCGACGCTGGTATAATGTGTCAGATTTTATAGATGAGCGGCAGAACAAGACACCTTGGAGGCCTTGAGCCGAGGAGCTTGCAAGGATGGAGGAAGAGCGGAGCCAGGAGTTAACCTTAGATTATCCCTCTTTTGTTGAATAAAAGTACTTTGTGAGACTTATGTTGTAATAATGAGCTAGACTCTCCTTAATTTATTCAATAAAAATGTTTATTTAACGTACTCAAAAATTCGGGGTATTACAACTTGGCATCAAAGCTTTAGGTTCAAAACCTCGGCCATGGGTAGAATGGGTAGCCTTTAAGATTAGTTTTAAGATAAGTTGACCGTTGCACAAACGTGACTTGATTTTTAAGTTTACCGTCCCAAATTGGGTGGAATTCTGACAAAACAATCTTCGGATTGAAGTAAGGTGGAAACTGGCAATACCACCGAAGGGAATTCCCGAACAATTGGATGATGACTTAAATCAAGAATCGAATGTGGAACATAGAAATTTCGATGTTTCTTTAACAATACTTGACTTAAAACACTTCTAATCGAGGTTAAAACTTTTCCTTGTAGATGAGTAACTATCGAGACAACCTACTAGCCGAAGCCCGTCAACTTAGAGGTACCCTGAGGACGATGACCAACCTACTAGCAGGAGACCCCTACTTCCCTTACGCTTTTCCCTACATTTATGACTTCTATCAAGAGCATGGTGCCTTGCCACTCCCTGATGAGGAGGAGGTGGGAGACGAAGAAGCAATACCTGTCCTCATCCAAATAGCACCCCTTTTCCATGAAGAACTTGTAGTTGTGGGGAACGAAGCTGAAGCCATTCCCGCTCCAGTTCCAATAGCACCTCCCGAGAATGAGGATCTCGAAGAAGATCTCGAAGAAGATCCCGAGAAGGAAGAACCAATGGAGATTTGGGGAAATGAGGGATCTGACGGAGAGAGTGAATCTGATGACGAAGAAGAGCCTGGATGGCTAGGGGTTGTGCCCGACATCATGGACATAGCCGCTGACACCAGCGATGTACCTCCGCCACCCGTTGAGACTGACATAGGCCCATATAAGGCCCAATTCCGAACACCTTTTAGACTCATTAAGAAGCTTGTGATGCAAATGTAATAAGAAGGTTGGTAGTAGTTGAACTTGTAAGGTAGTAGTAAGCCTAGGCTAATATTAGCCATTCATGTTGTACTTGATCCGATTAAGTAATAAATATATGTATTTCTTTCCTACGTGAAATCATTATTTATGTGCATGCTTATAGTTACCTTCATACCGTTAAGTCTAATATAGGACTCTTCCATTTGAATAGATGTCAAGAGTACCACAAAGAGGTTGCCCACCTTTCGCCCCGAAAACTAGGGCCATCTACCGATCACTACTGTCACCTAAGTACACCGGACCAACACTCCCACATATGGATGACATGGAACTCTATGAAGTCCCCATCATTTTGGAGGTACCCTTACTAGCTCAAAACCCCGAGTACCTACCTCCCATTCAAGCCCCTGCACCACCTGTGCAGGACTTCGAGCACCCATTTAGCTTTCCGGTGTCCGACATGGAGACCGGCATCGATTGGGAGGCTGTCATGATGAAACTCTTCCCGTGCTACCCCGAACCGTTAGAAGAATCACCCGTGCTAAAGCAGGAGGAAATACTTAAACAGGAACAAGAGCTATTCCAGATAAATGAAACTGAGGATAAAAAAACCACAAGATGTGTCTAAGGGAGAAGTTCGAAATCAACATGCCTTAGAAAGGATTAGTATTGTAGAATAAACCTGTCAGGATCATGTGTGAGATCGCTGAAGTTGTATTAGGAAACCCTATCCTATATTTTTGTAGTAAGAAAAGTCTATCTTCTGTTTTGTAATAGAACTCGATGCTTCTATTTGTAACCCTTTGCTTAGCTATGGAAAACTTATTTCGTGTACTATTTCACTTTAGTAAATAAAACCCTTATTACAAAGGACAATTATTTTAGTTGACGCAAGTTGCTAAATGATAGTAATCTTTCTTCTCTGTTATGGGTACTTAGCACACTACCATTAGACATTTTATTTAGTTTGAGCGCCAAGTGTCGGCCATAACCCAAAAAGGGGGGGGCCCGGTAATCGCGCGTCGGCCATACCCAAAAAGGGGGGGCCCCGGTAAACCACCCTCAACCTCCCCCAAAATTCAAATTCAAACATTTCCCTCCTCCACACCCCTCGCCCGGCCCTATATATACTCCATTCCCCTTCCCATTTCTTCACCCCATCTCTTCATCCCTCTCACCATCCTAACCCCTCCAAACTACTATCAAACCGAGCCATGGCAATCTACCGACGAGGATTCCCGGAGGACGCCCAGTTCCGAGAGATGGAGCGAATCGAGCTCACCTCGATCATTCGAGCAATACAGTTGCTGCCCTTCACCTTCGTCCTCTTCTGTGCCGTGATCACCATAGCCATGCCACGGTGGTTCGACAGGAACGACCGCCTTACTGCCTTCTGGTACTGGATTCCCGCGGTGGCCGTCGCACTCACGGCGTTCGGAAAAGAATATGAACGTCGTGCACTCCAAGCCTTCAACGATCGATGGCGGCTCGAGGCGTAGCAACAGCACCATAGCCGTTATTATCTATTTTACTTTCATTTTATTGTATCTGATGATGCCGTTAGGCATGTAATCTAATGATATTTCTAATCAAAAATCTAGCTGTCTTGTTCATTGCGTGCTAATCCTAGTAACTAAACTCCCTTAAAATTTCTACTCGCAGATGGTGAACCGATGCAGTGGACTAGGATTTGAGAATGGAGAAACCTCTAACACTAACCCTTGCATAGCCTAGATCATGCAAGCTTTCGTGACCGCTTTGAATGCCAACCGTCGAAACCAAAACCGCGATGATGAACCTATGACCCGAACCCGAGCGATGAACGAATTCTACAAACGCCGACCCCCAACCTTTAGTGGAGACCCTAACCCCACTGTGGCCGAATCATGGCTGAAGGAAACCAAGGTGATCCTGGACACCTTGGAGATCACCCGGAATGGGGATCGCGTGGCCCTGGCCACGTACCAACTAAAGGGAGAAGCCCGTTATTGGTGGGAGTTGATGGAAACAACTCATACCGTAGCCACCATGACATTCGACGAGTTTGAAACCCTGTTCCTTGACAAGTACTTTCCCACACCCATTCGCCTGGCCAAGGAGCAAGAATTCATGAACCTGAAGCAAGGAAGCATGACTGTCACTCAATATGCGGCAAAGTTCAAGGAACTGTCTCGCAACGCCCCAGACGCTGTAGCAACTGAGGATAAGAAAGCGAGAAGATTCGAGTGGGGACTGACAACTGCTCGAAGGGCCGTGGTAGCACAGGCCTTTCCCACCTATTCCGGCATCGTCCAATGTGCTCTTCGATTGGAGAGTGAAGAAGCAGACTTCAAAACTCGCTGGAGGAAGGCAACGGGCAATACCGGGGGACCAATCCGTACCCAAACATCCAATAACAATCGAGGACCCTACCCCGCTAAGGTCTTTACCCCGACCCAAAACAACCAAGCGTGGAAAACTGCTACCCCAGGACACAACCAACCACAGGAAGGCACTCGAGATCTATCAACAATAAAGTGCTACAACTATCAGCAGATGGGCCACTACAGTCGTCAATGCCCGCAACCTCAGAAGGAGAGGAATGGGAACTTCGGAAATCAGAGGGTGCTACAGAATGGGCAAGCTGGATTTGGGAAGCAGAACCATGGAGGACCATCCTCGCAACCAAATGGGCTAAACAAAGGGAAGCAGGCCATGAACACTCAGCAGGAGACTAGAGGGCGGATCTTTGCACTACAGACTGAGGAACAGGAGCCGGATCCCTCTGTGATCCAAGGTACGCTACTATTATATAGTACCTGCGTACAAACCTTGTTTGACTCTGGTGCATCACATTCATTCATATCTACTGCCTGCGTAACTGCTTTAGCACTAGAAACAGGACCCCTAAGCATGAGTACGAAGGTAGCATCACCATTGGGGGGAAGTATAAACGTTAGTCTAGTGTGTAAAGGGTGCGAGCTAGAAGTAGCCAACTTACCACTAACCTGCGACCTCCGGGTAATCGAAATGGCGGATTTTGATATAATCCTAGGAATGGATTGGTTATCTGCACACAGAGCAGTACAAGTTACCTAACGGTAAGACAAGAATAACAGCTTTGTCATATTGCCTCCACCAAAAGTGTAGGTGAAAGAATAAACGAATCTAAGACATCAAACATAACTCACTTGGATGGCTAGCTAGTCTCCAAATGGAAGAAACCGATAGGGAGGAACTGGGATTACCCCACATCGTTTGTGAATACGCCGATGTGTTTCCGGAGGAACTTCCTGGCTTACCTCCTCAGAGAGAGATAGACTTCTCTATAGAGCTCCAACCAGGAACAGCACCAATCTCGATGGCACCATACCGTATGGCCCCAGCAGAGCTAAAGGAACTGAAGACCCAATTGCAAGAGCTATTGGATAAAGGGTATATCAGGCCAAGTACGTCACCATGGGGAGCACCTGCATTATTTGTGAAGAAGAAAGAGGGAACGCTTCGTTTATGTATCGACTATAGGAAGCTGAATCAGGTCACAATTAAGAACCGATACCCCTTGCCCAGGATCGACGACCTGTTCGACCAATTAAGAGGAGCAACTTGCTTCTCTAAAATCGATCTCAGATCAGGTTACCATCAACTGAGAATCCAAAATGAGGATATTGACAAAACAGCCTTTCGCACCAGATACGGACACTACGAGTTTGTGGTGATGCCGTTCGGACTGACCAACGCTCCGGCAGTATTCATGTGTCTCATGAACAAAGTCTTCCAACCCTACTTGGACAGGTTTGTAGTGGTGTTCATTGATGACATCCTGATATACTCTACTAATAAGGAGGAGCACGAAGAACATCTCCGAATAGTACTACAAGTACTCCGAGATAACCAACTCTACGCCAAGGCAAGTAAATGCGAATTTTGGCTGGAGGTGGATAAGTTTTTGGGACATGTAATATCTAAGGACGAAACCGCGGTGGATGAAGGCAAGGTGGAGGCCGTATTGAACTGGAAACAGCCAACCTCCGTATTCGAAATCCAGAGGTTTCTAGGATTGGCTGGGTATTACCGAAGATTCATACCCGACTTCTCAACACTGGCTAAACCAATGACGAGACTGACTCAGAAAGGAGTAAAACTGGATTGGAATGAGGTTTGCGAGAAATCCTTTCAGGAATTGAAGAAAAGGCTGACCAGTGCACCGATACTCATCATTCCTGAGCGGGGTGTAGATTATACAGTTTACTGCGATGCGTCAAGAGACGGTCTAGGATGCGTGCTGATGCAGAATGGGAAAGTTGTAGCTTACGGATCCCGACAACTCCGACCACATGAGAAGAACTACCGTACCCATGACTTAGAATTGGCTGCTGTAGTATTCGCCCTTAAAACCTGGCGTTACTATCTGTGGGGAGAACAATTTGAAGTCTTTACCGACCATAAAAGCCTCAAGTATCTTTTCACTCAGAAAGAGTTGAATCTGAGACAGCGCCGCTGGATGGAATATCTAGAAGATTACAAGTTTACACTTCAGTACCACCCCAGTAAGGCCAATGTGGTGGCGGACGCTCTTAGTCGGAAGGACAGAGCACAAAAGGTCAAGACCGCCATCAAGGAATGGGAGATGGTGGACACTCTCAACGAGTTCAATCTGCGACCATCCTCAAAAGATGGGAACACACGTTTGTACGCTCTCATTGCAGAACCGGCACTTCACAGAGAAATTTTGCTCGCCCAAACCTCTGAGCAAAACTGCGAATTCATTCGGTATCGAATCCGAGAAGGAAAGGCATTACCTGGATGGGTGATCGAGAAGGACGACAGCCTGAGATTCAAGGGGAAGGTGTTTGTGCCTAACATTGGAACCCTGCGAGAAGCAGTGCTCCGAGAGGCTCACCATTCGAACTTCGCGGTACACCCTGGTGGTACAAAGATGTATCATGACCTGCGAAGGATGTACTGGTGGGAAGGAATGAAGAAGGACGTAGCTCAATTTATATCTACGTGCCTGGTGTGTCAACAAGTCAAAGCGGAACATCAGAGACCTGGAGGAGATCTTCAACCCTTGTCGATTCCGACATGGAAGTGGGAGCACATCTCTATGGATTATGTGACCGGACTACCGAGATCTGCTAAGTCTAACACCGCTATCTGGGTGATCGTGGACCGACTCACCAAATCTGCGCATTTCTTGCCTGTCAAGATGACCGAGAATGTAGAACAGCTAAGTTTGCTATATATTCGAGAGATTGTACGCCTGCATGGAGTACCTGTCTCGATAGTATCTGACAGAGACCCACGTTTCGTGTCACACTTTTGGAAAGGATTACAGAATGCAATAGGGACTGACGTAAGGCTTAGTACGGCCTTTCACCCGCAAACGGATGGACAAACTGAGCGGACAATACATACGCTGGAAGACATGCTAAGGGACTGTGCCTTGGATTTTTCTGGAAATTGGGAGCAGCACTTGCCATTGGTAGAGTTTGCCTACAACAATAGCTATCAAGCAAGTATTGGGATGGCACTCTATGAAGCTCTGTACGGTCGACCCTGTTGATCTCCCGTCTGTTGGACAGATGCTGGGGAAACTGGATTGATTGGACCTGACATAGTACGGGATACCACAGAAAAGGTCAAGCTCATCAGGCAAAGAATTCAAACCGCACAAAGCCGACAGAAGAGTTATGCAGATAAGAGAAGCCGACTGTTAACCTTTGCAGTAGGAGACCACGTGTTCCTAAAGATCAGACCAAAGAAAGGAGTTTTCAGATTTGGGAAGAAGGGAAAGTTATCCCCACGCTACATTGGACCATTCGACATTGTGGAAAAGATCAGGAAGGTTGCGTATCGCCTAGCACTGCCACCGCAGTTAGACAGAGTGCATAACGTATTTCACGTTTCAATGCTCCGCAAGTATCTCGCATTACCCACACATATTCTCAACTGGGAAGACATCAACATCGAGGAAGACGCGACGTATGAAGAAGAACCGATAGAGATACAAGACCGAAGTGAGAAGACAATCCGGAACAAGACCATCAAACTAGTACGAGTCTTGTGGAAAAACCGTGGAACTGGAGAGACCACCTGGGAGAGAGAAGAAACCATGAATGCCAACTACCCTCACATGTTCGAATCTGAGCATTCGCCTAATTTCGAGGACGAAATTGTTTAAGGGGGATAGGTTGTAACAACTCGGATTTTTACTGAATAAAAATTTCGTTGTTATATTAGAAATTCTTTAATTAATCTTGTTGTCTTAATAATTCTCTGTTAATTTTAATAATCCGTCATAATTAGGTTTATGACTTAGAGATTGGAATTCATCGACCAACGCTTTGGCCATCGCTTAATACCGGTCGCTGGCTACCGCTAATGCTGCTACCGGGCCGCTTTGGCCAATGCCTGGCCACCAGTCGCTGGCTACCGCATACCGGTCGCTTTGCCACGTCGCTGGCCATCGCTTGCTTTGGCTATCGGCCGCTTTGGCTACCGCTCGCCTTCGCATACCGGATCGCTTTGGCCATCGTTTAGCCACCAGTCGCTTTCGCTGCCATCAAGCCACCGGCCGCCATGACCATTGTTTGGCCACCAGTTACTTTGGCCGCCGCACACCGTCTGGCCACCAGTCGCTTTGGCCGCCGCTGACCATCGCTGCCACCGGCCGCTTTGACCATCGCTTGGCCACCGGTCGCTGGCCACCGCTTTGCTACCAGGCTTGGGCCACGCTCACGCATTGCCTTGGCGTTTGGCACCATCGGGCTTTAATATTCATTACTAGGCGATTTCCTACTAAATAAAACCAAAATACCACTCGAGCAATGAAAGCCTAGATTAAGTATCGTCAGTCTTTAACCGATTAGTTAGAACAGCCTAATGCCCATTCAGCCTAATCACTTCTCCCTAACCCTAGATGGACCATTTTACCCTTTTTGTCTTTATCCATTGGACGATAAAAGCTAGGGTAATATTTATCCGTTGGAGAATAGCGTTAGGATTTCTTTTACCCGTTGGTCAATAGGTAAACCTTGGTTAATCTTCCTAAGTACGAGATTAGATTAGCTTAGAGCTTAATTACAAATATTAGACTTTCTAGCATTAACCGTTGGATAATAACCATTAGGAGTTTTAACCATTGGACGATAGACTAGAATCCTAGCCATTATTACCCATTGGTTATTAACCATTAGAGAAACTATTATCCATTGGATAATAGTTAGTCTTGACAATCATGTACTAGGTTGATTAAAATATTAAATTTGGCCATGTGTTAAAATCCATTAAATTAAGATTAGTCCATTCGTATATTAGGTTAGTACATGGTACTTTGGATGAAGTAGAATACTTAATTAGATATTAGATTTGGTCAATATCTAGCCTAGATTGTAAGTACATGCTTATATATATATACATAGTAGTGTCCTGTAGGGGCGGTGGATGGGTGATGACTGAACAGTAAGTGATGGGTGGATGAGTATTGGATAGATCAACAGAGACATGATTAAAGCAGGGAAATCAGAGTAAACAGAAACATAAGGCGGCAGAGCCGTCCATAAAACAGTTAATAAAGGCGGCTGAGCCGACCATGAGCAGATAATAAATAGTTAGGTGACAAAGCCAACCATAGTAAGTAAAATCAATACATCAGTTTATCATTGATAAAGATCAGAGAGGATCAACTCATCAGAACCAAAAAACTTACTGGTTTGGTTTATCAGGAGAGATACAGGAGTAGGGAAGAAGAGACTGCAAACATTAGAGAGAGAGTAAGTAAAGAGGGAACCAAGTAATTGGAACTTGGAACTGAACTTGGTTTTTACAGAGACGAGTGAATCCTTTTATAGAACAAGGATTATTGTCTATTACATTTTAATAATTGACCAAACTGTAGCCATGTGAGCTTCTTTCGGTGGAAAAGCAGTTGAGCAGTGCCGGGCATGTGATCTTTAGGCAAAAGTAGCTTGGATGAATAGTGAATGAACAGTGATTCATTCTTTTTCTTGAGTGAATAGTGAAAAAGGTGAATAGTGAATAGTAACCTGTCGGGTGAATAGTAACCTGAGCAATCATTTTTGTCTTCAATTGGAAAAGCTGTAAAAGTGTATGCTTTTCCATGTGGTATGGTTGAACTTGATAATTAGTGACAACTAATACTCCATTATGTTGTCAAGGTTGTGTAGTTCTTCAGAGGACAGATTCTTCCAATAATCCTCTGCTTCAGTAGTGGCGCATGAAGTAGAGGTTGATTTGACTAGTTCTTCATGGTATTTGACTACCAAGTGCTTGTATTGGGTGTGGAAGATAAATGGAACTTCCACGATAGGTTCAGTGGATCTTATTTTCTGGACAGAATCCTCACAGATCAAGTAGTTGAGGATATCAGTATAGTTGCTGTGGCTGTCATCTCCTAGCTTGGAGGCAATAGACCAGGCTCTGTGATGCCTGATCAGGGACGGATTGAATTGGAACAGGGCCAAGGGATTTCATCTTCAATAAGTTGGATAGGAAGGTGAATCCTGCTAAATGGCCAGTTGACAGATATTTGCATAATATGCTGGGCAGGGATAACACCTCCTGTCATTGTCCATTCTGGCATCTTACTTTTGATCAGGACTTGGAATCGGAGAGCACCATATTTAGCAAAAACGTTTAAAATGGAGACAGCCAGTTTTCTGTTAACATAGTCAGTATGCTCCGGATCAGTGAAAATAAGTTGTCTTAAAAATCCGTAATCCAGTAAGGTTAACGGAGTAATTTCAACTAATTTTTTATTATACTCAATATTAATATTTTTAAAATGCTGCATGTGAATGCAGGCCTTTGGTATACTATAAATTAGGTTGCATTGGCAATCAATTTTTTCCAAAGGATAATCAGAACAGTTTGGATTAATTTTAGGGCATTGAACCCAATCTTGGTGGTTTTTGTAAAGGGCTTCCAAGTTATTGTTAAGCCCGGAGTAGTTTTAGTAGACAAATCAGTTAGGGTTTGGAACAGGAATTCCTGAAAATTATGGCCATTTTTCCTGGCACGGTGTTGGAAATCATTAATCAATTCTGCAGGAAAATCAGCAAAAAAAACCATTTGGTTTTTTACAGATATAGGACCATGTGGGATGCTTTGAACAAGATTTGAGAAGTAACTCCTCAAATTTTCAATATGCAGCTTACTTCTAATGTTTGTTTCTACTCTACTGGTGCTATTTACTAAGGCATTGGTTTTACCATCATCGTCATTATCATGAGTGGTAATACTTACACTCCCTACATGAGATGACCTAATGCAGCTTACTAGTCCTGAATGGGAAGACTCACTTTTTTCTCCCTCAATGCAAGAATGAGAAAATTGTTTTTTAATAGTTTTAATCTCATGATGCAGAATGTGGTTTTTGGCTTGGAGTTGAATATTTTGTTGAAATAGTTTTGAGTATTTATTATTCAAATGTTTAAGTTCAGCAGAAGTAGCAATAGATGCTTCAAACTTATTTTGGGTTTTTATATTTTGTTCACAAAAATAATAATTTAAACCATTTAAGCAGTTTACAAATTGTAAGTTATAACGATAATCCTCACACAAGTTCCAAATAGCATCAAGTAAACATTGTTGGGTTTCGTTAATATTTTGCAAATGGTTTAGTTTATTAAATCGGAGACTGGATCCTTCAGGAAGTACTGGCAAGGTAGTTGCCCCCAGGGTTATGCTTCTTTGATCCATCTGAAAGAATATCAGAGTTAGCAGTATGATAAACAGAATAGTTTTGTAATTGTGTTAAATCTTTTTGATCAGGAACTGATAGAAGTTCAAAAGTTATTTTTTTTATCAAAAACTTCCGTGGTAATTTTATTAGAATTTACTATGAAAGGATAAAGTAGGTAAATAAAAGGTATTCCTAAAATAACTTTATCAGTTAAATTTTTTACTAAGACAAATGAGGTTTTGAGCAAACATCATTTTGGCAAACATTTACTTCAGGAATTTTATATTTAATAATCATTTTGCTACCATTGGCAGAACTTAGTTTTTCAGTAGTAGTATGATAATATTTACTAGGTATTAATTTTTCCTGGATACAGTTTAAATCCGCTCCAGAGTCAATTAGAGCAGTGACCTGTACTTCGAAATCACCAATTTTTAATTTAATTTTAGCATACCATTTCTGGAGGTTAATTCGTGTTATCAGATTTAACCTTTCATTATCTTCATCAGGATTTTCTAGATTACTAGTGTCATCAGCTCCTTCACTTTCTGGAGATTCATCAGAAGAAATCTTAACATGTTTAAGTTTAATATTCCGGTTTTTGGATTGTGGCAATTGAGCTTTTATCAAAGTTAACTCTTTTTTAATAATTTCTACTTCAAGATGTAAGTCCTGTAGTGTAACATTTTTAATAGTTTTATTAAACCTTTCCATGGTAGTGTGCAAGTTGACAATGGGTTTATTATATCTCGGTCCATTATTTTGCTGTCCTAAGACTTGTTTCAATTTTTTAACATATTGTTGTCTTAGTTCAATATCATCTATTTTACTGATTAAATCAATTAACAGTTCTTCTTCTGGTAATTCTTTAGAAAGAACATTTAATTTTTTACAACATCCATCAGTGCAGCCAATTTTTATTTGGTTATCACTAGAACTACTAGCAGAGTGATATTCAGAGGATTGATTAGTATTTTGATCATTATCTGAATCACTCAGATGTGCCATTTTGAATATTTCCAAAACTTGGTGTTTATCAGTATCAGAAATTGCTAGCTGATCAATTTTTTGTTTAACTTTGCATTGGGATTTATAGTGTCCCTTTTTACCACAGTTATAGCAAGTAACATTATCAGTTTTAGAAGATTGTTTCTTTGGGTCTTTTTTACTATTTTGATTTTTTGGTTTTTCATAATACTTTTCTTTTGCTGGTTTTTTACTATCTTTTTCAATTTTCTTCCTTCTTCTGGATGGTGCTACAGGTGGTAGACCATATTGTTCACAGAAGTTTCCTAATTCATATTTAGCTTTGTTTTTATCGTTCTGTTTATTAATTTTCATGTCGAAGCACATTTTTAATCCTTCTTTTTGAATAATACTAATTATATCACCATATGTCAGGTTATCATATTCAATTATACCAGATGGCTGACTAAGCACATCTCGTATTTTATGAGCAAATAGGTTAGGCAAACCATTAATAAATTTTTCTTTCCAAAATGGTTTTGTACAGTCATCTCTTAGCATAACTTTAGAGATAAAAACATCTTTATACCATCTAAAATCACTTAGGGTTGGACAATGCAAATTGCTCAATTGGTCATGTATCCGAGAAGTAATATTACTGGGTTGGCCAATGAAATGTTTAATAATGGTGTAAATTAGAGTATTAACTCCATCATGTATACCATGTTCATTTTCAAAAATAGGGATACCATTTTCATCAGTTTGAACAGCATGAATAACTTGTTGTCGAGATTCGTCATCTAGATATTTATCCCACCAAGCTTTTAATACACCAGTGAAACCAGAAGTTAGTAATTCAACAATCTGAGGTTGGTTCAGATTAGTATTGCTTAAATAGCTATTAGCAACCAAACATATGATTTAATTTTTCTAATGTTTGATGCTCACTGAGACCATCAATATTCCATTCATACAGTTTAGTAGATGAAACAGAGAATTGATTCAAAAAATTATTCTCTTCATATTGCATGTCAACAGGGGTAGGTCTAGAATACCAATTCTTTGTAATACTAGAACCAGGGTTAATTAAACGCTTAATATTGTGATCCATTTTTAGATCAGTAAACTGTTCCTGAAGTTTGGATATATCAGAATCAGAGGACTGACAATCAGAGGATTGACTAGAATTATTACCATGTGTCTGACTAACAACAGCTATTCGAGGGGTTGCTGGTTCATTTTTGATAATTAATTTTGTTAATATGTTTTCAATCTTTTGGACATTTTGACTTTGGTCAAGACTAATGGGTGACCTTTTTTCAGGGAGATTAATCAGTGGTTTTTCTATATGTTTACCATCAGGGGGAATGCAGCAAGCTGTTCGATCATCTAGTGCAGATTCAATTTTATCAAGTTGTCTTCCAATGACTTTTAAGCATTGATTAGTATAGTTGACTTGTTCAACAATTTGTCTACAATCAGACCTATCAGTTGGCAGTTTAAAAGGAGAAGCAGTTATGCTTGAACCTTTATGATTTACTAATATAGAATCTAAAGGGGGATGGCTAGAGTTAATAGTGGTATTGTCCGTTTTTATCCATTTTGTTTTAGTGATTACATCAAGTTTGGATTGACTAGGGGTAGCCAGACTGGGCTCATAAATGTGTTCTAACCAGACAAAGAAGTGAACTCCTATGTTTTTTGTATTAACATATTCTTCCCAACTATCTACTAATTTATCATGTTGCTCAGAAGAATACTTAGCTCTATATTCTTTTCTTTTTTGTTTATTTTTCTTTGAATAAAATTCGTCATAGAGTTCATCAATATCAAAACTTTTTGATTTTTCATCCTCGATTTCTTTTAATCGGGCTTTTAACTTAGCATCTACTTCTTTTAATTTTTCTTTTAGCAAAGTATTTTTACTGGGGAGAATAGGTTTACTAGGGGGTATCTTAATAGATCCTAATTCAGTCAATCTAAGTGGAGGACTAGCATTTCCATTTAGATATTGTTTAATATAACTTAATTCATCATCAGATTCATTATCTTGGAAAACAGATTCATTTTCCATATCAGAATATTCAAAATCAGACATTATAAATAAGAGCCTGGAGTAAACAGAGTAGGGGATTGGTGGATAAAATAATTCCTGAATCAGGGAGGGATTGGTGGATGAATTATACCTAAATAATCTGTTTATCTTTTTAAAAGAAACTGATCTGAGACTTATACTCAAATGATCTTTCAACTGTCCTTAACTCTAGATGTAAACTTGCTTAGTATTTCTGTTTTAGATTTGTACTTGTTTCGAACATACTGTTATACACCCCAGACTACTCGAATCACAGTTACATACACACATACCCAATTTCTTGATACTGGCCACATACACACATACCCATACTCGGCCTTTTCGATCCCTAAACACGCCATCACCTCGGCTTCAAAAGCGGGATATATTGCCACGGGTGGCTTAAGCGATCAGTATCAATAAACTAGGTGGCTTAAGTGTCAGTGATCGGAGTAATTAGTGGCTTTAAGCAGTGCCTAAACAGATATATCAGAAACAGACTTACTTACAATATTCATAGAATCAAGTTAGTGATAAAGATATTTAATTATAAAAATCAAATCACGAGCTTTTAAGAACACAAACAGATAACTCAGTAATTACTCATCCACCCATCACTTACTGTTCAGTCATCACCCATCCACCGCCCCTACAGGACACTACTCCATGCTTGGCTCTGATACCAGGACAACGGAAGGCTTACAGAGACAGAGCAACAGAGACATGATTAAAGCAGGGAAATTAGAGTAAACAGAAACATAAGGCGGCAGAGTCGTCCATAAAACAGTTAATAAAGGCGGCTGAGCTGACCATGAGCAGATAATAAACAGTTGGGTGGCAAAGCCAACCATAGTAAGTAAAATCAATACATCAGTTTATCATTAATAAAGATCAGAGAGGATCAACTCATCAGAACCAGAAAACTTACTGGTTTGGTTTATCAGGAGAGATACAGGAGTAGGGAAGAAGAGACTGCAAACATTAGAGAGAGAGTAAGTAAAGAGGGAACCAAGTAATTGGAACTTGGAACTGAACTTGGTTTTTACAGAGACGAGTGAATCCTTTTATAGAACAAGGATTACTGTCTATTACATTTTAATAATTGACCAAACTGTAGCCATGTGAGCTTCTTTCGGTGGAAAAGCAGTTGAGCAGTGCCGGGCATGTGATCTTTAGGCAAAAGTAGCTTGGATGAATAGTGAATGAACAGTGATTCATCCTTTTTCGTGAGTGAATAGTGAAAAAGGTGAATAGTGAATAGTAACCTGTCGGGTGAATAGTAACCCGGGCAATCATTTTTGTCTTTAATTGGCCGACAGGTTACTATTCACTATTCACCTTTTTCACTATTAGGCAGGCAGATCACCCATGGGAACTCTCGCTTGTGACTGTTCACCGAAGCAGGACTCTACGCCCATGGGTGACGGTGCACCGATGGAGGCTGTCGCCGACTGGTCTGATAGGTATCGCTGCTAGGTGACGTAAGCGTACAAAGGGTGCGCCCTGTCTTGCGAAAAGTAACAGTTGGGCTCGTTGTCCTGGTATCAGAGCCAAGTATGGAGTAGTGTCCTGTAGGGGCGGTGGATGGGTGATGACTGAACAGTAAGTGATGGGTGGATGAGTAATTACTGAGTTATCTATTTGTGTTCTTAAAAGCTCGTGATTTGACTTTTATAATTAAATATCTTTATCACTAACTTGATTCTATGAATATTGTAAGTCTGTTTCTGATTATATCTGTTTAGGCACTGTTTAAAGCCACTAATTACTCCGATCACTGACACTTAAGCCACCTAGTTTATTGATACTGATCGCTTAAGCCACCCATGGCAATATATCCCGCTTTTGAAGCCGAGGTGATGGCGTGTTTAGGGATCGAAAAGGCCCAGTATGGGTATGTGTGTATGTGGCCAGTATCAGAGTAAAGAATTTACAAAATCACTTTCTTGTAAATATCAACGATGATCGAAATGGCCACTAAATATAGTGTGTATGTGGCCAGTATCGGAAGGATGATTTATCATTCTTTATCATTATACTTATATGCTTTTTATAATGAACACTCTGCTAAACAACAAGATAACATTATAACCAAATGGGAACAATATGTAGAACATAATAATATAGAAATATATTTTTTCGACTGGCTAAAATATTTCTACAAAAAACCTAAAACCACTGAGGATAGTAAAACTTTATCTTCCGTTTACTCCATTGATGGTACTTGTCTTACTCTTGAAAAAAATGTTAAAATAGCAAAAGTTACTAAAACTTCTTTGCAAGATCTCAAACGAGAAGCTAAAATTGTTAAAAAAGATATTCAAAAGCTAAAAGAATCTCCTCTTGATTCCTGTATCAAAACTAGTGACAAAGATGATGACCAAAAAGAATATTTTCAAAAATGGTACACCACTGTTAAACTGAAAATTAAAGATTACCAGATTGAAGTAAATGCTCTTATTGATACTGGTGCTGATTTGAATTGTATACAGCAAGGTCTGGTACCTACAATGTATTTTCACAAAACTACTGCTTTGCTAAGTGCTGCTAATAACACCAAAATGAAAATTGAATATAAGCTGCCCAAAGTTCATATTTGCAAAAACAATGTTTGTTTTAAAACTACTATAGTTCTGGCCCCTGATTTAACTGATCGGCTAATTTTAGGAACGCCATTTATCTGTTTATTATATCCATTTACCACTAATGAAGAAGGATTAATTATTAAACCTTTTGGCCAACAGGTAATGTTTAAATTTCTAACACCACCTGAACAAATGCAACTCCAACAAATAAACTATTTTGATGCAAAGAAAACCCATTTACGATATTTACAAGATGAGATTACAAATGAACTTATTGAACATCAGTTGACCACTAACCAACTTAGTCAAATAATTACTAAATTTAAAGAAGATTTAGAAGCAACTGTTTGTTCTAATCTTCCAAGTGCTTTTTGGTATAGAAAAAAACATATTGTTTCTTTACCTTATATTAAAAACTTTAATGAATCCCAAATCCCTACTAAATCTCGACCTATCCAAATGAACCACGAACTAATGGAAACATGTAAAGAGGAAATTCAATCTCTACTTGCTAATGGTATTATTCAAAAAAGCAAGTCCCCATGGTCCTGCCCTGCTTTTTATGTTAACAAAAATGCTGAAAAAGAAAGAGGAGTCCCTCGATTAGTTATTAATTACAAACCTCTAAATGATGTCCTTGAATGGATAAGATATCCAATCCCTAATAAAAAAGATTTGATTAATAGATTAAGCAAAGCTGTAATCTTTTCAAAATTTGATTTAAAAAGTGGATTTTGGCAAATCCAAATACACCCTGATGATAAATACAAAACTACTTTTACCACCCCTTTTGGTCACTATGAATGGAATGTCATGCCATTCGGATTAAAAAATGCTCCCAGTGAATTTCAGAATGTTATGAATGATATTTTTAATCCATTTAGTCATTTTATTATTGTTTACATTGATGATATTTTAATATATTCAAACTCCATTGATGAACATTGGAAACATTTACACTCTTTTGTTCATACTATTAAATATAATGGGTTAGTTATTTCTGCCCCAAAAATAAAATTATTCCAAACAAAAATACGATTTTTGGGGTATAATATCCACCAGTCAAAAATTGTACCTATTGACAGGGCAATACAATTTGCTGATAAATTCCCTGATGAAATTACTGATAAAAATCAATTACAGAGATTTTTAGGATCTCTCAATTACATTGCTGAATTTTATAAAGATCTCAGAAAAATCTGTCAACCTTTATTTGACCGATTAAAAACCAATCCCCCTCCTTGGTCATCCGTTCACACTAATCTGGTCAAAAAGGTCAAAACTCATGTTAAAACTCTTCCTTGTTTAGGAATCCGTACTATTAACTCCTTCAAAATTATTCAAACCGATGCTTCTGATATTGGTTATGGTGGCATTCTTTTGCAGAAGACTAGTCCCACCTCTGAGGAGCAAATCGTTCGTTTTCATTCCGGACGATGGAATAGTACCCAAACTAATTATAGTACTATTAAAAAAGAAATTTTATCTATCGTCTTGTGTGTTTCCAAATTTCAAGACGATATATTAAACCAAAAATTTTTAATTCGTGTTGATTGTAAAAGTGCTAAATATGTTCTTGAAAAAGATGTTCAAAATATTGCTAGCAAACAAATCTTTGCTCGCTGGCAATCTATCTTAAGTATTTTTTATTTTGATATAGAATATATTAAAGGTAATCAAAACTGTATCCCGGATTTCCTTACTCGGGAATTCTTATTGAAACTTGCATAACCATCTAAGCTGAGTGCTTCTTTGTTCAATTTGCACCACAAGCACTGAGGGAGATCAAAAGAAAGATGCAATTTGTGCAACTAGCAAGCAATGTTAAATCTGCATATAAGAATCATAGGAACTGCTGCCCTTTGGGTATTAGAATAGAATACATGATTATCCAGCTAATTAATTGTTCATTTGGTACAGCAATGACGGACAAAAAGAAGCAATTAACCCTCCCTACCTGGGCTGATCAAGCTGAGAAATCTGATAAAAACAAATTCCAAGTATTAGGAACTATTCCCAAAACCACTTACAGTTCTGCACTTGCAACCTTGCCAAAACCTAGCACCGATATCATGAATGATCCATTCCGTTCAAAACAAACCATTCAACCTAGTCAACCAAGTTCCCAAACTCATGCACCCACTCAATATATGCTTAAACCAGCCACCTTAAACCTTTTCTCTGTCGAACCTGTTCATAAGCATATCCATGATCCTATTGAATTGGTAAAAGTCTTTTTCCCCCCAGGATGTCATTTCATCCCTGCACATCCAGATAAAACCCTTGCTTTTTACAATGACATTTTAATGCACCATCAATCCATTACCATAAAACCTATCACTGATAAGCGTGATTCCAGTAAAGTTATTTACCACTCTATCTATATCCACAACATTGTAAACCTTGATAAATGGGGACACCCATCTCTGTTAAGAACCCTACCTGATCATCCTATTCAATATAATTACTATGATTATATTGAATCCTGGTTTAAAATACTCCTCTACGAAACTGACAAATTTTCCCATTCATGGTTTATTCAATTTGACCACAAGTTCAAATCTGTTATCCCATCATGGTTCGCAAGATGGTGGCACCAATATGGTGCCATCCCTGATATCATCCCTGCTCAACTTCTTGATCAAGTTAACCTATTTTCCACTGCATACAAAGTAAACCAGCATACTAGTCAATTTCCAGTGCTGTTACTTTTTATGATCAAATACAAGGTTCCCTGGATCGTCAAGTGGAGGTATCAACTGCTCAACAATATTGTTTCACGACAATATTTGGTAAAGTGGTGGGGATAGTATAACCACCAAAAAATTATTAATCAAGTTCAATTGGAATTTCCTGCCAAGATTCCAATTCATGCTCAAAATCCAGTTCAACCCATTGAAGCTGCATCTCCACGACCTGATTCACCCTCTGTTTCAACTATCCGGCTTGGAAGCCCTACTCCTAGATCTTCTCAGCAAACAAGGTCCAAGAAAAAATGCTCACAACTGCTGATACTGGCTCAGCAATTAATTGCCCAAGCCAACCAAGAAGAAAGTGATAATTCATCAGACGAGTTTGCTGCATCTAACCCTTACAATGCAGCTTTTCAGGATGCTCAAGACCCATTTGCATAAATCTCCTGCAAATGGCTGCACAAACTGCCAAAACATACCCTGTTGCAGGAATAAACCTCTCCTGCTTTTTACCTAATAAAGACGGAAGAATAATTGCCCGGGTTACTATTCACCCGACAGATTACTATTCACTATTCACCTTTTTCACTATTCACTCAAGAAAAAGGACGGCTCACTGTTCATTCAAACTACTTTTGCCAGAAGATCACATGCGCGGCACTGCTCAATTGCTTTTCCACCGAAAGCAAATCACATGACTACAGTTAGGACAATTATTAAAATGTAATTGACAGTAATCCTTGATCTATAAAAGGATTCACTCGTCTCTGAAAAAACCAAGTTCAGTTCCAAGTTCCAATTACTTGGTTCCCTCTTTACTTACTCTCTCTCTAATGTTTGCAGTCTCTTCTTCCCTACTCCTGTATCTCTCCTGATAAACCAAACCAGTAAGTTTTCTAGTTCTGATGAGTTGATCCTCTCTGATCTTTATCAACGATAAACTGATGTATTGATTTTACTTACTATGGTTGGCTTTGCCACCTAACTGTTTATTATCTGCTCATGGTCGGCTCAGCCGCCTTTATTAACTGTTTTATGGACGGCTCTGCCGCCTTATGTTTCTGTTTACTCTGATTTCCCTACTTTAATCATGTCTCTGTTGCTCTGTCTCTGTAAGCCTTCCGTTGTCCTGGTATCAGAGCCAAGTATGGAGTAGTGTCCTGTAGGGGCGGTGGATGGGTGATGACTGAACAGTAAGTGATGGGTGGATGAGTAATTACTGAGTTATCTGTTTGTGTTCTTAAAAGCTCGTGATTTGATTTTTATAATTAAATATCTTTATCACTAACTTGATTCTATGAATATTGTAAGTAAGTCTGTTTCTGATTATATCTGTTTAGGCACTGCTTAAAGCCACTAATTACTTCGATCACTGACACTTAAGCCACCTAGTTTATTGATACTGATCGCTTAAGCCACCCGTGGCAATATATCCCGCTTTTGAAGCCGAGGTGATGGCGTGTTTAGGGATCGAAAAGGCCCAGTATGGGTATGTGTGTATGTGGCCAGTGTCAAGAAATTGGGTATGTGTGTATGTAACTGTGATTCGAGTAGTCTGGGGTGTATAACAGTATGTTCGAAACAGGTACAAATCTAAAACATAAATACTAAGCAAGTTTACATCTAGAGTTAAGGACAGTTGAAAGATCATTTGAGTATAAGTCTCAGATCAGTTTCTTTTAAAAAGATAAACAGATTATTCAGGTATAATTCATCCACCAATCCCTCCATGGTTCAGAAATTATTTTATCCACCAGTCCCCTACTCTGTTTACTCCAGGCTCAAATCCAAAATGAATCGTCTGTTTAGATCTAATTCCACTGCTAGCTCCTCCAGCATGGCATCTTTATCACCTATCCCTAATATTATAAACCAAGAAGAACATGAATACCAAGATTTAACTGCTGATTATTTTGAAAATTGGAATATTTCTAAAATTCCTGTTAAAGAAATATATCGTTCTAGCTTTTTAACTGACTCTTTTAGAACTGATCAAATTGCTAAGACTGTTGAGCAAGTCTATGCTATTACTAAACAAGAAGAAAAATGTTCTCTTTTAAGCAAAAATTCTATTCAAAAACACCTCGAAAGAGGATATAATTATATCCATGTTGGATTGATCCAAGTTGCTATTAAACCATTAACTAGAACAGGATTAAATTCCTCTGTTTTACTATCTCTTAGGGACAGTAGATTTACTGTTTATAGTGATAGCTTATTAGGATTGATGGAATCCAGTCTGCACAATGGCCCAGTTTATTTCAACTGCTATCCTGATCTACCTCTTAGCCTGAAGGATAAATATATTTTAAAAGCATTAATGTTGAATATTCAAACTGCTGGGGCTATTACTAATATGCTAGAAGGTAGTCATCCACTTGCTTTAATCTACCGTATTTATTACAAATGTATGAAAACTAATTTAAATGTTCATGCTTTAGTTAAAAGTCCTAAAGACAAAACTGTTCTGATCCAAAGCAATACCCATGCTAATATTCAAGTTCCTAGAACAATCTCTTGGAACGACATTAAATTACCCTCCAGTTGGGTCAGTGAAAATGATAGTTATCCTCATAAAATGCAAAATAACACTATTGATTTAGATTATGTTAAACAATACCTGGATGGTACTGTACGAATTAGCTTTGATCAACAACGAATAAAAACTCCATTAAAAATCAAAGATCTAAGTAGATCAAATAGCTCTGTTAACATCCCAAGGCATGATAAACATTTGTTAAAATCAAAACTAAAAGGTGTTGAAATCAGTTCATAGGTTAGTAAACCATGCTACACTGCACGAGAAGAATTTGACAATGACGAAACCTCTTTAGGCTCCCCTACTCCTACTGATCTTGATGAATTAACCCCTAATGATTCTGCTTCCCAACAAGGAGTCGATCCTTCTTTAGGAGTATTAAACAAAGCTAATAATCATATTAAATTTAAGATTGATTATGTATATGTGTACTTGTATGTATATATATATATAATATTGGATATAACATGTGTGTATATAGATTATTATATTTAGAAAATCTAATTTACTTGAAAACTTAGATTTTATTAAAGACCCATAATACATATATATATATATATATATATATATATTAGTATATATGTAGTCTTTCATAAGTACATACAAGTGGGAGAGGGAGGGAGAGAGAGGGAGAGAGGAGAGAGATTGCCGAGAGAGAGGGAGGAGAGAGATCCGAGAGAGAGAGAAGGAGGGAGAGAGAGAAAGAGAAGGAAAGAGGGAGAGAGAATTGTACCTTGATCTCCTTGACCTTCTTGATGTACCATTGCTTGATTTCTTGGTGATTACCTTCCTAGCAATCTATGACCTAGTTGTCCTAAATTCATTTCTTATTGGGGAAATCTTGTACAAAACCTTGCTAGCCAAAATCCTTACTCTTCCAATCCAAATCCTTGTCCTTCCAT
Source organism: Rhododendron molle (assembly GCA_025413875.1). Lineage (NCBI taxonomy): Eukaryota > Viridiplantae > Streptophyta > Magnoliopsida > Ericales > Ericaceae > Rhododendron > Rhododendron molle. The sequence goes on along the minus strand of CM046393.1, from coordinate 19,208,042 downwards.
ATCTATTATATATATAGTTATATTTATATATTGTGTACCAATGTACCAAGAGGAGAGAGAGAGAGAGAGAGATAGGAGGAGAGAGAGGCCGAGAGAGAGAGAGGTTCGGATGGAGAGAGAGAGGGAGAGAGAGATGTGTGTGCAAGTGATTGACATGCTTTGGTCATCCTTGTCCTAGTTTGTGTATACTTTCAAGTGAAAGCATAACCAATGCCATCCAATCTTGTCCTTCTTTGTACAAACCCTAATTTTATACTTGAAATAAATCCACTTGCTTGGCCAATCTTCCAAAATCCAATCCAAAGGACACACCCTAGCCTTGCATGCCTAGGTTTTTAGGTTATTTCTTGCAAGCAAACTTGATTTGCTTGAATAAAAAAATGGAGGAAAGAGGGAGAGAGGGCAGCCGGCCAAAGAGAGGGAGGGAGAGCCCATTTGCCTATAAATAGGACCTCACACTTCTCATTCAACTCACGCCTCTTCATTCTCCAAGTTCTCTCCTTGAAAGCATAAGAATTCTTAGTGTTCTAGAGTAGTTCTAGCTTGTTCTTGAGCTTCCTTTCCATCTCCGCCACTAAACCACCATACGACCACCACCTCGATCCTAAAGTAGTAGTAGTATCAGTTACGATCTAGTTTCGAGAGAAACCTTTCTCTTTCGAAGCTATCGGAAGCTTATCATAAGCCGTTACTCCATTCGTTTGCCAACTTTCTTTCTGTCGATCTTTTCGTAGTCTTCCTACCGCCAAGAAGAAAGGTAGAATCTTCTTATACCTCTAACTCTACGTAGATCTTTCCTATACTTCCTAACCTTAAGTATACGTAGATTTTCCCGATCTACTCTTCCTAAAATATAGGTAAGATGTGTGTTGAACTTTTCGAACTATTTTCGCTAAAGGAAATAAAGTTAGTTGTATGAATTAGCTTGTAGAACTTTCTTACTAAAAGTACGTAGTTTACTTTGATCTTGAGAATAATTGAATGCATGGTTTAAAGAATCTCCCAACTTGATTAACTCATCAATAAACATATGTTGTTACGATAAAGTGTTGTTTCAAAACGAAGTATTCGTATTTTGACCTTTTCAAGGATTGTGAAACTTGATCGCATGATTGCTTACCTTACTTGTGGTTGTAAACAAGCATGATTAAATAGAGTTGGATGATCTTGCTAGATTACTTTAAAGTGATTCGTCCCGCCATGGGAGTCTATGCATGATTACGAGACACGAGAACCGAAAAGTAGAAACATGACATTTAGGGAGTGGTTGATATGGATAAAAGGATTTTTGACACTACAGTATGGGCGGTCTTGCTAGCCTTATGTGAGTTGTGAAAACCCGCAACGTGGCCGGACTTGGTAGCCCTTTGTGTGGACTTGCGAAAACCGCAATGAGGCCGGACTTGGTAGCCCATTGTGTAGATTGCTAATGGAGCCGGACGTGGTAGCTTCATTGGTAATTGGGCTTGGTTATCCGCGGAGAGGAGTCAATGCAAGATTTTATAACGTGGCCGGACTTGGTAGCCCGTTGAATGAGAAATGATTTTTGAAATGAAATGGTGACACAGTTTACGATGAGTCGCGTAGGAGAAACAAAGAAAGGCATGACACCAACGTAAGCAAGATAGTGAATGCGGATGTGTCATTGTTAATTATGTTGTTGAATGAGCATGTGTAATTATTTATATGACTCTTCATTGTAAGTTATGGGTTAGCGGGTTGGATTATTCTATTGAGCTTCTGTAGCTCACGGTGTTACCTTTTTGGTAACCCTGACATATTATACTGGGGGCGACGCTGGTATAATGTGTCAGATTTTATAGATGAGCAGCAGGAACAGTACACCTTGGAGGCCTTGGAGCTGAGGAGCTTGCAAGGATGGAGGAAGAGGCGGAGCAGTAGTTAACCTTAGATTATCCCCACTTTTTGTTGAATAAAAGTACTCTTGTGAGACTTATGTTGTAATAATGAGCTAGACTCTCCTTAATTTATTCAATAAAAATGTTTATTTAACGTACCCAAAATTCGGGGCATTACAACTTGGTATCAAAGCTTTAGGTTCAAAACCTCGGCCATGGGTAGAATGGGTAGCCTTTAAGATTAGTTTTAAGATAAGTTGACCGTTGCACAAACGTGACTTGATTTTTAAGTTTACCGTCCCAAATTGGGTGGAATTCTGACAAAACAATCTTCGGATTGAAGTAAGGTGGAAACTGGCAGTACCGCCGAACTGGGAATTCCCAAACAATTGGATGATGACTTAAATCAAGAATCGAATGTGGAACATAGAAATTTCGATGTTTCTTTAACAATACTTGACTTAAAACACTTCTAATCGAGGTTAAAACTTTTCCTTGTAGATGAGTAACTATCGAGACAACCTACTAGCCGAAGCCCGTCAACTTAGAGGTACCCTGAGGACGATGACCAACCTACTAGCAGGAGACCCCTACTTCCCTTACGCTTTTCCCTACATTTATGACTTCTATCAAGAGCATGGTGCCTTGCCACTCCCTGATGAGGAGGAGGTGGGAGACGAAGAAGCAATACCTGTCCTCGTCCAAATAGCACCCCTTTTCCATGAAGAACTTGTAGTTGTGGGGAACGAAGCTGAAGCCATTCCCGCTCCAGTTCCAATAGCACCTCCCGAGAATGAGGATCTCGAAGAAGATCCCGAAGAAGATCCCGAGGAGGAAGAACCAATGGAGATTTGGGGAAATGAAGGATCTGATGGAGAGAGTGAATCTGATGACGAAGAAGAGCCTGGATGGCTAGGGGTTGTGCCCGACATCATGGACATAGCCGCTGACCCCAGCGATGTACCTCCGCCATCCGTTGAGACTGACATAGGCCCATATAAGGCCCAATTCTCGAACACCTTTTAGAATCATTAAGAAGCTTGTGATGCAAATGTAATAAGAAGGTTGGTAGTAGTTGAACTTGTAAGGTAGTAGTAAGCCTAGGCTAATATTAGCCATTCATGTTGTACTTGATCCGATTAAGTAATAAATATATGTATTTCTTTCCTACGTGAAATCATTATTTATGTGCATGCTTATAGTTACCTTCGTACCGTTAAGTCTAATATAGGACTCTTCCATTTGAATAGATGTCAAGAGTACCACAAAGAGGTTGCCCACCTTTCGCCCCGAAAACTAGGGCCATCTACCGATCACTACTGTCACCTGAGTACACCGGACCAACACTCCCACATATGGATGACATGGAACTCTATGAAGTCCCCATCATTTGGGAGGTACCCTTACTAGCTCAAAACCCCGAGTACCTACCTCCCATTCAAGCCCCTGCACCACTTGTGCAGGACTTCGAGCAACCATTTAGCTTTCCGGTGTCCGACATGGAGACCGGCATCAATTGGGAGGCTGTCATGATGAAACTCTTCCCGTGCTACCCCGAACCGTTAGAAGAACCGCCCGTGCTAAAGCAGGAGGAAATACTTAAACAGGAACAAGAGCTGTTCCAGATAAATGAAACTGAGGCTGAAAAGAACCACAAGATGTGTCTAAGGGAGAAGTTCGGAATCAACATGCCTTAGAAAGGATTAGTATTGTAGAATAAACCTGTCAGGATCATGTGTGAGATCGCTGAAGTTGTATTAGGAAATCCTATCCTATATTTTTGTAGTAAGAAAAGTCTATCTTCTGTTTTGTAATAGAACTCGATGCTTCTATTTGTAACCCTTTGCTTAGCTATGGAAAACTTATTTCGTGTACTATTTCACTTTAGTAAATAAAACCCTTATTACAAAGGACAGTTATTTTAGTTGACGCAAGTTGCTAAATGATAGTAATCTTTCTTCTCTGTTATGGGTACTTAGCACACTACCATTAGACATTTTATTTAGTTTGAGCGCCAAGTGTCGGCCATAACCCAAAAAGGGGGGGCCCGGTAATCGCGCGTCGGCCATACCCAAAAAGGGGGGGCCCCGGTAAACCACCCTCAACCTCCCCCAAAATTCAAATTCAAACATTTTCCTCCTCCACACCCCTCGCCCGGCCCTATATATACTCCATTCCCCTTCCCATTTCTTCACCCCATCTCTTCATCCCTCTCACCATCCTAACCCCTCCAAACTACTATCAAACCGAGCCATGGCGATCTACCGACGAGGATTCCCGGAGGACGCCCAGTTCCGAGAGATGGAGCGAATCGAGCTCACCTCGATGATCCGAGCAATACAGTTGCTGCCCTTCACCTTCGTCCTCTTCTGTGCCGTGATCACCATAGGCATGCCACGGTGGTTCGACAGGAACAACCGCCTTACTACCTTCTGGTACTGGATTCCCGCGGTGGCCGTCGCACTCACGGCGTTCGGAAAAGAATACGAACGTCGTGCACTCCAAGCCTTCAACGATCGATGGCGGCTCGAGGCCTAGCAACGGCACCATAGCCGTTATTATCTATTTTACTTTCATTTTATTGTATCTGATGATGCCGTTAGGCATGTAATCTAATGATATTTCTAATAAAAAATCTAGCTGTCTTGTTCATTGCCTGCTAATCCTAGTAACTAAACCTCCCTTAAAATTTCTACTCGTAGATGGTGAACCAACGCAGTGGACTGGGATTTGAGAATGGAGAAACCTCTAACACTAACCCTTGCATAGCCCAGATCATGCAAGCTTTCGTGACCGCTTTGAATGCCAACCGCAGAAACCAAAACCGCGATGATGAACCTATGACCCGAACCCGAGCGATGAATGAATTCTGCAAACGCCGACCCCCAACCTTCAGTGGAGACCCTAACCCCACTGTGGCCGAATCATGGCTGAAGGAAACCAATGTGATCCTGGACACCTTGGAGATCACCCGGAATGGGGATCGCGTGGCCCTGGCCACGTACCAACTAAAGGGAGAAGCCCGTTATTGGTGGGAGTTGATGGAAACAACTCATACCGTAGCCACCATGACATTCGACGAGTTTGAAACCCTGTTCCTTGACAAGTACTTTCCCACACCCATTCGCCTGGCCAAGGAGCAAGAATTCATGAACCTGAAGCAAGGAAGCATGACTGTCACTCAATATGCGGCAAAGTTCGAGGAACTGTCTCGCTACGCCCCAGACGCTATAGCAACTGAGGATAAGAAAGCGAGAAGATTCGAGTGGGGACTGACAACTGCTCGAAGGGCCGTGGTAGCACAGGCCTTTCCCACCTATTCCGGCATCGTCCAGTGTGCTCTTCGATTGGAGAGTGAAAAAGCAGACTTCAAAACCCGCTGGAGGAAGGCAACGGGCAATACCGGGGGACCAATCCGTACCCAAACATCCAATAACAATCGAGGACCCTACCCCGCTAAGGTCTTTACCCCGACCCAAAACAACCAAGCGTGGAAAATTGCTACCCCAGGACACAACCAACCACAGGGAGGCACTCGAGATCTATCAACAATAAAGTGCTACAACTGTCAGCAGATGGGCCACTACAGTCGTCAATGCCCGCAACCTCAGAAGGAGAGGAATGGGAACTTCGGAAATCAGAGGGTGCTACAGAATGGGCAAGCTGGATTTGGGAAGCAGAACCATGGAGGACCATCCTCGCAACCAAATGGGCTAAACAAAGGGAAGCAGGCCATGAACACTCAGCAGGAGACTAGAGGGCGGATCTTTGCACTACAGACTGAGGAACAGGAGCCGGATCCCTCTGTGATCCAAGGTACGCTACTATTATATTGAACCTGCGTACAAGCCTTGTTTGACTCTGGTGCATCACATTCATTCATATCTACTGCCTGCGTCACTGCTTTAGCACTAGAAACAGGACCCCTAAGCATGAGTACGAAGGTAGCATCACCATTGGGGGGAAGTATAAACGTTAGTCTAGTGTGTAGAGGGTGCGAGCTAGAAGTAGCCAACTTACGACTAACCTGCGACCTCTGGGTAATCGAAATGGCGGATTTTGATATAATCCTAGGATTGGATTGGTTATCTGCACACAGAGCAGTCATAGACTGTCATCAGAAGACAGTAACAGCTTACACCCCAGAGGGAACTCGTTTTCGTTTTAAGGGGGATATGCAGACAACAAGTTCGACGACGAAAAGACCTAGGTGGCAGAATCAACTACTTGGATGGCTAGCTAGTCTCCAAATGGAAGAAACCGATAGGGAGGAACTGGGATTACCCCACATCGTTTGCGAATACGCCGATGTGTTTCCGGAGGAACTTCCTGGCTTACCTCCTCAGAGAGAGATAGACTTCTCTATAGAGCTCCAACCAGGAACAGCACCAATCTCGATGGCACCATACCGTATGGCCCCAGCAGAGCTAAAGGAACTGAAGACCCAATTGCAAGAGCTATTGGATAAAGGGTATATCAGGCCAAGTACGTCACCATGGGGAGCACCTGCATTATTTGTGAAGAAGAAAGATGGAACGATTCGTTTATGTATCGACTATAGGAAGCTGAATCAGGTCACAATTAAGAACCGATACCCCTTGCCCAGGATCGACGACCTGTTCGACCAATTAAGAAGAGCAACTTGCTTCTCTAAAATCGATCTCAGATCAGGTTACCATCAACTGAGAATCCAAAATGAGGATATTGACAAAACAGCCTTCCGCACCAGATATGGACACTACGAGTTTGTGGTGATGCCGTTCGGACTGACCAACGCTCCGGCAGTATTCATGTGTCTCATGAACAAAGTCTTCCAACCCTAATTGGACAGGTTTGTAGTGGTGTTCATTGATGACATCCTGATATACTCTGCTAATAAGGAGGGGCACGAAGAACATCTCCGAATAGTACTACAAGTACTCCGAGATACCCAACTCTACGCCAAGGCAAGTAAATGCGAATTTTGGCTGGAGGTGGTTAAGTTTTTGGGACATGTAATATCTAAGGACGGAATCGCGGTGGATGAAGGCAGGGTGGAGGCCGTATTGAATTGGAAACAGCCAACCTCCGTATTCGAAATCCGGAGCTTTCTAGGATTGGCTGGGTATTACCAAAGATTCATACCCGACTTCTCAACACTGGCTAAACTGGTAAAGGAGTAAAACTGGATTGGAATGAGGTTTGCGAGAAATCCTTTCAGGAATTGAAGAAAAGGCTGACCAGTGCACCGATACTCATCATCCCTGAGCGGGGTGTAGATTATACAGTTTACTGCGATGCGTCAAGAGACGGTCTAGGATGCGTGCTGATGCAGAATGGGAAAGTTGTAGCTTACGGATCCCGACAACTCTGACCACATGAGAAGAACTACCCTACCCATGACTTAGAATTGGCTGCTGTAGTATTCGCCCTTAAAACCTGGCGTTACTATCTGTGGGGAGAACAATTCGAAGTCTTTACCGACCATAAAAGCCTCAAGTATCTTTTCACTCAGAAAGAGTTGAATCTGAGACAGCGCCGCTGGATGGAATATCTAGAAGATTACAAGTTTACACTTCAGTACCACCCCGGTAAGGCCAATGTGGTGGCGGACACTCTTAGTCGGAAGGACAGAGCACAAAAGGTCAAGACCGCCATCAAGGAATGGGAGATGGTGGACACTCTCAACGAGTTCAATCTGCGACCATCCTCAAAAGATGGGAACACACATTTGTACGCTCTCATTGCAGAACCGGCACTTCACAGAGAAATTTTGCTCACCCAAACCTCCGAGCAAAACTGCGAATTCATCCGGTATCGAATCCGAGAAGGAAAGGCATTACCTGGATGGGTGATCGAGAAGGACGACAGCCTGAGATTCAAGGGGAAGGTGTTTGTGCCTAACATTGGAACCCTGCGAGAAGCAGTGCTCCTAGAGGCTCACCATTTGAACTTCGCGGTACACCCTGGTGGTACAAAGATGTATCATGACCTGCGAAGGATGTACTGGTGGGAAGGAATGAAGAAGGACGTAGCTCAATTTATATCTACGTGCCTGGTGTGTCAACAAGTCAAAGCGGAACATCAGAGACCTGGAGGAGATCTTCAACCCTTGCCAATTCCGACATGGAAGTGGGAGCACATCTCTATGGATTATGTGACCGGACTACCGAGATCTGCTAAGTCTAACACTGCTATCTGGGTGATCATGGACCGACTCACCAAATCTGCGCATTTCTTGCCTGTCAAGATGACCGAGAATGTAGAACAGCTAAGTTTGCTATATATTCGAGAGATTGTACGCCTGCATGGAGTACCTGTCTCGATAGTATCTGACAGAGACCCACGTTTCGTGTCACACTTTTGGAAAGGATTACAGAAGGCAATAGGGACTGACGTAAGGCTTAGTACGGCCTTTCACCCGCAAACGGATGGACAAACTGAGCGGACAATACGGACGCTGAAAGACATGCTAAGGGCCTGTGCCTTGGATTTTTCTGGAAATTGGGAGCAGCACTTGCCATTGGTGGAGTTTGCCTACAACAATCGCTATCAAGCAAGTATTAGGATGGCACTCTATGAAGCTCTGTACGGTCGACCCTGTTGATCTCCCGTCTGTTGGACAGATGCTGGGGAAACTGGATTGATTGGACCTGACATAGTACGGGATACCACAAAAAAGGTCAAGCTCATCAGGCAAAGAATTCAAACCGCACAAAGCCGACAGAAGAGTTATGCAGATAAGAGAAGCCGACCGTTAACCTTTGCAGTAGGAGACCACGTGTTCCTAAAGATCAGACCAAAGAAAGGAGTTATCAGATTTGGGAAGAAGGGAAAGTTATCCCCACGCTACATTGGACCATTCGACATTGTGGAAAAGATCGGGAAGGTTGCGTATCGCCTAGCACTACCACCGCAGTTAGACAGAGTGCATAACGTATTTCACGTTTCAATGCTCCGCAAGTATCTCGCATTACCCACACATATTCTCAACTGGGAAGACATCAACACCGAGGAAGACGCGACGTATGAAGAAGAACCGATAGAGATACAAGACCGAAGTGAGAAGACAATCCGGAACAAGACCATCAAACTAGTACGAGTCTTGTGGAAAAACCGTGGAACTGGAGAGACCACCTGGGAGAGAGAAGAAACCATGAAGGCCAACTACCCTCACATGTTCGAATCTGAGCATTTGCCTAATTTCGAGGACGAAATTGTTTAAGGGGGATAGGTTGTAACAACTCGGATTTTTACTGAATAAAAATTTCGTTGTTATATTGGAAATTCTTTAATTAATCTTGTTGTCTTAATAATTCTCTGTTAATTTTAATAATCCGTCATAATTAGGTTTATGACTTAGGAGATTGGAATTCATCGACCGCTTTGCCTTAGCCTTTGTTTGGCCATCGGTGCTGGCCACCGCAGCCGCTGGCAGCTACCGGGCTGCCACCGCCTTTGTCGCCACCAGTCGCTTTGGCCACCGCGCAGCTACCGGGCTGCCTTGGCCTTTGTTTGGCCACCGCTGCTTTTGGCTACCGCCATCGGCCGCTTGGCTACCGCCGGCCTCACCGAATCGCTTGGCCATCGTTTGGCCACCAGCGCCGCAGCCGCTTGGCCACCGGGCTGCCATGACCACTGTTTGGCCACCAGGCTACTTTGGCCGCCGCTTGGCCACTGTCTGGCCACCAGGCTGCTTTGGCCGCCGCTTGACCACTGCTTGGCCACCGGGCTGCCTTGACCACTGTTTGGCCACCGGGCTGCTTTGGCCACCGCTTTGCTACCAGGCTGCCTTGGCCACGCTCACGCATTGCCTTGGCGTTTGGCACCATCGGGCTTTAATATTCCGTTACTAGGCGATTTCCTACTAAATAAAACCAAAATACCACTCGAGCAATGAAAGCCTAGATTAAGTATCGTCAGTCTTTAACCGATTAGTTAGAACAGCCTAATGCCCATTCAGCCTAATCACTTCTCCCTAACCCTAGATGGACCATTTTACCCTTTTTGTCTTTATCCATTGGACGATAAAAGCTAGGGTAATATTTATCCGTTGGACAATAGCGTTAGGATTTCTTTTACCTGTTGGTCAATAGGTAAACCTTGGTTAATCTTCCTAAGTACGAGATTAGATTAGCTTAGAGCTTAATTACAAATATTAGACTTTCTAGCATTAACCGTTGGATAATAACCATTAGGAGTTTTATTAACCATTGCACGATAGACTAGAATCCTAGCCATTATTACCCATTGGTTATTAACCATTAGAGAAACTATTATCCATTGGATAATAGTTAGTCTTGACAATCATGTACTAGGTTGATTAAAATATTAAATTTGGCCATGTGTTAAAATCCATTAAATTAAGATTAGTCCATTAGTATATTAGGTTAGTACATGGTACTTTGGATGAAGTAGAATACTTAATTAGATATTAGATTTGGTCAATATCTAGCCTAGATTGTAAGTACATGCTTATATATATATGTGTGTGTACTTGTATGTATATATATATAATATTGGATATAACATGTGTGTATATAGATTATTATATTTAGAAAATCTAATTTACTTGAAAACTTAGATTTTATTAAAGACCCATAGTACCTATATATATATATATATATATTAGTATATATGTAGTCTTTCATAAGTACATACAAGTGGGAGAGAGAGGGAGAGAGGAGAGAGATTGCCGAGAGAGAGGGAGGAGAGAGATCCGAGAGAGAGAAGGAGGGAGAGAGAGAAAGAGAAGGAAAAAGGGAGAGAGAATTGTACCTTGATCTCCTTGACCTTCTTGATGTACCATTGCTTGATTTCTTGGTGATTACCTTCCTAGCAATCTATGACCTAGTTGTCCTAAATTCATTTCTTATTGGGGAAATCTTGTACAAAACCTTGCTAGCCAAAATCCTTACTCTTCCAATCCAAATCCTTGTCCTTCCATATCTATTATATATATAGTTATATTTATATATTGTGTACCAATGTACCAAGAGGAGAGAGAGAGAGAGAGAGAGATAGGAGGAGAGAGAGAGGGAGAGAGTGATGTGTGTGCAAGTGATTGACATGCTTTGGTCATCCTTGTCCTAGTTTGTGTATACTTTCAAGTGAAAGCATAACCAATGCCATCCAATCTTGTCCTTCTTTGTACAAACCCTAATTTTATACTTGAAATAAATCCACTTGCTTGGCCAATCTTCCAAAATCCAATCCAAAGGACACATCCTAGCCTTGCATGCCTAGGTTTTTAGGTTATTTCTTGCAAGCAAACTTGATTTGCTTGAATAAAAAAATGGAGGAAAGAGGGAGAGAGGGCAGCCGGCCAAAGAGAGGGAGGGAGAGCCCATTTGCCCATAAATAGGACCTCACACTTCTCATTCAACTCACACCTCTTCATTCTCCAAGTTCTCTCCTTGAAAGCATAAGAATTCTTAGTGTTCTTGAGTAGTTCTAGCTTGTTCTTGAGCTTCTTTTCCATCTCCGCCACTAAACCACCATACGACCACCACCTCGATCGTAAAGTAGTAGTAGTATAGGTTACGATCTAGTTTCGAGAGAAACCTTTCTCTTTCGAAGCTATCGGAAGCTATCCTAAGCCGTCACTCCGTTCGTTTGCCAACTTTCTTTCCGTCGATCTTTTCGTAGTCTTCCTACCGCCAAGAAGAAAGGTAGAATCTTCTTATACCTCTAACTCTACGTAGATCTTTCCTATACTTCCTAACCTTAAGTATACGTAGATTTTCCCGATCTACTCTTCCTAAAATATAGGTAAGATGTGTGTTGAACTTTTTGAACTATTTTCGCTAAAGGAAATAAAGTTAGTTGTATGAATTAGCTTGTAGAACTTTCTTACTAAAAGTACGTGGTTTACTTTGATCTTGAGAATAATTGAATGCATGGTTTAAAGAATCTCCCAACTTGATTAACTCATCAATAAACATATGTTGTTACGATAAAGTGTTGTTTCAAAACGAAGTATTCGTATTTTGACCTTTTCAAGGATTGTGAAACTTGATCGCATGATTGCTTACCTTACTTGTGGTTGTAAACAAGCATGATTAAATAGAGTTGGATGATCTTGCTAGATTACTTTAAAGTGATTCGTCCCGCGTGAGTCTATGCATGATTACGAGACACGAGAACCGAAAAGTAGAAACATGACACTTAGAGAGTGGTTGATATGGATAAAAAGGATTTTTGAAACTACATAATGGCCGGACTTGGTAGCCTTATGTGAGTTGTGAAAACCCGCAAGGTGGCCGGACTTGGTAGCCCTTTGTGTGGACTTGCGAAAACCGCAATGAGGCCGGACTTGGTTGCCCATTGTGTAGATTGCTAATGGAGCCGGACGTGGTAGCTTCATTGGTAATTGGGCTTGGTTATCCGCGGAGAGGAGCCAATGCAAGATTTTATAACGTGGCCGGACTTGGTAGCCCGTTGAATGAGAAATGATTTTTGAAATGAAATGGTGACACAGTTTACGATGAGTCGCGTAGGAGAAACAAAGAAAGGCATGACACCAACGTAAGCAAGATAGTGAATGCGGATGTGTCATTGTTAATTATGTTGTTGAATGAGCATGTGTAATTATTTATATGACTCTTCATTGTAAGTTATGGGTTAGCGGGTTGGATTATTCTATTGAGCTTCTGTAGCTCACGGTGTTACCTTTTTGGTGACCCTGACATATTATACTGGGGGCGACGCTGGTATAATGTGTCAGATTTTATAGATGAGCAGCAGGAACAGTACACCTTGGAGGCCTTTGGAGCTGAGGAGCTTGCAAGGATGGAGGAAGAGGCGGAGCAATAGTTAACCTTAGATTATCCCCTCTTTTGTTGAATAAAAGTACTCTTGTGAGACTTATGTTGTAATAATGAGCTAGACTCTCCTTAATTTATTCAATAAAAATGTTTATTTAACGTACCCAAAATTCGGGGCGTTACACATATCATGTTCTAAAGCAGCAACAGTGGCATTCCACCAAGTACAAATGAGATAGTGTACAAAATGGCCCAGAGCAAGGCATTTCCAACCGAAGCACTCTTGACCCTGCATCATCAAAGCCATTATATCTGGGGCTGCAGCCAAAGATCGTCGACCTCGACAGCAACAAATTCAATACTTTGGTCAACCTGGATCAATTCAAAAGTTGCTTTTCCCTGAGAGAAGCTCGTTGGGCTAAAAACCCCAAGGGTGGGCAGTTCCAAGCAAAAGTTAGAGCAGCCTGCTAGCCCGAAAATCTATGAAGGGGGTCTAGGCAAAAGTAATAGGCAATATTCAAAAGCTCGCTAGACCGAAGACCCGAATGGGCGGTACTAGGCAAAAGTAAGAGTGGAAAAGGAGAGGTAAAACACACGAGTGAACCTTAGCCTGAACTACGTTTTGACCTGATTCCCTAGCATGGGATACCCGTAGGCAGTCTCCCTTTGAGACTCGGTCACAATCTATCAAATTGCATCCATGGTTGACGTTTTGGTACACATCAAAGGTCGAAGAGGATCAAAGATCAAGCTGCATTGGAGGAACCAGAAGGGGGAAAACTTTTGTCTTTCAATTTTATTGCAAAACTGCTATTTCTATTTACAGGCTGAGCATAAAGTCTTAAAATATTTGAAGCATCAAAAACAGAACGAAATGTTAGAAGCCTAATGGCTCACAGTTTATTCTAAGTTCGGCGAGGTCTGGTATGAGCAGCTATAGCCTCGCTTGCTAGCTTATAGCCACACGCATTTGTTCAAAGTGATTCGCATTGGTTTCAGTCCTGTGCGTGCTCTTTCAATTCCAGCGGTAGCCTACTACTGCCCTCGAATGTCGTTGTAGGGGCTTTTGCCAAGTCTTGTCATACCATGCAAGTCATATGGATTTAAAGTGACTGCACGGGGGTGTCGGTTTCAGTCCGGGCCTATATGAGTCATCATTTGTGTCTTATGTCCATCTTTGTGACATTTTTTTAGTTTTTCACTCAATTGTCGTGACGAGGTGCATTTCTCGATTTTGTTTGTTCATACAGGTCATTATACATCTGTTTGACCTTTCGTAAGTGTCAGTTTCACCTGCCTAAGGAATGTTGTGAGTTTTAGCACGTTAATGCCCAAAATTTCATTGTATTCCGTGTTCCTAAGGGTTCGCATTGTATCCTGGGGCTCTTTCCCCCTTTTCATTCGAGCTAGGCAAGTCGTACATATGTACGCGGTTTTGTGTGTCAATTCAGGTCACTTGTCAATGCAAGTTAGATATTAGCGGCTAGAAAGCACAATTTTTTATATTTGCTACCCTAGCTCCTGTAATCCACAAGCTGTGGAATCTCATGAACAGCAAAGGCACGTCAGCCCAAGGCCAAGCAAAGCATATCTATTTGGCACGTCTGCCCAAGCATCAAAGAGAGGGCACACAAGCCCAAATTCGTCAACTGGGGCATGTCAGCCCGTTCAATGTATCTCTATCTGGGTGCGAATCTCAGAAGTAATAGACAGTACAATAATGAGGCTCAGTGGTAGTCTTTAGGCATCGTTATCCTCCTAGGAGCCGCCCTTAGCTTGAATCTGCGTTTTCAATTTCGTATACATCATTGCATATTGTGTACATTAAATGTTGAAAGCAGGAAGATGGTCAGCATGGTTGCCGTCATATGATTTGTTTGCCGAAGCATGCGATGCAATCTCCTGCAGTTATGTTATCGTTGGTTAGCGGATGCGATGGAAATCTCCCTAACTCTCGATTTGTTTGCCGAAGGATGCGATGCATTCTCCTACAGTTTTGTTATCGTTGGTTAGCGGATGCGATGGAAATCTCCGTAACTCTCGATTTGTTTGCCGAAGGACGCGATGCGATCTCCTACGATTTTGTTATCATTGGTCAGCGGATGCGATGGAAATCTCTCTTGTCCAATTCTCGGTTCGTAAACCAAAGGATGCTATCCTGCGGAGCCGATTCAACGGCAGCCGGTCCTGTCAAAGTTCCCCAGCGGTTTCATCAATCAGCACATTGATCTCTCCGTCCGCCTTCACGGTAGCCAGTCCTGTCAAATTCATCAAACGGCGATCAACACATCGTCCATCCAGTCCACAACGACGATCAGATATCGTCCAATGGTCCGTGCATCCGCAACTGATTGTTCCCCAGGAAAGTCCACCTTGGCATGTCCCGAACAACCACCCTCAATCTAGCCGTAAGTGCATCTTCAAGCAGGCTTATTGCTCTGTCTCGGATGGTCTTTGATAAGGAGATTGGCTCTGATTCCCAACAGATGGAATTTAACCTGCCTGACACGACCTACCCGTGTTTGTTGGAATACTTTGTGCCGAGGATACCTTGATCCCCAGCAACGACGGCCTGTCCCGTCCAAATCTGCAGCGACAGCCTGTCCTGTCCAAATTCAATCAACAAGCGGCGATGCAATCATCCACTTCTACTTCCATCCCCAGCGACGGTCCGTTCGTCCATTCAACCAATCAGGTTTTGTAAGTATGCTTGTCTACTTTACTATGCTTTGATCTGGATTGCCTTGAGCGGTGTCTAGAATTGTTTGACGTTACTTGTACCAAGTCAATGGTGCTTCAAGTGCCGTCAAAGAGGGGCTACTGTAGACACCCCAATCTGGGCTTCCAGATTACTTTACTTACGGTATTTGATTCCCCGATGATGAAACGGATCAAGAACACCCTAGGAATGTCAAGTGTTTGAGCTTTGAGTGTTTGAAACCCTTGAACCTAACCTAACCTAACCTAAGCGACTTCCAAAAGTCAAAAACCCTACTGACCTGCGCCAAGGCGCAACCATTGCGCGCCAGGGCGCACCGTCGCGCGACGGTCTGACTCCATCGCGCGATGGTTGATCATCGCGCGCCAGACTCACTCCATCGTGCGCTAGTGCGCACCATCGCGCGATGAACTGACTCCCTCGCACGAGAGTCAGCCTGGGTCAAAGTCAAAGTGTTGACTGTTGACCCACGCGCGACAGCTGTCACACTCGCGCGATGGTCCTAATCAGTCACTTTCACCTTTTCCAGCCAGTTGGTTGCTTGCCTGGGAGTCTACAGGGCTATTTGAACCCCGTTTTCTTCCCCAGGACAGTGGAAGTGCAGACTTTGGGCACTACACCCTCACAACAACCTTTCCTATCACTTTTTGCAAGCCTTCACCACTAAGTTTTGGCCTTGGGCCTTGTTTGCCACCCTTTGCACCCTTCCAAGTCTCCTATAAATACACCCCCCCCCCTTGGTCTTTCATTAAGGGGTAAAAAAAAAAGTTACCAACTTTCATTTTCAAAGGGTTTTTGCTTTGTACTCTTTTAAGCTAATAAAAGAGATACAAAGACACCTCAAGAACATAGCTTGTTCTTCTTCCACTCAAACACCTCAATCAATCTCAACCTCAACTCAAAGCTCAAACACTTTTCAAACCTCAAAAGCCGAAGGTATAGCTTACCTTTGTTTTGCTCTCTGTTCTGATCCCTGAGGGGGGCTGGCTGGGCCAAGGCTGGTAATCAATACCAGTCCTGGTCCAAAAGCTGGCAAGGTTTCAAAAACCGTCATGGCTAGAACCAACGCGCGATGGACTCACTGTATCGCGCGACGGTCCTCTGTTGCTCGCGACAGTCCACGTGGGGATTGGTGTCTTGCTGTTTTATGTCTTCATTCTGTATAGATCACTTGCAAGCATGTAAATAACCAGTTTATTGCTTTTCCTTTGTTAGAACTGCTAGCTTGCATTTCAATACTTCGTTCTGTTCTGTTGGAGTACCCCTGGGACCTTTCTGAATATGTTTCAGAACCCAGAAACATGTAAACCAAGCACTGGTCTGGTCCAGTCCCTCGCGCGACAGACTGACACCATCGCGCGATGATGCGCCAGGGCGCACCGTCGCGCGCCTGAGGCGCACCCTCGCGCGCCAGGGCGCATCCTCGCGCGACAGAGTGACTGTCTCGCGCGACTGTTTGTCCCCGTCCAGTGGCTGGCCTTGTATGATTCACTTGGTTTTAGACTATTATTTTGTCCCCACACTATTTATGGGGTGTTTTGTCAATTTGTAGGGCTTTTCAACCTTTAAGTTGTTTAACATTGTATATTATAACTGCCATAAACTGCTTGGTTTGTTCTGTGTGTGCACTGGTCCTTCCAGAGCCCAGAGGGTTTGAGAATAAGAGCTGTGGGCTTAGGCTTACTGGCGCGCGCAGGTCTTGTAGTAGCGTGCACAGGTTTAGTCAGCATGCATTGACTTGATCAGTGCATACTGGTTTCTTCCTGTGCACGACACTCCAAGACTGGGGCTTTCCAGTCTGCTTAAATTCCCACAGCAGTTTGTTCTCATCTTATACTAACTGCTCATTCATGCCATCTATCACATCTTGCAAACTGTTACAGTCTTAATCCCCGATTAACTGTTCCCCCGCCCTAACTGGCTAAAAAATGATTAAAGAAGAAGAAGAATCACAAAGTTTTCATAAAATGCCAAAGTAGAGACCGATCTCGGGATTGGGCGAGAGGGGTGCCTTAAAACCCTTCCCCTCTCGTAACCTAGCTCCCGAACCCAAATATGGTTATGACGGACTGGTTCATTCACTTTTTCAAATCAAACAGCGCGGCAGGTGCTTCGAAATACAGTTCCTTGGGTGACGGACCTTCAAACCCGAGTGGCGACTCTGTGTTTTGCGAGCGCCTGCTTCTCCGCTCGCGCTCCCTCGATTACGGGCCCGTGCATTTTGGAATTCGGAAATTCCAGGGCATGCTGCCCACACTTGTCTTCCATGCTCCAACTAACTGTCAGCATGTTGATATCGATATCGGTTAGGATGGCTACAACTGGTTTAGGGTAATTCTCTGTGGTTATGTAGTTAGTGGGGTTGAATATAGTGGAGCTAAGGTAGACTATGGTGGAGCTGAGGGATATCTGGTTGACTTGTGAGTTAGAATTGTGATTAGGAAAGGAGTTGGAGATGACATTGGGTTTGGTAGGAGGGGTTGGAAGAGTGCTATTTTCCACCAAATGTTGTATCGCATGACGGAGACGATAACAAGAATCAATGTGATGGTCGGGCATTTCATGGTAGGTGCAAAACACATTGGGGTTATGGCTGGGAGGTAGATTTTGTGGGAGTGGGGTTGGAGTTAAGGGTCAGAGGTGACCGGTTTTAGTTAACACTACGCCAAATTTTGCCTTTAACGGCATGAAAAAACTGCCGCTAAAAGCCCGAAAAGTGCCGGTAATACTATTCGCGGCAGTAAAAACGTCAGAATGATAGCACCGGCAAAGCAACTGTCAGGAATACAAAAGCGGCATTAAAATACTACCGGTAATACAAAAACAGCAGTAATTAACCGCCGGTAATAATATCGACGTCTTTAATAGTTTTCCTGGCAATTAAATACCTGTTTATATAATTAAATCCAATTCACGTACCACATACCATAAAAATCCCCAAAAGCTGTCAACTATATATATCAAGTCTAAAGTACTCCATATATATTCACAAGTATTGAGCTAGGAAAACGAGTTATTACAATATTGTTTAATTGGGTTTTCACAAACATTACCCAAGTTCAAACATTTGCACCTTAAGCTATTAAAATATACAAGCCCCACTATTTGTACATCTCCAAAACAAACTCCCAAAATAAAGATGTCAACTGTGAAGCTCCAATATTTTCCATGTAGCTCATCTACAACTTAATTAAGTTGCCAAAACATGTGCAAGTCCCAATGTGCTTTGTGAATAATTCCAAAGGGTCTCAACCGTGAAGCTCGAACATTTTTCCACTTAGCTCAACTACATCTCATATCTGCAGATGCAACAATGGCAAGGAAAAAGCAGGAAGTCAAAGAATGTAGACAACATGTTAACCCTCATATATATCTAGGAGTTCCAATTTCTAGTTGCAGCTTTTGATCACAAAATATTCAGCAGTACTGAAACAACAATATTGGCGCAAAACTAGCTAGCAACTAAGATATGGCTACATATACAGCTATGCATATACCACTAAAATACATAGAGAGAGAGAGAGAGAGAGAGAGAGAGAGAGAGAGAGAGAGAGAGAGAGATCAACTAGGAGAGCCAAAAAACCAAGCCTTAAATTTGGAGGTAGAGGATAACTCCCAGAATCGATCATCAACAGGTACTAAGCAACAAAAAAGTAAAACATTAAGCTTTCACAATTTCGAACAGAAGCTACTTAGTTGTTGTTAAAACATTAAGTTTTCACAATTTCTAACAGGTATCTATATTGTTCTTCTTTTCCACCATTTGGTTATATATACCTACATAAATAAAATTCTATCCTGATCTTCGTGAATGCAAAACTAACAACATTGCAGCATCCTAGTGATATCTAATAGGGTCTTGGACTCGTGCACAGTACCAAAGCTAGTATTAATTACAAATTAAAGGCATGAATGGTTAAACTTGTTGGTGGATATGTTGATCAGATCATCAAGACCATCGATTCCATGATCAAGATGAGCCACATCCAACGGACAAGAAATCAATGAATAATGGGACACCACCAGTTTCTTTACCAAATCCAAACTCCTTACTGCTCTTATAACACCACTCTTTGTCCCACTACTCGACTCCTTTCCAACGCCGTCGCTCTTCCCTACTACTCCATCCATGTTAGCAGTATGTGTTGTTGAATCAGGGAGAGAGAAAGAGAGAACTATGATGTTAACGGAGGTATGGTGCTATAGAGAGGATGGGGTAAGTGGGAAGTTGGGTGCCGCATTGAAAGCCATGCATTCGACGTATCTATTTAAATAGCATCAGCAAGTGACAATAAAATATTGTCCTTCTCCACTGGTATTTTTGTACTCCTAACTAAAATAGGAAAGCTTACTTTTTCCATAATGATTTTGTGCATTCACAAATTAGACGGAAGGCCTACCTGCTATTAGGATCATAATAGAAGAAGTTGATGAAGCCAACAAAGTCATGCAGAATGTAACTAGTTCAAGGCATCCTTGAAGGTTGAAACTCTTCTATGGCATTACAGCCCCTCTTCCCTACAGGAAAATATTTATTAGTTGTACATATACTCTTCTTTTTTAAGCACTTTCCATGTGTAATATGCATCACTTGGACTCAACTGCACTAATGCTGTATAATTTCTAAATGCTATCAAGATCGTTGAAGAGATCCAAACAAAAGCATCATATAGCCAATGGAGCTAAATTCCGAAAGCTGGTCATGCATTTCTTCCGAAGTTATGAAAGTAAAAGGCAGCATTACAAAAATTTGATGTGGTTACCTCAATATATTTCCTCCAATTTCCAGCAGCCAAAAGATTCTTCAAAACAATTGAATAAGTGAAGACTGAGATTTATCCCCTCCTCGCCACTATTTTTAATAAAATCTGAATACGACATAGAAGGAAGAAATTTGTCACAATCTGGAGTCAAAATTAAAAAGTATTAGTCTTAGGAAAGTAATATATTGATATCCTCTAGGAGATGTATGATGCAATGAGCTCAGCTAATCCATTACAACAGAGATCCAAACAAAAAAAAACATAAATAATCACAAAAAAAAAAGACCACCATCCTTGTAAACTGTGATATCCCGTTGGTCCTTACCATAGCACAGCTGCACAACGTCATTTGGCTAGATTTTTTAGGCTCCCATCACAAGTTAGAGCTCCATACCACAACTGTTACTCACATTTTCCAAGCCTTCCTTGTAAGGAGCAGAGGATTTATGAATGGAAGTACAAAGTTTTGAGTGAGTTATTTAAACAAACACTTAGAGGGCAACTCATACGTCTCTCAACTAAATGCAAACTACCTTTGCCGATCGTGAAAAAAAAAACTACCTAAATACAGAAAAAGATCCTAAACTAAATATCAACACCTAACAAACTCCACCAAACAAGCACCACCACATAAGCACTTCTGCACTAATCCTTTCAAGACCAGGCTAAGCCAAAAGGATAGAAACATAATTGCTCTTTTACACAATTTATCACACACTTGGTAGGCATCCGAAATAACTTGTTTACATAATGACTGGACCCCACATAAAATTACCCTTGAGTAATGAGTCCAACCTCAATATGACCCTTCAAACGCAGTTGTAACTATTGTGTAATTCGATTCCAAAATGGGCTCCATGGACTGCAATATGAGAAAATGGAACTTAAGTAGGAATACCAGCTTTCGAATGGCGAAAAAATTCTCGTTTTGTTTGAAGGCGACAACTCAACTGGGCCCAATACTGACCTCTTTACCAATTTAAATGTCACAAAGACCACTTCTTACCTCTAATCAGTCATAAGCGAAGAAAGTCTAGGGTTTACAAAACTGGTTCATGGATGAAACAATTTGGGAGCGTAATCTTTTTGGTGTCATCTTTATGTAATATCGTAGTAGTGAATACAATGATGTCATGTAAGCGGTTTTCTATTAATTTGGAGCTGGAAATGTCTAGTTATTCAGGCAAACTCGGAGTATGGCATTAATCTAAAAGTTTTACTTATTCAAGCTCAAAAGAACTGGAAATGTTTAGTCCTCTAATGTTTTCGACATTCACTAGCTCACACATAAGGAATCCATCTAAAGAACAAGCACAAGTTTACCAAAAATATTTTCTCCAAACTTATTCCAGATAAGAAACTATTGGAAATAAATCTAAGGCATCCAGATTAATTTGCTACTTATACCACTTCAGAACAAAAAAATAGCCACGATAATTATTCTCTCACCTCCTCATCAGTCCAACCCCTGAGGGGTCGACTCATGTCATTGCCATTTTGTTGTTGAGGACTATTGGCATTAGGAACATGTTCCTCATTGCATGATTGCGTGCCCAGAACCATTCTGATGGAACATAAACACATGCAATAGAATCATAAAGAAGGAATTGAACATGTGATACGTACACAAGGTTCAGATATAGAAATTAATTATATGACATGATCATATGACATGCAAAGGGAAAAATGAAGTCAGGGAATGTAGACAACATGTTAATCATCATATATATCTAAGAGTTCCACTCTCCATTAAGTTGATCAGCTAGTAGAGCCTTCTTTTAGCAGCCAAAATCATGTATGTTGTCCTATATAGGAGCCAAAATCATGTATGTTGTCCTATATGTGGATGTTAAGTAAAATAGCTCCGAAGTAATGTCTTTCATGTTAAGAGTATAAAGTCTTTCAAATATACGTTATTTGAAGCAATAACCTAGAGTAACATGTTCGTTATGTGAATGCGCTATTGGTGAATCCTCTTCGAGAGATGGATGCAATGGGTATCCAAGATCTTTCACATGAGCCTCAAACCTAGCATGCTTACGCTCTGGGTGAGAAAGCCTATCATTTTCCTCAGCTAAAACTGTATATTGACCAAACTCTACAAATTAAAACCCACAACAAACAAAGCACAAAAAATCTTGCTGCTACAGTAATCAGTTTTGATTTGAATCTTATCCTTGCTTCTCTTATATTAAGCAAGCACATTAAAATATAATCCTCCAGAAGGTTATATAGATGAGACAATACCTTAATAAAGCTTAATCACCTCAGCAAAAGGGCAATGCTTGAGATCATCAATCTGCATTTTCAAAAGGGTCAACACACACCCACACAAGCCGGCAGAGAGCGAGATAGGGCTAAAGATTGAAACTTTTAACACATGCGGAAAAAAAGCTGAATGATGACAAAAAAAAAAAACCCAAGCTTTTTTATTTTTTTTGGGAAACTAGTCCTAAACAGTTTAAGAACCAAACGAGGCCTTAGATCCTGAAAGTTCTCCTATTAATCTCCACCACTACCAAACCCTTATTTTTCTACCAAAAAAAAAAAAGGGGGGGTTACATTGCAGGGAGCTCGAGCTGACTTGAATCAATTCTATGGCGTCTAAGGTGATTACACCGAAGGCGAAAGGCAAGGCGACAACGGCTCCTCGAGGCCGTCGGAGGACCGGTCGTTGGCCAAGTCCGTCAAGGAATGGACGAACTGGATCATGAAGAAAGCCAAGGTTCACCCACTACGGCTTCATCCCGCTCGTCATCATCATTGTCATGAACTCCTATCCCAAGCCCCAATTGGAAGGTCCGTTGGGAGCCCAAACGAAAGCCCATCGGAGGCCGTCCGTCGACACCCTCAACAGGAGATCTTATTTCGCACTGTGCATATATCGTGAGTTTATGGGTGTGTGTGCACATGTATATGTGACAATATAGCAAGCAATCGACAGCAACGAGATTTCGAGGATACCTCGGGGACGCTTGATTTGGGGAAGATTGATTTCTCCACCACTGGGTGTCTCCCTCGCTCTCCACCGGCTTATTAACCTTTTTGGTCCCCAAAGTATTCAAAAAATCTCAATTTAGTCCCCAATCTACAAATAGGAGACATTTCGTCCCCAACGTTAGTAAATTTGTACCAATGTAGTCCCCCACCCCTCACGCCGTTACCCCAGACGTCAAAACCAGGGGCATGTTTGTCATTTCCCCTCCCCCACGGCATTAGGGTTGGGGACTAAATTGAGATTTTTGAATACTTTGGGGACCAAAAAGGTTAATAAGCCCAATTTTTGTCTTTATTCAAAAAATTACGATCGAAATCTTTTTTTTTTAATAAAGACAAAAATAGTCGAGTCGGGTATTGTGCCGGTCCTAATCCCTCTAATGAGGTGCGCCGATCCGTGAGCCCAAGAGCACGTCGTCTAAGCCAAGTGGCTTATTTTTTTGTCCTTATTCAAACTTTTTTCGTATTTGTTAGTTTTTTTTGTCAATTTTGTGGGGATTATTATTTCGTCATGACGAGAGGAATCTAAAACATAAAAAATTACGATCGAAACCTAATTTTTTTGAATTAGGTAAAGGTATTATTGTATCAATCAAACACTTTTACAGATTCTAATTACATTTTAAAAATCTCTAATCTACAATTTAGAATTTTAAAAAGTAATTAACTCATAAACACTCCATTTTGGAAAATATACTTGTGAAGGAAAAACAAAATGGTTAAGAAGGAAACTGTTATAAGTATAGAGGAAAATATACTTGTTATCAGAAGTTGGATTTATTTATTTTTTCTTCTCATTTTCTTTCTACCGAACAAGGGAAAGTAAATTTTTGTAAATATTTTTTCCTTTTTTTTTTCCATTCTTTTTCATATGCTCCGAACAAACCCTAAGAACTCCGAGAAATTTTTTAATGCAACGGTAATTTATAACTTCTCGTTCACATGCGTTGAGATGCACACGTATATGGAGCTTATGACATATGAGAAAACATTAAAAATAACCGTTGCATTAAAATTTTTTCTACAAAACTCCATAATGATATGTGATGGTGCAGGAGTCTAGGAGAGCCTCAAAAGCACTAGATAGTTTCTCAAGAAATCGGGACAACCACCATTGCTGCCCCACCGTGACGGCGTGCTCCTGGGCTCACGGATGGGCGTACCTCATTAGAGGTATTAGGGCCGACACAACACCCAACTCGGCTATTAAAACCTATTATTCAAAAAAATTAGGTTCCGATCGTAATTTTTTACTTTTTAGATTTCTCTCGTCATGACGAAATAATAATCCCCAAAAAATTGACTAAAACTAACAAATGTGAAAAAAAAATTTGAATAAGGACAAAAAATAAGCCACTTGGTTTATTTAGCCGAACAACCCCTCAGTAGGGCCGTGACGACGTGCTCCTGGGCTCACGGATCGGCGCATCTCATTAGAGGGATTAGGGCCGACACAATACCTGACTCGGCTATTTTTGTCTTTATTAAAAAAAATTAGATTTCGATCGTAATTTTTTGAATAAAGACAAAAATTGGGCTTATTAACCTTTTTGGTCCCCAAAGTATTCAAAAATCTCAATTTAGTCCCCAACCCTAATAGGTGCCGTGGGGGAGGGGAAATGACAAACATGCCCCTGGTTTTGTCGTCTGGGGTAACGACGTGAGGGGTGGGGGACTACATTGGTACAAATTTACTAACGTTGGGGACGAAATGTCTCCTATTTGTAGATTGGGGACTAAATTGAGATTTTTTGAATACTTTGGGGACCAAAAAGGTTAATAAGCCCTCTCCACCGCTGGGTTTGGAAAAGAGGGGATGAAGTGAACTGGGGATCTGGGAAAAGTAGAGCAAGAAAAAAGATTAAACAAAAAAGGAAAGGCCAAAAACAATGAAACAACGTCGTTTCACGTAAGGGGAAAAATTATTTCCCGCCCTCGAGCCCTTTTTAGCGCGTTCCAAATGCCGCCAAAAAATTGGGGACTAAAAACGGCTGTATGTGAACGACTGCCGTTTTTGGTGTATAATTCCCGGCAGTCTTAATAATGCCGGTAAAAATACCTTATAGTGGCAGTTATTTTAATGCCGCTTATACTACCGCCAGCAATAGTGATATTTGGCGTAGTGTAACTTCTCCAACACCGAGGACAAAGGTGCCTCGAAGTTGGCAAAGTTACGGGGTTGGTTACGGTTTCGAGGTTTCTGGGGGGTTTGGACTTGGTTCACATCTACAATGTGGTTGGAGCTTTGACTTGTGGGGTTGTTGCTGGCGGCAGTTGCGTTGGCATAGTTGTTGCCCCCAAATAGAGCAGTGCTGTTCCCGGTGTAAGCACGGGGTTTGGCTTTTGGCACTGAAGTAGAGGAAGAGGAGGACTTACTCCTTGGTAGAACACCGGTTTAAAAGGCTTCTTCAATGGCTAGGCCAGACTCGAAGAACGTTTTGAAATTAGCCCCCTGAACCAGTACAAGATTCTTAGCAGTCGGGCTGCAAGTTACGGGAAATGATACGAATCTGGTCCTTCTCACTTGGACGATCTGTCATGAGGGTTGCCTTGCCCTTCCATCTTTTGATAAAGTCCGCAAAGAACTCCTTTGCATTCATCTTAGTTGATTCCAACTCTCGAGTAGTCATCTTGATCTGGGCAATGTAATAAAGGCAGTGCCAATGTCTTCCCATGTTTTTCTCTTGGAAATGTCGAGGGACAAGAACCACTGGAAAGCGGGCCGGCGACAGTTTGTGGGAACAGCTGAGCCATTGCCTCCTCTTCCCCCATGAAGCTTCATAGCACCATGATTGGCTAACATATGGGTTTTCGGATCCTTGGTGCCATTGAATTTTGCAAAGTCCGGCATCTTGAACCTTTCAGGCAGATTGGCATTCGGAAACGGGCAAAGACGGTCCATGTCCAAGCCACCAGCGCCTATTTTTTCAGACTTGGAGATTGACTCCTCAAGCTTGGCCATCTTGGCGATGAGAGCAGCAATTTCTAGATTTGGAGCAGGGATTTCAATGCAGAGGTTTTCCTCTTCAGCTTTGTCCGCAGGCTCGCGCTCGCACGTTTCACCGCCTCTTCCAGCTCCACCTGTTGGGGGAAGGCGTTCTTCGATTAGAGAAAGAAGAGTGGCCATGGAAGTATCGGCCTGATCGGCCCTTTGTTGCATGATAGTCATGTTGTGTTGGATGTTTGCCAAGACAGTGGCAAGATTCGAAGGTGGAACATCAGCCATGACAAGTGCTTTGACTTTGACAGGTTTCGGTGATGGAGGTGTAGTCGGAGAAGATGGAGGTGATAGTAGTGAATCCTCCCTTGACAAAGTGCAACCCAGAGTTTCCGTTGTGACTGACTTAGAAGCAAACCCATCAAAATCTTCTTACGGATAGACCCGACGGACGTTCCCAAGTAGGTTTGGCTCTTGATTTAGAACTTTCCTTGGCAGCGCGATTGCAAGACAGTAAAGTAGAAGAGTTTAGTGACAGCCTGTAGTAGTTCATTTTAAAGAAATGGATGAATGGAGAATGCACACATCAACATTGTCAGTGTCCCCCTAGACTCTATAACTAGCAGACAAATCCGTCTTATGACATTCGGACGCTGCCAAAATCCTTGGATTTTTTTTTTACTGTGTATCCTTGTTCGAATCGACTAATACTAAAAGATGTCGAAACAGCCTAAGTTTTTGGCTATCCTTTCTCAAAGTTTCAACTTTTTGAATTGGAACAAATTGGTATGAACGACATCATACCGGAACCAAGATGGCGTGAGCAGCGCTGTGTCGGAGCCTTGAACGATGTAAGTGTTTAGCACTTTTAACCTGGGCGGTGTGAATATCATGGCATGTTCTCCATTGTTCCTGGTGTTTCTGTTTGAAACTTTGATTTGATTTAGACAAGGACTTAGAAAGTCTCGATTTCTCGAAGTCTCATTGACTCAAGGAATTTGAAAATTGATAACGTGCACCATCAAGATGAACAACTCTTCATCGGCTCAAGCAGTGTCCTAAATCATAAGACGGACTTGAGAGAGAAAACACCTAAAAGCTGCCCTAGCATGGTCCTACGCGAAACGGTATGGATGTATGTACAAGCATGTGATAAGGAAAGCAGTAACACGTAGACAGTTTATGGGGTTTAGATGCAAATAATCCTACCCTGCAGGTTCCTGTCTTAGGTTGAAAGGTTCTAGTGCTTTATACGCATGTAAAGGCCGGTTTTGGTTCAAAGGGGGTTCCTCTGACTAGAGCCGCGATATGCCTCCCGTTGCAACGCATGTAGCAAAGCAACGGTCGAACAGTATTACGACTCATCATCGTCCAAGGTTGTTAGGTGTTCAAGGACCCCCGAGCTCAAATAAATTGTGTCGGTTACCCAAAACACCTCAATGGGGTTTACCAACATAGATGCACATGGAGAATGCCGCAGAATGATCAAATGAGAGAGAAACACAATGTTTTGGAAAATGCCTTTTTCAAGCTTGACTCACTTTTATTAATCCATACTTGGAGAAAACTACACAAGTAAACAATAGGAAAAGCCCTAGTTCGGATTGGTCAGATATGAGATCCTGTTACGTTACCATTCCGTTCTTCAGCAGCGTGGAGCGTACTGTTTTGACAGACTTTTGAAAGATTGTTCCTTCATGTATTAATCGCCAAATATCAATCAATGCAATGAGTCCCCAGCAGAGTTGCCACTGTGCGCACACGCCTCTGAAAATTCTATATTTTGTTTATAAAATTGGGTGCACCCTTTTTGGAAAGCGCGGCGAAACACTACAATTCAGAGTCGCCACTTGGGTTTTGCGAAAAGCATCCAAGGAACCGAACTTGAAATGTTTGCTACGTTTTTTATTTGAAAAAGGCTTGTAGACTGGACCGTCGTCACCTTCAATAAGGAGCCAGGTTAGGAAAGGGGAAGGGTTTCATGGCACCGCTCTCGCCCAATCTAGAGATCGGTCTCTACTCAGGCATTTTATAAAACGTTTGTACTTTTCTCTCATTGATAATTTTTTTAGCCAATTAGGGCGGGGGAACAGTTAAAGGGGATTAAAATTGTAACAAGTTGCATTATCTGACAAAGTATGATGGATGTTTGATCTAAACAGATGTAATAGATTGAGAACAAGCACCTGTGAGTGTTTAAACAAATTGGAGCACGCTGATGTGAATGAGACATGCAGGAACAAATCTGTATGCACTGGCCATGCCAC
The DNA here is from genome assembly GCA_025413875.1 of Rhododendron molle. Classification (NCBI taxonomy): domain Eukaryota; kingdom Viridiplantae; phylum Streptophyta; class Magnoliopsida; order Ericales; family Ericaceae; genus Rhododendron; species Rhododendron molle. The sequence goes on along the minus strand of CM046393.1, from coordinate 19,179,754 downwards.
TGCATACAAAGATGACTTGCGTACTCCATTCTACTACTAGCGTGCGCCAGTAGGTCTAAACACACAACTTTTGCTCTCAATCCTCTAGGCTCTGGAAAGGACCAGTGTACACCCAAGACAAACCACGCAGTTCATATAGCAGGATATATACAGATACAGACATTAGAGATGGATCCAAGGGAATAAACAGAACTGAACACCCTATAAACTGTGTGAGGAGTAAATAGAGACCCTGGCTTAACGGCCATGCAAGGGCCAGCCACTGGACCTTGAACTAACTTTCGTACGCTAGTCACGAAGGATCATACGCTAGTTACCTCAATCTTCCAGTGCTTGGCTTTGCATCATCTGGGCTTTGGAACATGACCAGAAGGATCCCAGAGGCCTCCTTAAACAGAAATAACAGACAAAGAACTACTCAGTTCTAAAATACAGAAAGCAATAAACTGATTATTATCATGCAATAAGGTGATCAAATGGAAATAAAACAAGAAAAATGATGATCGGTGATCCCCACACTAGTTTTGCCACATAGCTATAATTGGCATACGGCTTTAAGTAACAAGCATGCGCCACTAATCTTCATGCACGATCCTTGAATCTTTGCTAGCTTTAGGGCCAAGACTGGTATTGATTACCAGCCTTGACCCTGCCATCCCCCCTCAGGGGTCAGAACAGAAGGTTACGAAAGTTGGTATACCTTTGGTTTTGAGGTTGATGGAATGTTTTGAGCTTGAGTTTGAGGTTTGATGGATGGATGGTGAATGGACTGGGTGCAGTGGTATATGAGAGAGATCCCCTTGCTTACTCTTTCAATGGATGAAAGAAGAGAAAGCAAGAAAACCAAAGTGTAACAACTCCAATTTTTAGTAAATAAAAATCTCGTTGAATAATTGAAATTTCATTTTTCCTTATAAAGATTTATTTCTAACTCAAATAATCCATCATAATTAGATTTGAAACTTATGAAATTATATCTTTTAACACTGGACATTCTAGCCCTTTCCAAATACAAGTATGCTTGACAAAGCACTTGTATATTTTCCTAGCAAGCAATATAAAGTCTTTAAATTATATTTCTTGGCTAGAAATCCTACATGGCAAGTAGAATTAGTTTCCAACCATTTTAGCCTAACCTAAGTACCAATTGACTTAGTTACATTCTCCTAGCATTTTAGAACCATCGGCCAATAGAAGTAATCATGATATTCCAAAAGTAGCACTCATGGCTTAGTGTAATCATGACCTTTATGACAAGATTCCCTTTCTAGGAAACTATTACCCATTGGATCATGTTTTTGCCTTTGGAAGCTTAACCCTTCAACATGACCCTCTTTAGACCTATTAGGGCTACTTAGACCTAAGTTCACCTAGTATATATATGTATAGATATATGTATGATTGTTAGGGGAAGTGTTATCCATTGGACAATAACTAGTCATTAATGAACCGCACCTTTAATCATTACTCTCTCCCTAGCCTCATAAGTCTACCTTGACGTATACACCCTTATTCTTTCTCACACATATACACATATACATATATATAGCACATGGGAGAAAGGAGAGAGACAGAGAGGGAGAGAAAAGCCAAGAAAGGAGAGAGAGGCCGAGAGGGAAAGAGGAGAGAGAGAGGCTGAGAGGGAGGAAGAGGGGAGAAAGAAAAGTGTGTGCATGTTTGTACTTGACTTATACACCTACATAAGCCACCTTTAGCCTTAAGCCTATTAAATCACATGACAACCCATTCCTAGGCTTCTTTAAACACAAACCTAGCCACTCATTTTGTTCTTCCTTGCAAGCAAGCCATCCTAGGACAAGACAAGCCAAAAACCCTTCATGATAACCTAGATTTTGAACCTAAAATTGGATGACAAGTCATGGCATGCCTAAAAGATGTGATTTGACTACACAATGGAGCAAAATCCATTGGATAAAGAGAGGGAGAGAGGGCCAGCCATGAGGGAGAGGGAAAGTCCAAGATTTTGCTATAAATAGCACCCCATTCTCACCATTCAACTCACCCCTTCCATCCTTCAACTTCTCTCTCTAGGATCTTGTGTTATTGCTTGTTCTTTCCTTGTTCTTGAGTTCTTCTTGTGTTTGTAGACACCCCAATTTGGCCTAACAATTATTTCAAGTCCCACCTTGGGTACCATCTCGATGATGAATAGGATATGTGGTTGTTGTGGTTGACTTCATGAAAGCCTTAGAAACTTTGTGGAACTCTTAAGGGATTAAAGAACACTTTGGAATAGGTGATAGAAGTGCCAAGCGACACTTAGAGTGGATAGAAATGTGTTAACATGTGTTTTAGCATTGGTAGCATCGACGATCTTTAATTAAGTCTGCTTTCAGCCCATTTTTCATAAACTAAACTTCCTTATTTTTGTGGTTGGATTACACCATCTTGTAGTACTTTCAAAACCCTCTTTATTGATATATAATAAGCCTTAAACCAATTTGAAATGAAGGAGATACGAGAATTTTACCAAAACAATCCATTTTCTGACCCACTAAGGGTAAAATCGTCATATCTTTTGATGTACTAAATATATTTCATCCAAACCACTTGGGTTAGAAAGTAGACTTAACAAGCTTTCCAACGGTCCAAAGAACACACAAAACCGAGTTTGGGAGTGTCCGGAGTGAGCCCGCGAAATTTGGCCTTTTGCTAAAGCATCCTTTTCACGGCCACGAAATCTATTGAGCGGCCGAGACATCCATCTGTTGGCCATAACATTGATCTCACGGCCTCAACATCATTTCTTCACCCGAACAACTTGTTGCTTGAAAATCTCCCTGAGAGATCAATCCCTCGGCCGCAAGATCTATCCTTCGGCCGCCAGATCGTCCTTTTTCCAGATTCTGGAATGTTCTGTCATACGTTTGATCCGTTTGGCCAAACCCTAGCAGCCACGAACCATTACTTCAGGGCTACGAATACACTTACCATAGAGGTCTTGAACCCCTAAACTTCCATATCAATTGGGTTTAATCTCGTCCGTTTGATCGATCATTAGAAACCCTATAAATAGGGGTCCTCTAAAGCTCCGAAATACACATCTCTCCACTCCATAATCCGCCCCCAAACTCTACAGAAATCATCTCTTATCAATCCTCTACAAAAGTCCTAACCTCCCGTGAGTAGCCGCATCCGAGAGTAAAAACCCCCAAAGAACTCACTTTGTTCTAGGGTTTTGTGAAGTTGACCACCACAATCAACCACTATTATCTACAATCAATCGCAATCCAAGCAATCAATCTCTGAGGGATCAAGGTGGTGAGGCCCATGGGCCTATGGTTTGATTTAATTTCCGTCTCTTGCTTTTAATTAGATCTTTTTATTAACTGTTCGTATTCTGGTGTGAGGAAGAACATTGGCTGGGGCATCAATCCTTTGGCCGATACATTGATCCAGTGGGATTCCTCGGCCGTGACATCAATTCACCGGCCCAGGGATCTATTTGCTGGGAGATATTTGTTTCCTGCTTATTCTGATGCATGCTTTCATTTATCGTACTGGCTCACCTTATCATCTGTTAAAGGCTAAAAATTAGATTATGTGTTAGAATTAAATAAAGCAAATATACATTGTATGTTGAACGATTATGGGCCAGTCTCACGACTGGGCAAAGAGAGGTGCCTAACACATTCCCCTTATTGTACTCTTGGCTCCCGTACCCGGAATCTTTGCCTATTTTTCCTAGTTTTAATAAACTAGGTGGCGACTCTATTTTGATGATAACCGTTATCGTGTGGCGATGTTCCTAGCCATGGGGATATCCACGATCTTGGTTTATGAAGTAGAACCGAACAAAGCATGATCAATTTGTATGGCGATGTCCCGTTTGGAAGGTGTCTACAGTTTTTGGCGACTCTGCTGGGGATTTGAGAGCCATAGCCAGAAAGTTCAACATAGAATTAATATTTGCTTTATTTAATTCTTTTTCATGTGCATCGAGCGGGCAACCCACGTTGAGTTCACCTTATATCTCGGCATGTCACTGGCTATGTTAGGGGTTCCAGCAAACTCCTAACGGAGCACCCTTTGAGACTACCCGTAATCTTGCATATTGTAGAAAGCCATAGAACTCTTTCCAAACTAGAACAGCAAATCCCAAGCAGGTTAGGACTATGTGTTGCATTATATCCAAAACTCTTGTTTGACTCAATGATTATTACTCTCTAGAGTTTTAATGCTGTAGAAGATGAATTCATGCTCATTTTATCAAGAGTTTGTGATGAAGTCTATCTCTCTTGAGATAAAGAATAGTCCTTGCATAGCTCTGTCTCTCTTTGAGGTAAGTTTTGACTTGTGAAAGGTTATCATAGTCTTATACTGTTAGGAGGTTTGAAAAAAAAAATACAAAAGTCTTCTTTTCTCTCTAGGTTTTATTTCTTTCTTTCTTGCTAGGATCCTTTCAACAAAAAAAAAAAAAAAGAATCTCTCTTTTTATTTCTTTCTCTTTCAATCTTTGCTAAGATCTTTTCAAAAGAAAAAAAAAAAAGAAATCGTTCCTTATTCTTTAGGTTTTCATAAATCTTTTTGTTTTTTCCTAGGATCTTAAAAAGAAAAAAAGAAAATGTGGGAGTTTCATCAATCTTTTATCTTGCATAGTACACTGTATATATGATCACTTGATTGTATAATTGTCGCATTATTGCTTGCTGTATTGCATTACTACCTAGTCACATCACTTCATAGTACTAGTACGTTGTTCAACCACTTGGTTGCATGCATGGTAAATGGGTCATCATATTAGGGGCAGCTTGCATTTTACGGGGGCAATAGGCGTTGGTGCACTACACAATCACTTGATTTGAGATGTCTCAACATAAACGTAACTGAGCTTTTGCTTCTTTTAGATTTGCTTTTGGACTTAGCTGTGACAGTTGTGGCCGCCAATCTCTCAGAAGCCCTTTCCTCCAGAAGTTGACAGCGCCGTAATCATAATGGAAAACCATGAGCTTGCCCAACAAGTCAAGGACATCAAAGCTGCCTTGGTTTTGATGAACTTTGCCTTTTCTCAAATGCCAAGCTGCCAGAGAAGTTCAAGATGCCCGATATTGAGAAGTTCAATGGCACCGGCAATCCCACCAGCCATGTCCGCCATATCATCAACACCCTGAAACCCATGGGCCTGAATGATGAACTCATTGCCCAACTTTTCAAAGGACTCTCACAGGCAGTGCTCTCGACTGGTTTCTCACTCTGGACTTCACTAAGTACAAGGGGTGGATGCCTACAATGTCCAGATAGAGGTAACCACTAGAGATTTGGAGATGCTCAAACAAAAGCCAAATGAGAGCTTTGCCAATTTTCTTACTAGGTGGAGAAAGAAAGCCGCACAGATTAAAACTCTTCCCTCAGAAGAAGACCAAGTCAGAATGGTGGTAAGAAATTTACAGCCACAGTTCCTGAGGCACATGTATTCCCAAGCAATTTCTACTTTTAAGTGCCTCTATGCTACTGGATTGCATGTTGAAGACGGCCTTAATCAAAGATTACTCGACAATGGAGAAGTCAGCCACAAGGTAGGGACAAGCACAGATACCAACAATGATAGCGGTATTAATATGGTGAGATCTCATCACAAGCGTAAAAAGGAATTTGTTCATCTTGGAATGAAGCTAGAAGATGTATTCCACATTTTAGAAACAACATGCAATCTGAAACCGTTGTAACCAAAATTTCCTAGTAATCTTGAACAGAAGGATGGGGAGTATTGCATGTATCACCAAGTGACTGGTCATTCCATTGAACAATGTGGGGCTCTCAAGAATGCAGTCCAAGATCTCATCGATCAAGGGATAGTTAATCCAACCAAGCTGGATGATTGAGAAGCGGCGGCCAAATTCTGTCATGTGTTTTGAGTCAGTTTTTTAGAGTCTCAATTAGCTAATCTTTGGGCCTTTCTTTTGACCCTTATTTGCTTCTTTTTAGGGTTCGAATCTTGAGTTTGTTCTCCTTTAGGAATTTGAGTCTTGAGTTTATTTTCTCTTGAAATTAAAGTCATTTTGTTCATCATGGTTTTGGATCAACTCTTTGCACTCAATATGAAATGTGAATCTCTCCCAGAATATGAATCTCCTTAAACCTAAACTACGAATGGCCTGATTCTCTTTAGAGATACGTAGGCACCTTAGGGTCGGCCACATTTTTTTGAAAATGATTTCTCTTGTGCTAATTTGCTGCCAAAGAATACTCATGATAACATTAAGTGTTGAAAACAATCCTCAAGGGTTTCAAAGTAATCTCATGATATCGCTTGAAACGCATCATAAATCATTCTAGTTGTCAAATGCAAAGAATGAGTCATGACCCATGTCATTCATTTTTGAGCTGAGGAGTTGAAAATATTTGTGTGCTCTCATGAAGCCGCTCATAAGAGAAACATGTTGTTAAAGATAGAAGGAAAAAAAAAATGAGCTCGCTAGATTGAAAACCCTCAAGGGCGGTCTAGGTAAAAGTTAGAGCATAAAATAAAATAATTTAGCCATGTCTCCATGCACCCACTTTGAGTCTCAAGACTTGTCCTCAATTTTGAAGAACCACTTGGTAAAACATCAACGCCTCTTAATCTCTTGGTTAGGATTCTAGTTACTCTGTCGCGTAATTCAAAATGAAGAAAGGCCATCATTTCTCTATCCAAACACTTATCCCTTGTTAGCCACATTGAGCCTCTGAATAGTTTCTTTCAAATGAAACCTCCTAGACAGCCATCCCCCACGCTGGGGTAGATAAAAATGCAATGAGAGATGACTACAAAACAAAAAGTAAGCATCGCCTCACACAAGGAGGTTTTGAAAGAAGAAAAGAAAAACATCATCCCTTCCAATCCAAAAACTAGGGGGCATTTTGAAGAAACATCTCCCTCTCATACAAAATAGAGCGATTAGATGGCTGCTATCTTTTGGAACCCCAAGCATGAGTAGAAAGTAGGTTTGAGCCATTATATTCCTTCCTTTCTTAAGGCAACACCCTACCCTACAATATGGTCCATAATAAAGTCCTCTCGAATTGAAGAACTCGACTTAGCAACAAGGTCCTAGATACTAGGGGCATAACCAATGTGAAAGGTATGGACAAGGAAAAGTGGTATGAAGCAAAGGGGCACAACTGCATCCCCCTTTTTAGAAGCACACAACCTCCCATGAGGCGTGCAGTCGTCACTTATCAATCCAACTCAAAATAGTCAATTCACCCAGAAGCAGTAAACTCGCTAGGGTCATGGGTTCATGGAACAGTTTCACGTCTCTTGACGACTGAGTGATTTGAATGTGAATCATGTAGGTAAAATGATATGGTTTTGAAATCCTCAAGGAGAAACTTGCAAAATTGATTGTATCCTAAGCATTTTTGACACAGCAATACAAGCACAATTACTTATTTGCAAATTTTCATAGAGATAACATGGGTTTCCCATTTCATGAGGAGTGTTGTAACTATCCTGATTTTTGGTCAATAAAAATTTCGTAAAAATTTGAATTTTATTTTAATTACTTGGATTTTTATTTTCATAACCAAAAATCCGTCGTTACTATCTAATAAAAATCTCGTCGTTTATTCGAAAATTCTTGGTTGGTTTATAATCGACTTCTAATTTCTTATTATCCGTCATGGTTAGATTAAAGCCTTGTAATTACGACTCTTGGCTGGAAATCTTACTTAGCAAGCCTAGTTAAGCTTTTTATCCAACTAGTTAACTTAACGACCGTTTAACCTAATTACCATTTGAACCCTTAACCCTAGATGAACCTTTTGGACCTTTTGAACCTTTTAGCTATTATCCTTTGGACGATAAATGTTAGGGTAATCTTTACCCCTTGGACAATAGGGATTTGGATCTTTATTCATTAAAGTACATTTTTAGATTTATTAAAGTACATGTATATAGTTTATATGGTTATATATTCACATGCATAAAAGAGTATGTTTATTTATATTACCTTATTGCATTATCCTTTGGTCTATAAAAGTTAGGGATTTTATTATCCATTGGGTAATAGGGTCAATCTTTCAAAAGTACTAGATTTATTATTTTATGAAGTACTAGATTTGCCCATAAAGATTTTATGATTAATTTATATACCAAAGTCTTAAAATATTGGATTTCTAAGTACCTATTTTCTAGTATTTTAATATGGAACATGTGCATAATTGAATTGTTTAATTAGGAAATCTTGCATAGTACCTTATTTCTTTTACCCATTGGTCAATAAATGTTAGGAGGATTAATATCCATTAGATAATAGAGTAAATCTTTCAAAAGTACTACGGATTTATTATTTTATAAAGTCCTAGATTTTCTCATGGGATTTTATGACTAAAATATATGTTGTACATGTACCAAAATCTTAAAATACTAGAGTTTCTAAAGTACTTATTTAATATTGTAATGGGAACATGTGCTTAATTGAATTAAGAAAATCTAGTATAGTACCTTACTCTCTTGTATCCATTGGTTAATGACCACTAGGAGAATCATTGCACATTGGGCAATAGTTCATCTTGCCAACCAAGTACTAGGAAATAATAAAATAGTAGATTTTCCATGTGTCTAATTGATTAAATTAGAATTTGTACATAGATTAAAATAAGGACTTAGTACTTTGAAATTATAGATTAGTTTAATGGGAAGTTAGATTTGATATATCTAGTAGGATTTGGAAGTCCATGCTTATATATATGTGTGTGTGTGTGTGTGTGTGTGTACTTGTATCTATAAATATATGTATATTGTAAGTACAACATGTGTGTAATTGATTTTTATAATGGAAAAATCCTATTTACTTGAAAGTATTAGATTTTCTAGTGGACTTATAAACCTTATTATATTTGTTTACTTCCTATAAGTACATATGTATATATATATAATGCAAGAGAGATAGAGAGAGAGAGAGAAATTGCCGAGAGGGGAGAGAGAGAGAATGCTGAGAGAGAGAGAGAGAGAGAGGAAGATTTGGTTGTACCTTGGTTGATCTTTCCTTGGTCCTTTGATATACTTTCAATCTTTGGAGATTTATTTCTTCAAGCAAAATCTTGTAGAACTTGTACATTTTCCATTTTTATACTTGACCAAATCCTCCTTTCTTCCATTCAATCTTCCAAAATCACATCTGTAGATACCCCAATTTGAACATTTCGAATTTCCTTAATTTGTGGCCCGGAAGCTCCCCGATGATGAATTGGATCAAAACAAGCCTTAGACCAATTGGAACAATGCTCCTTGGAAGACTTTAAAGGGAAAATAAAATGTCAAAAATCAGTCCTAAGTGCTCTGGATCAATCCCAAGCGCTCCAAACCATTTTCAAAACCTGGGATTTGACAGACTCTCGAGCGCTCGAGACTTTTGTGCTGCCAATGGGTAATGGAGCTTCCCCACTTCCCATGCAGGCCATCATTGCAGCCGTTCTGGCCGGTTCAAACCTCAGACAATACTCCACCTCAGTCAGAGGGGAGTCAGGCCTGAGGATTTTCAAAGATTCTAAATTGCATTGTCTAAAATGGGACCATAGGTTATTTTGCCTATATAAGGCCTCATCCCAGCTCAAACCAGCACAAAATGCTCTCTCTCTAGACACCTCTTTGACTGTTCAAACAAGAGCTGCTCTCCATCTCTCTCAAAATTTCATTCTAAAAAACAAAGTAACCAAAAATACAAAGTACTCAAAAACATGCAAGGAGTTCAGATCACCCCCAAGTTCTGATCCTTCTGATCTCCTTCCCCTCATTCATCTTTCCAAGGTTTTCCAAGGAGCAAGGTTCAAACCAAAAAGGTAGAAGCTTTTTACCTTAATGTCAAGCAAAACAGGGCTGTTTTCCTCTCTGAGGGAAGTCTCTCAACCCTCTCAGTCTCCAATACTGAGCATGGGTTGGGAGACTTTAGTGTAAAAGCAAGAGCAAAGGGGGTGCATACACATTTTCTGTACCAGCTTACTGGAAGCACTCCCGAGCGCTCGGGACTACTCTTGAGCGCTCGAGAGTGGTTCCAGTCCAGTTTTTTCTTCTTTCAAGCGTTTATATGGACATGCATGAAGAGTAGACTGTGTTTTCAAACATTTCAACTCCTTTGAAGGGCATTGGTGTAGGTGAACTTCTTTTAAAAGAAACGAATAAGGAAAAAACTGTTTTACTTAAGAACATGCAAAAGGGTTTTGCTCTGGATTTGAAAAGGGAAACCTTTTTCATACCTCAAAAACATAAGATCCAGTACACACCAGTGTACTACAATGAGTGCATTAGGTGGTTGAAACCAGCTCTGAGGTACAGACCACTCCCAAGCGCTCGGGACCACTCCCAAGCACTCGAGAGTGGTTGCATGCAACTCCAGTCCATCTTTCTCTCAGTTTGATCCTCTTACTGTCTTTGCATGTCCATGCATGTGTCCCCTTACTCCGTTTAGAACTGTAAAAACATTTTCCAGAAAGGCAAGGTTGCATGACTTAGAAGAACGGGGCCTAATCCCAGTCTACTGAGTCATCCGTCAAGCCTATAATGTGTTTAATGTTATTCCAGTTTACATTTTCAGTATTGTACTCTATTGTATCCTATTGTACTAACAAGCTTGCAGGTCGGGCATGCAATACTCCCAAGCGCTCGGGAGTGCTCCCGAGCGCTCGAGAGTGGAGTCAGTGATAGGATTTCAGCTTCCTTCCATTTCGCATTTCATTATTATCTTCATCACTTCCTGTACACATGCACATGCATGCACTTCCATACCTGATATATATGTAAATAAATGCTAGCTGTTCAACGAAATAAAATCTTTTGAAAAATCCCACAAATGTTTAGTAGAGACCGATCTCGCATCGGGCGAGAGGGGTGCCGTAAAACCCTTCCCCCTCGTAACGTGGCTTCCGAACCCTCAAACAAATCTCTGGTTTTCAATTCAAATCAATCATTTTTTGGTTTTCAATTCAAATCAATCATTTTTCAAACAAAACGATTTCTCGGGTGGCGAACCACAAATCCGGGTGGCGACTCTTCAAAATTATTTTCAAAATCGATTCAAAACGAGGCGTTTCTTTTCGGGCCGCCCCGATTCCACCCGGGGCTGTGGTAGCCCACAGTGGCGACTCCGCTGGGGATAGAGTTTAATTAATACCTGAGAAAAATCAGTACATTGACAAAATGGCCTGATTTCCTTAAGCATTGATTAAATTAGTGAGCCAAGCTTGTAAAATATTTGTGGGATTTTCAAAGGATTTTATTTCACTTTTTATTTCTTGTATATATATCTTGTGCAGCCCCGCTGTCGTGTTTCGGTAATCCTACCCCGGCTTACCAGTGATAGGGAATCCCGGAATGCTCAGCAACCCTCGACCGTGATGAGTCATCCCTACCGTTTGTACCGTTATTGGGTGTACGGTCAATAATGGGAGGTATACTTTGACTCTAGTCCGGGGAATCCTCTTCAAGCCAAAACCCGGCCTTTGTACATGTTTAGCAAGCCGTATAACCTTCCAAACTAGGACAGGGGCCTGCAGGGTAGGACTACGTGTTATAATCTGTTTAAGTGCTGCATTGCATCTTGCATCATCATCATGGTGTTAGCCACGATTCTCGGGACTCGCTCGCGCGGTCTTCGGAAGGTTGCCACGACCCGATGAAGAGTCACGCACCCTAATGCGTGTTGCTAAGTCACATGAGTCCTCGAACTCGAACCTAGAGGAAACTAAAATTTTGCTAAGTCCTTGACTAGTGTTTAACCGAGATTTAACCAAAGGAAAGGAATGACAGGGGAGCAGAACATTGTGATGCCAACACCATCCAGGCTAAAAGCAAGTGTACCGCTTACGCCACTTCGGTTATCGTATCACATCGTTCACCCCGAGCCATTCCGAACCAACGGTCAAATTGTCGATGGAATATTAGCCAAATACTTAGCTTATTTTAGCATCTTTTGGGAATCGACCATTCCTGAATGAGGATACACCACAAAAGTCTGAGGATCAAGGCAACCTCCCATAAGTCGATTGTTCAGAAAAATCGGAGTCGATGACGGTGACAATGAGGCACTCATTTTCCAAAAATCATGCACAAATTTCATAAAAATGCAAGCAGGAACCGCGTCTGAGCACAAGTTTTTGCTTTGTTGTTAGTTCTGAGCAATTGGGCCGAAAAAGAAGAACATCATACCCTCCTGGACCAGACCCTTGGGACAGAGATTGGAACGGCTCCAACTGCAAGCAGACTCCATCAGTGCCCCAAACGGAGGCGAGCCAAATCCGAATCCAAATCCCATCCCCAATCCTCATCCAAATCCTAACCCAAACCGGGAAATCTGTATGAAGAAATTGGACAGATCAGAGAGGGTATCCAACGCCTGGGCGAACGCACCGATAACCAAATTGCCCACCTCATGATGATGATTACTGGAGTTGCAAGACGCCTTCCACCTCAAAACCCAAATCCAATCCCAAACCCTAACCCAATTCTTAATCCAATTCCAGTTCCTAACCCGAATCCAATTCCAAATCCAAACCCAATTCCCAACTTAAACTTCAATCCTAACCCTAACCCGAATCCGAACCAAGAGCAGCTGGTCTTTGATTTGGAAACTCCGCAAAACCTCGAGATGGCAGCGGTATTGGCAAAGCTCACCCAACTAGAGGAATCCGTTGCAAGAAGTGAGAAGATAGCGTCGACTGGTTTTGACATCATAAGCTTTGCCTGTTTCCTAACGCAAAGCTCTCGGATAAGTTCAGGCCAATCGACTTCGCTAAGTTTGACGGAACAGGAGATCCGAAGGCACACCTGACGGGATACATTGGAGCACTTTCCATGTGGGGAGTCGAGAAGGATGCTATGGCACAGATGTTCTCGCACACTTTGGTGGGACATGCTCTGCACTGGTTCACTTCACTGGATGAGAGAAAGAAGCATTCTTGGGAGGATATATGCGCGGCTTTTGTGGCGCAGTACGACTATAACATTCAGTTGGAGGTGACCACTCGTGAATTAGAATCAACAAGGATGGAAGCAAAGGAGGCCTTCGCCGATTTTGTGAAAAGGTGGAGGGCAAAGGCGGCGCAGATGAAAGATAGATCGAGCGACAGGGACCAAATCCGGATGATTGTCCGTAACCTTCAACCCACTCTTGCGAGGCACATGGTTATGGCCCAAGCATGCTCAGACTTTAAAACATTCTTCAATACAGGCTTAGCCGTCTAAGAAGCAGTTCAATTGGGGATCCTCCACAAGCCCGAGCCTACTCCCAAGCCCAAGAAGGTTTACTCCGAAAATAGCAACGCTTTGTTTGGCAACTCAAACTACACCAACCTTCCCAACACCTCCACAAACACAACCCAAGCCGAGCCGGTGAACCAAATAGCCACCCAAACCAGTCAACCGCATACCCAGCACCGCACATTTGCTCAGTTCTCAGCACCTCTTTCCGTCGTGCTCGAGAAGTTGGTCGAAAGCGGCACCCTCAAACCACTTACCCCTACTCCCTTACCTCAAAAACTCCCTGCTTCCCACAACCCTAATGCATACTGCGCCTATCATCAGAATGTAGGCCACCTAACCAACAACTGCTTCCGCCTTCGCCACGCTATTCAGGATCTGATCGATAACAAAATGCCACCACAAAAACCCAACACCGTCTCGAACCCGCTCCCAAAGCACTCCAATGCCTGCACCAACCTTATCTCCATAAGCCAACCCTTTAACCCCAGCCTTTACATTGTTCCTAGTACCCAACCCAAGCCGACCGTCGAACTGCCAGTTGAGGATGCTGTCTGTGCATTGGAAACTGTGGAATGGGATTTTCAGAGAAGGTGGGAAGATCTGGTGCAAGATTTCTTGGCAGTAGAAGAAAGAGTTCTTATCACTAGAGTCTGGCCCGTGGCGCTTGATCCTAACCAAGTCGAGGAATTAGAACATGGAGAATGGAGGCAGAATTGGGAGGAGATGATGGCTGATCCGTTTGATGGGTATTCTCTGTTTGCTCTATTCTCGGAACCTGAGCCTATTGAAGAGAACGATGAATGGGAATGGGACTCCGAACCCAACGGATGGCACTGGATGGACGATTCTGATCCTCTGGATGAAACATCATTGGCGTACCTTTTTCAAGAAGAGGAAGTGGTGGAAGAAATGGATCTGATGAACCCTCGTATGTTCTCAGGGCTCACTATCAGGACCATTGTCAACCTCACTCGAGATTCTAACGCTCTGGACCGCGCCATGGACTATCTTTTCCTCCCGCAAGAATACATTATTGAGGAGTTCTTCCCCAAGCCTGTAGTCGAAATCCCTGATGAGCCCAACATCTGTGTATTGGATCCAGAAGACCTGTGGGGAAAGTCTGAATTGGTGAATGTGTGGATTGATGGTGAGGAGCTGACTGTCAATAAGGCCATGTTGGATGAAGGATCTCTGCAGTTTAGCAATGACAACGACAACAACGACAACAATGTCAACTTATGGAATTCTCTGGAAGAGGACATCTGGCACGCCCTCGAAATGGAAACTCTCAATGAAACTTTGGAGAAGACAACGACTTGACAAAGGGAAACGTAAGGCGGATGACTGTGTTCTCTGATTTTTGGGAAGGTACTTGGTGGGAGCCTATTCCCAAAACAGTTAGCAATCTTACCAGGAGTGGAAGAGTCTACCAACCTACCAACCTCCAGCAGGGTAGCTCATCCCGAGCCCCTCCGCCGCAACAAAATGCCCCTGTCAACCCCACAAACCTGAACACTCCCGTCCCGCAAGCTCCACCAAATGACCCTTCAAGCTCCACTAAATCTAACCCGCCTACCCAGCCCAAACTGTCCATCGACCTCAACTCACTCCCTGAACCTGATCTCGAAGCTTCCGCCGATCCCATTATCCGACAACTCCAAGAAACCCCCGCTCGCATGTCTATGTGGGGTGTATTAGCTGCCTCTCGTGAGCACCGCCGCAGGCTCGTAAACACTCTTTCCAGGTTCGAGGTGCCCTCTGATATTGCCCCAGAAGCTCTCATCGCCCTTATAGCCCCGAACCTCACCCAGCACACCCTGTCGTTCACAGAAAAGGATCTTCCGCCTGAAGGGGCTGACCATATCAAGCCATTACATGTGACGATGAAGTGTCTCAAAAAATGGGTTCCTGCGATTCTTATAGACAATGGTTCAGCTATTAACGTGTGTCCACTTCGCACTGCTTATTGCCTGGGCCTCAAAAACAAAGACTTTGTGCCGTTGAATCTGGGTGTCCGTGTGTGGGCTACCATAGCCCCGGGTGGTTTCGGGGCGGCCCATTAGGTAACGCCACGCCTTTTAGAATCGATTTGAAAAAGTTTGAAGAGTCGCCACCCGGATTTGTTGTTCGCCACCCGAGAAACCGTTTTGATTGAAAATGATTGATTTGAATTGAAAACCAGAGATTTGAAAAAGGGTTCGGAAGCCACGTTACGATGGGGGGAAGGGTTTTACGGCACCCGCCTCGCCCGATTCGAAATCGGTCTCTACAAAAAGGGTAAATTAGATCTACAAGTTTAAAAGGGTAAATGGGCACATTTATGCATGTAGAAAGTCAGAAAATATAACAAACTGGGGGAAATGGGATGCAATGGCATGCATGCACTCCCGAGCGCTCGGGAACAGTTTGAAGCGCTTGGGAGTGAGCTGCACACCAGCTTGGTTTCAAACAGGAAATGGCACTGTTTTGACATGCGAACACCCTTGTTTTAAAGAAAATCATCTTTTAAGTTTAAAGAAACCTTATTCTTGCATGAAAATTTGTGAGAGATGTTTCTGTTTTGGGAAAAATTGATTTCCTGTGCATGCATGTCAAGATGAAACCATTTTACTAAAGAATGCAGCTCACCCCCAACCTATTGTGTGCCAAGGTGCCATGCATGGGACTGGAAACAGTCCCGAGTGCTCGGGAGCACTCTCGAGCGCTCGAAAGTGTTTCCAGTAGGGGTTTTAAGAAAACATTTTTTTTGTGCACCCATTGCTCTTGTTGTTAAACCTAAGATCAAAGGAACTCACAACCAGTATGAAGAACTGGTATGAGCCCTTGATCCCCCTCAGAAAATAGAAAGGCTTGAAAAGCCTTGTATTATACCTTTTTCTTGTTACTTGGACTATGCTTCTTGGTCTGTGCTTCTTGGACTGATTTGGATGCTTGAAAATGCTTAGAAAACAGTAGGAAAATGGAGTAGATGAACTAGAGATTTGAGGCTCTTGAAGCACTTGAAGATTGTTTGAAAATTTCCTTTGAAAACACAAGTTTTGGAGAATATTTGAGGGAGGTTTAGAGACTGGTTTTTGGCAGCAGAATGGGGAGAGAGAGAGACTGATTTCGTGCCCTTGGTGGTGTAGAATGAAGGGGGTATATATAGGGGTGAAGAAAATAGGATTTTAGCTTGAAAATCAAATGAAAATGAAAAGAAAAAATGTTTTGGGGAGGGCAAAAGGCATCATGAGATGCTCTGCTGGCTCAGGCAGGCCTGGGGTATGCAGGTTTGAACGTTGAATGTGTTGAAAAGCTTGAAAAGCCATGGTCAAAGCCAAGCTCAACATGCATTGGTCTGTCAGCACTCCCAAGCGCTCTAGAGTGGTCCCGAGCGCTTGGGAGTGTTCCCGAGCGCTCTAGAGTGGCAGCCAAACTTCAGAAGGGCGCCACGGACACTTCCGTACTCGGTTTTGGGTGTTTTTCAAAGCGTTGGAAAGCTCGTTGAGTCCTCTTTCTAACCCAATTGGTTTCATTCAAAGTTATTTTATATGCCAAAAAGTGTGCCCATTTTGCCCTTAGGGTGTCGGAAAAAGAGGAGTTTTGGTTTGAAAAAGTCCAAGAAGCATCGTTCCAGCTATAGCCAAGTCCTGTTTTGATTCATTTTCATCATCGGGGAGCCTCGAGGGCACAAATTAAGGATAATTAACAGGTCCAAATTGGGGTGAATACAGTTGCCCCTCTTTGGACGGTGCTCGGCATCATGTCTGGATACGAGCGACGTCCAAAGATTGAGGCAGCCAAATTCGAGGCCTACTAGATCCTTAATCCAAAATCAAATGCAAGTAAAGATGCACAAGCATTCGAAGCATCAGGTCGCGCTCTTTCAAGCTGCCTACGTACCCCGTTTGCAGGGATCAGACCAGCGTAGTTCTTTGGAGCAAATGCAAACATGCATGCTGTAGCAGGCGTGAAAATATGCAAGCAAATAATCGACCAGATGCCAAATCTATGGCAGAAGTTGATTGAAAGATGTCCCTCAGGACGGTGCCAAATCTATGGTAGAAAATGATTGGAAGATGTCCCTCAAGATGGTGCCAAATCTATGGCGGAAGACGATTGAAAGGTGTCCCTCAGGACAATGCCAAATCTATGGCAGAAGATGATTAAAAGATGCCCCTCAAGACAATGCCAAATCTATGGCAGAAAATGAGTGAATGATGTCCCTCAAGACGGTGCCAAATCTATGGCAGAAAACGAGTGAATGATGTCCCTCCGGACGGTGCCAAATCTATGGCGGAAGATGATTGAAAGGTGTCCCTCAGGACAGTGCCAAATCTATGGCGGAAGATGATTTGAAAGATGTCCCTCAGGACGATGCCAAATCTATGGCAGAAGACGATTGAAAGATGTCCCTCAGGGCAGCGCCAAATCTATGGCAGAAAATGATTAAAAGGTGTCCTTCAGGACAACGCCAAATCTATGGCAGAAAACGATTGAATGATGTCCCTTAGGACGGTGCCAAATCTATGGCGGAAGATGATTGAAAGATGCCCCTCAGGACGATGCCAAATCTATGGCAGCAGATGATTGAAAGATGCCCCTCAGGACAATGCCAAATCTATGGCAAAAGATGATGGAAAAATGTCCCTTAGGACAATGCCAAATCTATGGCGGAAGACGATTGAAAGGTGTCCCTCAGGAGAATGCCAAATCTATGGCAGAAAATGATTAAAAGATGCCCCTCAGGACAATGCCAAATCTATGGCAAAAGATGATCGAAAGATGTCTCTCAAGACAATGCCAAATATATGGCAGAAAACGATTGAAAGATGTCCCTCAGGACGGTGCCAAATCTATGGCAGAAGATGATTGAAAGATGCCCCTCAGGATAATGCCAAATCTATGGCAGAAGAGGTTGATGCCAAATCTATGGCATAAGATGATTGAATGATGTCCAAGAGGACGATGCCAAATCTATGGCAGCAGATGATTGAATGATGTCCCTCAGGACGGTGCCAAATCTATGGCGGAAGATGATTGAAAGATGCCCCTCAGGACAATGCCAAATCTATGGCAGCAAATGATTGAAAGATGCCCCTCAGGATAATGCCAAATCTATGGCAGCAGATGATTGAAAAATGCCCCTCAGGACAATGCCAAATCTATGGCAGCAGATGATTGAAAGATGCCCCTCAGGACAATGCCAAATCTATGGCAGAAGATGATTGAAAGATGCCCCTCAGGACAATGCCAAATCTATGGCAGAAGAGGTTGATGCCAAATCTATGGCATAAGATGATTGAATGATGTCCAAGAGGACGATGCCAAATCTATGGCAGCAGTTGATTGAATGATGTCCCTCAGGACAGTGCCAAATCTATGGCAGAATGTCAAAAAGTCGTGTTGACAAATATGATAGATGAAGGCGACCATAAGAGGTCGAGGCTAGAAAGTGAGACCCGCGTTTCGACATTTGACAACAACGATGATTGATTTTATTTTTTTTGAAAAACAGAGGACATGTTCGAGTACCCTTTCTGTTTTACTGTGTTTGGCCAACGGGGTGGTATTTTCAGGACTTTGGGATTTGGGATGGAGTTTGTCTTTGGATGGAAATTGGGTTTGAGCTGAATCCAGGGCTTGAGCTGGAGTTGGTTTGAGTTTGACTTTGATCAGGGCTTGAGTTTTGAGCATTCATGCCCCAGTCTTGATATGCTTGCTATGATCGATGACATTGACCTAATGTGCATGCCCCAGTGAGTGACAGACCTTAGCTTTGATTCTTTTCTTTGATTCCACTGATAGTTTCGGCAACCAATTTTATCATGAGTGCAAGCGTGGGTTCTTTCATGTATTGGAATTTCTCTCACGAGTTGGGACTTCAAAATCAATATGACTTGACTAGACACATGACCTTGTGTGAATTTGGACAAGGCTTAGATGACTCAAAAGACAAGAAAGACCATTTATGAGAGGACTGACTCTCTATGATGATCTTGACTGGATGAGGAGTTTGATTTGACTCAACGAGAAACTTGATTATTTGAGTGTTCGAAGAATGGCAAGCATGCCCCACAATTGACGTTTGAAATTGTCATGATAAAATCAAGTTTCGATGATTTTCCCCATTGGGGTTTTGAAATTGTTTTAGCTCCATCAAGTGATGCTCATTCAGGATTTTTTCTTTTATCTTGTTTTGTTAAAAACACGAGAATTTTTACCACGAACTGTGCCCCAGGTTGCTGATAACAATCCATGAATTTTGAAAATGCCCCAGCTTGGATTTTGCGGGATTCATGAAATGTCTTGCCTTGGTGCTCCTTCTTGTTTTCTCCTATTGTCTAGGATTTTTGTTAGCAAGTTGTGTTTTCCAATCTGAAAGGACTTTATCTGGGTTGTAACGTGGCCGAGGTTTGGCTTAACAAAGAAAGGATAATAGGCTCAAGAATTTTCATTTTCTTTGGGTTTCGAGAGCTAGCAGCTATCTTGAATATTTTTGTGCCCTTTTGCTTTTGATGGGCGCCTTCTTTCACTTGATTTGCTTCACGCTTTGTTGTGCCGATGTGTTTGGCACTGTCATTCTTGATGCTTTGAATTTTGAGCTTTCTCTAATTCTTCTTCGATGTTTTGCATCTCATTGTGCCCATGTATATTGCATTTTTACGCTTTGAATTCTGATGCACCGATGATAACTATGTGTTTGGCACATTTGTCTTCCTTATTTCACCCCAGTGTGGGGGGATAGCTGCTTAGCTAGGTTCTTTCAAAGAAATTGATTTAGGCTCAAAGGGGGTATCAATGGATATATATCTTCAAGCGTTTGATAAAAGAAAAGAATGCCTTTCGTCATTTTGAATTGCACAACTTGATAACTGGATCCCAGATGCAAGTTAAGAGACTTGTGTGCCCTAACTTTTGCCTAGATCACATTTTGAGGTTTCGATCTAGCGAGCTTTTTCTCGGGCCAAGGCATTGCTTCTCGACGGCGCCAGGGAGTGGTCCCACGAAATTCTTCTTCTTGCAATGGCAAAGTATCTCGTGTTTTGATTCCTCAATTGATGGTGAAAAACTATTCAAGTTAAGGGATTATCACAAAACGCGAGTTTATTATCACAATTTCAATGCAAGAAGCTTGACGTTGAGTTCAAAAGACGAAACGGACTGACAAAAGATTGACACGAAGGATCATGACCGAATTTTGAGATCGACTCGAATGAATATGATCAGGCCTCAGGATGAGGCTGCCTACGTATCCTTCTTGCAAAGGAATCAGGTCATAACGTAGTTCGGGCCTACAAAAGTGACTCTCTTTTTGGTTTTTCTTCTTTGACTACAAACTTGAATTTGAAAACATACAGACACGAAAGCATGAAAGACTCGAGGTACAAACTGACTCGAAATCGACTTGAAGAAGACTCGACTTGAAACTTAAAAGGTTTCCAGACTCGTGAGAAATTCCATTCATGGATTGACTTTACTGCACTCAAAACCCTCCTTCAGACCCGAGATTCGACAATGGGATGCTTTCGTCATCAATTAGGTCTTGGATCTTGTGACGAAGACGGTGACAGTCATTCGTAGCGTGACCGGGCATTTGGTGGAAAGTGCAGAAGGCATTGGGGTCGTCAGTATTTTCGAGGATGCCCAACTGAACGGCTTCTTCGACGGCCAGGCCTGTTTCGAAGAATGCCTTGAAGTCGGAAGAGGTTTGAGCTAGGATCATGTGCTTGGCAAGCGTGGGCTAGAGATTTCGGACAATCATCCGAATTTGATCTTTCTCAGAGGGTTTCTCCTTCATCTGAACAGTCTTTGCTCCCTATCTTCGGACAAAATCCATGAAAGACTCCTTTGGTTCCATTTTCGTTGATTCCAACTCTCGGGTGGTGACCTCAAGTTGGATGTTGTAGTCAAACTGGGCCACGAAAGCCTCACAGATGTCTTCCCAAGATTTCTTCTTTGTTATTTCCAAGGCAGTGAACCAGTGCATGGCATGCCCAATTAGTGTTTGAGGGAACATTTGGGCCATAGCATCTTTCTCCACACCCCACATGGAAAGTGCCCCAATGTAGCCGATCAGGTGTGCTTTCGGGTCACCGGTTCCGTCAAACTTAGCAAAGTCGATTGGCTTGAATTTCTTGGGTAGTCTGGCATTTGGAAAGAGGCAGAGTTCGTCGATGCCGAAACCAATTGAGGTTATTCTTTCGCTTCTGGCTAAGGACTGCTCAAGTTGGGCCAATTTGGCTTTGATGGAGGCCATTTCTGGGCTTTGGGGGTTTGGTTGAGGAGGTGGTTCATGATTATTTTCGAGGGGTGTTTCTGGATTTTGAGGAGGTGGAAGTCGTCTAGCAACCCCGGTTATCATGAGCATCAACTGGGTAATCTGGTTGTCTGTTCGCTCACCCATCTGTCGGATAGACGTTCGAATTTGATCCAACGCATTCAAATTCCTTGTTGGCTGTTCCCTGTTCAAATGCTCCCCATTCAAATTTTCCACCAGTTGTTCCATATCTTCCCCACAAATTCTGAGTCATGAGGGTATGGTTTTGCTGTAAGATGGATGGCCCAGTGCTGACAGTAACGCAAA
This sequence comes from Rhododendron molle, assembly GCA_025413875.1. Lineage (NCBI taxonomy): Eukaryota > Viridiplantae > Streptophyta > Magnoliopsida > Ericales > Ericaceae > Rhododendron > Rhododendron molle. Next base: position 19,157,990 of record CM046393.1, on the reverse strand, counting down.
AAAGTGAACTCAGAATATGCCCCTGTTGTGGTTTATTGAAAAAAAAACGTGTATGAATAAAAGAATTGTTATTCACATGTTGTCATTGTCGACTCAAGGGATCAAACTTTACGAATAGTTCCAACAGTCACGGGTAGGTCGATGTCAGGCAGGTTAAATTCCTCACGTTGGGAATCAGAGCCAATCTCCTTATCTAAGACCATCCGAGACAAAGCAATAAGACTGCTGGAAAATGCACTGAATTAGAGAGAGCCGCTCGGGCACGGTGAACACCGGAGTTATCTCAAACTCTGCGGATTTATGGTCTCCTAGACCTCGACTCAAGAAATGACAACCTATGAAGGATTGCTTTAGTCCTCAGAGATTCTTTTGAGTGTGTATCCTTTGATTAGGAGTAACAAGACTTGGGAGATATTAAGACAAATTAAGTCTTCAACATTTTTCACCAGAAATTTCTGTTTTGGTTTCAAAAACCGTTTCGCGTAAATGACATGATACCGTAACCGGAGTGGCGTCAGTGGCATGGTGCCATTAGCCTAAGCGGTGTAAGTGACTTCGCACTATAACCTGGGTGGTGTGGGTATCACGACATTGTACCTAATTGTTTCGTTAATCTTCATTGAATCCATGATTGAAAAATGTATTAAAGACTTAATGAATTTCGATACCTCTAAAACCTCATCGTTCCAAGGACTAAATAATTCCGACAACGTGCCTTTAAAAAGCACGACTCTTCATCGGTCCAGGCAATCCTAAACAAGCTGCGGGAGCGAGTCTAAGAGTTCTACCCGAAAGCAAATGGACAGGATAAGATGCAAGGTGCGATGTGCAAGCGGGATAAGATTACGGTCTTTCGAAGGTTGCCTCATTCCTCAGAATTTCTTTTAAGGTCTATCCTTTATTTAGAACGACAGGTTCTACGAGATGTCAAAATAAACTAAGTATTCGACTAGTGCTCATTTGAAATTTCAATTTTGAACTTGGAATAGACTGGTATAGACGACGTGAAACCACAACCAGAGTGGTGTCAGTGGCATGGTGCCATTAGCCAAAGTGGTGTAAGTAAAGTGAGATCACGGCGTCGTTTCCTGTTATTCCTTATTCTCTGTTGAATTTTCGATTAGGCATTAGTCAAGGACTTAGCATATTTTGATTTCCCAAAGTCTTATTGCTCTAAGGACTCATGTAGTTTAGACAACGTACACTGGGGTGCACGACTCTTCATCGGGTCTCGGCAACCTTCCACAGACGGCGCAAGCAAGTCTAAGAAGCACAGGACTTGAAATTGAATAGACCGACAGCATGATGGCATGACTAGGATGAAATGCATGGTGAGATGCAGAAAGCAGTAACATGTAGGTAGGATATAGCACATAATTCCTACCCTGCGGGTCCTTGTCCTAGTTTGGAAGGTTCTATTGCTTTCTACACATGTATAAAGGCCTGTTTTGGCTTGAAGAGGGTTCCCCAGACTAGAGTCAAAGTATACCTCCCACTATTGAGCATACACCCAATAATGGTACAAACGGTAGGGATGACTCATCACGGTCGAGGGTTGCTGAGCATTCCGGGATTCCCCATCACCGGCAAGCCGGGTAGGATTGCCGAAACGCAACAGCGGGGTTGAACAGAATATATGTACAAAAGATAGACAATGAAACAAAATATTTGAAAATCCCACAAACATTTTTCAAGCTTGGCTCACAAGTTTAATTGATATTCAAGAAAAGCGGGCCGTTTTATCAACAAACCAACTTTTTCTCAAGTATCAATTAAACATCCCCAGTAGAGTCGCCACTGTGGGCTACCACAGCCCAGGGTGGTTTCGGGGCGGCCCATTAGGAAACGCTACGCCTTTTAGAATCGATTTGAAAAAGTTTGAAGAGTCGCCACCCGGATTTGTGGTTCGCCACCCGAGAAACTGTTTTGATTGAAAATGATTGATTTGAATTGAAAACCAGAGATTTGAAAAAGAGTTCAGAAGCCACATTACGAGGGGGGAAGGGATTTACGGCACCCCCCTCGCCCGATTCGAAATCGGTCTCTACTAAACACTTGTGGAATTTTTCAAAAGGGATTTTGTTTCATTAAACCAATAAGCAAGTATCCACAGTTATAACACATAAGAAGTGCATGCACGTGCATGTGTACAGGGGTGACAGAATGGGCATGCATGATATTACGAGATGATTGAAAAAGTGGAACCCTATCACTGGATTCACTCTCGAGCGCTCGGGAATGGTCCTGAGCGCTTGGGAGTGCTAGAACCCCAATCCTGCAAGTTTTGTTAGTGCCAACAAGACATAATGCTAAACTATCAACTGAAGTACTATTAAGTACACTACTGGCTCAGCATAGAATTTGTAAGATTGAGACAGGCCCTTAACCTTTTAGATCATGCATCCCTGCCTCAACAAAATTAGATCTACAAGTTTAAAAGGGTAAATGGGTACATTTATGCATGCAGAAAGTCAGAAAATATAACAAACTGGGGGAAATGGGATGCAATGGCATGCATGCACTCAGCGCTCGGGAACGGTTTGAAGCGCTTGGGAGTGAGCTGCACACCAGCTTGGTTTCAAACAAGAAATGGCACTGTTTTGACTTGTGAACGCCCTTGTTTTAAAGAAAATCATCTTTTAAGTTTAAAGAAACCTTATTCTTGCATGAAAATTTGTGAGAGATGTTTCTGTTTTGGGAAAATTGATTTCCTGTGCATGCATGTCAAGATGAAATCATTTTACTGAAGAATGCAACTCACCCCCAGCCTGTTGTGTGCCAAAGTGCCATGCATGGGACTGGAAACAGTCCCGAGCGCTCGGGAGCACTCTCGAGCGCTCGAGAGTGTTTCCAGTAGGGGTTTTAAGAAAACATTTTTTTTTGTGCACCCATTGCTCTTGTTGTTAAACCTAAGATCAAAGGAACTCACAACCAGTATGAAGAACTGGTATGAGCCCTTGATCCCCCTCAGAAAACAGAAAGGCTTGAAAAGCCTTGTATTATACCTTTTTCTTGTTGCTTGGACTATGCTTCTTGGTCTGTGCTTCTTGGACTGATTTGGATGCTTGAAAATGCTTAGAAAACAGTAGGAAAATGGAGTAGATGAACTAGAGATTTGAGGCTCTTGAAGCACTTGAAGATTGTTTGAAAATTTCCTTTGAAAACACAAGTTTTGGAGAATATTTGAGGGAGGTTTAGAGACTGGTTTTTGGCTGCAGAATGGGGAGAGAGAGAGACTGATTTCGTGCCCTTGGGGGTGTAGAATGAAGGGGGTATATATAGGGGTGAAGAAAATAGGATTTTAGCTTGAAAATCAAATGAAAATGAAAAGAAAAAATGTTTTGGGGAGGGCAAAAGGCATCATGAGATGCTCTGCTGGCTCAGGCAGGCCTGGGGTATGCAGGTTTGAACGTTGAACGAGTTGAAAAGCTTGAAAAGCCATGGTCAAAGCCAAGCTCAACGTGCATTGGTCTGTCAGCACTCCCAAGCGCTCTAGAGTGGTCTCGAGCGCTTGGGAGTGGCTGTCCCGAGCGCTCTAGAGTGGCAGCCCAACTTCAGAAGGGCGCCACGGAACTCCCGAACTCAGTTTTGGGTGTTTTTCGAAGCGTTGGAAAGGTCGTTGAGTCATCTTTCTAACCCAATTGGTTTCATTCAAAGTTATTTTATATGCCAGAAAGTGCACCCATTTTGCCCTCAGGGTGTCGGAAAAAGAAGAGTTTTGGTTTGAAAAAGTCCAAGAAGCATCGTTCCAGCTTTAGCCAAGTCCTATTTTGATTCATTTTCATCATCGGGGAGCCGCGAGGGCACAAATTAAGGATAATTAATTGGTCCAAATTGGGGTGTCTACACCGTGCCTACGATAATACGCGCCATGATGTTTTAGGGACAGTCAACTTAGAACTTACAACTGGCAAGTTTAAAACCACTGTTGAATTCTATGTATTGGAAATACCTGCATCGTTCAATCTCCTGTTAGGAAGGCCTTGGCTTCATCGCACCGATGTCATGGGTGTGCCCTCAACGTTGCATCAGAAACTCATCTTGGGTTTGGATTCTGGAACCCTGATCATCCATGGAGACTCAGGTATTCGTCCGCACTCCGAGGACAATTCCCCGCTACTAGAGATTATGCATGGGGAGGAAGATATTGCCATGGGGGGCTTTGCAGTTATGACCTCGAAAGTGTGTACCATCGGGGCCGAGGACGGCTTCTTGGTGAGTTCCGCAGCGCTGGAAATTATGAAACGGATGAAATATCTGCCGGGCATGGGTTTGGGACTTTATGCTCAAGGAGTCCCCGAGTTCCCTGAATTCCCTGGAAGTAACGAGCGTTTTGGTTAGGATATAAGGCCAAGAAAAGCGATCCAGCAAAAAAGTGGCGTGATTGGGGCCGTGCAACGGAGATGAAATTGAAGGAGAAGGAGGCGCTGTACCAAGGAGAACCTGAGCCCTTCGTGGACCTCGAAACAAAAATGAAGTATCCTGGCTTCGAGATCTTTGCCAATGATACATGGGAGAGTGATGAAGAGGCTACGAAGGTAGAGGAGCTATCTGAGGCATTTGACTGGCTGGGGGCTTTTCGTTTGGGCAGTCTCCAATTCTTGTTCGAGGGCGAGGAATCAGGGGGTATGATGCAAGATCCTGCTGTGCTGATGCTTGGAGATGAAGAAGAAGTTGAAGACCCTTCCAAACTCATTGTGGAGGCTGTAGGCGTTTATGATAATTGCACTTTTGTACCACATGTAACTCGCACTCACAGCACCTGCACTGAGTCTGAGTCTGAGTCCAAGTCCGACACTGACTCGTTGTCTAGCACAGAGTCGGAGTTTGTGCCCATCGGCCCTCCACATCGTAGCTTTTACTTTGAATTCGAGTCAACCGCTGTATTCCCCACATCTGCTGAACTGGTTAATGAAATGGATGACGTTTTCGCTTACTTGTCGATTTTTGAAATAAACTGTTTGGACCCCGACGATGAAGGAATAGATCTTGATAGGGACATCCCCAAGGAGATCCGTTCCCTCATCGATCGCGAAAACGAAAGGCATGCTCAGCCTTTAAAAGAAGAAGTAATCTCCATAAACTTGGGTGATGAGGGGAACCCTCGATTGGTTCAGGTCGGTTCCGGGCTGTCCCCCGTTGAGCTTCAAGAGCTCACAGATTTACTAAAAGAATTCAAAGAAGTTTTCGCTTGGTCCCATGCGGACATGCCCGGAATCGACCCGGAAATAGTCGAGCACAGAATCCCTCTCTACCCTGACGCGAAACCCGTTAAGCAAAAACTAAGAAGAATGCGGCCCGATTGGGTATTGAAGATAAAAGAAGAGCTCACAAAACAAATCGACGGTGGTTTTAATCGTGAACGGAGTACCCCACTTGGGTAGCCAACATCGTTCTGTCCCCAAAAAGGACGGAAAAATCGAGTGTGTGTCGATTTTAGAGATCTGGAACAAAGCGAGCCCTAAGGGCGATTTTCCATTGCCGCATATAGACATGCTTGTTGATAACACCGCAAGGCACGCCCTACTATCCTTCATGGACGGCTTCTCGGGTACAATCAGATTCTCCTACTCCAGAAGATCAGGAAAAGACCACATTCATCACTGAGTGGGGGACATATTGCTATCGGGTTATGCCTTTTGGGTTGAAAAATGCCGGTCCTACGTATCAGAAGGGTGCTACCACACTGTTGCATGACATGATTCACAAGGAGGTCGAGGTATACATCGATGACATGATAGTAAAGGGAAAGGAACGGAAAGACCATCTCCCAGCATTGAGAAAGTTTTTTGAAAGAATTCAGAAGTACAGGATGTGGCTCAATCCACAAAAGTGCACTTTCGGGGTCACCGCTGGCAAAATGCTCGAGTTCATGATCACAACCAGGGGGATCGAGGTGGATCCTACTAAGATTAAAGCCATTCTCGAGATGGAGCCACCTCAATCCGAGAAGGAAGTCCGGTGTTTCTTAGGAAAGATTCAGTTTTATCAATCGATTCATTGCCAAGCTGACTCTGACCTGTGAACCGTTGTTTTGTCTGCTCAAGAAGGATGTGAAATTCGAGTGGAATGACAAGTGTCAAAAGGCTTTCGAAGCAGTACGAGCTTATCTTCAGAATCCGCCGATCTTGATGCCACCCATTCCGGGAAAACCTTTGATCCTATACTTATCTGTCACGCCCTCATCAATGGGATGCATGCTGGCACAAGAGGGAGATGATGGGGTTGAAAGGGCAATCTACTACCTGAGCAAGAAGATGGTCGGAAGCGAAGAGCGTTACACTTCATTGGAGAAGACATGTTGGGCGCTGGTATGGGCCACGAAGAAATTGAGACACTACATGCTGTCTTACTCGGTGATACTGATTTCTCGGATGGACCCTCTCAAATATCTATTCGAGAAGCCAGCACTTACCGGTAAGTTAGCACGTTGGTTGCTTTTATTGGCCGAGTTTGAAATCAATTACGTCACCCGCAAGTCAGTGAAAGGAAGAGCAGTGGCAGAGTTTTTGGCAGATCGCCCGATCGAGGGGCCAGAACACACGGAGTTTCGATTTCCCGACGAAGAAGTAATGACTACCGTCAATGAAACATGGACATTGTACTTCGATGGAGCTGCGAACCAGAAGGGTTTTGGGATTGGCATACTGCTGGTCTCGCCTGAAGGGTCGCACATTCCCCTTGCTTTCAAGTTGAACTTCGAAGTCACGAAACGAGGCGGAGTACGAAGCATGCATTGTGGGGATGGAAGCCGCATTGGAAATTGGAGTCAAAGTACTAGAAGTTGTTGGGGATTCTAATCTGGTTGTGTCACAAGCAAACGGAGAATGGAGAGTTAGGGACGAAAAGATGAAACCGTATCATCAGTAGCTCGATGAGCTCATCCCGAATTTTCAAAAAGTGACCTTTACACACGTCCCGAGAATGAAGAATCGCTTCGCCGATGCACTAGCAACTTTGGCATCCATGCTGGAACTCCCAATCGGGGTGAAGCTGAGGCCTGTTATGATTGAGCAGAGAGGAAAGCATGTGTACGACTACGTCATGAACATCGATGAGCCAAATGATGGCCTCCCATGGTTTCACGACATTTGGAATTTCGTCGAAAAGGGAGAGTTCCCTGCAGATTCAACCAAGAAGGATCGGATCGCTTTACAACGACTGGCGTCTCAGTACATCATCTGTGGTGGACAATTGTACCGACGATCTCCGTGCGGAGTCCATAAATTGTGTATTCACGGTGACGACACGAGAGCTACAATGGAAGAAGTTCATGAAGGTGTTTGTGCACACCACATGAATGGAATGATGCTGGCAAAGAAAGTTCTGAGGTTGGGTTACTATTGGTCGACTATGGAGACAGATTGCATTGAGTATGTGCATCGATGTCATAAATGCCAGACTCACGCCAATCTTATCCACGTCCCACCCTCGGAGTTACACTCAATGGCGACACCATGGCCGTTCTCCGCCTAGGGCATCGATATCATCGGAAGGATCACGCCCGCGGCTTCTAATGGTCACAGGTTCATCTTGGTAGCGGTCGATTATTTCACCAAGTGGGTTGAAGCAGCTTCGTACAAGACTCTGACGGCAGTTCAAGTGGCTCACTTCATCAGGCAAAACATCATTTATCGGTATGGAGTCCCTCAAGCCTTCGTATCTGATAATGGTGTTCACTTCAAAAAAAATCCAAAAACGGCGTGGCGCTTCTTTTTCGGGCCGCCCCGAAATCACCCGGGGCTGTGGTAGCCCACAAGCCAATAAGACCATCAAGTCGATCCTCGAAAGGACTGTCGAATCAGCCAGGAATTGGCACGAGCAGCTGCCACTAGCTTTGTGGGGATACCGGACGTCTATCCGCACACCGACAGGGGCAACACCCTATTCCTTGGTGTATGGTATGGAAGCCGTTCTCCCCATCGAGCTGGAAGTTCCATCGCTCAGAGTCATGGCTGAACAAGGAATAGACGAGGACGAATGAATCAGTGGAAGGTTCGAAGAGCTCATGTTGTTTGACGAAAGGAGGCTGCGAGCATTGTACCACATTCAGGATTATCAGCGGAGAATCGCCCGAGCATTCAACAAGAAGGTGTAGTCGAGGGACCTGCAAGAGGGGGATATGGTAGTCAAGGAGATCCGTGCTCCGGTTTTCGATTTGCGAGGGAAGTTCCGACCAAAGTGGGCGGGACCGTACATCATCAAGACTATCCTTTCCGGAGGAGTGGCATCAATCATCGACCTCGACGGCAACGAATTTTCGAACCTTGTCAATTTGGATCAGCTTAAATGATATTACCCTTGAGAGAGCTCACTAGGCCGAAAACCGCAAGGGCGGGCGGTCCCAGGCAAAAATTAGAGCAAGCCTGCTAGGTCGAAAACCCACGAGGGCGGCCTAGGCAAAAGTTAAGGCAAAAAGTCAAAGAGAGCTCGCTAGGCCGAAAACCCGAAAGGGCGGTACTAGGCAAAATTTAGAGCGCAAAAAGGAGAGCGATAATACCCGAGCGAACCCTAGCCCGAACTACGTATGGGCATGATTCCCTTTCTTAAGGGATACGTAGGCAATCTCACTCTGAGGTTCGGTCCTAAATTTCAAAATCAAATCTAAATTGACAAATCAATATACTTTCTTTCAAGGCGCATGTGATTAACGAACCGAAAGGGGGAAACCCTTAATCAGTCGATTTTATTCAGATTACTTCTTTATTACAGGCTGAGCATGAAAAAGGAAAAACACACAACGTGACCTAACTTTTATTTCAAAAACTGGCAAAGTAAGCTTTTAACCCCTCTTTGCTTCCACATCTCTCCTTAGCCATTTGCAGTGCCTTCCGGTTGAAGCGATTGAGAAAAGTGGATCGAATCACTTGGCTCAGTCCTGCGGGCCTCCCACGTTCGAACATAGTTCTGAAGGCCCGGAATGGTGAAGGGAGGGAGACGAAGCACTTCGGATCCTTGCGGCGGCACTTCCTGGCTGAGCCCAAGCTGACTGTAGACACCCAATTTTGGACTTGCCAGAATAGTTTATTTATGGTCTTTGATTCCTCGATGATGATTAGTGGTCGAGAACATCCTAAGTTGATGGTGTGTTTGAGCTCTGAGCATTCCGAACCTCGTTCAAACCCTTTCAAAGCCCTTTTCAAACCCTTCGAGCCAGAACCGAATGGCCTCAACAAAACCCTGCTCCAGCACGCTGGTGATCAACTGACGCACGCTGGTGCAGTACCACGTGTCAGTCATCAAGCATGGAACCAGTTTCCAGTGGCGCACGCCAGTCCCTCCATGGCGCACGCCAGTCAAACCCAGTCAAATCACATTTTCTGCAGCCACTTGCCCGAGACTTTTGTGCCACCCTGACGTGTGCTACAACCCTCCTGATGATTACTTTGTCCAGAGCTGTTCCCTGCTCTCCCACAAAATCTCCCAAGGCAAGTCCCATGCATTTAATGCATGGGAGGCTCCCCTCTTCTTGGAAACCAAACAAGGCCTTAGGCCTCAACCGATCAGCTGGCCAGCCTATATATACCCCCCTTGCATTTATTTGCAAGGGGTTACACTCATAGATAGCTTCCAAAGCTTTCTCCCTCTCTTCTCTCTTGTTTTCCTTGTTCTTCTTTCATCCATTGAAAGACAAAGCAAGGAAGATCAGTCCCTGGCCCTACATTTTCGTTCTCATCCTTCATCCATCCCTCCATTCCAAGTTCAAAGCTCAAACCATTCATCAATCTCAGTATACCACCTTTTGTTCTGGAAATCATTTCGACCCATGAGGGGAGCTAGCAGAGCCTAGGCTGGTAATCAATACCAAGCATGATCTCAAAGCTAGCAAATAAGCAATGTCGTAGGAGGATAGATGGCGCACGCCAGTCCCCTCTAGCCGTGCGCCGGTCATGGCTGCATGGCAGGGTTGGTGTGGGGATCATCGATCACCCTCATTTTACTTTCTTTTCATTCTGATCACCTTTTAGCATGCTAAAAACCAGTTACAGCTTTCCATACTTTAGAACTGTGTAGTTAGTTGTCTATTTTAACTGCGTAGTAAGGCCCCTGGGATCTTTCTGGTCGTGTTCCAGAGCCCAGATGAAGCAAAGCCAAGCACTGGACAAAAAGGGAAACTGGCGCACGGTGTACTGTGGCTTGCGTGCGCTAGTGTTCGTGTGTTCCAGTGGCTGGCCCTTGCTTCTCAGTATAGTTCTGGCCTCTGTTTAATCCCGCAACTCTGTTTATGGGGTTTTTAGTCCATTTATTTCTGTTTGATGTGTTGCTGTGTTCTGTAACTGTACATATGCCGCTATATCAACTGCGTGATTTGTCTTGGGTGTGCACTGGTCCATTCCAGAGCCCAGAGGGTTGAGTTCAGAAGCTGTGAGTTTGGGCCCACCGGCGCAAGCCAGTCCTGTGGTGGCGCACGCAGGGTTCACTTGTATGCGATGCTTTGGCTAGTGCATACAGTCTATTCTGCGTGAATCATGCAGGCAGTGTGTTCCAGTTCGTCCAAAATGCTCACAGAAGCGCTTGTTCTCAATCTATTATCATTATTCATATGCTATTCACCTTATTTTGCCATGTAAGTGCAACCTGCCATTTGTTAATCCCCATTAACTGTTCCCCCGCCCTAACTGGCTGAAAATGATTAAAAGAGAGAAAGATGCAAATGTTTTACAAAATGCCTGAGTAGAGACCGATCTCCGGATTGGGCGAGAGGGGTGCCATAAAACCCTTCCCCTCTCGTAACCTGGCTCCCGAACCTTAGATATCGAAGGTGACGACGGTCCAGTCTGAAAGCTTTTTTCAAATCTAACAAACGTGAAAAAAAAGTTTTCAAATCGGTTTCTTGGGTGTTTTTCCGCAAAACCCGAGTGGCGACTCTCTCAAAACAGCATTTCATCATGCTTTCAAACAAAAGGGCGCAAACCGAACTTTTCGCATACCAAAAATGCGGGATTTTTAGGGGCGTGTGTCCACAGTGGCGACTCTGCTGGGGATCATTGCATTGATTGAAATTTGGAAATTAATACATACTTGAACAATTTTCAAAAAGCCTGTCAAAACAGTACGCTCCGCGCTGCTGAAGAACGGAATGGTAGCGTAACAGGGTTTTACATCCGACCAAACCGAATTGGGGCTTTTACTGTTGTTCACTTTTTACGTAAGTTTTTCCAAATTTTGATTAATAAAAGTGAGCCAAGCTTGAAAGAGGCATCTTCCTAAACATTGTGTTTCTCTCTCTCTCAAAATCATTCATTGGCACTCTCCATTTTGCATTGGTGTTACTTAGCCCCGTTGAGGTGTTTTGGGTAACCGGCACAGTATACTGGAGCCCGGGGTCCTCGAATGCCCAACAACCTTAGACGATGATGAGTCGTAATACCATTCGACCATTGCTTTGCTATATGCATTGCTTTGGGAGGTATACCGCGGCTTTAGTCAGAGGAACCCCCTTTAAACCAAAACCGGCCTCTCCATGCGTACAAAGCACTAGAACCTATCAACCTAAGACAGGAACCTGCAGGGTAGGATTACTTGCATCTAACCCCCAAAAACTGTCTATGTGTTGCTGCTTTCCTTATCGCATGCCTGTACATACATTCATAACGTTCTGCGTAGGAGCATGCTAGGGCGGCTTTTAGGTCTGTTTGTCTGGCAAGTCTATCTCGTCCTTGTTTGGATGCCGTTTGGACCGATGACGAGTCGTGCACCTTGATGATGCGCGTTATCAACCTTTCAAATTCCTTGAATCAATAAAAACTTCGAGAAATCGAGACCTTCTAAGTCCTTATCTAAATCTAATCAAAGTTTCAAACAGAAATCTGTGAACTATGAAGAGCATGCCATGATACTTGCACCGCTCCGGTCACAAGTGTTAAACACTTACACCATTCAAGGCTCCGGCATAGTGCTGCTTACGCCACTTTGGTCATGGTATCACGACATCCTTATCAAGTTGTTCCATTCCAAATTTTGAAACTTTGAGAAAGGAATAGACGGAGACTTAGGCTGTTTTGACATCTCTTAGTTTTAGTCGATTCAAACAAGGATGCACTGTCGAAAAGAAATCCGAGGATCACAGCGTCATCCTAAAACTTCGCGAGATGGACTTGTTTGCTAGTTGTAGAGTATAGGAGGACACCGACGACGTCTACGTGTGCATTGCATTCTAACTGTTGCAGGAACATCACTGAGTTCTCATTTCTTTGCTGTCCAAAGCTCTAGGCCATTTCACCAAAGAGAAGAGCCAAACCTACTTGGGAGTATCTACTGGGGCTTTTGCAAAGGCTTACAAGGCTTGTCACTCAATCAAATACAGCGGCACCACCAGCACATCCAAAGCCATATTACCTTCCTCGACCATCAATCCAGAATGGCAGCACGAACAGAGTTGGCTGAGCTGAAGAAAGCTGTAGAGGAGCTGGGTCTCAAAATGGACAAACAAATGATCATGGTTCAGGGACTGGTTGACCTCGTTACCTCCATAGCCCCGCAACCGGATATGGGGTTAGTCAAAGAACCTCCTCAAGCCTACCACACTCCTCCAGTCGAAATCAAGCCTTGCACGAAAGACATGTTCAAAGATCTAGTTGAATTCCGTAAGGCAAGAGTCCACCCAGAGAAGGATGCTGAATCCTTGTCCGAAATCGGAGTTGAACGAAAAGGCGTGCACATTGACAAGGTCCGGCCTAATCCCAAAAGAGTGTGTTCCATTGATAGCGCAACGCTATACAGCGGTGGAGTGAGTAAAAGTTCCGCCAATCCTCGTCCCAATTGCAGAACCCGACCAAGGATCTTCTCTCACTTCCCTGTACCTTTGTCCTCAATTTATGAGAAGCTTCTCGAAGCTGGGTTCATCAAGCCACTCCTTCCAACTCCTTCGGCTCGAACATTCCCGGCTTCCCACAATCCTAACCTTTTCTGTACCTACCACCAAATGCCTGGCCATCTCACCGACGCCTGCTACCACCTTCGACATGCCATCCAAGATCTCATTGATAATGGCATCATCCCAGCCCCGCTCGCATCAAAGGCCAATGTCACCTCCAACTCCATAACTCAACATGATTCCAGCCCACATGTTAACCAGATATCCCTCATCTCCACTCGAATCAAGCCTAACTCCACCATGTTCAACCCAACTCTCGATATTATCCCAGCAAATCAAGCCAAACCAATCCTATCCATCCCATCCGAACCTGAGGTTAACCTGGTGGCTGTAGGTGGTGCAATTGAGGCCTTCTCTCCCGACACCTAGACTGATAGTAACGAAGAGTCCTCAAGGAGAAATTCAAGAGGAAACTTATTCAATCAAGGGAGAAGACTGACTGGCAGAGGTCTTTCACTCAAGGGAGTTTGGAGTTGCTGTTCTCCCAAGTGGGTTTGGTCGAAGATGCTGAAGAAGCTGAAGTGCTGATGCTTGGGCCCAACACTCTCGAAGGCACTACCCCTCTCATCGCGAAAGTTAAAAGTAGCTTTTAAATATTGCATTTTCAAACTGTGTCTAACTTGCATTGACGACGCGTCTGAGTTTGGCACAAAGTCGGTCGAGTCTAAGTCTAGCTCTGAGTCGGAGTTTGTGCCTCTTGGCCCTCCATGCCTTAACTTCTATTTTAGTTTGTGTCTTCTTTTGAACTTGGCAAACCCTGGGGCTTTTGTGATATGCATTATCCTACTTCTAAGTACTTCGTTGACTTTTGAATAAACTGTGTCGACCCTGACGACGAAGGGATAGATTTCGATGGGAACATTCCCAAGGAAATGTGTTCACTCGCCGAAAGGGAAGACGAAAGGCATGCTCAGCCTACTAAAAGAAGAAGTAATTTCAATAAACTTGAAAGATGAGGTAGACCCCCGAATGGTTCAAATTGGCTCAAAGCAGTCCCCAGAGGAGCATGGCGCTCGGTCAGACATGCTCGGAAAATTCATCAACGTATTGGCATGGATTCACAAAGATGCACTTGGCGTTGACATGCTCGGAAAATTCATTAATGTTTTGGCATGGTTTTACAAAGACACACCTGGCGTCGATCCTAAAATAAAGAAGTATCAAATCCCCTACTATCGAATGCCAAATCATAGTAAAGCAGAAGCTCTCAGGGCTCTGAGCCTCATACCATGTTCAAAGCAGCAGCAACGGCTTTCCATCGAGTACAAATCAGAAAGTGTACAAATGGCCCAGAGCAAGGCATGTCAACCAAAGCACTTTGAACCCTGTGTTATCAAAGCCGCGTTATCTGAGGGTGTAACCAAGAATCATCGATCTCTACGGCGACAAAATTCGATACATTGGTCACCAAGGAAATCCGTGCTCCGTTGTTTGACCCACGCGGGAAGTTTCGGCCGAAGCGCTCTGGGCCTTACATTATCAAGACCATCCTATCTGAGGATGCTCCTAAGCTCATCGATCTCGATGGCAACAAATTCAACACTCTAGTCAACCTGGATCAATTCAAGCGTTACTATCCCTGAGAGATGCTCGTTGGACTGAAAACCACAAGGGTGGGCGGTTCCAAGCAGAAGTTAAAGTAGTCTGCTAGACTGAAAACCTAAGGAGGCAGTCTAGGCAAAAATAAATAGGCAAAAGTCTAAAGCTCGCTAGACCGAAAACCTGAAAAGGTGGTTCAAGGCAAAAATTAGAGTGTAAAAGGAGAGGTAAAACACACAAGTGAACCTTGGCCTGAACTATATTTTGACCTGATTCCTTGAAAAGGGATACGTAGGCAGTCTCACCTTGAGACCCGATCATATTCTATCTACTTGATTCATGGTTTGACATTTTGAGATCCACGTCAAAGGTCGAGCGGAGTCGAGAACAAAGTCAAACCTTCATTGGAGCATCAGAAGGGGGAACCTTTCATCTTTCAACTTTAATGCAAACTACTACTTCAATTTCAAAGTTGAGCAAAAGCCTTAAAATAATTTGAAGCATGAAAAACAGAACAAAATGCTTGAGAAGCCTAACGGCTCACAGTTTATTTTAAGTTCAGCGAAGTCTAGTTTGAACAGTTGCAGCGGCTTTTCAGTTACGCGCGCTAGTTTGAGGCTCATGCACAGTTGTTCGAAGGGATGCGCATTGGTCTCAAACCTACGCGCGCTTCTTCAATTCTTGTAGCAGACAACAGTTGGCAGCCATCGCGCCTAACAACGATTTCGGACCTCCATGGGGTATTACAAGTTAAAACCAAGGTTTCGGGGCCTCGAATTGGTTTTAAGGGCTCTTGCCGAGTTTTGTCATACCATACACGTCATACGGACCTAATGTGACTGTATGGGGGTTTTGGTTTCAGTCCGGGACTTATATGAGTCATCTTTGGCGTCTGTTGTCCATTTTTGGGACATTTTTCCAGTTTTTTAATCCATTGTCATTTCGTGATATTTTTCTCGGTTTTATCATTTCGTGCATGCCATTATACATCTATTTGACCTTTTGCAAGTGTCAGTTTCACTTGTTTAGGGGATATTCGAGTTTGAGCTCATTAATGCCCAATATTTCATGTGTCAAAGAGCTTGCGCGTTATTTTGGGGCTCTTCGTTCCTTTTCATTCGAGCTAGGCAGGTTCGTACATAAACGCAGGTCTATTTGTCAACTCAGATCATTCGTCAATGCAAATTGGATATTAGCAATTGGTTTTAGGCTTTCTGTTATTAATTCTCCCAAAGAGAACCAATAAAACTAGAAAATTCAACTTTTATTTGCTACTAACAATATCCATGAAATAACAGTGGAACATCACACATGTCAAGGCTCAACGGCCCAAGCAAAAGCATATCTACGAGGCACATCCGCCCAGAAATCAAGGGGCGCACAGGCCCATGCTTCTCCTGCTAATGTCAACTAGGGCACGGTGGCCCGCTGCTAAGTCTATCTACATGGGCACGCAAGCTCAAACCTTAAAAGCAAAGGACAGTAAAGTAAAAAAGCTCAATGGTAGTCCTTAATGATAGAGTTCAGCCTCGTTCTCGTCGTTGTCGTCACTCCTGGACTCCTTGAAGTTCCTGGGGCTCCGCTCCCATCTTTCCCTTTTGAGGAGGCTTTCACTGACGAGGTTTCTCTCTCTCTTAGACTTCTCTTTTGAATCTCTGAAGACTCTTCGGCGCAAGCCGCCCTTTTCTGTGGACCTCTCTATCAACTGCACACCGCCAGTCGCTGGTTGTCTAATGCTCTCGTATCTTTAAGCTGGGGCTAAAGTGGCAGTGTTGCTCTATGTAGCTCTTGTGGCTGTGGTCATTTTAGGTCGTCATCCTCTAGAAGCTGCCCTAGTCTTCATCTGCATTTTCATTTTGCGCATTCAATTCAGTATACATGTCATTGCATATTGTATGTCAAATGTTGAAAGCAGGAAAAATCTATCAAATGTCAAAGCACTCTAACCCAGTATCGAAAGCAGCCGCTCAGTCGTTCTACAGCGACGTTTCGTCCGTCCTGAATGGCTACCTCTACTTTAGTCCAGCCTTTAGCACATCTTCCAGCAGTCTTATTGCTCTGCCTCAGATGGTCTTTGATAAGGAGATTGGCTCTCATTCCCAGCAGATGGAATTTAACCTACCTGACGCGACCTACCCGTGATTGATTGGTTTTCTTTGTGCCAAAGAAGGTTTAACCCCCAGCAATGACGGTCTATCTGTCTACAACTGTAATTATTTCCCCAGCAGCAGTCCTTCTTACCAATATCCATGCTATTTTTAAAGGGTAATCTCTCCTTGGGATACTTGAATCAAATCAACATGTCGTCCTTCTCAAATCAAATCAATCAACGATGATCAGCCATGTCATCTTTCAAATCAAATCAATCAACGACGATCAGCCATGTCGTCCTTCTCAACGATGATCAGCCATGTCATCAACGACGATCAGCCATATCGTCTTTCTCGACGATGATCAGTCACGTCATCAACGATGATCAGCCATGTCATCACCGACGATCAGCCATGTCGTCTTTCTCAACGATGATCAGCCATGTCATCACCGACGATCAGCCATGTCGTCCTTCTCAACGATGATCAGCGATGTCATCACCGACGATTAGCCATGTCGTCCTAATCAACGATGATCAGCCATGTCATCACCGACGATCAGCCATGTCGTCCTAATCAACGATGATCAGCCATGTCTATCACCGAAGATCAGCCATGTCGTCCTTCTCAACGACGATCAGCCATGTCGTCCTTCTCAACGATGATCAGCCATGTCATCACCGACGATCAACCATGTTGTCTTTCTCAACGATGATTAGTCATGTCATCAACGATGATCAGCCATGTCAGCCATGTCATCACTGACGATCAGCCATGTCGTCCTTCGCAACGATGATCAGCCATGTCGTCCTTCTCAACGATGATCAGCCATGTCATCACCGACGATCAGCCATGTCGTCTTTCTCAACGATGATCAGTCATGTCATCAACGATGACCAGCCATGTCATCATCGACGATCAGCCATGTCGTCCTTCTCAACGATGGTCAGCCATGTCATCACCGACGATCAGCCATGTCGTCCTTCCTAACGATGATCAGCCATGTCGTCCTTTTCAATGATGATCAGTCATGTCATCACCCCGATCAACGGTAATCAGAATATCGTCTGCATTCACACCCTCAATGACGATCAGAATATCGTCCGACCGATCCACAACAACGATCTGCCCGTCCAATCAGTCTACAATGCCGTCCGCCTAACCTGGTGCACATCGGTCAATAAGTAGCACATCGCCCAACAGTCTTATTGCTCTATCTCGGATGGTCCTTGATAAGGAGATTGGCTCTGATTCCCGACAAATGGAATTTAACCTACCTGACGCGACCTACCCGTAATTGTTGGAGCTCTTTGTGCTGAAGATGGTTTGATCCCCAGCGGCAATGACTTATCCGTTGCTGATTATTCCCCAGGAGAGTTCGCCTCACCATTCAATGATGGTCCACCTATCCTCGTTTCTCAACAGAGTTCAGACTCTCTTCCAACGATCTTGAGATGGTCCGCCTGTCTTCAATCTCTCAACGGACGATATTTTTAAATACACGTCTGCATTTTCTATTTCTTCTGGATAGCCTTGAGTGGGTGTCTAGAAAACCTTTGACGTTACTTGTACCAAGACAATGTTGCTCCAAGTGCCGTCATAGGGGGCTACTGTAGACACCCTATTTTGGACTTGCCAGAATAGTTTATTTACGGTCTTTGATTCCCCGATGATGATTAGTGGTCGAGAACATCCTAAGTTGATGGTGTGTTTGAGCTCTGAGCATTCCGAACCTCGTTCAAACCCTTTCAAAGCCCTTTTCAAACCCTTCGAGCCAGAACCAAATGGCCTCAACAAAACCCTGCTCTAGCACGCTGGTGATCAATTGTCGCACGCTGGTGCAGTACCACGTGTCAGTCATCAAGCATGGAACCAGTTTCCAGTGGCGCACGCCAGTCCCTCCATGGCGCACGCAGTCAAACCCAGTCAAATCACCTTTTCTGCAGCCACTTGCCTGAGACTTTTGTGCCACCCTGACGTGTGCTACAGCCCTCCTGATGATTACTTCATCCAGAGCTGTTCCCTGCTCTCCCACAATATCTCTCAAGGCAAGTCCCATGCATTTAATGCATGGGAGGCTCCCCTCTTCTTGGAAACCAAACAAGGCCTTAGGCCTCAACTGATCAGCTGGCCAGCCTCTCTCTCCCAGCCTATATATACCCCCCTTGCATTTATTTGCAAGGGGTTACACTCATAGATAGCTTCCAAAGCTTTCTCCCTCTCTTCTCTCTTGTTTTCTTTGTTCTTCTTTCATCCATTGAAAGACAAAGCAAGGAAGATCAGTCCCTGGCCCTACATTTTCGTTCTCATCCTCCATCCATCCCTCCATTCCAAGTTCAAAGCTCAAACCATTCATCAATCTCAATCCAAAGGTATACCACCTTTTGTTCTGGAAATCATTTCGACCCATGAGGGGAGATAGCAGAGCCCAGGCTGGTAATCAATACCAAGCCTGATCTCAAAGCTAGCAAATAAGCAATGTCGTAGGAGGATAGATGGCGCACGCCAGTCCCCTCTAGCCGTGCGCCAGTCATGGCTGCATGGTAGGGCTGGTGTGGGGATCATCGATCACCCTCATTTTACTTTCTTTTCATTCTGATCACCTTTTAGCATGCTAAAAACCAGTTCTTAGCTTTCTTTTTAGAACTGTGTAGTTAGTTGTCTATTTTAACTGCGTAGTAAGGCCCTTGGGATCTTTCTGGTCGTGTTCCAGAGCCCAGATGAAGCAAAGCCAAGCACTGGACAAAAAGGGAAACTGGCGCACGGTGTACTGTGGCTTGCGTGCGCTAGTGTTCGTGTGTTCCAGTGGCTGGCCCTTGCTTCTCAATATAGTTCTGGCCTCTGTTTAATCCCCCCACTCTGTTTATGGGGATTTTAGTCCATTTATTTATGTTTGATGTGTTGCTCTGTTCTGTAACTCTACATTTGCTGCTATATCAACTGCGTGGTTTGTCCTGGGTGTGCACTGGTCCATTCCAGAGCCCAGAGGGTTGAGTTCAGAAGCTGTGAGTTTGGGCCCACCGGCGCACGCCCGTCCTGTGGTGGCGCACGCAGGGTTCACTTGTATGCAGTGGCCTGGCCAGTGCATACAGGTCTATTCCTGCATGAATCATTTTGGGCCAATGTGTTCCAGTTCGTCCAAAATGCTCACAGAAGCGCTTGTTCTCAATCTATTATCATTATTCATATGCTATTCACCATATTTTGCCATGTAAATGCAACCTGCCATTTGTTAATCCCCATTAACTGTTCCCCCTCCCTAACTGGCTGAAAATGATTAAAAGAGAGAAAGATGCAAATGTTTTACAAAATGCCTGAGTAGAGACCGATCTCCGGATTGGGCGAGAGGGGTGCCATAAAACCCTTCCCCTCTCGTAACCTGGCTCCCGAACCTGAGATATCGAAGGTGACGACGATCCAGTCTGCAAGCCTTTTTCAAATCTAACAAACGTGAAAAAAAACGGTTTCAAATCGGTTTCTTGGGTGTTTTTCCACAAAACCCGGGTGGCGACTCTCTCAAAACAGCATTTCGTCATGCTTTCAAACAAAAGGGCGCAAACCGAACTTTTCGCAAACCAAAAATGAGGGATTTTTAGGGGCGTGTGCCCACACTGACGAAGGATGCGGAAGGGTGAATAGAAAGTGAAGCCTGTCAAGCCAGCCACAAACACGTGCGTTGAGCCCATGTTACTCACGGTCATCGCAGGAAGTCTCAGCCAATAGCACCGCCAAACGATGTCATCTTCCTCCGCAGATGCGAGGAAATTAGCCCAGTCATCTTCACTGCCGTACATCACCTGGAAAGGACGGTTCCATCCGCTTGCTCGATACCACCAGTCATTCACCGGAGGTATTAGCAAACTCAACTTGTCGCAGAGCCACATCTATCCAAAAAGAGAGAAAACAAGTAAGGAGCCAGATAAAGCCTAAACCGAGCGTCGAGGTAAAAAGAATGTGAGAAATAGAAATAGGAGAGCTGAGTGAGGTCCTTAACCTGCAGCAACAACGGGCTACCACCAAAAACCCTTGTGCGACCTGTATGGACGGCATCTAACCCCATCAAGGTTTCCGCAAGAACCAAGGGAGCAACGTCCTTGCGAGCCTCGATCTGAGTAGCGACTCCAACCAATAGAGAACTGGGCTGGCCAACAGAAGGAACCAGCAGGAAGGCCGCCAAGAGACAAATGCAGCAGGCCATCATCCGGCGACCTTGATACTCAAAGTCCGTCAAGTCTTCAGGAGGACTGAATTTCTCGTACAGCTGCATGATGTTGATGGCATTACCCCGGGTCAGAAACTCAGCAACATTACCACTCACAACCATCTTAGTTTTTAGGATGTTCTTCATGCTCTCCCTAAGCATTGGAACAATTGGCTCGGTGGAGTCGTGGCTCCCCAGGTAGGCATGGAATTCCTCGACGGTGGGACTTAGCTCTTGAGAACCAAAGCGAAAGACATGCACTTCGGGATCCCAAAAGCGTACAGCTGCGTGCAGCAAGACAGGACGGATGGAACTTCTCGGAGATGCCTTAAAGCATAGAGGCGGTGCCCTCAGAAATTCAGCCAATCGATGCCTTCAAGGCTATCCAACCAAGGCCGGAGCAAAGCTTGGTTCAACAAAGCCATGAGAAAAGGAAGTTTTGGGGAGAAGAATGATGGAATGGGATGAGAGTGACCTACCAAGGCAACTCCTGGTATTTATAAAGGCCTAGGGGAGACAGCATCTCTTCCCCACCAGCCTTGGAGCTCATCAAGATCCACATTTTCAAAACCTTTTTCAAGATTCAAACCTTGGAAATCCAAAATAACCTTGGAAAAACACTAGTCTTGCTTTGGGAAGCCACTGACCCTTGGAAAACAGCTTAAGGAGAGTTACAAGGCGTTTGGGAAGTAAGCATGCAGAAGAGAACAACATGGTAAAGCTGGGAAATGGCCTTGGAAATGAACACTGATCTGCCAGTGACAGCAATCCCGAGTGCTCGGGAGTGAATTCCCAAGCGCTCCACAATACTCTTGAGTGCTCGAGAGTTCTGCAGCTTTGCAGCAGATTCTGGTTTCCAGGTTTTAGCCTCAACATAGCATCGTGACCTCAAAATACCAAGTTTAGCAGTTGCAACATGTTCTTATGGAAATACAGCGGTTTTGGTTATCTGTTTGTCCGAGAATTCGTGTATATTCCTTGGAAAACCTCAAAATCTCAATGATTTCTTTCCCGGCAATGTGTCAAAATTCGTGTCGAGAGCGTTTGGTCAAGTTAAAAGGTGTACGCAAGTCTTAACGTGTATTGGTGACTACGTGAAGCGGTCAAACGCACACCAAAGCTTACGGAATCAATTCTCACCTTCAAACGCCCCAATTTCATTGTTCATGGTCACGTTAGAGGCATATACCTCAATCAAATACTCTAGTGTCCCATTTTTGTGTCCGATCTTGGTCAAGTTTAGTCGCTACTCTCCTTAATGATCGCAAATTCCACATTAAGGGTGTTCCTGTCATTTCAAGTCGAATTTTGTGAATCAATTCAATTGTGTTAAGCTTTATTCTGTTTTAAGAGTAGCGGTTGAAATTCGCGTGCTCTTTGCCCTTCTTCAAAGCTAGACGAACATATTTCATAAAATACAATTCTTAAAGGGAGTGCAAACGAACGCAAATCGAGAAAAGCACAAACTTTCATAAATAAATGCGGCATTTACAATGAGTAAGGAAGGAAGTACAGAAGCTGGGGCAAACACACGCCCAATCCTATCTACCGGGGCACGCAGGCCCAGGAGCCACGACTACTCTGGCACGCAGGCCCATGCAAAAGAAAAGTTAGCAAAGCAAAAAGCCTAAAGCTCAGCCCAAGCGGATCCTCTTCTGCTGGCGTCCCTCGGACTCAGAGCTCTCAACGTCGTCCCCGTTGTCATCGTCGTCGTCGTCGGAAGGGCCTG
Source organism: Rhododendron molle (assembly GCA_025413875.1). NCBI lineage: Eukaryota > Viridiplantae > Streptophyta > Magnoliopsida > Ericales > Ericaceae > Rhododendron > Rhododendron molle. Next base: position 19,135,554 of record CM046393.1, on the reverse strand, counting down.
AGGCGGTACTTGAGTCCGTAGACCCTAAAGCTCGTGACTCGAGCGACTCCTCCGTCTCCTCCTCTGACTCCTCAGGAGTGGGTCTCCGCTGGGACGCTGCCCTAGGAATGATCTCGAACTGTCTCGCTTCCGTAGTGGACCGTGACACCCTCTGTGTGCCCCGGCCTCTCATGCTGGCAGAAGCGGGCAGGCTCGTGGTGTCCTGCGGCTGTGTCCTGGTCGAGCGTCGTGGCTGCACCTGCATATCATGAACATTCATTCATTCCATGTATATTTTAAATCCAATAAAATGTGTATGCATGCATTTTTCATACCTGAGGCGCAACGGGTAAAACGGGTGCTGGAAAAGGTCTAGTCTGGAGGGTCCTCCCTTTGGCACAGTCCTTCAGCAACTGGCGCATCCCCACCATCAGCATGATAGCCTTTTCCGCCCATTCTCGTGGCACCTGTGTAATGATTCAAAGGTCAAGACCATACGTACATAAGCAAGAAACACTTGAAGCATGAAAGAAGCGAAATTGTGTTATACCTGAGCAGGAAGCCGCATCAACGGTTGTGGGAGGCGTGGGATATCTAGCAACGCCCGGGCCCCAGAAGGATCTCTCACCCCAATCGTCCACTCCAATGTCGGCAACCCGACTGGAGCGGATGCCTCAGCTGTCTTCGGAACCTGCGAGCTGCCCTCGCCTCGACCTGAAGAGCTAGCACCTCTCCCAGCAGCAGGAGGTCTAGCACCTCGCCCCCTACCGCGTGAAGAGCGACCACGTCGGCCTCGTCCTCCTGTCTCACCTCCAATCTCACCCTCGGTCTCGTCTCCAGCCTCATCAACAGCCTCACCGCTGGCCCTCCTGGCCTCGGACTCTGCTATCCGCCTCTCCAGCTCCCTCTCCACTCCCAGGCTCGTGGCCAAGTACCTATCTCTGTACGTTGCATAGTCCAACGTGTGCCACAGATGCTTCTCCAAGTCGGTATCTGGCACCGCGAACCGCTCCAGCTCGGCCCATATATAGGTCTCGGTCCTCTGCACTCTTGGAGGAAGTGTCCCCGGCACGACGAACTCCGAAAGACCGAGTGACTGCCATGTCACCCGATCCCCCAAGTACCACTGCCAGCCCAGGGGGCACTCCAGCAAGACGCGGCTCCACGTGACCTCCCGGCTCTGCGGAAGGAAAGCAGCCTCCAGCCTCGCCCATCGGTCCTAGTGAACCTGCATGCAGTTGTTGTACATTAATGATCAAATTTCATAAAGGAAAGCACAAGCAAGAAAAGGAAGGAAAGAAGGGTTGATGTTTGTACCGTAACCCCAGTAATGTTATCCAGCCAACGGCGGAAGGTCATCACTTGTCCCCGCCACTCTTTTGCTCTCCTGTACTCCTTACCCCAAGCAAGCCCGCGAGGAAGCAAGTGTGGATTTGTACAAGTGTTCTCGGGCGGAAACATGCCCAAGACCTCGTAAGCCCAAAGCTGCAAGTCATTGAGGTCAATTCAATTCAAATCAGTGCATTTTTTTCAAATCGATCAATCAATCAATCAATCAGAACATTAACCAAAGCGGTAATTTGGATCATACCTCAATCACCCTCTAGTATCCGCCTATGGTATCCCCCACTCCGCGTGAGGTGGCTCCTAGAAAGCAATAGAGCGTGCACAGAGCAGCACCGCCCCAGTCGAACCGCCTTGCCAGCCTCAGATCAACCAGGCCGGCCAAGTAGCTCAAGTGAACCCGAGATAACCTGAGCGGAAACAAAGAAGCCCCGAACAGGTATAGCAAGTAGGCCCTGGCCATCTGGGCCACCTCAGCGTCGTCTGCCGGCTCGTGGTCCCAGTACTTGGTGAATTGGCCGTACTCCGCTACCCCTCCACTGTGGCGCGGGACCCGTCCGAGGAACCATATCAAGGCTGCATCGTCAAGCACTATGCTTGGATCGTACGGGATCGGCTCACCTTCGACTCGGAGTCCAGTGATGGCTGCGAAGTCGACAGGAGTCACCGTCATCTCCTCGAAGCGGAGGTGGAACGTGTTGGTGGTATCCCACCACCGCTCCGCCAGCGCCGTCATAACTGCACGATCCACTCTCACCGCCGTCAGCAGCTGGATACGACCCGAAACCCGCCTCCTCCACCAACTCTCGTACTCCCCGGGGCAACTCCTTGAAATACTTCAGTGAGCTGGCCGAGCCTCCATGGCCGTAGATATCTTTGGTACACTGTTTCAACAGAGCAAAGAAATAGCATCAGTAAGCAACGCAATAATTCAAGGAAGCAAGTCTAATGCGAGAATGTAAACTATTAAGCTCGTACCGTCGTCCATCCAGAGGAAATGTGTGTAGCTCGATCTCGAAGAAGCAAGTCCTCAAGATAGTCATCCCGGGCTGGAACGTAGCCGGTCATCCCCGTCGGCTCGAAGAGGTGTAGCTGTGGAGCATAAGTCTCCGACATGAACCCAGGACGTGCGTTGGCCAAGTAGGCCTTCGCCTCGTCGGCCGCGGTAACCCGCTCCTCAACAACCACCTCCTCCTCCTGCTCCTCCATCCCCAAATCGTCCATCTTCGGCAATCCTGTATCCGCCGCCGTCTCCGCACCGCTGAGCAACGCTCCTAGCAACAGTGCTGAGGTCTGATCCTCCGGAGTCCTCGCACCCCTCAGAACCTCTCTAATTCCGGCGTCGAGACCAAAGGGCGTCCAGTATGTCCCGCGACCTCACCGTGTCCAAGAAGTCCCCCTCCGTGAATGGGACCGGGTGCGAAGCACCAATCGCACTGTCTCCGACCCTTAGCTCAGCAACCGTCGCCTTCAGTACTGGCGTCGCAACGACGCGCCCGGCTACCACCACCTTATCGCCGGCCCGCTCTGCGGCCACAAGCAAATCCTCCACTGTAGGAGTATGGGGAGTGCCCGTGGCGCCTCCCCCGCTACTTGTACCATCTCCTCCGTCGCCCAACGCGTCTCTACTACTCATGCCCAGCTCGCCGTCGCCCCCTCGCAAAACCCCACCATCACTAATGTCTCCTACCGCCGCCAAACCCCCACTAGTACTCTCTGCTGCCTTTAGACCCTCGCCAGCACCCCTCACTGCCATCAGATCCTCACCAATCACCCCCTCCTGAGCTGGTGTGACAACACTGCTACTGTCCGCCTCTATCGTCGCCGCGTCCTCACCCCCGACCCTGCTGTCCTCACCCTCTACTGCCACCGCACCTCCGCCAACGTCATCCCTCGCTTCTGGAACTTCACCAGTCTCCTCCATCCTTGCCACGTCCTCGCTCCTGGCCCTGCTGGCCTCCTCCGTCGCCACCACAACCTCCACCACCGCCGCCTCGCGGCTGGGCGTCGTCTCCTCGCCGTCTCTGGCCATAGCTCGCCCTTCTCCTCCCCAAGCTTTCTTCCTTCGCTTGATCCGTACCTCCTGGCACACCACCACCCATTGGAGGATCGTGGAGAGCTCAAGATCTCGGGCTCGATCCGTTTTAATGGAGATGGGTGTTGTCTTAGTGAAAAGAGATCGACCGAGAGTGGAGAGAGATCAGCCGAGTGAGAGAGATTTCGCCCGAGAGGAGAGTGAGAACGATCGAGTTCAGAGCGTGCCGTACTCTGGTTCTCGAGCGCTCAGGTTTGATTTTAAACCCCAGATCAGTTGAGGAAGATGAATAGGGTAGTGGGCCCAGCCGTGGTCTCGAGTGCTCAAGACCACTCCCGAGCACTTGGGAGTGGTTCTGAGCGCTCAGCTCTATCCTCGGCCCCCGTGCCAATCCTCCGTCGTCTCATGCATTTTCCCGCTTTCGAGGCTTCCTTAGCTCCCCCCTTCCTCTTACAAAATCAATCTCAGTCCTGACTTCAACCTCGTCGAACGAGACTGCAAGAAGCAGACTCTAGTTGATGTTATGATTTTGAGCTCACGCTCCTCAACGTGGCATTTTACTTGATAGTCGATTGAAAATTTGTCTATTTATACTAATTTCAATAGGTTTGCAGGTATTTCTACCCTATAGGTGTTATCTTATCATTGTTTTGTGTGCCTGACAGAGCAACAAGTGGGCCCTTCATGCATTTTATCAAAATTGTGTCGATCGTTTCTCGTGCATGCATCAAGCGTGCTTGCATCTTCCGTCTGTCGAACAGAGCAACAGGTGGACTCTCCGTGTCGATCATTTCTCATGCATGCATCACACGTGCTTGCACTTTCCGTTCGCCAAACAGAGCAACAGGCAGATTTCTCCTTTCGCACTTCCATCTTGTCAAGGTCTTGTCAATGTTTTTCATGCATGCATCACACGTGTTTGCACCTGCCCCAAAGAACTACGCTGGTCTGATCCCTGCAGAACAGGGTACGTACGCAGTCTGGAAAGGACGCGACCACATACATACAACACTTTTATTTGCATTTGTGCTTGAGATTAAGGATACAACGTTGCTCGAATTGGGCTATCTCAATCTTTGGATGACACTCGTATCCAGACATGATGCAGAGCGCCATCCAAAGAGGGGCAACTGTAGACACCCCAATTTGAACATTTCGAATTTCCTTAATTTGTGGCCCGGAGGCTCCCTGATGATGATGTTGGATCAAAACAAGCCTTAGACCAATTGGAACAATGCTCCTTGGAAGACTTTTAAGGGAAAATAAAATGTCAAAAATTAGTCCTAAGTGCTCTGGGTCAATCCCAAGCGCTCCAAACCATTTTCAAAACCTGGGATTTGACAGACTCTCGAGCGCTCGAGAGTAAACTCCCAAGTGCTCGAGAATGAACCGGAGCGCTCGAGACTTTTGTGCTGCCCAATGGGTAATGGAGCTTCCCCACTTCCCATGCAGGCCATCATTGCAGCTGTTCTGGCCGGTTCAAACCTCAGACAACACTCCACCTCAGTCAGAGGGGAGTCAGGCCTGAGGATTTTCAAAGATTCTAAATTGCATTGTCTAAAATGGGACCATAGGTTATTTTGCCTATATAAGGCCTCATCCCAGCTCAAACCAGCACAAAATGATCTCTCTCTAGACTCCTCTTTGACTGTTCAAAATTTCATACCTCAAGAACAAAGTAACCAAAAATACAAGGTACTCAAAAACATGCAAGGAGTTCAGATCACCCCCAAGTTCTGATCCTCCTGATCTCCTTCCCCTCATTCATCTTTCCAAGGTTTTCCAAGGACCAAGGTTCAAACCAAAAAGGTAGAAGCTTTTTACCTTAATGTCAAGCAAAACAGGGATGTTTTCCTCTCTGAGGGAAGTCTCTCAACCCTCTCATTCTCCAATACTGAGCATGGGTTGGGAGCCTTTAGTGTAAAAGCAAGAGCAAAGGGGGTGCATACACATTTTCTGTACCAGCTTACTGGAAGCACTCCCGAGCGCTCGGGACTACTCTTGAGCGCTCGAGAGTGGTTCCAGTCCAGTTTTTCTTCTTTCAAGTGTTTATATTGACATGCATGAAGAGTAGACTGTGTTTTCAAGCATTTCAACTCCTTTGAAGGGCATTGGTGCAGGTGATCTTCTTCTAAAAGGAACGAATAAGGAAAAAACTATTTTACTTAAGAACATGGAAAAGGGTTTTGCTCTGGATTTGAAAAGGGAAACCTTTTTCATACCTCAAAAACATAAGATCTAGTACACCAGTGTACTACAATGAGTGCATCAGGTGGTTGAAACCAGCTCTGAGGTACAAACCACTCCCAAGCGCTCGAGAGTGGTTGCATGCAACTGCAGTCCATCTTTCTCTCAGTTTGATCTTCTTACTGTCCTTACATGTCCATGCATGTGTCCCTTTACTCCTTTTAGAACTGTAAAACCATTTTCCAGAAAGGCAAGGTTGCATGACTTAGAAGAACGGGGCCTAATCCCAGTCTACTGAGTCATCCGTCAAGCCTATAATGTGTTTAATGTTATTCCAATTTACATTTTCAGTATTGTACTCTATTGTACTAACGAGCTTACAGGTCCGACATGCAATACTCCCAAGCGCTCGGGAGTGCTCCCGAGCGCTCGAGAGTGGAGTCAGTGACAGTATTTCAGCTTCCTTCCATTTCGCATTTCATCATTATTTTCATCACTTCCTGTACACATGCACATGCATGCACTTCCCTACCTGATATAACTGTAAATAAATGCTAGCTGTTCAACGAAATAAAATCTTTTGAAAAATCCCACAAATGTTTAGTAGAGACCGATCTCGCATCCGGCGAGAGGGGTGCCGTAAAACCCTTTCCCCTCATAACGTGGCTTCCAAACCCTCAAACAAATCTCTGGTTTTCAATTCAAATCAATCATTTTTCAACCAAAACGGTTTCTCGGGTGGCGAACCACAAATCCGGGTGGCGACTCTTCAAAATTATTTTCAAAATCGATTCAAAAGCGAGGCGTTTCTTTTCGGGCTGCCCCGATTCCACCCGGGGCTGTGGTAGCCCACAACATCCTTGGTACACTTCTTAGCCATGCAAGCCTAGATTTTGATGTGATCTTGTAAGAAAGCAGGACATAAAAAGATAAAAAAAAATAGATATATATATAGAGAGAGAGAGATTTCAGCTAGAGAGAGAGAGGGAGAGCTTTGCCTATAAATAGCAAGCCCATTTGTGCTTTGAACTCACACCTTCATTCCATTCTTCAACTTATCTCTCTAGAAAGTTAGTATTCTTGCTTAGTTCTTCTTGTTCTTGAAGTTTCTCTCTAGTTCTTCAAGAAACACCTCCATAGCCGCCACTAAATCACCACTCGACCACCACCTCGATCCAAAAGTAGTAGTAGTATTAGTCAAGACTTAGTTTCGAGAGAAACCTTTCTCTTTCGAAGCTACCGGAAGACACCATAAGCCGTTACTCTGCCCGATCGCCGACTTTCTTTTCGACGTACTTTCCGTTGCTTTTACTACCGCCAAGAAGAACGGTAGAGTTCTTCGAACCTACTTCCCTTAAGTACAGAAAGCTATATGTTTAGTATGATCTTGTTTTACGTAGTATAATTTAATCTTAAGAATAGTTGTTTGCATGATTGTTGAATCTTTCTAACTTTGATTTCCTCGTCAATAAACATATGTTGTTTTAAAGTTCCCACAAGAAAAGATTGAACAGATTTTTGGAAGTATAAACGTGAATTGGAGTATTCGTATTTTGACTTTTTAGATGATCACAAACTTGTTGGAATGTTGCTTACTTTACTTGTGGTTATTTGTGCATGTGTTAAGTAAAATAGAGTTGGATGATCTTGTTAGTTGGTTTCAAGATTTAAATGAATGGTTTATGACATAAGAAGTCCTACCGCGGAGTCTACACATGAATACGAGACATGAAAACTGAGAAGTAAAAACATGACATTTAGGGTGTGCTTAACATGGATAAAAATATTTTTGAAACTACATAATGATCAAGTGTGATAATCATTATGTGGTGAGTGTGTGTGTGTGTCCAATGGGAACCTGGAGCAGCAGAACCATTATGAGTGTGTGTCCAATGGGAACCCAGAGCAGCGGAACCATTGTGAGGGTGTGTGTGTTCCAATGGGAACCCGGAGCAGCGGAACCATTGTGAGGTTGTGTGTACTCCCATGGGAACCCGGAGCGGCAGAACCATGGTGAGGTATGGCTTGGTTATCCGTGGAGAGGAGCCAATGTAAATTGTGTGCCAATGGAAACCCGGAGCGGCGGAACCATTGTGCGGATACTCGGGAACCCGGAGCGGCAGAACCATGGTGAGGTATGGCTTGGTTATCCGTGGAGAGGAGCCAATGCAAATTGTGTGCCAATGGGAACCCGGAGCGGCGGAACCATTGTGCGGATACTCGGGAACCCAGAGCGGCGGAACCGAGGTTGGGTGTGTTAAATGTGATTTTTAAAATGTTAATTTGGAAATGAAAAGTGAAATGGTGACACGGTCTACGAAACGCTACGTAGGAGAAACTCTGATGACACGGACACTTATGATAGATGAGTAATGAATGTGCATGTGTTATTGTATATCTCTAAATGCGAAGTTATTGAATGCACATGTGTTAGTTTGGTTACTATCATGACTTATTGACTTGCTATGTGTAAGTTAAGGGTTAGTGGGTTTGGGTTATTCTATTGGGCTTTATAAGCTCACGGTGTTGCCTTTGGTGACCCTGACATATTATGCTGGTGGCAACGCTGGTATAATGTGTTAGACCTTATAGATGAGCTGGGAGAGCTGTACACCTTGGAGGTCTTCGGAGCTGAGGAGCTTGCTAGGATGAAAGAAGAGACGGAGCTGTAGATAACCTTAGCTGTCCCTTCCTTTTGTGGAATGTAAGTACTCCCTGAGGGGATTATGATGTAATAACGAGCCAGACTCTACCTAGTTTATCCAATAAAATGCTTAATTAACATACCCGATTTTGGGGGCGTTACAAGTGTAGCTGGAAGGTCCCTTGACCATACAGTGTGTTAGCAACATCGCTAAAGCGTTGCAATCTTTCTAGTCTTTTAGGTCTCATCGTCTTCTTTTTCATAGCCATTTGTCTAGTTTAGAGTTTATTGTCATCTTATGGTGTAGGAAAAGCACTATAGCTTGAGTACACGAAAGTTAAGATGTCCCAAAACACTTGTTTGCATATCACCACAATCACGTAGTTGCTTGATGTGTAGTTTAGGCAGTTACATTGGCCTCTTGGCCCGCACAGTTGATTTGTTTACATGAGCACCTCACTGTTTAGTCTTATCTAGACATTTCCATGGGCCTCTTTGGCCCACGCATTTGATTCGCTCTCATGTCTTTGTGTTTGTTGTGGCTATTTGGTCTTACATTGGTCTCTTGATCTAATACTTAATTTTTGTCTTCACTACTACATATTGCTTGCATTATAAACGTGTTTGATTATCTGTTGATATGATGCCTCTTGGCTCTAAAGAGAAAAAAATAATAATAATAAGCACTATTTCTTGATACATTGGGTCTCTCAACCACTATGCCTCTTGGCATGGCATCTCTCGATGTATTAGGTCTCTCGACCACTATGCCTCTTGGCATTGCATCTCTCGATGTATTAGGTCTCTCGACCACTATTCCTCTTGGCATTGCATCTCTCGATGTATTAGGTCTCTTGACTTATACATCTCTCGGTATTGTGTCCCTTGACGCCTAAGTCTCTTGACTTACATGCCTCATGGCCTTGCATCTGTTGATATGTTGTGTCTCTCGACATGTTGCGCCTCTTGGCCCCTAAATGATGTGATATTGTGGTGTACTATGTCTCTTGACATATTTTGCCCCTTGGCATCCTTTATTGTGGTATGACCTATTTTACTCTAAGCATTCTATTAACAAAATAATATGCGCATACCTCTTACACCATTGTCTTGAATAATGTGGCTTGCAGTGATTGATGTCTTCGTTGCATGTCACTTGACATAAGCTAATCACATGTCCAACGATTCGAAGCATAATGAGTGTTACATTCTAAATTCCAGATAGATTGCACATATGTCAAAATTATGTCTCTCGTCTTATACGCCTCATGGCGTTGTATCTCTTGATGCATTATGATGATGTTTGTGGGTCACTAGACTTTTTTTGCCTGAACATTCCCTTGAATGAAACCTGGTGCTGTACTCATAGGATTCACTAGTTGAGTGCATTTTGCTATCAAATATACCCTGTGTTTGCATTTGAAACAGGTTACAACCGGCTCTACGCCTCATTTCTATCACAACAAGCTCTAAGCTCTGACACCTCAGGCTTTCGCCTTATGATCAACACCAGCTCCGCGCTTCAGTTCCATCAAGCTCAAAAGCTCTGACTCCTCAAGCTCTCACCTCATGACTACAACCGGCTTCGCACCTCGGTTCCTTCATTCCAATGCTTCGTGCTCCAGTTATTGGCCCTGTGCCCCCTATATCTCAAGAAGCGGCATCCAACTCGTCTCCGAAAGATGGCTTGGGTTCCACCCCATATCTCAAAACCGGTGTTCAATTCATCCCCAGCAGATGGCTTGGATTCCACCCCAATTACATCAATTCCTTCCAGCTCATTCGCAAGGATAGGCTACTCTACCGAGTTTCCCTCAATTAAAGTCAGGATGATCAAGAAAAGCAAACACACCTACCGTGTACTGATCCACCCCAAAATACTAAGGACGCTTTCCGCAAAAATATCCCCGGTAGCTCAGCGCTCCTTCAACTACTCTCCACCAAAATCCTGGCATAGGTCAAGTATATCGCTCAAAGGCTCGGTATGGCCCGATGGCAAATTTCTCCTCTAAAGCTCTACACTTTTATTTTTGGTTGCCCCGAACAACGATTGGTCTGAATTTCCCCTGTGGAATACATAGGCAGCCTCCCAGCCCGACCATAACAAAAACCTTTTTCGAAAACCCCTTGGAATAGTGGTTGGACCAAATTGAGTTGCTTTTACAGCTTTGACTCTTACTCAAACATGTCTCGTGATCCGTTTGAGCTTAGTCAAAGAGGGGCTACTGTAGACACCCCAATTTGGCCTAACAATTATTTCAAGTCCCACCTTGGGGACCATCCCGATGATGAATAGGATATGTCATTGTTGTGGTTGACTTCATGAAAGCCTTAGAAACTTTGTGGAACTCTTAAGGGATTAAAGAACACTTTGGAATAGGTGATAGGAGTGCCAAGCGACACTTAGAGTGGATAGAAATGTGTTAACACGTGTTTTAGCCTTGGCAACATCGTCCATCTTTAATTAAGTCTGCTTTCAGCTCATTTTTCATAAACTAAACTTCCTTATTTTTGTGGTTGGATTCCACCATCTTGTAGTTCTTTCAAAACCCTCTTTATTGATATGTAATAAGCCTTAAACCAATTTGAAACGAGGGAGATACGAGAATTTTACCAAAACAATCCATTTTCTGACCCACTAAGGGTAAAATTGTCATACTTTTGACGTACTAAATATATTTCATCCAAACCACTTGGGTTAGAAAGTAGACTTAACAAGCTTTCCAACGGTCCAAAGAACACGCAAAACATAGTTCGGGAGTGTCCGGAACGGCCCCGCGAAGTTTGGCCTTTTGCTGAAGAATCCTTTTCACGGTCACGAAATCTATTGAGCGGCCGAGACATCCATCTATCGGCCGTAACATTGATCTCACGGCCTCAACATCATTTCTTCGCCCGAACAACGTGTTACTTGAAAATCTCCCTAAGAGATCAATCCCTCGGCAGCAAGATCTATCCTTTGGCCGCCATATCGTCCTTTTTCCAGATTCTGAAATGTTCTGTCAAACGTTTGATCCGTTCGCCCAAACCCTAGCAGCCACTGTAACGCCCCCAAAATCGGGTTCGTTAAATAAACATTTTTATTAGATAAACAGGGTAGAGTCTGGCTCATTATTACATCATCACTCCTCAGAGAGTACTTATATTACACAAAAGGGAAGGACAGTTAAGGTTATCTACAGCTCTGTCTCCTCTTCCATCTTAGCAAGCCCCTCAGCTCCGAATGCCTCCAAGGTGTACAGCTCTCCTTGTTCATCTAAGAGGTCTGACACATTATACCAGCGTCGCCACCAGCATAATATGTCAGGGTCACAGAAAGCAACACCATGAGCTTGAAAGCTCAATAGAGTAACCCAAAACCCACTAACCCTTAACTTACAAGTCAAAGATAATATAGGTAACGATTTTCCAAACTTAACATGCTTTAGCAAGTACACATAACAATTACACATGCGCATTCACTATCTATCGTTGGTGTCATGTTTTTCGGGTTTCTCCTACGCGACTCATCGTAGACCGTGTCTCATCTTTTAACATCATTTCTCAAAAACACACACACACACCAATGAGCTACCAAGTCCAGCTCATTGTCACAATGGCTACCAAGTCCGACATATTGTATTGCAACCAATCATCATCTTGGCTCATCTTCGCGGATAACCAAGTCACACCTCCAATGGAACTACCAAGTCCGGCTCCATTGGCAACGCAAGCAACATAAGGCTACCAAGTCCAGCCACTATGTAGTTTCAAAAATATTTTTTTATCCATATCAACCACACCTTAGGTGTCATATTTCTACTTTCCAATTTCACGTGTCTCATATCATGCATAGACTCCGCGGTAGGACTTTTCACATGAATCATACATTTACAACTAACAAGATCATCCAACTCTATTCTATCATGCTTGTTCATAACCACAAGTAAGGCAAGCAATATGCAGACAAGCTTATGATCATCTACAAGGTCAAAATACAAATACTTCATTGTGAAACAACACTTTATCTTTAAAGTAAAAGCGTATATCCTTCTTTTTGGAAGTTCAATAAAACAACATATGTTTAACAAGGTGACTACATTTACCAAAAGCAAGCAATTATTATGAGATCATGCATTCAAGTATTCTTAAGATCAAAGTATACGACGTACTCTTAGAAAAACAGATCGGGATATCTACAAGTTCAAACACTACATGCATTCAACTATACTTAAGGTTAGAGTGTATGGGTAAACTACCGTTCTTCTTGGCGGTAGTTAGGTCAGCTACAGAAGTACGTCGGAAAGAAAGTCGGCGATCGGGCGGAGTAATGGCTTATGGTAAGCTCCCGGTAGCTTCAAAAGAGAAAGGTTTCTGTCGAAACTAAGTCTTGACTACTACTACTAGAACTTTTGGATCGAGGTGGTGGTCGAGTGGTGGTTTAGTGGAGGCTATGGAAGTGTTTCTTGAAGAACTAGAGACAAACTTCAAGAACAAGAAGAAACTAAGCAAGAACTAGCAAGAACACTTATGCTTTCTAGAGAGAAGTTGGAGCAAGAAGAGGTGTGAGCAAAATGGTGAGAATGAGCTTACTATTTATAGGCCAAGGCATCCCTCTCTCTCCCTCTCACCCGAAATCTCTCTTTCTCTCTCTATATCTCATTTTTTTATCACTTTTTGTCATGCTTTCTTGAAAGATCAAGGCCTATTTCTAGGCTTGCATGGCTATGATGTGTACCAAGGATGTGATTATGGAAGATTGAATGGGAGAAAGGAGGATTTGGTCAAGTATAAAAATGGCAAATGTACAAGTTGTACAAGATTTTGCTTGAAGTGTTATGCTTTCATAGATTGAAAGCATATCAATAGGACAATGGTGAGATCAAGCAAGGTACAATGGAAGCATAAGCAAGATCAACAAGGTACAATCCCTCTCTCTCTTTCCTTCTCTCTCTCTCTCTCTCTCATGTACTATATATATACATATATAATAATATAGATATGGGTACTATATGATCTAATACTTTCAAGCAAAATTAATTTTCCTAATAAAATAAGGAAATTCCCACATGGTACTTTACAATATAATATATATATAAGCATGTACTTCAAAATCCTACTAGATATATCAAATCTAACTTCCCATTAAACTAATTCAATGCTTTCAAAGTACTAAGTACTTATCTTATTTAATCTATGTACTAATGTTTAATTAAATCAATTACACACATGGAAAATCTATTATTTTATTAAATACTAGTACTTGGTTGGCAAGTCTAACTATTGTCCAATGGCTAATGGTTCTCCTAGCGGTTATTAACCAATGGGTAAAGATGGCAAGTACTTTAACCTATTGTTCAATGGGTAATGATTCTCCTAGCGGTTATTAACCAATGGGTAAAGTATTTACTTGTATAAAGTATATATATTCTTTTAGTCATGTGTATATATCTCAATATAATACTAATCCTAAGTACTAATAAAATCTAGTCATGTACTTAATGAATAAACTAAGGTTTTCCTCTTTTGTCCAAGCGATAAAGATTACCCTAACATTTATCGTCCAATGGTTAACAACTAAAAGGTTCAAAAGGTCCAAAAGGTTCATCTAGGGTTTACAAGCTCAAGGGGTTCAAAAGGTTCAAGGATCAAAGGTTCACCAAGGGTTAATAAGCAAACGATGATTAGGTTAAACGATCATTAAGCTAACTAGTTGGTTAAAAGCTAACTAGGCTTGCTAAGTAGGATTTCCAGCCAAGATGTGGAATCTTAAGACTTAATGTTAGAAACGACGGGGAAATCGGCGGTTAGAAGATGATTAAAACCTAATTAAGATTTTCAAACAATAACAACGAAATTTTTAATTAGTAAAAATCAGAGTTGTTACAGCCACGAACCATTACTTCGGGGCTACAAACACACTTACCATAGAGGTCTTGAAGCCCTAAACTTCCATATCAATTGGGTTTAATCTCGTCCGTTTGATCGATCCTTCAAAACCCTATAAATAGGGGTCCTTTAGAGCTCTGAAATACACATCTCTCCACTATAGAAATCATCTCCTATCAATCCTCTACAAAAGCCCTAACCTCCCGTGAGTAGCCGCATCCGAGAGTAAAAACCCCTAAAGAACTCACTTTATTCTAGGGTTTTGTGAAGTTGACCACCATAATCAACCACTATTATCTACAATCAATCGCAATCCAAGCAATCAATCTCTGAGGGATCAAGATGGTGAGGCCCAGGGGCCTATGGTTTGATTTAATTTTCGTCTCTCGCTTTTAATTAGATCTTTTTATTAACTGTTCGTATTCTGGTGTGAGGAAGAGCATCGGTTGGGGCATCAATCCTTTGGCCGATACATTGATCCATGGGATTCCTTGGCCGTGACATCAATTCACCGGCCGAGGGATCTATTTGCTGGGACATATTTGTTTCCTGCTTATTCTGATGCATGCATTCATTTATCGTATTGGCTCACCTTATGAACTGTTAAAGGCTAAAAATTAGATTATGTGTTAGAATTAAATAAAGCAAATATACATTGTATGTTGAACAATTGTGGGCCACTCTCACGACTGAGCAAAGAAGGGTGCCTAACACCTCCCCCCTATTGTACTCTTGGCTCCTGTACCCGAAATCTCTATCTATTTTTCCTAGTTTTAATAAACTAGGTGGCGACTCTATTTTGATGATAACCGTTATCGTGTGGCGATGCTCCTGTAACGACCCTGATTTTTGGTCAATAAAAATTTCGCTAAAAATTTGAATTTTATTTTAATACTTGGATTTTATTTTTAACATCCAAAAATCGGTCGTTATTGACTTATAAAAATTTTGTTGTTATATTTGAAAATTCTTTATTTGTTTTATAAATCCCTTTTTGCGATTAATAGTCCGTCGTAATTAGGTTTAATGACTTAGGAGATTGGTATTCATCGCCCGGGCATTAAGGTCATTTTCTAAAAAGACGAGTATGCCTATTAAGACCTTGGTATAATTTCTTGGCAATTGTAGTAAAATCCTAGAATTATATTTCTCGGCTGGAAATCCTACATGGCAACCGATTAGTTAGCAACCCTAACTACCGTTTGGCTTAGTTACATTTCCCTAACCTAGAGTGTTGCATCGATGCCGAAGTGGTTAGTAGAAATTTTTGGTCTTTGCCTTGACCGTCGGCTTGACCGCCTTGCTTTGGCTTGGCTAGGCTGCCTAGGCATCGGGTCGCTGTTAGGCCTGCCTCGCCCAGGCATCGGGTCTCTGTCGAGCCTGCCTCGCCTTGGCGTCGGCTCGCTGACGGGCCTGCCTTGCCTTGGCATCGGCTCGCTGTCGGGCCTGCCTTGCCTTGGCGTCGGCTCGCTGTCGCGCCTGCCTTGCCTTGGCGTCGGCTCGCTGTCGCGCCTGCCTCGCCTAGGCGTCGGGTCACTGTCGGGTTGCTCTGCCCTGGCTGCCATCGGGTTCTGCCTTGGCGTCGGGTCGCGCCTTGCTTTTGCCTTGGCGTTGCTGGGCTGCCTTGGTCAATGTTTGGCCACCAGGCTGCTTTGGCCACCGCTTGGCCACTAGTTGACCACCGGGCTGCCATGACCACTGTTTGGCCACCGGGCTGCTTTGGCCGCCGCTTGGCCACTGCTTGGCCACCGGGCTGCCATGACCACTGTTTGGCCACCGGGCTGCTTTGGCCGCCACTTGGCCACTGCTTGGCCACCGGGCTGCCATGACCACTGTTTGGCCACCGGGCTGCTTTGGCCGCCGCTTGGCCACTGCTTGGCCACCGCTTTGCCACCAGGCTGCCTTGGCCACACTCACGCCTTGCCTTGGCGTTTGACACCGTCGGGCTTTAATATTCCGTTATTAGGCGATTTCCTACTAAATAAAACCCAAAATACCACTCGAGCAATGAAAGCCTGGATTAAGTATCGTTAGTCTTTAACCGATTAGTTAGAATAGCCTAAGGCCCATTTAGCCTAATCGCTTCTCCCTAACCCTAGATGGACCATTTTACCCTTTTTGTCTTTATCCATTGGACGATAAAAGCTAGGGTAATATTTATCCGTTGGACAATAGCATTAGGATTTCTTTTACCCGTTGGTCAATAGGTAAACCTTGGTTAATCTTCCTAAGTACGAGATTAGAGTAGCTTAGTGCTTAATTACAAATATTAGACTTTCTAGCATTAACCGTTGGATAATAACCGTTAGGAGTTTTATTAACCATTGGACGATAGACTAGAATCCTAGCCATTATTACCCAATGGTTATTAACCATTAGAAAAACTATTATCCATTGGATAATAGTTAGTCTTGACAATCATGTACTTGTTTGATTTAAATATTAGATTTGGGCCATGTGTGATAATCCATTAAAATACAATTAGTACATTAGGTTAGTATTATTATACATTGTACTTTGAAAGTAGTAGAATACTATATTAGATATTAGTCCTAGGTCATATCTAGTATAGATATAGTGTAGTACATGTATGTATATATATATATATATGTAACGCCCCGAATTTTGGGTAAGTTAAATAAACATTTTTATTGAATAAATTAAGGAGAGTCTAGCTCATTACTACAACATATGTCTCACAAGAGTACTTTTATTCAAAAGAGGGGATAATCTAAAGTTAACTACTGCTCCGCCTCTTCCTCCATCCTTGCAAGCTCCTCGGCTCCAAAGGCCTCCAAAGTGTACTGTTCCTGCCGCTCATCTATGAAATCTGACATATTATACCAGCGTCGCCCCCAATATAATACGTCAGGGTCACCAAAAAGGTAACACCGTGAGCTACAGAAGCTCAATAGAATAATCCAACCCGCTAACCCATAACTTACAGCAAAGAGTCATATAAATAATTACACATACTCATTAAACAACATAATTAACAATGATACATCCGCATTCACTATCTTGCTTAAGTTGGTGTCATGCCTTTCTTGGTTTCTCCTACGCGACTCATCGTATTGTGTCACCATTTCATTTCAAAAATTATTTCTCATTCAACGGGCTACCAAGTCCGGCCACTTTATAAAATCTTGCATTGGCTCCTCTCCGCGGATAAACAAGCCCAATTACCAATGAAGCTACCACGTCCGGCTCCATTAGCAATCTACACAATGGGCTACCAAGTCCGGCCTCATTGCGGTTTTTGCAAGTCCACACAAAGGGCTACCAAGTCCGGCCACCTTGCGGGTTTTCACAACTCACATAAGGCTACCAAGTCCGGCCATTATGTAGTTTCAAAAATCCTTTTTATCCATATCAACCACTCCCTAAGTGTCATGTTTCTACTTTTTGGTTCTCGTGTCTCGTAATCATGCATAGACTCCGCGGCGGGACGAATCACTTTAAAGTAATCTAGCAAGATCATCCAACTCTATTTAATCATGCTTGTTTGCAACCACAAGTAAGGTAAGCCATCATGCGATCAAGTTCACAATCCTTGAAAAGGTCAAAATACAAATACTTTGTTTTGAAACAACATTTTGTTTTTTTTTTTACGAATCGTAACCACATATGTTTATTGACGAGTTAATCAAGTTGGGGAGATTCTATAAACCATGCATTCGATTATTCTCAAGATCAAAGTAAACTACGTACTTTTAGTAAGAAAGTTCTACAAGCTAATTATCACAACTACATTATCATGCTCATATACTTCAAAGAATTCTACGTCAAACAACATCATGCGATCAACTAGCCAAGTATTACATATTCTTACTCACGCTCATATCATACGATATACGTAGGGTAGGGGTATAAGAAGATTCTACCTTTCTTCTTGGCGGTAGGTAGACTACGAAAAAATCGACGGAAAGAAAGTTGGCAAACGAACGGAGTAACGGCTTATGATAAGCTTCCGATAGCTTCGAAAGAGAAAGGTTTCTCTTGAAACTAGATCGTAACCTATACTACTACTACTTTAGGATTGAGGTGGTGGTCGTATGGTGGTTTAGTGGCGGAGATGGAAAGAAAGCTCAAGAACAAGCTAGAACTACTCAAGAACACTAAGAATTCTTATGCTTTCAAGGAGAGAACTTGGAGAATGAAGAGGTGTGAGTTGAATGAGAAGTGTGAGGTCCTATTTATAGGCAAATGGGCTCTCCCTCCGTCTCTTTGGCCGGCTGCCCTCTCTCCCTCTTTCCTCCATTTTTTTATTCAAGCAAATCAAGTTTGCTTGCAAGAAATAACCTAAAAACCTAGGCATGCAAGGCTAGGGTGTGTCCTTTGGATTGGATTTTGGAAGATTGGCCAAGCAAGTGGATTTATTTCAAGTATAAAATTAGGGTTTGCACAAAGAAGGACAAGATTGGATGGCATTGGTTATGCTTTCACTTGAAAGTATACACAACTAGGACAAGGATGACCAAAGCATGTCAACCACTTGCACACACATCACTCTCTCCCTCTCTCTCCATCCGAATCTCTCTCTCTCTCAATCTCTCTCTCTCGGCCTCTCTCTCCTCCTCTCTCTCTCTCTCTCTCTCCTCTTGGTACATTGTACTATGTACATATATATATATAACCATATATATATATATAAAGACAAGAAGGGTTTGACTTTGTAAGAGATTTGTACCTCAAATCTCTCTCCCATCTTCTCCTTTCTACTTCTTTCACTTAGTACAAGTACTAACATATACATGTATCTAGGATTTGATAGACAAAAATCAAGCAATACATCACATCTCTCTCTCTCTTTTCCTTCTCTCTCTCTCTCTCTCTCTCTCTCGCGTTCTCTCTCTCTCTCTCTTGGCTTTTCTCTCTCTCTCTCTCTCCCCCCTCTCTCTCTCTCTCCCACTTGTATGTACTATGAAAGACTACCTATATACTAATATATATATATGTACTATGGGTTTTTAATAAAATCTAAGTTTTCAAGTAAATTAGATTTTCTAAATAAAATATTTAATAATACACATGCTATATACAATATAATAAATATATACAACAAGTACATACATATATATATATATACTTGTACTTACACAATATCTATACTAGATATGACCTAGGGCTAATATCTAATTTAGTATTCTACTACTTTCAAAGTACTATGTATAATAATACTAACCTAATGTACTAATTGTATTTAAATCAAATAACACACATGGCCAAGTCTAATATTTAAATCAAACAAGTACATGATTGTGAAGACTAACTATTATCCAAAGGATAATAGTTTCGCTGACGGTTAATAACCAATGGGTAATAATGGCTAGGATTCTAGTCTATCGTCCAATGGTTAATAAAACTCCTAACGGTTATTATCCAACGGTTAATACCAAAAGTATAATACTTTGCAATTAAGCACTAAACTAATCTAATCTCGTACTTAGGGAGATTAACCAAGGTTTACCTATTGACTAATGGGTAAAGATTACCCAAGCATCTATCATCCAACGGATAAATATTGTCCTAGGTCAAACGCCAAGGCAAGGCCTGAGCATGGCCAAGGCAGCCTGGTGGCAAGGCGGTGGCCAAAGCAGCCTGGTGGCCAAACAGTGGCCAAGGCAGCCTGGTGGCAAAGCGGTGGTCAAGCGGTGGCCAAAGCAGCCTGGTGGCCAAACAGTGGCCAAGCGGTGGCCAAAGCAGCCCGGTGGCCAAACAGTGGCCAAAGCGACTGGCAACAGCGGTGGCGGCAGCGGCTGGCCAATTACAGCGGTGGCCAGCGGCCTAGTGGCCACTTGATGGCCAAACAAAGGCTAAGGCAAAGCGAAGCGGTAGTGTGAAAGCAAATAGTGGCCAAAGCGACTGGTAGCTGCCAGCGGTGCCAGCGATCCGGTACAAAGCAAAGGCAAACGGCCAAGGCAGCGATGGCCTGGTAGCCAAGCAGTGGCCAAGCGATGGCCTGGTAGCCAAGTAGTGGCCAAGCATAGCCAAGGCAAGGCCAGAGCAAAGCAGCCCAGCCACGCCAAGGTAAAAGCAAGGCGCGACCCGACGCCGAGGCAGAACCCGATGGCAGCCCAGGCAGAGCAACCTGGCAGTGACCCGACGCCTAGGCGAGGCAGACCCGACAGCGAGCCGACGCCAAGGCAAGGCAGGCTTGTCAGCGAGCCGTCGCCAAGGCAAGGCAGACGCGACAGCGAGCCGACGCCAAGGCAAGGTAGGCCTGACAGCGAGCCGACGCCAAGGCAAGGCAGGCTTGTCAGCGAGCCGATGCCTAGGCAGCCTAGTCAAGCCAAAGCAAGGTAGTCAAGTTAACGGTCAAGTCAAGGACTAAACATTAACCATTTTGGCATCGATGCAACGCTCTAGGTTAGGGGAAATGCAACTAAGCCATATGGTAGTTAGGGTTTGCTAACTAATCGGTTGCCATGCAGGATTTCCAGCCGAGAAAATAAATTCTAGGATTTTCTACAATTACCAAGTAACTATACCAAGGTCTTAATAGGCATACTCGTCTTTAGAAAATGACCTTAATGCCCGGGCGATGAATTCCAATCTCCTAAGTCATAAACCTAATTATGACGGATTATTAATCGCAAAAAGGGATAAAATAAATAAATAAATAATTTTCAAATAAAATAACAAAATTTTATAAGTCGATAACGACCGATTTTTGGATGTTAAAATGAAATCCAAGTATTAAAATAAAATTCAAATTTTTAGCGAAATTTTTATTGACCAAAAATCAGGGTCGTTACAATATATATGTATGTACTTGTTGTATATATATATTTTATTGTATATAGCATGTGTGTTATTAAGTATTTTATTTAGAAAATCTAATTTACTTGAAAACTTAGATTTTATGAAAGACCCATAGTACATATATATATATTAGTATACTAGTATACTTTCCAAGAGAGTACAAGTGGGAGAGAGAGAGAGAGGGAGAGAGAGAGAACCCGAGTGAGAGGGAGAGAGAGAGAGAGAGAGAGAGAAAGAGAAGGAAAAGAGAGGGAGAGATGTGATGTATTGCTTGATTTTTGTCTACCAAATCCTAGATATATGTATATGTTAGTACTTGTACTAGGTGAAAGAAGTAGAAAGGAGAAGATAGGAGAGAGATTTGAGGTACAAATCTCTTACAAAGTCAAACCCTTACTCTTCCTTTGTCATCCACCAATCATGTCTTTATATATATATATATGGTTATATATATATATATGTACATAGTACAATGTACCAAGAGGAGAGAGAGAGAGAGAGAGTGAGGAGGAGAGAGAGGCCGAGAGAGAGATTGAGAGAGAGAGAGATTCGGATGGAGAGAGAGAGGGAGAGAGTGATAAGTGTGCAAGTGATTGACATGCTTTGGTCATCCTTGTCCCAGTTTGTGTATACTTTCAAGTGAAAGCATAACCAATGCCATCCAATCTTGTCCTTCTTTGTACAAACCCTAATTTTATACTTGAAACAAATCCACTTGCTTGGCCAATCTTCCAAAATCCAATCAAAAGGACACATCGTAGCCTTGCATGCCTAGTTTTTAGGTTATTTCTTGCAAGGAAGCAAGATTTGCTTGAATTAAAAATTGAGAGAAAGAGAGAGAGAGAGAGGGCCGGCCATAGGAGGAGAGAGAGGGAGGCCTTTGCCTATAAATACTCACCTCATTCTTCATTTGAACTCACACCTCTTCATTCTCCAAGTTCTCTCCTTGAAAGCATAAGAATTCTTAGTGTTCTTGAGTAGTTCTAGCTTGTTCTTGAACTTTCTTTCCATCTCCGCTACTAAACCACCATACGACCACCACCTCGATCCTAAAGTAGTAGTAGTATAAGTCACGATCTAGTTTCGAGAGAAACCTTTCTCTTTCGAAGCTATCGGAAGCTTATCGTAGGACATTACTCCGTTCGTTTGCCGACTTTCTTTCCGTCGATCTTTTCGTAGTCTTCCTACCGCCAAGAAGAAAGGTAGAATCTTCTTATACCTCTAACTCTACGTAGATTAGCCCTTACCCTCTTCCTAAGTATGTTGTATTGTATGAGCATGAAGCCATATGTGTAGTATGATTTGTTTTACGTAGTTTACTTTGATCTTATGACTACTTGATTGCTCGATCTCGTGATAGTTGCTTGTTTATGTATGAACTCGTCAATAAACATATGTTGTTACGATTTTGTTTAAAAATAAAGTGTTGTTTTAACGAAGTATTCGTATTTTGACCTTTTAAACGATTGTAAGCATGATAGCATGTTGCTTGCCTTACTTGTGGTCATAAACAAGCATGATTAAATAGAGTTGGATGATCTTGCTAGATTACTTTAAAGTGATTCGTCCCACCGCGGAGTCTATGCATGATTACGAGACACGAAAATCGAGAAAGTAGAAACATGACACCTAAGGTGTGGATAAAGGAAATAATTGGACTTGGTGAAAGATTTTTGAAGCTACTTTGTGGTCGGACTTGGTAGCCCAATGGTAGTCATGAAAACCCGCAAGGTGGCCGGACTTGGTAGCCCTTTGCGTGGACTTGCGAAAACCGCAATGAGGCCGGACTTGGTAGCCCATTGTGTAGATTGCTAACGGAGCCGGACGTGGTAGCTTCATTGGTAATTGGGCTTGGTTATCCGCGGAGAGGAGCCAATGCAAGATTTGATAACGTGGCCGGACTTGGTAGCCCATTGTGTAGATTGTTAATAGAGCCGGACGTGGATTTGGAAAGTGAAATGGTGACGCGGTCTACGAAACGCTACGTGGGAGAAACTCTGATGACACCGACACTTACGCCGATTGAGTAATGAATGTGCATGTGTTATTGTACCTCTCTAAATGTGAAGTTATTGAAATCACATGTGTTAGTTTGGTTAATATCATGTATCTATGACTTGCTACATGTAAGTTATGGGTTAGCGGGTATGGGATTGTTCTACTGAGCTTTTGTAGCTCACGGTGTTACCTTTGGTGACCCTGACATATTATATCGGTGGCGACGCTGGTATAATGTGTCAGACTTTGTAGATGATCAAGATGGACAGTACCCCTTGGAGGCTTTTCGAACTGAGGAGCTGGCTAGGATAAAGCTGTAGGCGGAGCTGTAGTTAGGAACCCTAAAACCCCTTCATTTATATAAATATTGAACCCTAGTGGGAGTTATGATGTAATAATGAGCCAGACTCCATTTGATTTTTTTATTTAACGTACCCAAAATTCGGGGCGTTACGACCCTGATTTTTGGTCAATAAAAATTTCGCTAAAAATTTGAATTTTATTTTAATACTTGGATTTTATTTTTCACATCCAAAAATCGGTCGTTATTGACTTATAAAAATTTTGTTGTTATAGTTGAAAATTCTTTATTTGTTTTATAAATCCCTTTTTGCGATTAATAATCCGTCGTAATTAGGTTTAATGACTTAGGAGATTGGTATTCATCGCCCGAGCATTAAGGTCATTTTCTAAAAAGACGAGTATGCCTATTAAGACCTTGGTATAATTTCTTGGCAATTGTAGTAAAATCCTAGAATTATATTTCTCGGCTGGAAATCCTACATGGCAACCGATTAGTTAGCAACCCTAACTACCGTTTGGTTTAGTTACATTTCCCTAACCTAGAGTGTTGCATCGATGCCGAAGTGGTTAGTAGAAATTTTTGGTCTTTGCCTTGACCGCCCTGCTTTGGCTTGGCTAGGCTGCCTAGGCATCGGGTCGCTGTTAGGCCTGCCTCGCCTAGGCATCGGGTCTCTGTCAAGCCTGCCTCGCCTTGGCGTCGGCTCGCTGACGGGCCTGCCATGCCTTGGCATCGGCTCGCTGTCGGGCCTGCCTTGCTTTGGCGTCGGCTCGCTGTTGCGCCTGCCTTGCCTTGGCGTCGGCTCGCTGTCGCGCCTGCCTCGCCTAGGCGTCGGGTCACTGCGGGTTGCTCTGCCCTGGCTGCCATCGGGTTCTGCCTTGGCGTCGGGTCTAGCCTTGCTTTTGCCTTGGCGTTCTTTGGTGCCTTAGCCTTGTTTAGGCCACCGTACTTTGGCCGCAGCCGCTTGCTTGTGCCAGCTGCCATGACCATTGTTTGCCACGTCGCTTTGGCGCGGCAGCCTTTGGTTGTGCCGGTGCCATGACCAACTGTTGTGCCAGTTTGCTTTGCTGCCGCCGCTGCCGGCCAACGCCGCTTATGACCTTTGTTTAGCCACCTGCTTTGGCCATTGCAGCCTTTGTGCCAGCCTTTGCTTTGGCCACCGCTTTGCCACCAGGCTGCCTTGGCCACACTCACGCCTTGCCTTGGCGTTTGACACCGTCGGGCTTTAATATTCCGTTATTAGGCGATTTCCTTCTAAATAAAACCCAAAATACCACTCGAGCAATGAAAGCCTGGATTAAGTATCGTTAGTCTTTAACCGATTAGTTAGAATAGCCTAAGCCCATTTAGCCTAATCGCTTCTCCCTAACCCTAAATGGACCATTTTACCCTTTTTGTCTTTATCCATTGGATGATAAGAGCTAGGGTAATATTTATTCGTTGGACAATAGCGTTAGGATTTCTTTTACCCGTTGGTCAATAGGTAAACCTTGGTTAATCTTCCTAAGTACGAGATTAGAGTTGCTTAGTGCTTAATTACAAATATTAGACTTTCTAGCATTAACCGTTGGATAATAACCGTTAGGAGTTTTATTAACCATTGGACGATAGACTAGAATCCTAGCCATTATTACCCAGTGGTTACTAACCATTAGAAAAACTATTATCCATTGGATAATAGTTAGTCTTGACAATCATGTACTTGTTTGATTTAAATATTAGATTTGGGCCATGTGTGATAATCCATTAAAATACAATTAGTACATTAGGTTAGTATTATTATACATGGTACTTTGAAAGTAGTAGAATACTATATTAGATATTAGTCCTAGGTCATATCTAGTATAGATATAGTGTAGTACATGTATATATATATATATATATATATATATATATATATGTATGTACTTGTTGTATATATATATTTTATTGTATATAGCATGTGTGTTATTAAGTATTTTATTTAGAAAATCTAATTTACTTGAAAACTTAGATTTTATGAAAGACCCATAGTACATATATATATATTAGTATACTAGTATACTTTCCAAGAGAGTACAAGTGGGCGAGAGAGAGAGAGAGAGAACCCGAGAGAGAGAGAGAGAGAGAAAGAGAAGGAAAAGAGAGGGAGAGATGTGATGTATTGCTTGATTTCTGTCTACCAAATCCTAGATATATGTATATGTTAGTACTTGTACTAGGTGAAAGAAGTAGAAAGGAGAAGATAGGAGAGAGATTTGAGGTACAAATCTCTTACAAAGTCAAACCCTTACTCTTCCTTTGTCATCCACCAATCTTGTCTTTATGTATATATATATGGTTATATATATATATATATGTACATAGTACAATGTACCAAGAGGAGAGAGAGAGAGAGAGAGAGTGAGGAGGAGAGAGAGGGAGAGAGTGATAAGTGTGCAAGTGATTGACATGCTTTGGTCATCCTTGTCCTAGTTTGTGTATACTTTCAAGTGAAAGCATAACCAATGCCATCCAATCTTGTCCTTCTTTGTACAAACCCTAATTTTATACTTGAAACAAATCCACTTGCTTGGCCAATCTTCCAAAATCCAATCCAAAGGACACATCCTAGTCATGCATGCCTAGTTTTTAGGTTATTTCTTGCAAGGAAGCAAGATTTGCTTGAATTAAAAATTGAAAGAAAGAGAGAGAGAAAGAGGGCCGGCCATAGGAGGAGAGAGAGGGAGGCCTTTGCCTATAAATACTCACCTCATTCTTCATTTGAACTCACACCTCTTCATTCTCCAAGTTCTCTCCTTAAAAGCATAAGAATTCTTAGTGTTCTTGAGTAGTTCTAGCTTGTTCTTGAGCTTTCTTTCCATCTTCATTCTTGGAAGGTTGATCAAGGAAGGTGGATTTGATTCAAGTAAAGAAATGGGGTTTGTACAATGAAGGACAAGATTGGATGGCATTGGTTATGCTTTCACTTGAAAGTATACACAAACTAGGACAAGGATGACCAAGCAAGGCCATTCAAGGAAGCAACACATCACACTCTCCCTTTCTCTCTCCATCCGAATCTCTCTCTCTCTCTCTCAATCTCTCTCGGCTTTCTCTCTCTCTCTCCCTCTCTCTCTCTCTCTCCCTTGTACTTCTATGGAAGTATATACATTTATCAGTATATATATAAGTACTTTGGGTACTTTAAAATCTTGTATTTTAAACCAAAATAGATTTTTCTTATTATAAAATTCTATATACACACATGGGTACTTTCATTATAATATATATATATATATATCTCTCTATATATATATACAAGTACATATATATAATATACAAGCTAGTACTTACACAATCTAGTCTAGGGTCCTATAGTCTAATAAACTAACCTAATGCTTTCAAAGTACAATGGAAGCACAAGAAGTCAATCCAAGGTACTACCTCTCTCTCCTCCTTTCTTTTTCTCTCTCTCTCTCTCTTTCTCGGCCCAATCTCTCTCTCCCCTCTCTCGGCTTTCTCTCTCTCTTTCTCTCTCATGTACTATATATATATATATACATACTAGAAAGCAAACATATATAATAATGTATTAGTGTACTAGAATATCTAATAGATTTACAAGCAAAAGGATTTTCCAATAAAAAATTGTAATACACATATGCACAATACAATATTATATATATATATATACACATATATATATATATATACACATATATATATATATACATACAAGTACATACATATAATATACAAGCCATGTACCACAAATCTAGCCTAGATATGACTTAGCACAATATCTAATAAACAATTATACTACTTTCAAAGTACAAGGTCCTAAATGAATAACCTAATGTACTAATTATACTATAATAGATTTTAACACATGCCAAATCTAATATTTTAATCTACCTACTACATGATTGTCAAGACTAACTATTATCCAGTGGATAATGGTGTCCCTAGCGGTCAATAACCAATGGGTAATGATGGCTAGGATTCTAGTCTATCGCCCAATGGGTAAAGAATCTCCTAATGGTTATATCCAACGGTTAATACCAAAAAGTATAATACTTTGCAATTAAGCACTAAACTAATCTAATCTCGTACTTAGGAAGATTAACCAAGGTTTACCTATTGACCAATGGTTAAAGGAAACTCTAACGCTATTGTCCAACGGATAATTATTACTCTAGCTTTTATCGTCCAATGTAAAAAGACAAAAAGGGTAAAATGGTCCATCTAGGGTTAGGGAGAAGGGATTAGGTTAAATGGGCATTAGGCTATTCTACCTAATCGGTTAAAGACTAACAATACTTAATCTAGGCTTTCATTGCTCGAGTGGTATTTTGGTTTTATTTAGTAGGAAATTGCCCAATAACGGAATATTAAAGCCCGATGGTGCCAAACGCCAAGGCAATGCGTGAGCGTGGCCAAGGCAGCCTGTTAGCAAAGCGGTGACCAAGCGGTGGCCAAAGCAGCCCGGTGGCCAAACAGTGGCCAAGGCAGCCCGGTGGCCAAGCAGAGGCCAAGCGGTGGTCAAAGCAGCCCGGTGGCCAAACAGGGGACAAGGCAGCCCGGTGGCCAACGATGGAACAGCGCCCGCTAAAGCGGTGGCAAAGCGCCCGCTAATAGCGGTGGCCGCTAGCGATGGCCAAGCGCCAGCCAATAGCGTGGCGCCCGCTGGCAGCGGCGGTGGCAAAGCTGGCCAAAGCGGCGTGAGCAAAGCGACCAAAGAACGCCAAGGCAAAAGCAAGGCGTGACCCGATGCCAAGGCAGAACCCGATGGCAGCCAAGGCAGAGCAAGGTAGCCCAGCAATGCCAAGGCAAAAGCAAGGCGCGACCCGACGCCAAGGCAGAACCTGATGGCAACCAGGGCAGAGCAACCCGACAGTGACCCGACGCCTAGGCGAGGCAGACCTGACAGCGACCCGACACCTAGGCGAGGCAGGCGCGACAGCGAGCCGACGCCAAGGCAAGGCAGGCGCGACAGCGAGCCGATGCCAAGGCAAGGCAGGCGCGACAGCGAGCCGACGCCAAGGCAAGGCAGGCCCGTCAGCGAGCCGACGCCATGGCGAGGCAGGCCCGACAAAGACCCGATGCCTAGGCGAGGCAGGCCTAACAGTGACCCGATGCCTAGGCAGCCTAGCCAAGCCAAAGCAAGGCGGTCAAGCCGACGGTTAAGGCAAAGACCAAAAATTTAACCACTTTGGCATTGATGCAACGCTCTAGGTTAGGGGAATGTAACTAAGCCAAACGATAGTTAGCGTTGCTAACTAATCGGTTGCCATGTAGGATTTCCAGCCGAGAAAATAAATTCTAAGATTTTACTACAATTACCAAGTAACTATACCAAGATCTTAATAGGCATAATCGTCTTTAGAAAATGACCTTAATGCCCGGGCGATGAATTCCAATCTCCTAAGTCACAAACCTAATTATGATGGATTATTAATCGCAAAAAGGGATTTATAAAATAAATAAAGAATTTTTCAAATATAATAACAAAATTTTATAAGTCGATAACGACCGATTTTTGGATGTTAAAAAGAAATCCAAGTATTAAAATAAAATTCAAATTTTTAGCGAAATTTTTATTTACCAAAAATCAGGGTCGTTACATGCTAAGTGCATGTGCCTTAGATTTTTTTGGTAACTGGGAACAACAACTACCCTTTGTGTGGAGTTTGCCTATAACAACAGTTATTAGGCTAGTATCGATATGGCACCGTACGAAACTTTATACGGCCGACCCTGCTGATCTCCTGTCTGTTGGACCGACGTTGGAGAAGCAGAATTGATTGGACCTGACTTAGTACGAGATACTCTAGAAAAGGTTAAAACCATTAGGCAAAGAATCCAAACCGCTCAAAGCCGACAAAAGAGTTATGCGGACAAGAGAAATCGACCCTTAAGTTTTGAAGTAAGAGACCACGTGTTCCTGAAGATCCGACCTAAGAAAGGAGTAATTAGGTTTGGAAAGAAAGGAAAATTATCCCCACGCTACATTGGACCTTTCAACATCGTGGAGAAGATCGGGAAGGTTGTGTATTGCCTAGCCCTACCACCGCAACTAGATCGAGTGCATAACGTGTTTCACATCTCGTTTCTTCGTAAATACCTCGCGTTGCCGACGCACGTACTCAACTGGGAGGACATCATCATCGAAGAAGATGCGACGTATGAAGAAGAACCGATCGAGATTCAGGACCGGAGTGAGAAGATCATTCGGAATAAGGCGATTAAGTTAGTACGAGTCTTGTGGAAAAACCGCGGAGCTGGAGAAACCACTTGGGAAAGAGAAGAAACCATGAGAGGTAACTATCCTCACCTATTCGAATCCGAGCGTACGGCAAATTTCGAGGACGAAATTGTTTAAGGGGGATAGGTTGTAACAACTCTAATTTTTACTAAATAAAAATTTCGTTGTTAATTTTTAAAAATCTTAATAAAGGTTTTAATCGTCGTTTAACTACCGATTTTCCCGTCGTTTCTAGGGTTGAGTCTTTAGAATCCACATCTCGGCTGGAAATCCTATCTAGCAACCCTAGTTAGCTTTTAACCATCTAGTTAACCTACCAATCGTTAACCTAATCGTCATTTGCTTCCTAATCCTCGGTGAACCTTTTGAGCCTTGGCCGTGAACCTTTTGAAACCCTTGAGCTTCGTAAACCTAGAATGAACCTTTTGGACCTTTCGAACCTTTTAGCCATCGGCCATTGGATGATAGCATTAGGCTTATCTTTACTCATTAGATAATAGTAGAACCTTAGTTAATCCACTTAAGTACTAGATTAGATTAGTTTAGTACTTAATTACAAAGTATAATACTTTCTAGTATTAACCGTTTGATAATAACCGCTAGGAGCATTATTACCCATTGGACGTCAGACTAAGGACCTTACCACCATCATCCATTGGTTATTACCCGCTAGGAAAACTATTATCCATTGGATAATAGCTTTATTTGCCAATCAAGTACTAGGGTTAATAAGATACTAGATTGCCATGTGTTAAAATCCATTAATTTAGAATTTGTACATTAGGTTATTAATTTAGTACTAGGTACTTTGAAAGCATAGGATTAGTTTATTAGATATTGGATTTTGATGTATCTAGGCTAGATATTGTAGTACTTGCTTGTATATATTATATGTGTACTTGTATATATATATATATATATTATATTGTTAGTAGCACATGTGTATTGCATTATTATATTTAGAAAATCTATTTGTGTTTGAAAGTATAGATTTTCAAAAGACCCATAGTACTTATATATATATATATATATATATATATATACTCCCTCCGTCCCTAAATAAGTGTCCGGCGCGCAAATCTAGGCTTTCAAAAAAATGCATTTGTTTTGTTAAAAAAATTAAATTGAATTTTCGCCTTCCGAGGGCTTGTCTCAAAAATTCTAAATTGAATTTTCGCCTTCCGAGGGCTTGTCTCAAAAATTCTAAATTGAATTTTCGCCTCCCGAGGGCTTGTCTCAAAAATTCTAAATTGAATTTTTGCCTTCCGAGGGCTTGTCTCAAAGATTCTAAATTGAATTTTCGCCTCCCGAGGGCTTGTCTCAAAAATTCTAAATTGAATTTTCGCCTTTCGAGGGCTCGTCTCAATCTTCGCCTTCCGAGGGCTCGTCTCGCTTCTCGTCTCTTGAGCCATGGTCTAACGGACCTAACGTCTCTCCTCGTCTTGATTTTCGCCTCCCGAGGGCTCGTCTCGATTTTCACCTCCCGAGGGCTCGTCTCAAGTCTTTCACAATACTTTGAATGACACACCGCACCGCAAGCACTTCTTTGCATAAGTTTGTCCTTCGGGACTCATTTCTCGCATTGCATTGTCCCAATTGAACTACGCTGGTCTGATCCCTGGCGGGTACGTAGGCAGCTCCTCGAGCGCGACCACCATCATATTTACTTACGTTTGTTTTGTCTCTGGCCAAAGGCACTAGAGCAACGGATTGGGATGCCTATTCTTTAAGCGTCACTCGTACCAACTAATGGTATCCGAGTTACGTTAAAGAGGGACTACTGTAGACACCCCAATCCGGACCTCGGAGAGTCTTTGTCCACCCCGATGATGAAAATAGAGGAAACGGTACCTTTGCGAGCTTGAAAAAGGATCTCCTTTAAAACCAAAAACCCAACAAATCCAACAAACCCAGTCAAACCCAGCCGAGCCCAGCCAAGCCCAATAAAAAGCCCAAAAGAGCCCTGGACCAAAGGAAGAGGAACCGTGCGGGGCTGGTTTGAGTGCACGGCACCCTGAAATTCAAGGGTAGCCGTGCACGGCACACTTGAACCGCACGGCACCTTGAGCAAAAAGTCGGCGGCTCGAGAAGTATCCGGCCACGCCAAGATGTGAGCTACAATCGATGACTAGCTCGGTAGAAAATGCACTTCTGGCCCGCCCAGAAAGTACCTCCACCACTTGAAATTCAAAATCCTTGGCCTTTGCCTATAAATTAACCCCTCCACTCAAGGGAAAGAGGTCCCTCTTGGCCTTTCTTTTGAGTCACCCTCTTGCCTTCATCTTGGCTCTCTCACTCTACTTTCTCTTTCTAAGTTCTCAAACCCACTTTCCATTACCACTTCCATTTCCAAGTCTTAAAGGATGTCATTCCCAAAAGACATTCTTTAAGAGCTTTCACTCACTCCCTTCTCATCATTGAAGTTGATCACTCATTAACTTTAAGACCCCATCACCCAAAATACCTAACCTTCACTCACACCCATACTCCCTTTGTCTCATTTAAACCCCCCTCCATCCCCATCCGTGACGATCCATCCACATCCTTGCATCCACGATCCTTGATCAAGCTCGAAACCAAAGGTATAAACTAGTTTCCTCGGACTATACTCCGTTCTGGTCCTGAGGGGACCTTTCTGTCAGCAGATCTGATCCCTTTTGGTTAGATCCTGACTAAAAACCCATTTTCATAAAATAAAACAGACACTGTGCTAAGGTTGAGAAACCGCGCGGTCTGTCGTTCAGACGTGCGGCATCCCGACCCCCAGCGCACGGCATAGTACACACTAATGCTATTGTGAACAAGCTGCCTGGATCTGAGTTTTCCTCCGCTGTGGTTACCTGTTTTTGCTGTTTACTGTTTCTATAGCTCTTAAAATAAGACCATATCTACAAGCCATGTTTCGGCTCTTCTAAAATCTTTTCAAGATCATCCCAAATGATGAAAAATGTTGAAAGCTACTTTAAAACTATGTTTTGAGAAGGATAATGACGTTCTTGGGATGATTTGACCGCCGTGAGGCTACTCATGAGTTTTCAAAAGATCTACAGAGAAACCAGTGAGCTAAATGATGTTTTGAAATACTGCAACAGTCTGACAGCAGAGCAGGTGCCACGCACGGCATGTTGAGATGCCTCGCGCGGCATCTCAGGGTGCCGTGAGCGGTATTCTGAGGTCCAAACAGTCTGTTGAATGTTATTTACTTCCATTTATTCATATCATTTTATCACGACTGTACAGATAGCACCACCTGCACGTCAATGTGATATATTTCCCATGTCCCTTTCCCGTTACGTGCTTTATTAAAGAGTTTGACATTCCGAATAATATTGAAGTTTCCCCTTTTGAAAACAGTAGAGACCGGTCTTACCGGGCGAATGGGGTGCTTTTTAAAGAAAAACCTTCCTCATTCGTAATGTGGCTCCCGAACCTATCATCTCAACGTTTTCGCTAGACCAAAAGCCTTTCTTTTTCAAATCAAACTCTCGGTTTCTCGGGTGACCCATCTCAAAAAACCTGGGTGGTGACTCTTCGAGCGCAAGCGCTTCTTCGGGCGCAGGAGCCCACACCGGCGGTATTATTACCGGTGGTAAAAAAACTGCTGTTAAAAGCAACTTTTACCGGCATTAGCAAAACCGCCGGAAATAATTACCAAAAACGGTGGTTTTTTTAATAATGCCATTTTTATAAACATTTACCGGCGGTTTTTTAAAATACCGCCGGAAAAAATAGAATATACGGTTTTTTTAATACCAGCGGTTTATTAATGCCGCTTATAATAATAATACCGACCCGTATAATATAAATATTATTATTTATCCTATATGACGCAATATGCGTGTAACGCCCCGAATTTTGGGTACGTTAAATAAACATTTTTATTGAACAAATTAAGGAGAGTCTAGCTCATTATTACAACATACGTCTCACAAGAGTACTTTTATTCAACAAAAGAGGGAATAATCTAAGGTTAACTACTGCTCCGCTTCTTCCTCCATCCTTGCAAATTCCTCGGCTCCAAAGGCCCCCAAGGTGTACTGTTCCTGCTGCTTATCTATAAAATCTGACACATTATACCAGCGTCGTCCCCACCATAATATGTCAGGGTCACCAAAAAGGTAACACCGTGAGCTACAGAAGCTCAATAGAATAATCCAACCCGCTAACCCATAACTTACAATGAAGAGTCATATAAATAATTACACATGCTCATTTAACAACATAATTAACAATGATACATCCGCATTCACTATCTTGCTTACGTTGGTGTCATGCCTTTCTTTGTTTCTCCTACGCGACTCATCGTAAACTGTGTCACCATTTCATTTCAAAAATCATTTCTCATTCAACGGGCTACCAAGTCCGGCCACGTTATAAAAGCTTGCATTGGCTCCTCTCCGCGGATAACCAAGCCCAATTACTAATGAAGCTACCACGTCCGGCTCCATTAGCAATCTACACAATGGGCTACCAAGTCCGGCCTCATTGCGGTTTTCGCAAGTCCACACAAAGGGCTACCAAGTCCGGCCACCTTGCGGGTTTTCACAACTCACATAAGCCTACCAAGTCCGGCCATTATGTAGTTTCAAAAATCATTTTTTATCCATATCAACCACTCCCTAAGTGTCATGTTTCTACTTTTTGGTTCTCGTGTCTCGTAATCATGCATAGACTCCGCGGCGGGACAAATCACTTTAAAGTAATCTAGCAAGATCATCCAACTCTATTTAATCATGCTTGTTTACAACCACAAGTAAGGTAAGCAATCATGCGATCAAGTTCACAATCCTTGAAAAGGTCAAAATACGAATACTTCGTTTTGAAACAACATTTTGTTTTTAAACGAAATCGTAACAACATATGTTTATTGACGAGTTAATCAAGTTGGGAAGATTCTATAAGCCATGCATTCAATTATTCTCAAGATCAAATTAAACTACGTACTTTTAGTAAGAAAGTTCTACAAGCTAATTATCACAACTACATTATCATGCTCATATACTTCAAAGAATTCTACGTCAAACAACATCATGCGATCAACTAGCCAAGTATTACATATTCTTACTCACGCTCATATCATACGATATACGTAGGGTAGGGGTATAAGAAGATTCTACCTTTCTTCTTGGCGGTAGGAAGACTACGAAAAGATCGATGGAAAGAAAGTTGGCAAACGAACGGAGTAACGGTTTATGATAAGCTTCCGATAGCTTCGAAAGAGAAAGGTTTCTCTCGAAACTAGATCGTAACCTACACTACTACTACTTTAGGATCGAGGTGGTGGTCGTATGGTGGTTTTGTGGCGGAGATGGAAAGAAAGCTCAAGAACAAGCTAGAACTACTCAAGAACACTAAGAATTCTTATGCTTTCAAGGAGAGAACTTGGAGAATGAAGAGGTGGGAGTTGAATGAGAAGTGTGAGGTCCTATTTATAGGCAAATGGGCTCTCCCTCCCTCTCTTTGGCCGGCTGTCCTCTCTCCCTCTTTCCTCCAATTTTTTATTCAAGCAAATCAAGTTTGCTTGCAAGAAATAACCTACAAACCTAGGCATGCAAGGCTAGGATGTGTCCTTTGGATTGGATTTTGGAAGATTGGCCAAGCAAGTGGATTTGTTTCAAGTATAGAATTAGGGTTTGTACAAAGAAGGACAAGATTGGATGGCATTGGTTATGCTTTCACTTGAAAGTATACACCAACTAGGACAAGGATGACCAAAGCATGTCAACCACTTGCACACACATCACTCTCTCCCTCTCTCTCCATCTGAATCTCTCTCTCTCTCAATCTCTCTCTCCTCCTCTCTCTCTCTCTCTCTCTCTCTCCTCTTGGTACATTGTACTATGTACATATACATATATATAACCATATATATATATATAAAGACAAGAAGGGTGTTTGACTTTGTAAGAGATTTGTACCTCAAATCTCTCTCCCATCTTCTCCTTTCTATTTCTTTCACTTAGTACAAGTACTAACATATACATGTATCTAGGATTTGATAGACAAAAATCAAGCAATACATCACATCTCTCTCTCTCTTTTCCTTCTCTCTCTCTCTCTCTCTCTCTCTCGGGTTCTCTCTCTCTCTCTCGGCTTTTCTCTCTCTCTCTCCCTCTCTCTCTCTCTCCCACTTGTATGTACTATGAAAGACTACCTATATACTAATATATATATATATATATATATATGTACTATGGGTTTTTAATAAAATCTAAGTTTTCAAGTAAATTAGATTTTCTAAATAAAATATTTAATAACACACATGCTATATACAATATAATATATATATACAACAAGTACATACATATATATATATATATATATACATGTACTTACACAATATCTATACTAGATATGACCTAGGGCTAATATCTAATATAGTATTCTACTACTTTCAAAGTACTATGTATAATAATACTAACCTAATGTACTAATTGTATTTTAATCAAATAACACACATGGCCAAGTCTAATATTTAAATCAAACAAGTACATGATTGTCAAGACTAACTATTATCCAGTGGATAATAGTTTCTCTAATGGTTAATAACCAATGGGTAATAATGGCTAGGATTCTAGTCTATCGTCCAAGGGTTAATAAAACTCCTAACGGTTATTATCCAACGGTTAATACCAAAAGTATAATACTTTGCAATTAAGCACTAAACTAATCTAATCTCGTACTTAGGAAGATTAACCAAGGTTTACCTATTGACTAATGGGTAAAGATTACCCTAGCATCTATCGTCCAACGGATAAATATTATCCTAGGTCAAACGCCAAGGCAAGGCGTGAGCGTGGCCAAGGCAGCCTGGTGGCCAAGCGGTGGCCAAAGCAGCCCGGTGGCAAAGCGGTGGCCAAGGCAGCCTGGTGGCCAAACAGTGGCCAAGCGGTGGCCAAAGCAGCCCGGTGGCCAAACAGAGGCCAAGCGGTAGCCAAGGCAGCCCGGTGGCCAAACAGTGGCCAAGCGGTGGCCAAAGCAGCCTGGTGGCCAAACAGTGGCCAAGCGGTGGCCAAAGCAACCCGGTGGCCAAGGCAGCCAGGCGGCAAAACGGTGGCCAAGCGGTGGCCAAAGCAGCCAGGTGGCCAAACAGTGGCCAAAGGCAAGGTGGCCAAAGCGATCGTATAGCAGCTGGCGGTGGCCAAAGCGACCGATGGCCAAATAGTGGCCAAAGCGACTGGTAATAGCGATGGCCAAACAAGGCCAAGACACTGGTAGCGATGGCGGCGGTGGCCAAAGCGATCGGTGGCACAAGCAGAGGCCAAAGCGACCAAAGAACGCTAAGGCAAAAGCGAGGCGCGACCCGATGCCAAGCCAGAACCCGATGGCAGAAGGCAGAGCAAGGCAGCCGAGCAACGCCAAGGCAAAAGCGAAGTCGCGACCCGATGCCAAGCGAACCCAATGGCAAAGCGAGCAAGGCACCAAAGAACGACAAGGCAAAAGCAAGCGCGACCCGACGCCAAGGCGTAACCCGATGGCGGCAGGCGAGCAACCCGACAGTGACTGACGCCAGGCGCAGGCAGACCGACGCCATGAAAGCGAGCTTGTCGAGCCGACGCCAAAGGCAGCAGCGCGACAATGAGCCGACGCCAAGGCAAGGCAGTTCGACAATGAGCCGACGCCAAGGCAAGGCAGCTTGTCGAAGTCGATGCCTAGGCAGTCTAGCCAAGCCAAAGCAAGGCAGTCAAGTTAACGGTCAAGGCAAGGACTAAACATTAACCATTTTGGCATCGATGCAACGCTCTAGGTTAGGGGAAATGCAACTAAGCCATATGGTAGTTAGGGTTTGCTAACTAATCGGTTGCCATGCAATATTTCCAGCCGAGAAAATAAATTCTAGGATTTTCTACAATTACCAAGTAACTATACTAAGGTCTTAATAGGCATACTCGTCTTTAGTAAATGACCTTAATGCCCGGGCGATGAATTCCAATCTCCTAAGTCATAAACCTAATTATGACGGATTATTAATCGCAAAAAGGGATTAAAAAAATAAATAAATAATTTTCAAATAAAATAACAAAATTTTATAAGTCGATAACGACCAATTTTTGGATGTTAAAATGAAATCCAAGTATTAAAATAAAATTCAAATTTTTAGCGACCAAAAATCAGGGTCGTTACAACCTATCCCCCTTAAAATAATTTCGTCCTCGAAATTGGTGCGTGTCTACCGATTTGACAAAGTTGCTATACTGGTCCTTGAATCGTCGTCTATCCCCCTTAAAAGAAGTAAGTCACTCTTAAGTCGCAGGTTAGGCGTAGGTTGGCTATTTTCTAGTCCGCACTCACTACTCACTTAGACTAACGGCTAACTTTCCTGAAATGGTGATGATACTGTCTTACTCGATCTTAGGGGTTTTATTTCGGGTGCAAGTATATAATGAACATGACAAATTGTTGCAGGCAAGCAATTAAATTTCTTAAGATAACATAAGATCAACATACTACATGCCTAAAGGCATCATTAGGTACAAGAAAAAGTAAGGAAAAACAGATAATAGTGGCTATGGTGCCATTGGCGTGCCTCGCCCTACCACCTATCATTGAAGGCTTGGATCAAACGACGTTCGTATTCCCTTACGAACACCTCGAGTGCGATGGTCACAGCGAGAACGCAGCACCAGAAGGTGCGGAGACGGTTGTTCCTACCGAACCACCGTGGCATGCCCATTGTCAGCACGACACAGAACAGGAGGAAGATGAAGGGTTGCAATCGTAGCGCTTGGGTCGTTAGGGTGAGCTCGGTTCGTTCGATTTCCCGGAACGCGGCGTCTCCCGGAAATCCTCGTCGTCGGGTGGCCATGGTTCGGGTTGGGGGATGAGATGGTAAGAGAGATGAAGATAAAAGGTGAAGAGAGGGGATAAGGAAATGAGAAGTGGTGGTGGGGTACATATAGGCCGGGTGAGGGGTGAGTGGAGGAGGGAAATGATTGAGTTT
Organism: Rhododendron molle; assembly: GCA_025413875.1. Classification (NCBI taxonomy): domain Eukaryota; kingdom Viridiplantae; phylum Streptophyta; class Magnoliopsida; order Ericales; family Ericaceae; genus Rhododendron; species Rhododendron molle. The sequence goes on along the minus strand of CM046393.1, from coordinate 19,097,266 downwards.
TGAAATTTTGGAATTGGAGGTTGAAATTTGAAGTTTGAATTTTTGAAGGGTTGGGGGGTGGTTGCCGGGGCCCCCTTGCGGGTATGGCCGGCGTGTGAAGGCCGGGCCCCCCCTCGGTTTTGGCCAACACTTGTCGCTCTCCTGAAGAAATAAAATCTATCCAAAAATGGTTCCTAAAAACAAAATGTCTATCGGCAGAGGGTTACAATACCCGTAATTAGAGAAAAGCAACTTGCGTCAATTAAAATAATTGTCCTTTGTAATAAGGGTTTCTTTTACTAAAGAATAGTACGCAACAGTATTCTTTTGAAGAAACAAACTTTTTATAGATAACAGAGAAATACAATCATAAGCATAGAATTCTATTACAAAGCAAATGACACGATTCCTCCTAATACAAGTGGAAAGATCCTACATACTCTTAATACATGGTCGAAGTTCGTACCCACACAAGTGCGACTACAACTCTCGGGACCTTATTTTAAAACTACGACTCTACTACTGCGGTGGAGTAAGTCCAAAATACACTCTAACTCCTCCTTCCATTCCTTCTCCCTCTTCTCGAGCCAATACTCCCCTCGTTGTCGGGCATCCTCAACAGTGTCACTAAGTGATAAACGTAGGGTCTCCACGTCCATGGTCTCAGCTAAAGGTGACACGAGAATAACCTCGAAGGTGTGCTCGCCAGTGGCAGGGTCAAATATACCCAAGTGGGGTATAGGGATGTAACTCTCGGGTGCAAACAGAGCCTTGTACGTAAGCAGGTCCGCAAAGGTGAATGGTGTAGCAGGGGTATAGCTAGCCATATCTATAATAATAAGAAGATTATGTGTTAGACTTATCGGTGTGAAAGGGTAGTCTCGTAAAGACACATATATGTACACACATAAACAATGGACACGTATAAAAGAAATGCATGATTTCATTACTTAGGGAGAACAAGTACATCATAGGTGGTTTATAGTAGCCTTAAGCTTAATACATCAAGAGTCCTACATTTTCTTATTTTGCATCAAAAGGCCTAACAACAGTGATCCTAGTTTAAAAGATCCTACATCCCAAAGGATTACAACTATTGCTAGTTTTATTGAGGGACTCCTCATAGTATTCTTGGCTTCAAGGTCAGGCTAGAACTTCGTCCTCCTCAGGCTCATCCTTACTCTTACTAGCTTCTCCTTCCTTAGTCACCTCATGAGTAACCTTCTCGTCTCCGATTTCTTCTTCACCATACGTAAAGTTTTCCATCGGGGGTAGGGCTCCAAAGAATACACAGAAGGCACATAGGATTGGGAACATTACAGGAAACCAAGGGTCATCTTCCACAGGGGTAGGGGTATGATGCTGTACTCTTTTGAAATCGCGGATTTCTGCGAGTATCATGACAATGTAGTCAGGCTTCTTCATCAGTTGGATGGTCATAGTTTCTAGGGTGACCTCGAGTTGGTGAGCTCCAACTATTAGGTTGGTTAGGTGATCCATCTACAAGGAAAAGTTTTAAACTTCAATTAGTAACATTTTAAGTCAAGTTTTGTTAAAGAAACATCGAAATTTCTATGTTCCACATTCGATTCTTGATTTAAGTCATCATCCAATTGTTCGGGAATTCCCAGTTCGGCGGTACTGCCAGTTTCCACCTTACTTCAATCCGAAGATTGTTTTGTCAGAATTCCACCCAATTTGGGACGGTAAACTTAAAAATCAAGTCACGTTTATGCAACGGTCAACTTGTCTTAAACTTATCTCAAGACTTATCTTAAAGGCTACCCATTCTACCCATGGCCGAGTGTTGAGCCTAAAGCTTTGATACCAAGTTGTAACGCCCCGAATTTTGGGTACGTTAAATAAACATTTTTATTGAATAAATTATGGAGAGTCTAGCTCATTATTACAACATACGTCTCACAAGAGTACTTTTATTCAACAAAAGAGGGAATAATCTAAGGTTAACTACTGTTCCGCTTCTTCCTCCATCCTTGCAAGTTCCTCGGCTCCAAAGGCCCCCAAGGTGTACTGTTCCTGCTGCTTATCTATAAAATCTAACACATTATACGAGCGTCGCCCCCAGTATAATATGTCAGGGTCACCAAAAATCGGAAATGACAAGCGGCGATGATGGCTGAAACAGATCTCTCGCCTGGGTTTTTAGAGAGAGAAAGAGGCGATCTGAGTTTTTGATTGGAAAAACCCGAAAAGACCCCTTTTTTGGGTTTAAGGGAATGAGATGGAGACGGAACATCTCCTCTCACTCCGTTAGGTAAAAAGTAATGGATTAAGGGGTCTAGTAGAGTTCCGTTTTAACGCCGTCTGACTCGAACATGAGCTTAAATTAAATGCAAGACGTGCGAAGTATGCCACGTGGAACTCATGCTTCGAGAAAGCATAATGACTAAACCGCCAAAACATCAAATGGTCATCAATGCTATATCTGCGCGAGACATCACGAAGCTCGGCTCATGGTTTGTTCTTAAGAAGCTTTACCCATTGACCCGAACAGTTTCATTGGGCAAAGCTGGGGAGCAATTGTGGGATGATATTCCCAAATAGGCATGGTTATATGCCGAGCACGTGATAACGATTGTGCAATGAGAAAAGTGATGAAAGGCACCATGACAATAAGGGCTGATGACCCAAAGTATACACCGAACAGGGGACTGTTCGGGCACAGGGACATGAGACGTCCTAGAGTTGTACTAGCTGTTCGACAGTGCAGACGTATTACTTAAGACAATAGTAATTAAGGTGCAGTCTGTTCGGCAAAGAGCATGCCGAACAGATAGAGTCATTTTAAGAAAGGTAGCCTTAAGAGATAAGGCAGAAGAAGTATTCCAGAAGGATGTTCAATATCCAGTCAGGATAAGTGACAGAACAGTCCTATTATGGAACGAATCCCATATAGAAGAGAGGTCCTACAAGTAAGGAATCTTAGTTCATTAGGCGAGAAGATCCCTACGAAGGCTAGGATTCCTATACGAGACAGGAAACCTAGGGCGTAAGGATACTTGGGCAACAAGCAAGCGTTTGTCTATATATACGAGGTAAACCTGAAGGCAAAAGCTACGCAATATTTTGCATTCATTATATACTTACCTACTAATAATTAGGGTTTGAAATAGTACAAAATACTAACTTAGGCATCGGATGGCCTTTGCCATGAGAGGAAAAGGTGCGCTCACCCCTTGTCTGTCTTGCAGATTAGGGTTCTGGCGAAGGCAGGAGGGTTCCGCTCGAACACCACGTGCACCCACGATAGATCTGTGCTATTCAGGTAACCATCTTACTTTTTCCACCTACAAACATGACCTTAATAGGAGTCCTAACGGTCCTACGCACATGTTCGGTTATCAAAAATTAGATTCGGAGGGTCGCGAGATTATTTTAGATAAAGATATTGTTGTAAATAATTAGGTAATAAATAATTTAATAAATAAAATATGCTGAGGTTAAGAAGGTTTATCTCAAGAGTCTAAAAAATATTATCCGGGAGTTAAATACGTGGTTCGTGAGGTCACATAGTGGTTTCGATTGAAAATTTTGTATAATAAATAATAAATAGATGATTAAATAAAAAAATTTGAAATTAACAAGATATCATCTTTTAGGTGTAAGGAGTCTCGAAAAAATAGTTTGGGCGTCAAAAATATTGTTCGGAAGGTTGCGAAGTGGTTTCGAATATTTCTTATCAAAACCAAATGTACCTCGCATCTGGGGTTGTTGCTGCGGTTAGGCCTTCTGCCGCAACCTCGGCACTGGTTCTTGCGGCCGCAAGGTGGCGTCCAGATTTCGTTTTTTTATCTTTTCATCATAGTTTCGATGCATGGGTTCATTTGAGGCATAAGGTTAAGCTTAGAAAACACTTAATATAATTAGAGAGGAGTTGGATATGATTATCGAATTGATTCAAAATCGAAACTTCGGGTTTGATGACCGAGGGACCTTGGGACCGAACTAGATGATGTTTGAGGATGCTTGGAGTTGTGGGAAGTGATTGGAACGATTGAATTGAATTTCAGTTGGGTCTAGGTACAAAACCCACTTTTCTCTTTCCTTCTTTCTCTCTCTAAAACTCCAAGGATTAAAGCTTGGTTTTCTTTTGTTTCTCTTTTCTATTCGTATTGGTGGAATGTGGGGAGTGTTGTGGTGAAATTCGAAGGTGAAGGCATGGCTTTTATAGGGGGTGTGGGAGGAGAAAGAGTGGGGTGCAAGTTTGGAATTAAATGATGGATAAAATCGTATTGAATGTGGGGGAATGTACATGGCTCTTGGGAGGAGATAGGACTGGCGAGGGGGGAAGAATCCGGTGGCTTCATGTGGGGAACAAGTAATGAGAGAGATAGAGGAAGAGATAAATGCATACATGCATGTGTATCTAAGCTTCAAAATTAAGAGAATTGAACCAAATTGGATGGGTCGGCAATTTTTGGCCGATTTTTCCAATTGTGCCCCTCGATTGGGCAGCTGCTGCCTGCTTGTTATGCTGTTGAGGGTAATTTCGTCTTTCCAGCTTACAGCCTTCTGACGTCGTGCACGAGCCTCTCTCCTTTCCTTCTGACGTCATGCACAGACCTCTCTCTCTTCCTTCTTATATCTCGGACGAATGTTTCTAGACTGAGAGAGAGCGTTCGTGGGTTTCTTGGGAGAGGAAGATGATTGGGTATTTTCCGGTGGCTTTGGCGGCAGAGATTGGTCGCGCCAGGTGAGATTCTTCCCCGTTAAGGTTCACCCTATTTTTGGTCAACCCGGAAGGTGCTCCTGCCGCCCACTTCCACCGCCTCCCTCCGTCGACCATGTCCGTGCCTACGCAACTCATAAGTCGTCGCCATCTCTTGATGATTCTGTAGACACCCCAATTTGGCCTAACGATTATTTTAGGTCCCACCTTGGGAACCATCCCGATGATGAAATGGATACAATGATTACAGATTGACTTCTTGAGAACCTTCGGACTTTCGGTAAGAACTTTGAGCCACTTAGAGGAGCCAATCCAGAGTCAAATAGCCTTTCAGATAGAAATACAGAATCCTAGGAGAATCCATCTGCCAGCCGTAACATTGATCTCACGGCCTTAACATCATTTCCTCACCCGAGCAACCTGTTGCCTGAAAATCTCCCTGAGAGATCCATCCCACGGCCGCAAGATCAATCCCTGGGCCGCAATATCCTTTCCTTGGCCACCAGATCCTTTGCCCGGCCGCCAGATTGTCCTTCTTCCAGACTCTAGAACGTTTTGTCGATTGTTTGATCCAACCACACAACCTTTCCGATGCGTTCGGGCCACGTTCAGAGATCACAACAAAAAGTTTGAATTGCATTGCAATTGCAATTGCAATCGTGCGTTTTGATTGGACCGAGTGTGTCACCAATTGCCTATATAAAGGGGCCTTTGGACTCTGAAAATAAACACTCAATATTCATCAAATTCATACCCTCTCAAGCCACAAAACTCTACAGAATTACTCTCTTAAACCCTCTCTACAAAAGCCCTACCCTCCCGAAGGCAGCCATCAATCGGACGATCAAACCCCGAAATCTCAAATCCTAACACTAGGGTTTCCCAAGAAGCAAATCATTCAATCCCGATCAAATCCGAAGCAATCAAGCTACTAAGGGATCAAGGTGGTGAGGCCTAGGGGCCTCTGGTTTGGTTTATTTATCGTTTTTCTGCTTATTCTTAGCTTTTGATTATCTGCTAACGTTTCTATCTGGTGTGAGGAAGAACACCGACCGGGGCTTCGATCCCTCAGCCGGTACATCAATCCAGAAGGATCCCTCGGTCGTGACATCCATTCACCGGCTGGGGGATCCATTCCCTTGGGACAGCTTTGCTTGTTTTCTGCTTTCTGAGGCATGATTTGCTTATCGTCTCGGCTCACCTTATTTAATATTTAGAGGCATAAAAACAGATTATGTGTTAGAATTAAATAAAGCATCTATATGTCTTATGTTGAATGATTATGGGCTAGCCTCACGGCTAGGCAGAAAGGGGTGCCTAACACCTTCCCCTTACTGTACCTTTGGCTTCCGTATCAAGAATCTCTATCTGGTTTCCTAGTTTGAATAAACTGGGTGGCGACTCTGTTTGATGATAACCGCTATCATGTGGCAATGTTCCTAGCCATGGGAATGTCCATGATCTTGATTTACGAAGCAAGCAACCAAACGAGCAAACAAACGATCAAACTGTATGGCGATTCCCCGTTTGGGAGGTGTCTATAGTTTTCTGCCGACTCTACTGGGGAATGTGAGAGCCACAACTAGAAAGTTCAACATAAGACTAATACATGCCTTATTTAATTCATTTATCATATGCATCGAGCAGGCAAGCCTCGTTGAGTTCACCTAATACCCGGCTTGACACGGGCTATGTTAGGGGTTCTAGCAAACTTCATAGTCACTTGTACCTTTTGGTATATCAAAAAGGAAATCACCCAATCGCCGCCTATGATGGGCTAGTGAAAGGACTAGTGTCCTTTGACAACGGAGCACCCTGAGACTACCTAAACCTTACATGTATTAGAAAGCCATAGAACCTATCAAACTAATACAGGAACCTACAGGCTAGGGGCCTATTTGCATCTACTTGCAAAAGTTCTTCCTCACACCTATTGTATACATGTATGTTGTAAAGTATTCTTTTGCAGGCTAAACCTTAGGGGCCTTTTCTAAACCGCACGTAAATGGGTAAGCTAAATTAATCTAACTAAGGCAAAAAAAAAATTTCAGGAAAAATGGCCACATCGCTGTTCACGTCCAATTCGCACTTTCAAATTGTCACCAAGCTGTATGGTCCGTCTCACTCTACAGTCAAGGATTTCGATCCCTCCAAATACATCACTCCAATAGAACAACCAAGGCCTGTGGTAGCTATCATTGAAGACAACCATGTCTTGTTCAACAGAACAGTCTATGAGGAAGAGCTAAATGACATGATTGAAGAAGAAGGGCTGGGCAGGGTCCCAATCTATTTCTATGACCCTTATGCACCTACCGATGACTACTGGCCAATCGATGAGGTCAACAACTCTGAAGCTGAAGAGGCAAAGGAAGAAGAATCTGCTGACAATGATCCACTAGACAAAGTATCACTAAACTTACTCTTTGATGAGAGGGTCACCAACAAGGAAATAAGGGTGATCCACCCCATCACAGATAAGTTTGGTAATTGGTGGAGATTTGTTGGCACATGAAGAATCGACAACAGCGACGAAGCAGAAATTGAAGCTCAATTGGAGGAGATAACGGCAATAGCAAATCAAATGGCCCTCCAAGACTTGCAGGGTGACAATGATGAAAGTGCGAATCAAAGTGACAATGAAGTGCTGATGATCAACCTTGATGATGAAAAAGACTGCTCTGAGCTGATTGTGGATGCTGAAAGAGGGGCTTACCCTAACTGGACTGTGGAACACACTCTAAAATACAAAACGAAAAATGCTGATTCCGATCTTAGCTCTGATTCTGATTCTGACTCTAGGTCAACTCAATCCGGGTCTAGTTTTTCATCTTCCCAAACTACTGAGTCTAGTGAGGAAAACCTGGTCAAAGTACTAAAGAATAACATCTATTTTGAATTTGACTCTAAAATGTCTTTTGACAATTTTAGCAATGAGAAGGAAAATTTAGAGTATTTCACTTTGCCTATAATCAACTGTGTGGATTCCGATAATCCGAATTTTGAGGAAGAAATTCCCAAAAAAATTCTAGAATTCATCGAAAGAGAAGAGGAAAGGCACGCTAAACCTTTTTCCGAGTAAATAATTACAGCAAACATAGGATTTGAAAATGAGTCCAAACTGGTTAAAATTGGTGCAACACTATCTTCTCAAGAAAGTGAAAAATTAATCATTTTGCTAAAAGAATACAAAGATGTTTTTGCTTGGTCTTACAAAGACATGCCTGGGATAGACCCTGAAATTGTTCAGCATAAAATTCCTTTTCATCTTGATGCAAAACCCATCAAACAAAAGTTAAGACGTATGCGCCCTGATCGGGTCTTAAAAATAAAAGAAGTCACTAAGCAAATCAACGCCGGTTTCCTCATAGTCATCGAGTATTCACAGTGGGTAGCCAACATCGTTCCAGAACCAAAGAAAACTGGAGGAATCAGGGTCTGTGTAGATTTCCGAGATCTCAACAAAGCCAGCCCAAAGGATGACTTCCCACTACCACACATAGACGAGCTCTTGGACAACACCGCGGGACATGCACTGCTATCTTTCATGGATGGGTTTTCTGGGTATAATTAGATTTTGATGTCTCCCGAGGATAGAGAAAAGACCACCTTCACCACACCATAGGGAACTTACTGTTACCAAGTGATGCCATTCGGATTGAAAAATGCTGGAGCCACTTACCAAAGGATGGCAACCACACTGCTACATGATATGATGCACAAAGAAGTAGAGGTGTATGTTGATGATATGATAGTCAAATCAAAGAAAAGGGAAGGACACTACGAAGCACTTCAAAAGTTCTTTGAGAGGATTAGACAATACAAGCTACGTCTCAATCCTCAAAAATGCACTTTTAGGATGACGGTTGGCAAAATGTTAGGATTTCTCATTACTCAAAGAGGAATCGAGGTAGACCCTTCCAAAATACAAGCCATCATGGAGATATCGCTACCAAAAACGGAAAAGGAAGTAAGGAGCTTTCTGGGAAAAGTGCAATTCATCAGCAGGTTCATTTCCAAACTCACAACCACCTGCGAACCTCTCTTCAAGCTTCTGAAGAAAGGTACTGATTTTGAGTGGAGCCAAGACTGTCAGCAATCGTTCGAAGCCATCAAAGAATATCTTCAGAATCCACCTGTGTTGTCAGCACCCATCCCTGGGAAGCCATTGATTCTATATCTTTCAGTAATAGACACATCCATGGGGTGCATGCTAGTGCAAGAAAACGACGCCAAAGTAGAGTGTGCCATATACTACCTCAGCAAAAAGATGATGGACTATGAAACAAGGTGTGCTCTCCTGGAGAAAACTTGTTGGGGGCTAGTGTGGGCCATGAAGAAACTAAGGCACTACCTATTAGCACATCCGGTAGTGTTAGTTTCTCGTTTAGATCCAATCAAATATCTTTTCGAGAAGCCAACACTTATTGGAAAACTAGCTAGGTGGCTGTTACTTCTAGCAGAATTCGACCTCAAATTCACGACAAGGAAATCAGTAAAAGGAAGGACAGTGGCAGAGTTTTTGGCTGATCACCCTGTAACAGAAGCCGAAGCTGAGAACTTCATGTTCCCTGACGAGGACATCTTATGTCTCCTAGACGATACCTGGCAGCTATACTTTGATGGAGCATCGAACCAAAATGGATATGGCATAGGGATACTGCTGGTTTCCCCAAACAACTCTCATATCCCCTTGTCATATAAACTAAGGTTTGAAGTCACCACTAACTAGGCTGAATATGAAGCTTGCATCGCTGGAATGGAGGCAGCCCTGGAACTAGGGGCAAGAAGGGTAGAAGTCACTGGAGATTCAAACCTAGTAGTGTCCCAAGCAAGAGGAGACTGGAAGGTCAAAGAAGATACGCTAAAGCTATATCACTCTGTACTGGAGGACCTGATTCCACAATTTGACTCAGTCATCTTCACGCACACGCCCCGAGAAAGCAATAGATTGCAGATGCATTAGTAGCACTGGCCTCTATGGTCGAAATACCCTTGGGATTCACAATGCGACCCCTTATGATCGAGCAAAAGGTCAAACCAGCGTGCGAGTGCACTTTCATTGAAGAGGGTGGCTCCACGAAAGTTTGCCACTCGGTTTGTAACCTGCGGGGGAGCATTGTATCGAAAAGTGTATCTAGGTCCCAATCAGCTTTGTGTCACAACAAAGGAAAGCCGTAAGATAAAGGAGGAAATACAAGAAGGAATCTGCGGGCTGCATATGAATGGGACCACACTGGCAAAGAAAATCCTGCATCAGGGGTACTATTGGACTACGATGGAAACCGACTGTGCTAACTATCACTACGCCAAATTTTTGCATTAACGGCATTAAAAAATTGCGGTAATAGTCCAAAAACCGCCGGTAAAAGTCAATTACCGCCGCTAAAAGTTCCGTCGGCAAAACAATTGTCGGAAATACAAAAAACGGCGGTAAATTACCGCCGGTAAAAGTTTCGGACTATTAATGGCAGTTTTAAAACCGCCGCTAAAAGTTTCGGAAAAATAATGACATTGCCAAGATTCGAACCCGTGACCCGTTGATTAATACCCGAGCACTTACCCACTGAGCTACATAAAATTATGTGTTTTATTAGAAGAATAATAATATTTATATTATATAAATATTATTACCGGCAGTTTTTGCTTACAGCCGTTAATAGTAAGTTTTACAGGCGGTTTTACATTAGTGCTGCTAATAGTTAGTTTTACCGGCGGTTTTACTCATGCCGTTAATAAACGGTGTTTTTAGTTACCTTTTGCGGCGGTTTTTTTATTACCGCCGGTAATAGCACCCTTTACCGACGGTTTTATTACCGTCGGTAAAAAAACCGCCGGCAAAGGTAATTTTTGGCGTAATGTATGTTCGCCGATGTTACAAATGCCAGTCTCACACTGATCGCATGCGTATTCCACCTACGGAATTATACAACATGACATCTCCTTGGCCATTCTCCACCTAGGGAATAGACGTCATTGGGAGTATAAATCCAAAGGGAAAATACAAGCATCAGTTCATTTTAGTAGCCATCGACTATTTCACCAAGTGGGTAGAAGCAGCCTCCTATGCCACCCTTAAGGCTATTCATGTGGCTAAGTTTATTCGCACCAATATCATTTATCGATATGGAGTACCTCACGAGGTCATCTGCGACAATGGATCACATTTCAAAGGGGCGACAAAGAAGCTTTTGCCGAATTTGGGATACAGAATCATCGGTCATCTACTTATCGACCTCAAACTAATGGAGCAGTTGAGACTGCAAACAAAAACATCAAGAGGATTCTGCGGAAGACTACCAACACTTACATAGTCTGGCCAGAAATGCTGCCTCTAGCACTATGGGGTTATCGAACAACTAAAAGAACCTCAACTGGGGCCATTCCTTACTCCCTAGTCTATGGGATGGAAGCTATCTTACCTATCGAACTAGAACTACCATCGTTAAGGGTTCTAGCTGAGACTGGTATGATCGAAGAAGATTGGATTCAAAAGAGCTACGACGATTTAACATTGATAGATGAAAGGAGATTGAGAGCGTTATACCATGTGCAAGGGTATCAACGCCGCATCGCACGAGCATTCAACAAAAAGGTGAAGCCGCAAGACTTCAAGGTGGGAGACATGGTGCTCAAAGCCATTCGTCGCCACGTTTCAGATCCAAGAGGCAAGTTTAGACCAAACTGAGGAGGACCCTACCTTATCAAGCGCATACAGTTTGGAGGAGCAGCCTACATTGCAAATTTGGATGGAATGGAGTTCGCAACGCCAGTCAACATTGACAAGCTGAGGAAGTATTACCCTTGAGAGATGCTCGTTGGGCCGAAAACCATAAGGGTGGGCGAACCCAAGCAAAAATTAGAGCAAGCCTGCTAGGTCGAAAACCCGCAAGGGCGGCTTAGGCAAAAACTAAGGCATAAATAAAAGCGCTCGCTAGACTAAAAACCTGCAAGGGCAGTTTAGGCAAAATCAAGAGCACAAAAGGAGAGGAAAATACCCGAGTGAACCCTAACTAAAACAAACAAACGCTGTTGGAACTACGTTTATGGCCTGATTCCCTCCATGGGATACGTAGGCAATCTCTGAATTGAGATTCGGCCACTACTATTGTTATCACCCCCAAATTTCTAGGTCTATCCTAAAGCATGTCAACTGTCAAATCATGGCAATAACATTTTCAAAATAAATGTTCTATTATTTCCAAGGGAAAAGGAAAAGTAAGCTCAAACAATTCCCAGTCTATGAAAACTAGAATCAAATCTTTCAAAAAGCATAAGCAAAATGTCGATCTCTAGGTCTTCCTTCTCTTTGCACTTTTGTCCTCCAAAAGGTTTTTCTCTAACCAACGCTTATACGAACCCGATAGTTTGTCAGCAAAGTTCTTAGCAACCTCTTGCATTACTCGATTCGGCCATAAATGAAGCACATTACGGCGAAGGTTGGCATCATGAACCATAGAAACAGCATACTCAGGGTCACCCAAAACTTTAACCTATTCAGCCCCAAATTGCCTCTAAAAACGAGCAGGGAAATATAAGGTAACTTGAGTGATACCAATCACCGCTACACCAAAATGGTTCATGGTACTTGCAGTCATACTCTCGATACCATACCAGGGGCACTCCCATTGAATCCGATCACCCTTACGAGTCTCCATCCATGCTTTCCAAACAGCTTCAGTGGGGAATTGTCTGATTATACGACACTCCATGCAGTAATCTGAACTATAGGGCAGCCGCTCTGGCACATCCCACACCCTCAACTTCTCATAAAGCCATACCTATAGTAAACAAGGGAAAATTGCGAGTTGTGAGAACACGTGAGTAAAAACAAAAGAGCAACGAGCGAAAAGATAAACTTGGCAAAAACATGTAAAGAGCGAATCTGCAGTAACAAAGGGCTGCCTGAAAACTGGGCTGTAGGATTACCCGTTACCATATCAAGGCCTATCAAGGTCTCTGCCAACACTAAACCCACAAAACCTGTACGATTTCCCACCTGTTGAGCAAAATCAAGCAGCATGGAATCAGCATGGCCAGAAGAAGGGCCGAGCAAATAGTAATGGAGAAGACAAATGCACATCGCATGAAAGCACGCCTTCTGTTGAGGAATTTGACGATGAGCTTCAGTGGTACCAAAGCGCTGAACAAGCTGTAAGGTTTCCAACCTTTAATTCACTATGAAAAACCTAGCTTCGTGTTTCTGAACTTGGAGCAGATCCTTTAGGAGATTGCCCCGATTAAACAAAGGGTTAGGAATAATGAGACCTTCTCTATCCGAATGACCCATGATGGCTGCAAATTCCTCGATAGTAGGACACAATTCCTCTCTTCTAAATCGAAAGACATGGAAAACAGGGTCCCACAGGCTAGTGGCTGCCCGAAGGAAAGCAAAATTCACAGGAATGTGGCGAAGGGAGAAGATGAAGTCCATACCAAAGGACTTAATTTGCAAACGGTCAAGGCCGTTAAAGGAATTCAACCACTGATCAAGGACTGGTTATGCCATGAAATCGTTGCTGACAAATACCATCGAGTTCGTAGAGCGTATACTTATAGGCTAGGATGAGTCCTAGTTCAAATCAGAATCGGATACTAACGCGTCATTAACCTAGTCGGTTTCCCGGCCACCACATCGATATAACGGCCGTTAGATCGATTCTTTGGCCCATAAAAAAATCAAGGCTGATTCAAAGTCAAACAGGGAAGACAGATCGATCCCTCAGCCGCCAAAACGACCGTTTTCCAGAGCACTTCCACAGTTCTTATTTTTCAACGTATTGACAATTTTATCGTACAAGACTAGCATACACAATCACAATATCAAAGAAAAGGATTTGTTTCATATAACAAAAGTTCTTTTACATCACAAGGTGAATCAGCCCATATTTCCTAAACAAGCTATACATCAGTTTCCTATCAGACTAACCTATGTAGGGAAGCAAAAAGAAGGAGAAGAGGATGCCGAATTCTCTGGTGGTCCAAACACCAGAGACCAGCTGCAAAAAAGAAAAGGATACCCCCGGGGCGACGTGTACCAAAGAAGCACTGCGGTGCAAAAGAGACATCACGCAACCCAAAAAAATCACCATACCCGTACAAATGCCACCCCAGGAGTGCCGCATCATGGAAGCAAGCCACCCATGCAAGGGTCCCCTAATCAAGCAGCAAGACAGAACCAAAGAAAACACGAACTCCCTCCGCGATCGCTGGCCGCGCATCGCCCATCCCCCGGACCCAATGGGAACAAAGCAGAGAAAAGGAGGGGAGAATCCTCGATGGAGTTCTTGGGGAAGAGAGAATGAAAACAAAACATCGAGGCTGTGGCCTTTTATAACGGTCTGAAGATAAAGCGATTACTCGGCCGGCTTATCGATAGATCGGCCGCAATATCCATTATTCGGCCGATATATCAATCTCCTGCCCCCCCTAATCAATTCCTCTCAGCAGCATCAGCCTCAGTGGACCTTGCCCAGTGCAACAATTCAAGCCATTATGAAGTTTTGGGTCCATGACCAATAAAACCAAAGATTGGATTAGCCCTAGGGGCATCCCCATGCAAACACAGTGAAACCAAAACCAGCCTTGGGGGCATACCAAGCACAAGGAAGCTCTCTCCCCACGCAAAACAGCAAATTCACAGCTGTTGGTCGCTTGACCACCTGGGATCATCAAAATCCAAGCTTCAGCCTCATGCTCAAGTAGCAGTTCTAAGCTCGACATCATGCTTATCATCACCACCACCAGCAATCATCACTGTCAGCATCTCAAAGCTTGCTACTTCTTCAATTCCAAAACCCATTATCTCAGCGGCTCTATGCCCTCACCTATCAAGCCCGTTCTTAACAGCTCAACGGCTCTAAGCCCATGTCTGTCATTTCTGTGGCTCCAAGCCCATATCAGCGACCCTACACAAGCCGACTACTCAGCAACTCCACACTTGCTCGCTCGAACAGCAAGTTCTACGCCTACAACCGTCTCATGGCCTCACTTAGCAGCTCCAAGCATTATCTTAGCACCTCGAACTCATCAACGGCTCCATGCCCATGTTCATCCACTCGCCGATCAGTTCAGCGGTTCCAAGCCCACCAACCTAAATGGCTCTAAGCCGTAAAACAATCCTCAACTGGCTCCACGCCCATATCTACCCAATTCAACGACTCTAAGCCCATTTATCAAAAAAGGCCCCATGCCTATCATCTCAATAGTTTTATGCCCATGATCATTACCAGCAACCCTATAGTTCCACAGCTCCATCTGTTAGCAGCAGCTTCGAGTTCATCAAGCTACTCAGCGGCTCCGCGCCCATATCTATCATCTCACCAGCTCCAAGCTTGTTATCACTCAACGGCTCCGCGCCCATTATTTCAAATGGCTCTATGCCGTAACTACTTTAATTGGCTCCACGCCATAACAGCTATCTCAGCAGGCTCTACGCCACCCCAATCAAGACATCATCAATTCTCAAGCTCTACGCTTGAATGCTCAAAATCCAACATTTTGAATGCTCGAAGCTCTTCGAATGCCCAACCACTGTGTACTGGATGCTCAAGTTCTACACTTGAATGCTTAAGCTCTATGCTTGGATGCCCAACCACTGCGTACTAGATGCTCAAAGCCTGTACTTTGAATGCTTGGATTCTGTCGTCCGAATGCTCGAGCTCTACGCTCCGAATGCTCAAGTCCAGAACTTGATAAAAGCTATAAGCTTAAATCAAACACACACGCACGGGCCTGTGCACATATTGCATCAATTGCATCACCAATATCACATCGAGTCTGCATCACCATATCTATTCACATTTAAACCACCATCATCATTTACACATTCTGCATATCTCTCTTATTCATGAAACAAGTCAATCCTGCAATCAACTGGCTCCGCGCCTCGGTTTTATTGATTAGTCCAGAACCTCGATTCTTTGGCTCCACGCCAAAATTTATGATGAGAAAGCTCCGCGCACAGACCATCAGAATACAACCTGCTCTACGCCTCGGTTTAATCATGTCAAGCTCGAAGCTCTGAACTATCAACCGGCTCCGAGCCTCAGTTCCATCAAAGTTCTAAAAACTCAGGCCCTCGCCTTGTGATCGAAAACCAACTCCGCGCTTCGGTTCTATCTCTCCAGGCTCTCGCCTTATGATTAAAATGAGCTTCGCGCTTTGGTTATATCTCTCCAGGATCTTGCCTTATGATTAATACCAGCTCCGCGCTTCGATTTCATCAAAAGCTCTACGCCTTAAATCCCATAAACCGGCTCCGCACCTCGGTTCCTTCATTCCAATGCTCCGTGCTTAAGCTACTAGCCCTGCGCCTCCTACATCTCAAAAAACTGGCCTCCAATTCATCCCCAACAGATGGCTTGGATTCCACCCCAATTACATCAATTCCTTCCAGCTCATTCGCAAGGATAGGCTACTCTACCGAGTTTCCCTCAATTAAAGTCAGGATGATCAAGAAAAACAAACACATCTGCCGCGTATTGATCTACCCCAAAATACTTAGGACGCTCTCCGTAAAAGCATCCCCGGCAGCCCCGCGCTCATTCAACTACTCTCCGCCAAAATCCTGGTTCAGCCTAGGTACGTCACACTATGGCTTTTAAAGCCTGAAGGTACATCTTCTGTTCCTAACCCGCCAAACTTTTTCTTTTTCTTTATTGCCCCCGAACTACGGTTGGTCTGAATTTCCCTTGTGGAATACGTAGGCAGCCTCCCGGCTCGACCATAACAAAACCTTTTTCGAAAACCATTGGAATAAAGGTTGGACCAAATTGAGTTGCTTTTACAGCTTTGACTTTTACTCAAACGTGTCTCGCGATCCGTCTGAGCTCAGTCAAATAGGGGCATCTGTAGACACCCCAATTTGGCCTAACGATTATTTTAGGTCCCACCTTGGGGACCATCCTGATGATGAAATGGATACAGTGATTACTGATTGACTTCTTGAGAACCTTCGGACTTTCGGTAAGAACTTTGAGCCACTTAGAGGAGCCAATCCAGAGCCAATAGCCTTTCAGACAGAAATACAGAATCCCAGGAGAATCCATCTACCGGCCGTAACATTGATCTCACGGCCTTAACATCATTTCCTCACCCGAGCAACCTGTTGCCTGAAAATCTCCCTGAGAGATCCATCCCACGGCCGTAAGATCAATCCTTCGACCGCAATATCCTTTCCTCGGCCGCCAGATCCTTTGCCCGGCCGCCAGATTGTCCTTTTTCCAGACTCTGGAACGTTCTTTCGATTGTTTGATCCAACCGCACAACCTTTCCGATGCGTTCGGGCCACGTTCAGAGATCACAATGAAGAGTTCGAATTGCATTGCAATTGCAATTGCAATCGTGCGTTTTGATTGGACCGAATGAGTCAACAATTGCCTATATAAAGGGGCCTTTGGACTTTGAAAATAGACACACGAAATTCATCAGATTCATACCCTCTCAAGCCACGAAACTCTACAGAATTACTCTCTCAAACCCTCTCTACAAAAGCCCTAACCTCCCGAAGGCAGCCATCAATCCGACGATCAAACCCCGAAATCTCAAACCCTAACACTAGGGTTTCCCAAGAAGCAAATCAGTCAATCCCAATCAAATCCGAAGCAATCAAGCTACTGAGGGATCAAGGTGGTGAGGCCCAGGGGCCTCTGATTTGGTTTATTTATCGTTTTTTTGCTTAATCTTAGCTTTTGATTATCTGCTACGTTTCTATCTGGTGTGAGGAAGAACACCGACCGGGGCTTCGATCCCTCGGTCGGTACATCAATCCAGAAGGATCCCTCGGCCGTGACATCCATTCACCTGCCGCGGGATCCATTCCCCTGGGACAGCTTTGTTTGTTTTCTGCTTTCTGATGTATGATTTACTTATCGTCTCGGCTCACCTTATTTACTATTTAGAGGCATAAAAATAGATTATGTGTTAGAATTAAATAAAGCATCTATATGTCTTATGTTGAATGATTATGGGCTAGCCTCGTGGCTAGGCAGAGAGGGGTGCCTAACACCTTCCCCTTATTGTACCTTTGGCTTCCGTATCCAGAATCTCTATCTGTTTTCCTAGTTTTAATAAACTGGGTGGCGACTCTGTTTTGATGATAACCGCTATCATGTGGCGATGTTCCTAGCCATGGGAATGTCCATGATCTTGGTTTACGAAGCAAGCAACCAAACGAGCAAACAAATGATCAAGTTGTATGGCGATGCCCCGTTTGGTAAGTGTCTACAGATTCAAGAATTAACAGATCTTCGTCAAAACCTAAACCATCGACAAGATTTCACTGGTTTGTATTCAATTCCAAATATATACTTTAGGGTTTTTGATTTTACGGAGTACCAATTATTATTATTTTCCTACTATGCAATTTTTTTCCCTAAATTTTTTTCCCCAACCGAATCTCTTTCGTAGAACAGTCTCTCTGAGTCGTCATCTCGGACTATCAACAGTCT
Organism: Rhododendron molle; assembly: GCA_025413875.1. Taxonomy (NCBI): domain Eukaryota; kingdom Viridiplantae; phylum Streptophyta; class Magnoliopsida; order Ericales; family Ericaceae; genus Rhododendron; species Rhododendron molle. The sequence goes on along the minus strand of CM046393.1, from coordinate 19,079,146 downwards.
AATTCAGAGGTCTGGAACCCTCTCTCAATAACGAAAGGTGAAATTTACTAATCTATTTGTCTTTTTGGGTAGTGTTCATCCAATATCTTGCCATGATATGTTTATAGAGCCACTAACTATGATTTCACTATTTTTGATCGGTTTTTACAGTTATTGTGAGATGCCTTGCATTTTTTACATTCGGGACAGCACCCAGAAGGTAGATTTGTTTTGTTTTCTGTACTGATTAATGTAGATGTCGCTCAAATTGATGTGCGTATGAACCAAAAAAATGAGCACCCACAATTCTGTAAAAAGGAATGCAATGGTGGCCTGTTGGGCTAACCAAGTTTCTTGAACAGGTATTTCAATTCAACCACCCGAAAATCAAAGTTCAGAAAAAATAACGGAACGATAGTCAGTAAATTGACAATGGGTCTGTATAGTTGGACTTTCTCGTATGATCTATAGCCCAGTTTGATTTCCTTCTCATAACACTTCTAAACATTGTCTTACGGATTGGGGAAAAAATGAATAGGTTCCATTTGCAACATAACAGAGAAATCAACTGTAGTATGACATATTCGTTTTCCCTTGAATCAAGAAGTCTAGAACAATGGTGTAGGTGAAGTAGTCTGCCTTTTCGATTATCTGCTGTTGAAGTTCAATACGTGTAATATTTAGCCCACTTTTTTGTAAGCATGTGCAACAACTATTAGAGGCCTGAAAAGCCCACAAGCTACTCTGGGACATACTACATTGCTTAAAAAAAAAAAGTATGTGTGGAGGCTGTAGTCAAATCCTATTACTTGAAATTAAAGTCCGAATTATTAGAACTTGACTAACATAATCTTCCCTAGCCGTCCTGTTTTTTGTAGCAACCTTGCGACAAATAGGACGAGGTTCACTTCGTGTAGTGGTGTTTTCGCCTACTTCAAATCTACACCCCAATGAGCAATAAAACAATCAGACCACATTTTCTTGGAATTTCCTCCTCACCTTATTTGCTCAATCATTCTCCTCTTGGTATCTCCAAAACAAGCTCCAAATTTCTCACATAACTTCTATTCTACATAAACTTTACAAAACCTGGCAAGCATCTCCTCAAGGAATCAAACACTACAAATTTCAACTTTCCCAAAATTAGAATTCACTTTTTCCTTTCATAGCTAAGTGAGCTTGTTCGTTTTGGCTCTCAAAACCTCAGCGCACGGTCCCCAATAAATTTTTCCTATCTCTCTCCCATCATTACTCTTAAAAACCTTGCTCAAAACCTAAACCGAACAGGGTAGGTGTTTGTATTGTTCTTGGTTGGTTTGAATGGCAAGAACTGTGAAGAGTTGACTACAATTGTCCCTGAATTTATTCAACGTGATAATGGGAGTAACTGGGGTTGCAATGATCCTTTACAACATTTGGATAGTTAGGGCTTGGCAACTAGACATGGATGGCTCATGTTCTGATGATCCTAAATTCTCTCTTCCATGGTAAGCTCTTTTCCATTGGAGTGTCTCAGGTCATCTATGGTTGCTGTTTTCTGAATCAGTTTTTCAGAACACTTTTCCTCAATAATTTTCAAAACATACTTGCATTGGTTAAAATAAATGGTTGTATAGAATTTTTAAGGGTCTTTTCATCGTTTGCTCAAGAATGGGTTGCACCTGAAATTTCTAAAAAAGCAAGTCCGAAAACCTTTAACCAACAACTAATAACTTTTCGAAAAGCATTCTACTGCTGATTTTAAACAACAACCAGCCAATACCTTTCTCTCTCTCTTTTTTCCCCTGTACGAATAGTGGTTTTCCTTCGGTTATTTATCAAATTTTCATCAACAAAATTGCAGGTTTATTCATGCTTTTCTTGGCATTGGTATCGCCTTGTGTGCTATAACTTGCCTTGGTCACATTGCTGGTCATACTGCTAATCATCACTGCCTTTCATGTGTATCCTTTTCTTGTTGAGCTTTTAACACCAGCGCCCTTCTCCCATCCATTTTAACATGCTTTCTGTTTTGACAGGCACTCTGCATAATGTGGATTCGTTGTCCCTCTCCGCAGTGGACACGGATACATGGCCGAATCACATCTATCGTACATACGTTCTCTTGTGTTTTTTCATAATCATTTCATATTGCTTTATTGTTCGTGGATCAAATATATAATCTTTTATTGCATAAGATTGACCTTAATCTTTTAAGTACATGGTTGTGATCTTCTTTCTTCTACTGGTGGAGACTGCATTGAGAACAGATATCTCCGTAAACTCCCATTAGGAAAAGGTGTGTTATGTAGATGACTTCCCCATTCTCTTCAAACAATTGGTTCTACACATTCAGTTCTTGAGCTCATGGTTATATGCACAACTTCATTTCAACATCAGGACTTTCCTGAAGATCCATCCGGGAGGTTTGATGATTTCAATCATTTCGTGAAGTCAAATTTCAACACCTGCAAATGGATTGGGTGGTTGTTGGTCTTAGCACAGGTGAAGAGTTTTAAGGCGTAACAGATGTATAGGGGAAAAACTTCACACCATTTTCATTATGTGTAGAATGCTATATATACATGAATATCCTAACCATATCTCATAGACATATCATATCCCACAATTATATCCTAAAATTATGCCTAGACATAATTTACATGTGCACTAATTTACAGCCATAAATCACGACACTAATCATGGATGAATGATTAATCAACTATCCTTTAATATGCCCCCTCAAGCTGATGGGGGAGAAGCCCATAGAAGCTTGGACCGAAAACGATGAAAAACGGAGGACGAGAGACCCTTCATGAAGACATCAGCTAGCTGATTTGACGAACGTACAAAGTGGACAGACAAGAGGCCTTTACAAACCAAGTCGCGAAGAAAGTGATAAGAAACTTCGATGTGCTTTGTCCTTGCATGAAAGATTGGATTTGCAGCAAGTTGAGTTGCACCCATATTATCAGAATATATGCGGATTGAGGACAATGGGATCCCAATGTCACGAAGAAGATAGGAAATCCACATTAGTTCCGATGTAGCAGTAGACAAAGCCTTGTACTCGGCTTCAGTGCTAGACTGAGATACAGTAACTTGCTTTTTGGTAGCCCAAGAGATAAGATTGTCACCTAGAAAAATGAAATAACCCATAGTTGATCGGCGTATCTGGACAACCAGCCCAATCGGAGTCAACATAGCCTGTAAGATAAGAAGAGGTCGTGGAAACAAAACGCAAACCATGACCCAAAGTTCCTTTCAAGTATCGGAGAATGCGCTTGGCAGCTTGAAGATGGATGTCGCGCGGGCAATGCATACACTGGCACACTTGTTGGACTGCATATGTGATATCAGGTCGGGTGAAGGTGAAATATTGTAAGGCACCAACAAGTTGTCGATATTGTGTGGGATCATCCAAAATGTTACCTTCATGAACAGACAACTTCCTTCCACTAGAAACTGGAGTGGAGCATGGTTTGCAGTCAAGCATCTTCATTTTTGAGAGTACAGAAAGAGTGTACTTAGTTTGGGTAAGCGCAAGCGAAGATGAACTCCGTTTGGCCTCAATGCCAAGAAAGTAATGCAAAGCTCCCAAGTCTTTCATAGCGAATCGTGAGGCCAAATAGTTGATGACAGATTCTATCAAGGAATCAGAAGAGCCGGTAAGAATTATGTCATCGACGTATAAGAGGAGAATTATAGTACCTTGAGAGTTTTTGAGAATAAACATAGAAGGATCAGCTTTGCTACATGAGAAACCAGCAGCTATAATCTCTGAACTAAAGCGAAGAAACCATGCTCTTGGAGCTTGTCGAAGCCCACAAATAGCTTTATTTAGCCTACAAACATGATTGGGATAAAGATGATCAACAAATCCAGGAGGTTGAGCCATATAAACTTCTTCTGATAGAGTACCATGAAGAAAGGCATTCTTCACTTCCAACTGCCTTATGGTCCAATTCTTAGAAATAGCAACAGAGAGAATAGAATGGAAGGTAGTGGCTTTGACAACCGGACTGAAGGTTTCATCAAAGTCGATACCTTCTTGTTGGGTATATCCTTTTGCAACAAGTCGAGCCTTGAATCGCTCGATGGATCCATCAGATTTCTCCTTTATTTTATATACCCAACGACTTCCCACAATATTCATAGAAGTCTGACGAGGAACTAACGTCCATGTTTTATTTTGGAGAAGAGCATTATATTCTTCATTCATAGCTTCGACCCAACGTGGATTAGAGGCTGCTTGCTTAAATGTTGTAGGCTCACTTAAGGAAGAGCGCAATTGAGCCATGAAACCATAGTCAAGAGCATATTTGGTTGAAGGATGCCGAGTACCATCCTTAGAACGAGTGACCATAGAATGACTAGGTGCTGGAGGTGTGTGAGGCTGCACCGATGGTTGATCAGAAATGGTCAAGTTTTCTTCGGAAATATCTGTGTGGGCTGCTTCAGATCCAGATTGAGTATCAATAGAAGTGTGATTACTGGGAAGAGGATCATGAGGAAGGCCATATGCTGAAGATGAACCAGAAACTTGAGACATAAGTGGCAATGACACAGTAGAAGTGGGACCCAAAATAGCTGTAGGGACCTCATTTTCCATGCCATTTTGCTGGAATGGAAAGTTAGTCTCATCAAACACAACATGACGAGATATATACAACCGATTTGTATTGGGTTCCAAGCACCTATAGCCTTTATGCACATTACTGTATCCAAGGAAAACACATTTCTTGGACTTAGGCTCAAGTTTGTCCCTTCGATATGGTCCTAAAAAAGGATAGCAAGCGCATCCAAATACCTTTAAATGAGAGTAGTCTGGGCGAGACCCAAATAAGATTTCATGTGGAGAGCGCTGCCTAAGTACAGGAGTAGGCAGTCTATTAATTAGATACACGGCCGCCGAGAAAGCTTCCAGCCAAAAACGACGAGGTAAATGAGCCTGGTAAAGCATGGTTAGCCCCATTTCTTCAATGTGTCTATGTTTTCATTCAGCTACTCCATTTTGTTGAGGTGTGTGGGGACAGGAAACTCGAAAAGAAATTCCACAAGAAGCAAGATACTCCTCAAAAGCTCCTTTTGTTAGCTCTCTCGCACCATCACATTGAAAGTACCTTATTTTTGCATTAAACATAGTCTCACCCATGGACTTGAAATGTTTGAAACAAGTTACACTATCAGATTTTGCTTTCATAGGATATAACCATGTGTACCGACTGCAATCATCAACAAACACTATATAGTACTTAAAGCCAATAACACTAGACTGAGGAGAAGGGCCCCAAATGTTGCAATGCATTAAATCAATAACAACTGAAGTTCTTCTCATAGATAAAGGAAAAGGTAAACTACTACTTTTTCCATTTTGGCATGCTTCACAAACTGAAATTGGTACAGAATCATAGACTGGAATATCATTAGCCACTACAAGTTTAGACATAACTTGAGTGGAAGGATGTCCTAGACGTTTGTGCCATAAAGTTTGAGAACTTGCTTGAGAGCAAACTGCTGCTACCTCTTTATTTGATGCTGGAACCTCTTTATTGGATGTTTGTACCTCTTTATTTGATGCTTTCCTTTGAGCATTAGACCGCCTAAAAAGTGCTTGAACTTGCCCTACTGAAATAGGGTACAAATTGTCTCTAACCGGACCTTCCATGATTGTCCTCCGAGTACGCAGATCCTTGATTGCATAGCCCCATGGAAACAATAGAAAGACACAATTGTTATCACGAGTAATTTTTGCAATTGATAATAGATTCTCTTTGATACCAGGAACATGTAAGATATTTTTCAATAACAAAGGATAGCTTGGAGTAGGAAGAATACCATCTCCAGTGCTTTTAATAGGAAGAGAATTACCATCGCCCACATAAACCTGACCATTGCCTACATAAGTGTTTGGTTGCTGGATCATTGATGAGGTATTTGTCATATGACTAGTTGCAGCTGAATCTGCCAACCAATGAGTGGAAGCGTGGTCCATGAATGAGTCACTAGGGCCATAGGGTCCTAAGTGCATCCCAGCAAAACTTGAGACTGAAGAGCGATCATCAAAATTTTTGCGATTGTCATGCCATGGATTGCGAGAGTAACGGAAATTACACCTATCTACAGAGTGCTCTTCATTGTGGCAGATTTGACAAGCTACCTTATGATGACGATACCCACGTTCAAAGCCCCGAGCATCACGTGGGTAGTTACGCCCATTTCCGCGACCACCATGTCCATTCCAACGGCCAACATTTTGTCCTCTTCCACGATTACCTTGTCCACCATGAAATCTTCCACCACGATTTCCATAGCCATCGCGATTGTACTGACCTCCAACACCATTATCGCGTTGGAAATCAAACCTTTGTGGATTGGTGTGGCTAACCAAAGCAATTTCAGCAGTTTGAGAACCAGTGGGAGCAACCATACTAGATTGGTTCAATTGAAGTCCATTAACTCTTTGTTCATGCACAAGCAATCGTGCACGTAGATCATCAAAAGATGGAGGCCGCTCTCGATTTTCAATTGCATAAACAAAGGGAAGATAATTTTGTTCATGTTGCAGACCATTGAGAGTACGGGTCACAAGCTCAGAGTCAGATACAGGATGATTAATTGCTGCGAGCTTGTCTGCAATACTTTTAATTTCAGCAACATATTCTTCAGCAGAATATGTACCTTTCTTGATATTTTGAAGTCGATCTCGAAGATGATCTAGACGTGCTTGTGATTGTTGCTGGAAAAGGGTTTCAAGAGCACCCCATACTTGCTTTGAGGTTTGTAATCCAAGAACATGGGCGCTGGTGCTAGGCGAGAGAGTTGCCTTAATGCAACTTAACACGAACTTATCAGTTCGCTGCCAAACTTTGTATTCTGGATTGTCTATTTTCTTTTGTGCATCCTTGTCAAGTATCATTTGGGCTGGAGGCCGTATAGATCCATCCACGTAACCAAACAGATCATTACATTCAAGAAGCGGCATAAACTGATCACGCCATAGAAGATAGTTTTCTGAATCCAATTTAACTGATACATGGTTTGATATGTTGGAGAAAGGAAAAGAAAGAAGATTCCGAGAACCGGAATCCATAGATGTAGTAGATAGACTAAAGACTGAGAAGGAAGAATTGGGGTTTAGAAGAGGGAGAGATTGAGAAGAATTATTATATGCCCAAGAATGGCTTTGATACCATGAAGAGTTTTAAGGCGTAACAGATGTATAGGGGAAAAACTTCACACCATTTTCATTATGTGTAGAATGCTATATATACATGAATATCCTAACCATATCTCATAGACATATCATATCCCACAATTATATCCTAAAATTATGCCTAGACATAATTTACATGTGCACTAATTTACAGCCATAAATCACGACACTAATCATGGATGAATGATTAGTCAACTATCCTTTAATAACAGGTACCTTTTCCTGTTTGGTATATTTCGTAGTATTTTTCGCTGATCGTGTTCTCTAACATACAATGGACGATTGTTTGGCAATATGTTTCCAAATACTAAGCCTTTTCGAGAAAACAACAAACTGCCATTCCCCTAAGAAGTTTGAAAACTAGATCGAAAAATTTGAAACACAACTGAAAACGATGAGGATTTCCAAACTTTGAAGTACACTTGGGTTCAGGGAAGAGATGGACCAAAACAAAGTTCCCAACACCGATCAATTCTTTTCGGTAGGGTACTGTTTTCACTATGTGGAAAAACCTGGAAAATTTATTTTGTTTCCCAAAAAGTATTTTCTGAGATGACCTATAGCTAAATGTGTCCAGTTCCTAATTCTTTTTTTCTTATCCTTATTTTTGTCAAACCGCTTAAATTGCTTTTAATGGACTGTTCTAAATAACAAGTTTATTTTTGAAGGAGAGAGTGCTGAGCATTGTGAAACCGCTACATTTTATACCCATTCATGAAGAAATCTTATTCCTGAGAGACCATGAATTATTTGGAATGTCTGGAATGTCACTACGAAATCATCACTAATGTAAGTTTTATTTCATTCTATGTGTTGATTAATTTAGGTGCTGATCTATTTGAGCTATTCTTTGATCATCATTAGTTGTTTCAGTTAGGATTTGTAGTTTTCGTGCATTTTAGTTTACCAGTGATTTATTTTTCTTTTTTGTGTGTATTTAATTTCTGGATTATCTTAAGGGTTGTATATTTTTTTTTGCTCAGCTTGTAATTTTTAATAGTCTTTGAGTCACCGTTGTAGTGATTCCTGAATATTTTCTGGTTTCAGCTTATTTCTTTCGTGTAGAACTACTCAGTCGTGTTTAGTTTTTGGAGCAATGGCAATGGTATGGAATTTCTTGTCATGGTTACCAAATTTATTGCTCTTACTGTCGAGTTCTCTCTTAGGTTTTGAATGTTTTGGAGCTTTTGGGTGATCTGAACTCTAACAAAAATAGATTAGACATGTTATTGTATCTCCCCGAGTCTTTGTACCCTTTTGTGTGGTAGACAGAGTCCCGCCGCTACTCAGTCAGGACTGTACAATTTCTTTGATGTCTTTGGGTATGTATTAGTGTGCACCCTCAATATATCTTCTAAGGGACAAACCTGAGCTATGGCTACCGAAAATACAAACTGAAGTTTTGGCCAATTTTTGCTTCACGCTACTATTTAGCGTGTTATTAAATTAGCTAATTTTATTATCATTGCATATAAGGAGGACTTTCATAGGAACCACTTTAGATAGGTGAAGCCTTTCCATTCTGCAAACTACTATACTTGTTCCTTACTACCTTAGATTGATTTGAAAATAGAAAATATAGTTGCTTAATAAATGAAAAATATAGTTGCTTTTCTCTTTGCTAATATTGAAGACTAAAAATAAAATGCATTCAACATGATTTTAGAAGAAACAACTACAATGATGATAATGAATCTAGAAATCGTTCAGCTTTAGCCATCATTATGTTTCTGGACTAGCAAATTCATTTTTCATCCATATAAAAAGTAAAAGATGCCATTGATAGAGTCAACATTTGGTTTAATAATGATGCCATGATTATTGCGTAAGTATTGCCACAGGGGTGTAAGCGATTTCTACAAGGTCACAACCGGACAACCATCACAGAGCCATGGATAATCGTGTCTCTGCCATACTTAAAATTCTGCTTATAACTTGATGCTGTATATATGTTAGCAAGCCATGTAAGTGCAAAAAATCATCATTGCCCTCAAGTTTTAAGCTCTTGTTCTGCTATAGCTCACTACAATTACAAGAGGGTGCTAATCTTGCCTCTCAGTTGCTAAGTTTATGATGGAGCTGTGCTACGTGCACAGCAAGCTGTGCACAGCAGCTGTGCACAGATCCTTTTTTCTCCCGCCTCAGGTCTCACAAAGATGATCAGAGCCGCTCATTTTGTTCAAAATATGTCGTTTAAGGTCTCTGTAAAAAATGAGGCTTCGTTCGATATCGTTAGAGGCGTTAACAAAACACCCAAAATCACTTCAGAATTTAGTTGTTAACGCCTCTAACGATATCGAACGAAACTCATTTTTTACAAAGACCTTAAACGACATATTTTGAACAAAATGGGCGGCTCCGATCATCTTTGTGTGACCCGAGGCGGGAGAAAAAGGGATTTGTGCACAGATTGCTGTGCACGTAGCTTTTCTGTTTATGATGCCTTCTCTATTTTCTTTCCACATTTAGTTAGATACATTTTTTTGTTCTTTGCTATGAAGGCACATTAAATTTATTCTTGAGGTTTCATATTTTATCATTGATATCTCGACCCCGTCTTTTTGATCGGTTCCTACCAAATGGAACACAATGACATAAAGAATAAAAGAAAAGAAAAATAGGGGCAAAAAAAAATAAAGGCGCTTTCTAATTGATGCCTTGCCGTAGGTGTTTGAAAATGGGCTCCAAGAGGGATGGGCGTAGACACCCTAATTTGGCCTAACGATTATTTCAAGTCCCATCTTGGTACCATCCCGATGATGAAATGGATTCGATGATTGCTGATTGCCTTCTTCTGAAACCCCTGGACTTATGGTAAGAACTTTGAGCCACTTAGAGAACCCAATCCAGAGCCAAATAACCTTTCAGACAGAAACACAGTGTTCTAGGAAAATCCATCGGTCGGCCGTAACATCGATCTCACGGCCTTAACATCCATTCCTCATCTGAGCAACCTGTTGCTAAGCAAATCTCCCTGAGAGATCAATGGCTCGGCCGCCCACACCATTCCTCGACCGCCAATTCCTTTCTACGGCCGCCAGATCGACCTTTTTCCAGACTCTCGAACGTTCTATCGGTTGTTTGATCCAACCACGATACCTTTCCGATGCGTTCGGGCTATGTTCAGAGATCACAACGAGGAGTTCGAATTGCATTTGCAATTGCAATTTCAATCGCGTGATTTGACTGGACCGAGTGAGTCATCAAAATTGCCTATATATAGAGGCCTTTGCACCACGAAATTGATATACCTTCACACCCTCATCAGTCACGAAACTCTGCAGAAATATACATACAAACCCTCTCTACAAAAGCCCTAACCTCCCGAAGGCAGCCATTCATCCGACGATCTAACCCCGGAGTTCAAACCACCTAGGGTTTCAATCAAGAAGCAATCAATCAGTCAATCGCCATCAATCCGAAGCAATCAAGCAACTGAGGGATCAAGGTGGTGAGGCCCAACGGCCTTTGGTTTGGTTTATTTGTCATATTTGCATTTAATCTTAGCATTTTGATTGTTTGTTAACCTTTCTGTCTGGTGTGAGGAAGAACACCAGCCGGGGCTTCGATGCCCCGGCCGGTACATTGAATCAGCGTGATTACTCGGCCGTGACATCCATTCACCGGGCGAGTAATCGATCTGCTGGCACGACTTTGATTTGTTTACTACTTTTTGACGCATGTTCACTTATTGTCTCGGCTCACCTTATTTACTATTTAAAGGCATAAAAACAGATTATGTGTTTGAATTAGATAAAGCATCTATATGTCTTATGTTGAATGATTATGGGCTAGCCTCACGGCTAGGCAGAGAGGGGTGCCTAACACCTTCCCCTTATTGTACCTTTGGCTTCCGTATCCAGAATCTCTATCTATTTTCCTAGTTTTAATAAACTGGGTGGCGACTCTGTTTTGATGATAACCGCTATCGTGTGGCGATACTTCTAGCCATGGGAGTATCCACGATCTTGGTTTATGAAGTGAGTAACCAATCGAGCAAAGAAACGATGATTAACTGTATGGCGATGCCCCGCATGGGAGGTGTCTACAGTTTTATGGCGACTCTGCTGGGGATATGAGAGCCATAACCAGAAAGTTCAACATAAGACTAATACATGCCTTATTTAATTCATTTATCATATGCATCGAGGAGGCAAGCGTCGTTGAGTTCACCTAATATCCCAGCATGACACGGGCTATGTTAGGGGTTCCAGCAAACTCCACAGTCACTTGTACCTTTTGGTATATCAAAAAGGGAATCACCCAATCGCCACTTATGATGGGCTGGGGAAAGGACTGGTGCCCTTTGACAACGGAGCACCCTGAGACTACCTAAACCTTACATGTGTTAGAAAGTCAAAGAACCTATCAAAATAGGACAGGATCCTGCAAGTTAGGAACTTACTTGCATTTTTACAGAAGTTCTTCTTCACACCTTGTATATGTTATTTTAATATCTCTTTCTATGCAGAATGGTCGGGGCATGAACTAAAAGCCCTAACTCTAAGTCTTTATAGCTAAGCACTGAGGCATGCCATTGCTTGCAAGGTATGTTTTTGGTAAGTTGAAAGCATCATTGCTTACTTAACACTCTCGCTTTACTTAAAGCACTGCAAAGCATGGATCTCTAGAACGAAATCAGACGCCGGCCGCCTCGTCGGCAATTGAACTAGGGATTGCTTTAGCAATCTTTGCCTTGCGAGGCTAAAGAAAAAAGGGAGTGTAAGGTAGTAGAGCAGATTATGGATGATTGGATATTATGGATAGAACTTGCAATACTTATTTCTCCATGGAAGATTCAGCATGACAAGTGTAGGACTTTGGTTCCTATTTCCAAATCGACCTAGCTACCCATCTTTCAAAATTCAAAATTTTAAGCATGCTTACTGCAACGAGCTGGTAAGATTTAAGAGTTTGTCAATGTGCTGGCAAATAATCAAGTGGATTTCAATTACCTTAATCGCATTTTGAGAAAGAATCTTCCCTAACCAAAAATTGAAAGAATTTTCAAAACTTTTTGCAATGCCTAGTCTAATCCTCAAATGACATGTTTTTCTGAAACATTCAAATAGCCGCTGGTACAGCGAAGGACTCTGAGTCTACTTCTTGTTGTGGTCATATGCTCAACCTTTTCGGTTTGTCTCATAATATGGATTGGCTTGGAAGTGGGACCTTAAGTGGCAACAACGAGTCTTAAGAATCATCCATGTCAAAACTGGCTGGTTGTAACGCCCCGAATTTTGGGTACGTTAAATAAACATTTTTATTGAATAAATTAAGGAGAGTCTAGCTCATTATTACAACATAATTCTCACAAGAGTACTTTTCTTCAACAAAAGAGGGGATAATCTAAGGTTAACTACTGCTCCGCCTCTTCCTTCATCCTTGCAAGCTCCTCGGCTCCGAAGGCCTCCAAGGTGTACTGTTCATGCTGCTTATCTATAAAATCTGACACATTATACCAGCGTCGCCCCCAGTATAATATGTCAGGGTCACCAAAAAGGTAACACCGTGAGCTACAGAAGCTCAATAGAATAATCCAACCCGCTAACCCATAACTTATAACACGAAGGTACATAGGCAATTACACATGCTCATTCAACAACATAATTAACAATGACACATCCGCATTCATTATCTTGCCTACGTTGGTGTCATGCCTTTCTTTGTCTCTCCTACGCGACTCATCGTAAACCGTGTCACCATTTCCAATCAACATTTTGAAAATCATTTCTCATTCTTTGTTACCAACGGGCTACCAAGTCCAGCCATGTTATCAAATCTTGCATTGGCTCCTCTCCACGGATAACCAAGCCCAATTACCAATAAGGCTACCACGTCCGGCTCCGTTAGCAATCTACACAATGGACTATCAAGTCCGGCCTCATTGCGGTTTTCGCAAGTCTACACAAAGGGCTACCAAGTCTGGCCATTTTGTAGTTTCAAAAATCCTTTTTATCCATATCAACCACTCCCTAAGTGTCATGTTTCTACTTTTCGGTTCTCGTGTCTCGTAATCATGCATAGACTCCGCAGCGGGACGAATCACTTTAAAGTAATCTTGAAACTAAACTAGCAAGATCATCCAACTCTATTTAATCATGCTTGTTTACAACCACACACTACAAGAAAAATCACATTGGGTGACGAATGAAAATCGTCACAAATTGCATGTTTTTCGTCACAAATAATATAGGTGACGAAAAAAATTTGTCGACTAAAGGTTGTCGAGGATTCCTACCTGGTGACGAAATCTATTTTTCGTCACGTATAGTGCCTTTTGATGATAAAAAATTTCGTCACCAAAAATTGAATAATTACTGACAAAATTTTTTCCTCGCCTATTGTGGTTTTTTACGACGAAATTTTTTGTCATCAATTATTCCTTTTGGCGACGAAAAAATTCGTCGCCAATGGGTCACATCGGTGACGAAAATTTTCGTCACCAATATAAGAAATCAGTGACAAAATTTTTCGTTGCAAAAGACGTTTTCATATGGAAAAATAATACATCTTTCTTGCTCCTGCTGGGTTTTGAACCCAAGTCCATTGAGTTTTTCGCGTAGGCTCCAACCAACTGCACCACACACACTTTTCAGCAAATATTTGAAAGATCTAATATATAACATATATGTTTCACATGAAAATATATTTTGAATGTAATTTTGAACCCTTAAACATTAAAATTAGTAATTTTGATAAACATGAAAGTTGTAGGCAATTGAGTTATTGTTCAACCCCAATTTGAATTATCTCAATCGGAGTTTTCAGTAAAGAGTTATTTCCGAAATAAATTTAGTGACAAAGCGAAATTCATAAATTTCGTCACGAAAGATACCCATTTGACGACGAAATATATTTTCATCACTGAAAGCGTTAAAATGGTGACAAAATTATTTTTCGTCACCAAAGTTAAGCATTTGGTGATGGAAAAAATATTTCGTTACTAAATTCGTCTCATTTGGTGACGAAATATATTTTTTGTCACCAAATGATTATCTTTGGTGACAAAAAATACTTTTGTCACCTTTTTCAAGCTTTCGGTGACGAAAAATGTATTTCATCACCAAATGGGTACCTTTGGTGACGAAAATATTTTTTTTGTCGCTAAACAGGTATAATTGGTGACGAAATTATTTCGTCACGGAAATTGTCAAAACAGTGACGAATTTATTTTTTCGTCGCCAAATATACTCAATTAGTGATAAAATTAAATTTCGTTGCCACTTTTTCGTCACCAATTTTCATTTTTCTTGTAGTGACAAGTAAGGCAAGCAACATGCCATCATGCTCACAATCGTTTAAAAGGTCAAAATACGAATACTTCGTTTAAAACAACACTTTATCTTTTAAAACGATAACGTATAGCCATCTTTTTGGAAGTTCAAAACAACACATGTTTATTGACGAGTTCATACATAAACAAGCAACTATCACGAGATCGAGCAATCAAGTAATCATAAGATCAAAGTAAACTACGTAAAACAAATCATACTACACATATGGCTTCATGCTCATACAATACGATATACTTAGAGGAAGTAGTTAAGAAAAGTCTACATTTAATTCAAACATGCATACAACTATACTTAGGATAAGTAGGTTCAAAGAACTCTACACTAACATAAAATCACGTATACTTAGGATTAGAGTGTAAGGGTACACTACCGTTCTTCTTGGCGGTAGAAAAGAGTACGACGGAAAGAAAGTCGGCAAAAAAACGGAGTAACGGCTTACGGTAAGCTTCCAAAAGCTTCGAAAGAGAATGATTTCTCTCGAAACTAGATCGTAACCTAAACTACTACTACTTTTGGATTGAGGTGGTGGTCGAGTGGTGGTTTAGTGGCGGCAATGGAAAGAAAACTCAAGAACAAGCCAAGAACATCAAGAACAAGTTATGCTTTCAAGAAAGAAGTTGGAGAATGGACAGGTGTGAGTCCAAATGAAGGAATGGCTTGGAATTTATAGGCAAACTCTCCCTTTCTCTCTCCTTGGCTGAAATCTCTCTCTCTCTCTCCTATATCTCATTTTTTTATTCCAAGCAATCTTGCTTCCTTGCAAGAAACAACCTAAAAACTAGGTATGCAAGGCTAGGATGTGTCCTTTCGATTGGATTATGGAAGACTAGGCAAGAAAATGGGATTTGATTTAAGTATAAAATTAGGGTTTGTACAAGAAGGACTAGATTTGATTGTCCTTGGCCATGCTTTCACTTTGAAAGTATATCAAAGAAGGACAAGGGTGATCTAAGCTAGGTCAATCAAGGATCACACACATCACACTCTCTCTCCCTCTCTCATCCGAATCTCTCTCTCTCTCCCATCTCTCTCTCGGCCTTTCTCTCTCCTCTCTCTCTCTCTCTCTCCCTTGGTACAAAGTACAATATATATATATATATATATATATATATATATATATGGAAAGGACAAGGATTTGGTGGATTGAATAAGGAAAGAGTGAGGGTTTGGCTTTGTAAGAGATTTGTACATCAAATCTCTCTCCTATCTTCTCCTTTCTCCTTCTTTCACCTAGTACAAGTACTAATATATACATGTATCTAGGATTTGGTAGACAAAAATCAAGCAATACATCACATCTCTCCCTCTCTTTTCCTTCTCTTCCTCTCTCTCTCTCTCTCCCTCCCTCTCTCTCGGATCCTCTCTCTCTCTCTCTCTCGGCTTTTCTCTCTCTCTTTCTCCCTCTCTCTCTCTCTCTCCCACTTGTACTCTCTTGGAAGATGTATATATATACTAATATATATATATATATATGTACTATGGGTCTTTAATAAAATCCAAGTTTCCAAGAAATTTAGATTTTATAAATATAATATTACAATACACACATGCTATATATAATATTATATATATATATGCATACAAGTACATATAAATATATATATACACATGTACCACACAATCTAGGATAGATATTGCCAAATCCTATATCTAATTAACTATTCTAATGCTTTCAAAGTACAAGTCCTTATAATATTAACCTAATGTATTAATTCTAGTTTATTCAATTGACACACATGGAAGATCTTATTATTATATTAACCCTAATACTTGATTGGCAAGTATAGCTATTATCCAAGGGGTAATAATTCCCCTAACCTT
This sequence comes from Rhododendron molle, assembly GCA_025413875.1. NCBI lineage: Eukaryota > Viridiplantae > Streptophyta > Magnoliopsida > Ericales > Ericaceae > Rhododendron > Rhododendron molle. Next base: position 19,062,853 of record CM046393.1, on the reverse strand, counting down.
CTTTATCCAATGGATAAAAGAATTAAAGTACTTTACAAGATTTTCTAATTAAAATAACACAATACACATGTGTTACTTACAATAAAATATATATACCTATATATATATATACAAGTACACATATAATATATACAAACAAGTACTACAATATCTAGTCTAGATATACCAAAATCCAACATCTATTAAACTAATCTACTACTTTCAAGTACCAAGTCCTAAATTCTATTTTAATCCATTACACACATGGCCAAATCTAGTATTTTAATCACCTATTCTTGGTTGGCAAGCAAAGCTATTATCTAATGGATAATAGTTTTCCTAGCGGTTAATAACCAATGGTTAGTGAAGGCAAGGTCCAAGGGTTATCGTCCAATGGTTAATAAATCTCCTAGCGGTTATTATCCAACGGGTAATGCTAGAAAGTCTAATACTTGCAATTAAGCACTAAACTAATCTAATCTCGTACTTAGGAAGATTAACCAAGGTTTACCTATTGACCAATGGGTAAAGGAAACTCTAACGCTATTGTCCAATGGTCGATAGCAAAAGGTGCAAAAGGTTCGTGAATCGAGGTTCATAAGATTCACGGAGGTTTAGGAACGATCGGTGACTAGGTTTAACGATAGCTAAGTCGAAACGTCGGTTAAAAGCTAGCTAGGGTTGCTAGATAGGATTTCCAGCCGATAAGTGGTATCTTAGAGTTTCACCCTAGAAATGACAGGAAGATCGGCGGTTAAACAACGTTTAAAACCTAATTAAGATTTGGGATCCAAGTGATTAGGTTAACAGTCTATTAGGAATCTAACTCTACTTGTCAGGTAGGATTTCCAGCCAAGGAATGTAATTTAAGGCTTACTACAATTACTAAGTAAATATATATAACTGCTTATACATGTACACTTGTCTTTGGAAAATGATCTTATCGACCGGAGCAATAGAATCTAATTTTATGGTTTAAAATCTAATTATGGCCGATTATTAGAATTAAAAGAGAATTATTAAGACAAACAAGATTAATTAAAGAATTTCCAATATAACAACGAAATTTTTATTCAGTAAAAATCCGAGTTGTTACACTGGTTATCTATAGTATTCGATAAACTCATGCGTACAAACGAATTGCAATGCATGACTCATCCATGATCTGTGTAAGTAGCTGTGGTGCTATGTGTATACATATCGTTTTGCTTGCCTCTTTCTAACTCTGCAGGGGCCAAACCAAAAGAGGAGTCCATCCCTCTCATATCCTTTCTTTGTTCATCGCATGCACCACCACTAAGGGCAGTTTGCATATTAGAAAATGCACTGCATGGACAATTAGTTTTGGATATCTCAACTTGAGCATGATTAGGTTTCTCCTTCTCTTAGATTTGGAGTTTGATCTCAAACGCGATGGTAATGGCTGATAAAAAAATTGAAGTTTTAATCCAACCAAGTTTTGAGCAATGACAGCCATGTCTATCACGTCTTGGCTTAGATTTTAAAACAATCTTTTCGTACCTAGCTAAACTTTCGCCACCATTTTGGCTCATGTTTTGCTTCTCCTAAAAAATTGATATCAATTTGTTCATCATGGTTTTTGCCCAATTGTCACACTCAGCATGAAATGTGGGTCTCAAATTCAAGTCTCCTCGAATATGAACTACGAATGGCCTGATTCTCTGTTGGGATACGTAGGCACCTTTTGGTCGGCCACAATTTTGAAAATGTTCCCTCCTGTGCTAGTTTGCTACTATAGAATGCTCATGATAACATTGAATATTGAAAACGATCTTTAGGGATTTCAAGTAATCTTATGGCATCTTTTGGAACACATCATAATCACTTGAATTGTCAAAAGTGCAAAGCGAGTTTTTCAAAGCTATGACCCGCATCATTTCTGTTGGGCTAAGAAGGAGTTAACATGTCTCTGCACCTTCACAGAGATCACTTGTAAGCAAAACATATTGTTGAAGATGAAGAAGGAGAAAGAAGAAAAGAGAGGAAAAATACAGAGAAAAAAATGATGAGATCGTTAGATTGAAAACTCGTAAGGGCGGTCTAGGCAAAAGTTAGAGCACGAACAAAGTGAGAAATTAGCTGTGTCTCCATGCATCTATTTTGTGTCTCAAAAGATTGTCCTCAATATTAGAAAATTCATTTGGATAAACATCAAAGCCCTTAAATTCTTGGTAAGGATCCTTGACACTTTGTCGTGTGTTTCAAGATGAAGAAAGGCATTCATTTATCTATCCCAAACACTTATCCCTTGCTAGCTGGATAATTTCTTTGAAAAGCCTGCTAGGCAGCCATCCCCTACACTGGGGCAAATACAAAAAAATATATACAAGGAAAGATGAGAGAAAAATCAATGAAAGAATGAGCACCCCGTCATACAGGGGGCATTTTGAAGGAAATATTTCTTCCAATACATACAAAGGACATTTTTGAAAAAACCAACTCTTTCACACAAAGTGAGGCAAGAGACAACAAGAGTTGATAAAAATGTTGAAAATGGCTGCTAGCTTTTAAAAACCCAAATCGTGAGTAGAAATTAGGTTTGAGCCTTTATATCCGCTTCTTTCTCAAGCCAAAACCCAAGCCTACATTATGGTCCATAACAAAGTCCTCTCAGATTGGGGAACACGACTTAGTAGCAAGGTCCTAGACACTAGGGGCATCACCAATGTGGAACTCAACACGAAGGGTAAGAATCCTGAAATTTGCATCATCTTGGTGAATCAAACAACATGGAGAGTTACAAGGGGCATGACTATGTTCCCCTTTATGCATTTCTCCCAAAAGTATCCAACCTCTTATGTGGGTCTCAGTAGGCGCTTATCAATCTAACTCAAGCCAACCAAATGAAGCTCGAAGCAACAAACTCACCTAATTGACTAGGGGCATAGGTTTGCAAAATAGTTCTATATCTTTTGAATATTGAATGACATGAGTGTGGAACATGGATGGAGTGATATGACTTTGAAATCCTCAAGGAAAAGCTTTCAAAAATGGTTTTATCCTAAGTGTTCTTAACACAGCAAATACAAGCGCAGTCACTTTTTGCAAATCTCTGAGGAAATAATATGGGTCTCTCATTTCATGAGGAGTGTAGCGATATGGTCCCTTGACCAAACAATGTTTTCAATAGTGCCACTAAGGCATTGCGGTCTTTCAAACACCTGGCTAGTATAAGCAATAAGTCATTGTTAGTCTCCCTAGGGCAAGGGGAAGCATTTGATCAAATACACAAAAGTTGAGATGTCTAAAATGCATTGCAGATTCACATGCATATCATTCTCACCCTTCTTTTGCATCCTAGTATTTCGTTATGGCTGCTTAATGGAAGCAGTTGTCTTTCTTGCACAAGCTAACCCCAAGTATGAAGTGTTCTTATGCTCAAGCAAGGCAAGCTCATCAAAGGCATCATGGCCATCATCTTTATACAAGGGACAAAGGGCAACAAAGGGATGCACTATAGAGTCTACCTCCCTGAAGAAAGCTCAGCCTAAGAGGCGCTTCAACTCTTTTGTGGAATGCTATCACACAGCACTGTCAAAGGCATGCCGAGATTTCCGCCGAACAGAAACATCGCACTCACCTTCATTGTTATTTACATCGCATGTTTTTATGTTAGAGGCAATTAGGTTGTCACTATCACACACAGTTGAGCTAGGATCAAGCATCCATTGCCTAAACAGGGGGCTTCTATTTCTTTCCAAAAGTTCAAATCAATATGCATATGTGTCATGGTTGCAAACCATATCACCCAAAGTGGTTCAACTAAGGTTCTCAAAGTATGGTGGTCATGCCCCTGGTAGTCAGCATAAAAGGACTTCGGCCTGTGGTCGACTCCAAGCCTGTTGCATGTTGTTTTCTTATCCATTGCTATTTTCTAAACTATTCAAATGTGGATTGCAAGATTCTCCTGGATTTCGGTCCTTGAACCGACCATATCGAGCTTTGTATCTATGGCCGACAGAGCCAAGTTAGAGAGTCTGAAAGATAGCCTTGTAACTAGTCTAGAGCAAACTTTACAAATGGCACCATGTCAACAGCATTAGAGTGGCTTCGCACTTCACATCTCCATAGCTCCTTGCTTCGCGCTTTGATCTTAGCAGCTCTGCCTTCATCAAATCAGAAGCCTCACACTTGCTCTTCAGTAGCACCATACACGTGCCTTGTCATATTCACGGCCTTATCTGGCTTTTCAAGAACTCCGAGCAACTCTACACTCAGGCCTCGCCGTATAGCAGGTTCCATCTCAACAGTGCAGTGCTTACTTTAGTTGCCCCGAGCTCACATCTTGAGGATAAGCAGCCTCGCCACTTCCAGGCCAGCAAAACAATCCTGCAGCTTCCACTTAATACATTGAGTGAACAGCCAACAAGAAAAAGCACCTGTACAAAGCTTGCACACTTCAGCCCTTCAGAAGGCATCTATCCTCCAAAAAGGGCATAAAGCCCTCCAGAAGGCGTTTATGTTGTTGGCTTCCAGAAAGCGTTTGTATAGCCAGCTTCCAGAAATCGTTCAGCCTCCAGAAGGCACCCCGTTAATGGAGGCAATGGAAATCTCCCAAAACAGAAGGCAATGAAAATCTCTGAAAGCAACAATGGTCGAACCTTATGGCATTTTGGGTCAACAAGTCGACAAAGTCAACATGGGGTTATGGTCAGATTAGCCTTGGGAGGCATCCCAAGCATGTGGAATTCAGCCTTAGGGGCACCCCAAGCATGTGGAGTCAATCCTCTGACTCCTGGCGTTCCCGCGCCCAATAAATCAACCTCCCAGCTGCTGCATCCTTCTGCCAAATCTCCCATTTCAAAGCCAATCGATTTGAAGCCAGGTGCCAACAAAGCATTCATGGTATTCTGGGCCTGCAGCCAATAGAATTTATAATCAAATTCAACCTTGGGAGCATTCCTAAGCATGCATCAAGCACCAGCGTCAGAAGCCTTGCATAGGTTGTCAAATGCTGCCAGAAGCACTCAGTCTAGCCTCATTCTGAGTATGAGGAAACTAGCCTTGGAAGCATTCCCAAGCTTAAGAAATATCAAGTATCAATCAAAACCTTGTAGGGCTACCAACAGAAACGACCCCAAAAAAGCCATCCGCTCTATGCCATGGTTAAGCCTTGCGGTGTTCATAGCCCGTTGCTTTCATCATCATATGCTATCTCTTGATACATTGGGTCTCTCGACTACTATGCCTCTTGGCATTGCATCTCTCGATGTATTGGGTCTCTCGACCACTATGCCTCTTGGCATTGCATATCTCGATGTATTGGGTCTCGCGACCACTATCCCTCTTGGCATTGCATCTCTCGATGTGTTGGGTCTTTCGACCACTATACTTCTTGGCGTTACATCTCTTGATGTGGTAGGTCTCTTGACCTATTCACACCAAACTGCCGCTCTTCAGCAATGTTGTTCTTACATCTGAATCTAGCCATAGTCCGGTAGCTCCGTGCCCCTGCCAACAAACCTTGAGTAGGTCATTTGAAGCTTCACCTCGAGTTTAAAAGCACTCTGAGAATCCAAGCCCCAGAAGGCTCAAACCCATACCAATGTGGCAAGATCAATGACCACCAATAGTGGCAAGTGGAACAACTAATTAAAGAAAAAGAGGGATGAGGAATGAAGTGTCTAAGAATCAAAACCCTCGGTTTTAGGCCGGTACTTCTATCAGTTGTCCAGTAAGCAATGATAGATTTCACTCAATCTAGTCCCTGCAAGCCATTATGGAATTTTGGGTCCTTGACCAACAAAATAGCCTTGGGGGCATCCCCGAGCAAATGCAACGCGATCAGAACTAGTCTTGGGGGCATGCCCAAGCATGGAAAATGCCAAAACCTACACAAGCTCTCACTCCTCAACAACTCCAAGCTCACTCAAACAGCTCCAAGCCCACCTTGTCAGCAGCTCTACGCCCATATCTACCATCTCAGCGGCCCATAGCCCACCATCTCAACAGGCTCCAAGCCTATTACTCAGCGGCTCCATGCCCATTATCATAAGTGGCTCTACGCCCGTAATCACCACCTCAATCACTCAGCGGCTCCACGCCCACTATCTTAACTGGCTCTACGCCGTAATTATCCCCACAGGCTCTACGCCGCCCCAATCAAACAATCGTCAACTCAGCGGCACCAAGCCCATTTATCAAACAGGCTCCTCGCCTATTATCTCAACGGCCCTATGCCTATCTACCAAACAGGCTTAACTCAGCGGCTCTACGCCCATCTGTCAAGCAGGCTCCAAGCCCAGTAGTTCTCCAAGCCCATTATTTCAACAGGCTCTACGCCCATATTCAACTATTTCAGCAGCTCTACACTCGCTTACTCAACGGCTTGACTCAAGCAATCTCAGCAGCTCCAAGCTCATTATCACTCAGCAGCTCCGTGCCCATTACTTCAATTGGCTCTACGCCCGTCAACTCAAAATGGCTCTACGCCGTCATCACTTCAACTGGGTCTACGCCATTATTTCAACTGCTCTATGCCTGTTGTCGACTCAGCGGCTCCAAGCCCGCCACTCTGCGGTTCTACGCCCACAAACTCAACTGGCTCAAAGCCGTAACCAACTCAACTGGCTCTACGCCATAACAGTTACCTCAGCAGGCTCTACGCCACCCTAATCAAGAAATCATCAATTCTCGGGCTCTACGCCTGAATGTTCAAAGTCCAACATTTTGAATGCTCGAAGCTCTTCGAATGCCCAACCACTGTGTACTGGATGCTCAAGTTCTACACTCTAATGCTCAAGCTCTATGCTTGGATGCCCAACCACTGCGTACTGGATGCTCAAAGCCTGTACTTTGAGTGCTCGGATTCTGCCGTCCGAATGCTCGAGCTCTACGCTCTGAATGCTCAAGTCCGGAACTTGAAAGAAGCTCTAAGCTTATATCAAAACACACAGGCATGGGCCCGTGCACATATTGCATCAAACACATCGAGTCTGCATTATCATATCTGTTCACATCTAACAAACATCATCATACATACATGCTATGCTTTGCATATCTCTCTTATTCATGCAACAGGTCAATCCAGCAATCAACCGGCTCCATGCCTCGGTTTTATTGATCGGTCCAGAACCTCGATCCTTTGGCTCTACGCCAAAATTTATGATGAGAAAGCTCCACGCACAGACCATCAGAATACAATCGGCTCTACGGCTCGGTTCAATCACGTTAAGCTCAAAGCTCTGACATTTCAAGGCCAAGCTCTTTGAACTATCAACACCAGCTTCGCGCTTCGGTTCGATCTACGTCAGCTTAGGCTCTCGCCTTGTGATCAAAACCAGTTGCGCGCTTCGGTCCGATCAAAAGCTTAAAAGCTCCAACACCTCAGGCTCTCACCTCATGATTGCAATCGGATTCGTGCCTCGATTCCTTCATTCAAACGCCCCGTACTCCAGTTACTAGCCCTGCGCCTCCCATATCTTAAAGAACGGCATCCAACTCATCTCCGGAAGATGGCTTGGGTTCCACCCCTATCTCAAAACCAGGGTCCAAAACATCCCCAACAGATGGCTTGGATTCCACCCGAAATTACTTCAATTCCTTCCAGCTCATTCGCAAGGATAGGCTACTCTACCGAGCTCCTCTCAGTTAAAGTAAGGATGATCAAGAAAAGCAAACACACCTGTTGTGTACTGATCTACCCCAAAATGCTAAGGTAACTCTCCGCAAAAACTTCCCCCGGCAGCCTCGTGCTCCTTCAACTACTCTCCGCCAAAACCCTGGCATCGCCTAGGTACGTCACACTACGGCTTTTAAAGCCCAAAGGTACGTCTTCTGTCTCTAACCCTCTAAACTTTTTCTTTTTTTACCGCCCCAAAACTACGGTTCGTCTGAATTTCCCCTGTGGACTACGTAGGCAGCCTCCCGGCCCGACCATAACAAAACCTTTTTTTAAAAACCCTTGGAATAGTGGTTGGACCAAATTGAGTTTCTTTTACAGCTTTGACTTTTACTCAAACATGTCTCACGATCCGTCTGAGCTCAGTCAAAGAGGGGCATCTGTAGACACCCCAATTTGCCCTATCGATTATTTCAAGTCCCACCTTGGGACCATCCCAATGATGAAATGGATTCGATGATTGCTGATTGCCTTCTTGTGAAACCCCTGGACTTATGGTAAGAACTTTGAGCCACTTAGAGAACCCAATCCAGAGCCAAATAGCCTTTCAGACAGAAACACAGTGTTCTAGGAAAATCCATCGGTCGGCCGTAACATCGATCTCACGGCCTTAACATTCATTCCTCACCCGAGCAACCTGTTGCGAAGTAAATCTCCCTGAGAGATCAAAGCCTCGGCCGCCAAATCAATGGCTCGGCTGCCCAAACCATTCCTTGGTCGCCAGTTCCTTTCTACAGCTGCCAGATCGACCTTTTTCCAAACTCTCGAACGTTCTGTCGGTTGTTTGATCCAACCACGATACCTTTCCGATGCGTTTGGGCTACGTTCAGAGATCACAATGAGGAGTTCGAATTGCATTTGCCATTGCAATTGCAATCGCGTGATTTGATTGGACCGAGTGAGTCATCAAAATTGCCTATATATAGAGGCCTTTGCACCACGAAATTGATATACCTTCACACCCTCATCAGTCACAAAACTCTGCAGAAATATACATACAAACCCTCTCTACAAAAGCCCTAACCTCCCGAAGGTAGCCATCCATCCAACGATCTATCCCCGGAGTTCAAACCCTAAACCTAGGGTTTCATTCAAGAAGCAATCAATCAGTCAATCCCCATCAATCTAAAGCGATTAAGCTACTGAGGGATCAAGGTGGTGAGGCCCAACGGCCTCTGGTTTGGTTTATTTGTCGTATTTGCATTTAATCTTAGCGTTTTGATTGTTCGTTAACCTTTCTGTCTGGTGTGAGGAAGAACACCAGCCGGGGCTTCGATGCCTCGGCCGATACATTGAATCTGCGTGATTATTCGGCCGTGACATCCATTCACCGGCCAAGTAATCGATCTGCTAGCACAGCTTTGATTTGTTTACTTCTTTTTGACGCATGTTCACTTATTGTCTCGGCTCACCTTATTTACTGTTTAAAGGCATAAAAATAGATTACGTGTATGAATTAGATAAAGCATCTATATGTCTTATGTTGAATGATTATGGGCTAGTCTCACGGCTAGGCAGAGAGGGGTGCCTAACACATTCCCCTTACTGTACCTTTGGCATCCGTATCCAGAATCTCTATCTATTTTTCTAGTTTTAATAAACTGGGTGGCGACTCTGTTTTGATGATAACCGCTATCGTGTGGCGATACTTCTAGCCATGGGAGCATCCACGATCTTGGTTTATGAAGCGAGTAACCAATCGAGCAAACAAACGATGATCAACTATATGGCGATGCCCCACACGGGAGGTGTCTACAATGGGTAGATTGGGTGAAAACTAAGCAATGTATTCGCTTTGTGTTTTAAGTCATCCAAAAAAATGAGAAACAAACACAAGGAACAGGTTTTACAACACTTAGAATTATTCAACTACACTTTGGTCTACCCCTACCAACTAGCAATTTACTACGCGATTCTATGTTAGCACCGGTAAGTTTAATCTCGTTCTTTTTCTTCTTTTTTTTTTGTGTGGGAAAAATCAGAAATTTAGGGTTTTGTTTTCGCTCTTGAAAAATAAACAGGTATTATTTTTCCCCTTGTCAGAAGCAAGTATTGTGGGCTTTGTGCCATTTAATCCGAGATATCGGTTTCCAGCATGTGGAATTTATGGGGCTGATCATGAACAAGCAGTAATTAGAGGGCGACGGCGTTGAGGACGGCAACGAGGCAACTCGTGCATCAGAGGTAATTTGTTCTGGCTTTTGTGGACTCGATTTTTGGTGGTTTCCGATTACACCTGTGAATGGATATACCAGCATGGATACCTGCGTATGGTTGGATACCTGTGTATGAATACTTTTGGTGGTTTTCCAGTACGTGGATGGATTTTTGGTGGTTTTCGGTTTTTGGTGGATTTGTGTTGTATAGAATGTGTAGGTAGATTTTCGTGCTCATGAGCTTTTGCAATGTTATGCATGTCTTTTACTTTTTCTTTTTGTGAGTAATAGTATGCCAGGCTGTTATTTGTCAACCTTTATTTTGTGTGCAGTTTTCTATGGTTTGAATTGTTTTTTAAATGATATGATTGCAGTTCTTCCTGTGTTAATATCTTTGATTCCGTGTGCAATTTATTGTTGGGATGCTGCTGGTGATTATGCAATCACTTTTTCTGTTGTCATTACAACAAAAAATACTATCGGTGACACCCTTTGACACTCTTTGCTGACAAAAAATTGGTGTTGACACTGAATATACTCAACGGTGACAAACAATTTTACTGCTTGTCACGGAAAACCTTTGGGTGGTCAGGGTAAATAATGAGGATATTTGGTGACAAAATATTTGTCACTGAAGACAAATTTCGGTGACAAGTATAAAGTTGTCACTGAAAGATCATTTGGTGACAAAATATTTGTCCCTGAAGACAAATTTTGGTGACAAATATAAAGTTGTCACTGAAAAATCCCATTTTTCGCGCTCCCGCCTCCTTCTCATTTACGCGGGCTGTCAAAAAAGTGGAATGAAAGTTTTGACAAGCAAAACGACGTCGTTTTGCTTGTCACCAAAACCCAGCCCTAACTTTCTCTCTTTTTCCTCTGTCCAGTCTCCACTTTACCTTTCCTCCCGATTTCCACTCCCGCGGCCACGCTCCTGCCGAAGACTTCCATTAGCCCACAAACCGGCGGCCGTCGCTCCGATCAACCCAGGTCATTTTCTCACCCTCTCGTTCTCTCTCTCGATCACAGAACGCTTATGTTTATGTTTGTTCACGCGCACTCTCGATCTCTCTCTTGACTTCATCTCACCCTCTCGTTTTTTTTTTTTGATTCTATCTTCACTGGAAAGGCAGCACACTTCATCTCCGCCCTATTCCTCGCCGGCCAGAACTTGCCAGCACCACCACCGCACTCTGTGATTTCTGGTATTCCTCCACTCTCCAATCTTCCGATTTCATGAATTTTTTGTTTTGCATGTGAGTTTTTAATTTGATTTTGTATATGTAAAGTTTGAATCGGAAGCTAAGGTATCCTCACGATAGTCAAAATCAAATGTATCTGGTTTATTTGAGATGTTCAATCTTGAAGATTTCGTTTTCAGTATGGGTTTCGGCTTACCATTTATTTTGGAAGAACGAGGTTAAATGTGGTGAAATTTATTACTTATTTCTGAAATTTTAGAACAATAAGGGCCACTCTTGGTAAGATATCCAGTCTTTGGCTGCTTTTGTAGTATGGCGATGTTCTAATAGGCTTTGGTCCTTGGTTTTTTTTTTTAATTTGCAAACAGAAACGTCATTCACTTTTGTTCAACCCCTGTTATCAATGCTGATTGTAAGATGGTATAAAAAAATATGTACCTATACCAATCTTTTGTACTTTCCTCACTTTCGAAATCTTTTCCCTATATTTTACTACTAATTGCTGAAACTTAGAGGGAGTTTAATATTATAATTCCCCCTTTTTAAATAATTTTAGAATATTTTTTTAGTTTCCTGCTATCTAGTCGGAATGCGTGAATCCAAATGGGTAACTATTTATATCACTAGCATTTAGAATTATAAAATATTTCTATGGAATCTATATAACTAATCATTCACAGTACTTCTCCAAAATATAATTGAAAGAGGAATTAAAAGTTGATGCTTACTTCATAAAGAAAGGTCTTACCAGGTATTTAGGAAATAAAATAACATATGGTGGTGTTCTATTGTCATAGCCTAATTCAATATTAATAAGTGCCTTTTGTATTATGCATAAGTGCACCAGTGGACTTTTTTATATTGCATAGACTTGTTAGTTTCTTCTTAACAGATTATTCTAGCTTCGTCCTTGCCTAATTGTTCTGGGAATAAACTATTTTCAACTGTTTTTATGGGATCAGCCATAATAGTTGGTTTAGCAACATTTTTTTTTCCCGGTAAGTGCAAGATATTATAAAGCTCAACCAATCAATAAAAGGCTGTGAATAGTATATTTTTTTCCTAAATTTTAAAGAAAGGGTTGAAGCTGCTAATTGTATACGATCAAGAATTAATGATAATTGCTCAAGATTCGTATTGCTTCTGCTCCTAGATTAATCTGATTCCTTCTTCGGTCGGACGGCTGCATGATTGGTTGAGGGCTTCATATGAGCCACATTCTGATGAATCTAATTTAATTATTTGCCCTTATTGTAAATGCAATTGAAATTTAATTGAAACTCCAAGTGAAAAGTTTATGTCTTTATTTGAAGTTGAAACTGCCTTCAAATTTTGAAATAGTAATTGCTTTGCGTTATCTAACACTCTAATAGGGGAACCCCCAAAATTTTCAGTTTCCAACTCTTAGCATGCAAAACTATCCTGAAGGTTTATTTGTTTGAACCCCCAAAATTTTCAGTTTCCAGCTAAGTATGCAAAACTATCCTGAAGGTTTATTTGTGTTGCTGTCACCACTTATCCTGAAAGGCTAAGTTATTTGGGTCCAAACAATACATAGTAAGCTCTCCAATACCCTCCCTCACGTGCAAGATGTTGCACATGGAGACGGGTAATATCCGATGAGCTGGGAGAAGCAGAGTGCCCAAGAGCCAAGACTAACATATGCAAGTACGGAAAGGGGAATATATGCAAATGTATAGAATTGAAATAAGATTTCCCCAACCTGAGCTGTGATAGCAATGTTTGATCACTGCTTGTTCCAAACCTGTGTTTTTCATCAAGTGTATCCAAATTAAGGTCACCGGGTGTTACATGTCTTTGCCATTTGATTAAAATCAGGTTTTTCTTTTTTGGTACTTTGTTTCTGCAATCAACAAAGTATGCTCTGTGATTCTTCAACAGTATATTATTTGATCATCCTTTAAATAGAGTATGGCTACTTGCTTTTTAACTTTTTTTATGTCTGTTGGGATTTATCGAGTGTTTTGGTTTTTTTTAATTGGAATGTTTCTGTGCAAGGTTGGAATCGCGAAGCTTTAAACTTTTGGGCATCATCTTTGTCATATCCATTGGAATACTGTTCACAGGTGTGTAGCTTCATCCTTTGCATGACCTGCTACTCTAGAAATTTCTACAGAGTATTACTTCTTTTTGCTTCACATATTCTCTTCAAAGGACACTGGCTATGATAATCTTGTACTACTTTTCTTGCAAGTCAATTTTGATGGTAATAGTTGGTCAACGAAAGCTTTCTTGCATTTCCTTGTTTTTTATTTTGGGAATCCTGAACTTATAGGATGTAGTGGGCTCCCACCCACTGATGTAGGACAGAGTTGGAATATGGCTAAGTATAATCAAACACAAGAGAAAGGGGTTGTTTTCGGGGCTGTGAACAGTAATACGTGAACAATAATTTGTTAGAAGAATAAGAAGAGAAAGGGTTAGAGAAGGATAGGTCTAGGCATCACACCTAGAAAACCCAAGGCATTACACCTAGGGGCTCTTTAGCATCACACCAAAGAGATGATTGCATCACACAATCAAATAGAATTAGTTGTCTACAACTGATAAAATGTAGATCTAAAACTCGTGACCGTTGGCTTAAGGTGATGGATGTATGGATGGGCGTTGCCGCGTTGCCTCAGAGCTACTTGCATAACTTCATGTTTTAAGCTCACAAACATCTACATACAACTGTTCAGATATGGCAGTCTATTTCTATAGTCCCAAAATCACACGATAACCAGATTTGGGATTTCATACATTAAGGGTGTGCACAGGTCAGTCCGAGTCAGGTTTGACTGGGACCCGTCACCCAAATATGAACTATTAGGTTTCTAAATTCTCCACCCATTATTGACCTGTCTTTACTTTGAACTCGACCGCGAAGTTGCCGTCTGTCAGTCGGAGTTGGTTAGTAGATCATTTTTTGAACCAGCACCACACATATCCTGTTCGAACATAGATCTGAAAGAGAGGAGTGGAGGAAAAAATGGCAAATCTTAGAAACTGCGAAAACATTTTCAGAGAGAGGGATATCATGTTGCTATAGCTATCACAGGAATGACTTCTCTTCTTATGACAGTGATATGACCGGAGGGGATAAACCCTCACCACTTGAGATTCCGCCAACTGCCTTCGTTCTCAATCTATTAAAGATACCAGGTTAGAGGGAGGGAGGGAGGGAGATGAACATCTAAGAAGCTATATCAATATAGGATAATCTATTAGAGATACCAGATTAGACGGAGGGAGGGAGGGAGGGAGGGAGGGAGATGAACTTCTAAGAGTATCCTTGAAGCTTGGGTTTTGTAGCCAAAATTAAAAAACTCGAATGATCTTCTCTTCTGAATACAAGGCAAAACTGTCATAATCTGGACGGTATTTGATCTATACTATCCAGCTCTTCTGTGGGCATATCATTTGTTTCATACTGTCCAGCTCTTTATAATTTGGTTCTGAATCCTTGATTTAGCATGCTGGTCTTTGGGTAAACAGAACGGTATTTGATTTTAGTTCTGTTTCTAGTTCAATTGTTTTGGGTTTTTGGAAGCTATGAGCAGCGTTGGTTCTGTGTGCTGTGTCTGCATTGCTGTTTTCTGTTTCTGCAGTATTTTGTAACTTGTATACTGCTGGTTCTGAAATTGCTATGACTGCTATTGAGCTGCTTTGAATACGCTGCTGCTTTGAATACTCTGCTGCTTTGGATGTGTCTGCTACTGCTTTCAATACTCTGCTGTTTTCTGTAGCATGCTCTGCTGTTTTCAATGCTCTGCTACTGCTTTTAATTCATTGTATTCACCTATCCTTGGGGGGTTGTCCCTAGGAGTGTTTACTGCTATTTGTTGTGTGGCTGCTGCTGCTACATTACTGATGCAATCTGCTGCAATTTGCTGTTCTGCTGTTACGTATTTTATGTTTTGGCAGTTGCGATCTGCTATCTGCTACAGCCTCTAATCAAAGTAGATTGGCAGCTTTGTGGTGCTAGTCCCTCTCAATAGCTGAGTACTTTTGAGTGAAGTCCCGTATGTTTGCTACCATGACCCAATCGGTCCATTTTCCTTTTAGCCCTTGGCTTAGATCAATGTAGGAAAGTAGCCTCACAAGTAGGGAAGGAAACCGACCAGTGAGTATTAGAGAACACCCTATCAATCCTACTCTTATTATCACCTGAGCCTCTTCGCTTGTTAGACCATGTAAACCAAAAACCTTTAGCAGGTAGGTCATCATGGAGAATATCAGATAAACATTGGCTTAGCAACAACTTGTTTATTGCATTGACTCTTTTTAGTGAAATTATTCTTCTTTGTTTGACATCAAAGCTTCTTTTCGTTCTCCTCTTATGCTCACGTGCTATGATCTTTGCTAATAAACGTTTCATTTTAATTGAAGGCACCTAATTGTTTCAGCATGTGTAATGTAATTCCTGCACCTAATTGTTTCATTTTATCATCCTTAGGATTGATTTCAATGCTTTGAAAATCAAAATTTTGGTCTAAATGTTTTTATGATGGGGAGGTTGTATTATTCTTGACTTTTTAGGTGAAAAAATATGGACAAGAGTTGGATGACAATTAAGAATAGACTGAGCAAAGAGTATCGAGATGGGGTAAATTCATTTGTTGACTTTGCAGTCACAAATTTAGGTTCCGATGATCAGATTCGTTGCCCGTGTTTGAAATGCATGAATGTGGAATGCCATTTTAGTATTGTTGTTGCGTTTCACCTGATACAAAATGGGATAGCTCCTTCTTACAAGACTTGGGTCCACCATGGGGAAACTATACCTATGAATCCACAATTTGTGTCGAACGAAAGCCGTCAACCTAGTGGAGAAAGTGTTGGGGGTGGAGGGGCAGCTGATGAACATGAGAATCAAGACGACCTGGAACGCTTAGTTAATGATTACTATGCAGCAGCAATCATGAATGATGAGGAACTAGATGAGTTGCCTGACAATGTAGAGACGGAGAATGTGCGCAACTTTGATAAATTAATGAAGGATGCCCATCGAGAGTTATACCCCGGATGCAAGTTTACTTTACTATCATTTGTCATTAAGCTACTTCATGTTAAGGTGTTGAATAAATGGAGTAACAAGTCCTTTGATGCGCTGTTGGGGTTATTGAAGGAACTCCTACCTACAAGTGATCAAGACATTCCGGGCAACATTTATGAAGCAAAGAAGTTCTTACGTGACTTAGGCTTGGGATATGTGCCCATTCATGCATGTAAGAATGATTGTGCACTTTTTTGGAAGGAGAATGCTGATCTTGAAAAGTGTCCTGTTTGTGAGGAGCCTAGATACAAGCTAAATGATGACAAGGGAAAAAAGATTTCTCATAAGATCTTGCGATATTTTTCGTTGACCCCTAGGTTACAGAGGTTTATATGTCGAGCAAAACTTGTACAGATATGAGGTGGCATAAGGAGAAACGAGTTGATGATGGAGTATTAAGGCATCCAGCTAATGGTAAGGCATGGAAGCACTTTGATCGACATTATCCTGAGTTTGCTCGAGATGCCCGAAATGTGAGGTTAGGACTAGCTACTGATGGATTCAATCCCTTTGGTAACATGAGCAACTCCTACAGCTTATGGCCTGTGATTGTCATGCCTTACAACCTTCCTCCATGGAAATGTATGAAACAACCTTACTCTATAATGTCGTTGCTTATTCCTGGACCAATTGCACCGGGGAGAGATATTGATGTTTACTTAAGGCCATTAATTGACGAATTGAAGGAGTTATGGGAATGTGGCGCAGTCACCTATGATGCCTCAACTGAACAAACTTTTCAAATGCATGTAGCTGTTATGTGGACCATCAACGATTTCCCTGCATATGGTAATTTGTCCGGGTGGACTACTAAGGGTTACTTGGCTTGCCCAATTTGTAACGAACATGCATCATCGCAAAGGTTGAGAAGTAAGTTAGGTTATGTGGGAGCTCGCCGATGGTTACCTAAAGACCATCCTTGGCGAAGGAGTCGCCTCTTTGATGGTAAGGTGGACCATCGGGAGAGGCCTATGGACTTAACGAGTGAACAAATATTGCAGCAAATGAGTAAGGGGACATACAAGCCATTTGGCAAGCATCCAAGCAACAAAAGGAAAAGAGGAGATCCAATATTAAATTGGACCAAGAAAAGCATTTTTTTTGAGCTTCCTTATTGGGAGAAACTCTTGTTGCGACACAACCTTGATGTGATGCATATAGAGAAAAATATATGTGAAGCTTTACTTGGAATACTATTAAGCATAGATGGGAAGAACAAGGACACAGAAAAAGCACGTCAGGATTTAGAGGATATGAGAATAAGGCTAGAACTCCATTTAAAGAGGTGTGCAGATGGGTCCTTTGAAAAGCCCCCAGCATCATACACTTTATCTCCAGAGGAGAGACATGGATTTTATGAGTTCTTAAAGTCAATTAAGTATCCCGATGGGTATGCTGCAAACATATCAAGATGTGTGAGTACAAAAGGAGATAAGTTAACGGGCCTGAAAAGTCATGACTGCCATGTACTTTTGCAACGACTTCTTCCCATTGGGATGCGTGGCTACCTTCCGAAAGACATATGTATCACCTTAACAGACATATGCGTGGCTACCTTCCCATTGGGATTAGTGGAAGCTGGTAAGGATCCGTATGTCAATCCATATAAAGGAGTTAGTGGTGAAGATTGGGCATGGATGATTGGTAACATCTGGACTAATAAAGATAAAGAGGTAAAATTCAATTTCCAGATTTGCATCACTTATCTGCTACTGCATCACTTATTACTTATCTTGTTGTTGCTGCTGTTATCCCATGGCTGCAGTTGGTTCATATAGTTGCTGTTGTTCTATTATTGTTCTTTGTTATGGCTATTGGTCCGGCTCACTAGGATGGTGTATGCTACGGCTGCAAGATGCTGAATCCTACGACTGCTGTTGCTATTTTGTTGTGTGCCATATAACAGCTCTATTCTGCTGTTTTGTTCTGCTATCTGATAGCTCTGTTCTGTTCTGTTCTGCTGTTTTGGTCCGGCTCTGTTCTGTTCTATTGTTCTTTTGTGTGCCGTATAACAGCTCTGTTTTGTTGCTGCTGTTATCCCATGGCTGTAATAGCAGCAGTTAGCTGCTGATTTGTTCTATTTTGCTGCTGTCTTTGGTCTGGTGTTTAGGTATTGGTACTAAAAAGGAAGAAAGCTCGATCAAAGGTACCTTTCAACCATACTATGGGGTCACAATCTTTCGCATCAGCTATGGCTGCTCAGACACATAAGCGTGGGGGTCAACGTCCCCACATTGCAGATTTTTACTATTCAACCCATTATAGTCTAAAGAAGAAGAAATGGGTAGCTCCGATATGTGAGCAACTACATGTAAGCATTGTAATAGAAGTTGCATCCCACACTTTATTTTTTTTATTTCATGAAATTTATTCAATCCATATTTCCTTTGCTATTAGCTACTACTTGAGGCATGCCAAAAAGAGGATGAGGCACGTTGCCAAGAGGTTGACGCGCTTGGGTTACCAATCACCATGCCACAAGAGGAGATGCCAATAGAAGTTCTTGCTAAGAAGTTTTATGTGAAGGAATATGGTGTTAGTTTGAAGTCATCATCATCGAAGCGGTCTAGTGGTCAATCACATGAAGAGGTGCGAGTTCTGAAGAATGAATTTGAGACACTCAAGGATGTGTGCAAACAACAAAACGATCAGGTTGAGACTTTGAAGGACTTGTGCCAAACGCAAAAATAGACAATCCAAATGCAACAGGAGAAAAACAATGCATATGATGAAAAGTTTGCGCGCTTCGAGGCTGTTATGTCCGCTTATATGCATGGAAATCCTATTGGGCCGGGCTCTAATTGTCAGTAAGTAACTTTCGCTTCATTAGTTTAATGGCTTTAGCTTTCTTTCTTTCTTTCATGTGTTTTATTATAGCTTGAATACGTTGAACATTTCGGATATGAAGGAATAGAAGGGGATTAGAAAAGTTCCCAAGCATCGCCTTTATCCCTTTTCGTTACCCATAATAACAGTATCGGCTGGAAATTTAGAATCTGATCAGATTGTTATGTGATGAACAAAAACTTCTTTTGATTTGAGAGATCCAAGTTCAGTATTTTCCAACACATAACATGTAATTCTTGCACTCTTACATTAGAAGCGATTTCAACCTCTAAACCTCATTTTAAGTAGTTAGAACTTCAATTCCTGCACTTGAACATCCAGTTTTTGCCTCCATTTTTTGGGCAGTTTCTCATTTGTAAACTTGAAATTAGGTTTTGGTTCCTCCCATTACTAGCCATGTTGTTGTTGAAGGAACAAAGGGAAAAGCGAAGTGAGAGCTTAGCCAAGAAAAGGTCGAGGCTCTCTGGTGCTTCTAAGCCATCTATTGTGGCTTATAGGTCTTGGTTCTGAAGGAAACTACATTTGATTTTGAAGTCTGGATAAATTTTAGTTACTATGAAATGGTTTCCTTTATGTGTTGATGGTTTCAGCTATCTGGCCCTAGTCCATTTTGAGACTTAATGGTTCCTTTGAGAAACTTTGGTGATTTTAAGTTTGTAGTTTGGAGCACTTGGCTTTGAATCGAGTGTGAACAATGTTTTGCAGTTCTGAATTAGGTTGGTTGCAATATTATGACTTATAAGTTTATGCTTTCTGTGGGCATTCTTAATGGAACTTGACAAGTTTTGTTTTTCTTTTACTACTGGCATCCCTCATGCTTTTGCTACTTTGTTCTCGCCTTTCTTGTTGTCTACTCAAGAGTACCCAGCCCGTTTAGTTCTTTGGCCTGGTATAAGCCTTATCTAGCCAGCCGTTTCCTCCCTTGCAACTACGTGATTGAACTCTGTTACCTCCCAAAGGCTGCTCAAAACCGGATGGCCGGGGCATTTGATGGTGGTGGCAATAGGCCTGAGTAGTTAAGTTGTGGTTTTTGGCTGTGAGCGTTTGACTTCCTTTTGCTTGTGTAGACAAGTTGATTACATGTGCAGTTTTTGAGACTTTTTGCGACGTTGCCTCGCATCTTTCAAGCTCAAATTGATAGGACTTCACAGTAGATTACATGCGGGGCCCAAGGAGAGTTTTAGCAATGCAAACCAGGGCTAAAACGGAAGGACATAAACTAAGCCTAAGCAAAACAACTTGAGAAAAGAGCAATCATTCTACTCAGTCTACTAGTGGACAGTTTTTGAGACTAGGGTAACAAAATGGCCAGATACAGGATACAAGTGAGTTCCTATTGGGACATGCAAATTGGAAGAAGACAGATAGGGATTGAAAAAAGTTGCAGACTATTAAGAAACATGTTATGTAGGTTCACAGGTAATGACAGAGTACGTACACTTCCACAAAGTGATTTACGTGGTTTAATTGAATTTGTTTTTTACGTACAATCTAATTATCGTGCTTTTTGGAATCAGGCTTCAAAAGTATGATAAAGCTTGAATTAATGTTGTCCATGTATCGGACACGTGTCTGAAGTGTGTCCGGAGTGTGTCCATGAGTCATGCCATAATTCGTCATATAACAACTTGGAGCAAAATCTCTTTCTTTTTCAAAACCTTTCGTAGGCTTGACATTGTTATATATATAATTACTGTCTTCTTTTTTTTGCAATTTTGTACAGGTAAGTAAGGAGATGGAGTTGCTTTTTGGAAGCTATTCAAGATGGAGTTGTAGTTATTTTTGGAAGCTAACCAAGATGGAGTTGAAGACTTTGAAGACTTTTTGGTAGTTATTTTTGGAAGCTAACCTAGATAGAGTTGAAGACTTTTTGGTAGTTGAATGGAACACTTGTTCTGAGTTTCTTTTGGATATGGATGTTTTAGTTGGAGGATGAATATTGACTTAATGAATATTTGATTTGAATGATATTTTGCTTTCTTCGCAATTTAAGTTTTGCTAAGTTAAATTATAAGATACAAATGGAATAAATTGTACGCAGGTGAAAACAATATATGGAATAAATTGTATGGCTGCTAATGTCCTATTTTTGGTGACACACAACCGGTTGTCATGGTTGGTACTTTTAGTGACAACCTTTGTCACAGAATAATCTCTTTTCTGTGACAAAACAGTGCTGCCATTGTTATTGTCTGTGACATAATTACTTTTGTCATGGAAAATCTCTCTTTCGTGACACTATATTGTTGTCACTGTTACTTTCGGTGACAAGTGTGTCACGGAAAATTTGTCTTCGGTGACATCAAAAATTTGTCACCGTTGATAACATTCCGTGACAACTACACAATTTTGTCACCCTTGACTTTCAGTGTCATGGATACAGTGACACTTCTTCTTGTGTCACCAAAGATAATAGGTGACAAAATTTGGACGTTTGGTGACATTTTTGCTTGTCACCGATGGTGTTTTTTGTTGTAGTGTGTGCTTAGGAAAATAAATTATTTACCTAACTGTTTCGGACTTATTTTTGTATGCAACTTTTATATATAATTTGAAGCTTCGTAATCGCTATCGTATAAGCATTAGGTACTTAAGTTAAAGTTTGCAAACAGATCATATCGGTGGTTCTTATATATAAGTTGCATATTCATCTAGAGGAGAAAGATATTGGAGCCTTCTTTTTCGATTAATTAGATTTTGTGCCTTTGACTAAGTTTGCTTCAAGCACACTTTGGATATTCTTTGCCGACGTAATAATATGATGATCCATGTTTAAAGTGGTTGACATATAGTGATAATTGTAGTTTGGCAGCAAGTACATCTCTATGTGCATGCAATATTGTCAACAACTAATAGGCTTTAGCATAACGTTTTTTTTTTTTTTTTCCCTCAGAAGCTTTGGCATAGGTTAACCATTCTGATTATCTAATTATGTATTGAAATTGTTGAAATACAAGATTGAGTTCAATTATGAAACCAACAAAAGGGTAAAATGAGGTCCAAGCCTTAATGAGTGTTGAGCAATATTGCAGCATAGGCACAGATCTAGGCTTTTTTCTGGGAAAAGACTTTGATTTTTATGCATAAATTGTTCTGAACAGGAAATAATGACTTAAATCAATGGAACAATCCGTCCTTGTTATGTCGATCAGAAATGGAACCAAGTGTGTAACTCGGTGCAATCATATGAGCATAGTTTCCGGTCTCCACATTAGCATTAGAAATAATAGAAAAATCTGGCTGAAATTTTTTGGGAAGACGAGGAACTGAAATCTGGATTAAAAGGAGAAGTTTTACTGCATTCTCTATTTTAGCATTTTATATTTCTTTTGCTTTCCCTTTTGAAAACATGCAATATCCCTGCAATGTAACAAGCTTAACCATATCTTAAACACATATGTAAAAATATGTAGACTGCATGGACAAATTCTCCTCCTCACCCTCCAAATCCAAAAATACCAAGCACGAAACCAATCACATAGTTAATATATACATATTATCAAAAAATAATAATAATAACTTAATATGAATTCTATTAATAATATTAACGCTATTATTATAAAAAAAAATAGGGTCAAAAAATCGGGTCGAAAAATCAGGTCGTTACATTCCTATCTCGTATGGGAAACCTGTAACGCCCCTGATTTTTGGGTACGTTAAATAAACATTTCATTGAAAAAATCAAATGGAGTCTGGCTCATTATTACATCATAACTCCCACTACGGTTCCATATTTATACAAATGAAGGGTTCTAGGGTTCCTAACTACAGCTCCGCCTGCGGTTTCATCCTAGCCAGCTCCAAAAGCCTCCAAGGTGTACTGTTCATCTTGACCATTGTGGGCAGCATGCCCTTGGAAAAGAGGATTTCGTTCCTCGTTTTGCCAAAGCGGCCCGATAGATCGAGGGAGCGCGAGCGGAGAAGCAGGCGCTCGCAAAACACAGAGTCGCCACCTGGGTTTGAAGGTCCGTCACCCAAGGAACCGTATTTTGAAGCACCTGCCGTGCCGTTTTGATTTGAAAAAGTGAAGGAACCAGTTCGTCATAACCATATCTGGGTTCGGGAGCCAGGTTACGAGAGGGGAAGGTTTTTAAGGCACCCCTCTCGCCCAATCCGGAGATCGGTCTCTACTTAGGCATTTCGTGCAAATATTTGTGATTCGTTTTCTTCTTTAACCAATTTTAAGCCAATTAGGGCGGGGAACAGTTAATCGGGGATTCAAAACTGTAACACGATTTGCAGGATGTGATATAAATATGGTATGGATGGATAAAATAATGAAAAACAGGATGAAATCCAGCCTTCTGATGAGAAACAAGCCCGACTGCTCATAAAATGGATGTGCCATGCACCATGGCCACCTTTGCATGCATGGATCAACGTGCATGCAAAGCAGAGCATCGCGCGACACACCCACTCACTCGCGCGAGGGTCCTGTTTCACCACAGGTTGAAATTCATCCTCTTCTGGGCTCTGGAAGGACCAAGCACACCAGGAGAGCAAACCAAGCAGCTTTACATGGGTGAAAGTAAATAAATATTACTAATTATTACAAACAGAACCAAATGAAAGGAAATACAACCCCTAAACAGTGGGGTAATGAAATAAAGACTAAGGGGCCAAGCTACACATGCAGGGCAATCATCGGAATCAAGAAGACTTCTCGCGAGGCAGGTGAGTCCTCGTGAGTGTCCCGACCGACTTCAGAATTGCTTTGCATGCTCTGGGCTCTGGAAGGATCAGAAACATCCCAGAAGCATTCCAACAAAACAAATAAGTAATGAAAGCTTAGTCTATGTGTTTTAACATGCAAAACAGTGATCTAAAAGGCTCCAAAAAAAGCTGTAAGGAAAATAACAACATGAAAAACAAGAAAACCCGGCATCCCCAAACCCCACGAGGATTGTCGCGCGAGACGAGGACTGTCGCGCGTGAGTGTGAGTCACTCGCGAGGGTATGCTTGAACCAATTTCTTGTAACTCTGCTGACTTTAGGACCGGAGAGCTGGTATTGATTACCAATCTTGGCCCTGACAGCTCAGGGATCAAAACAGTAAGCAATAAAAGGTGTTTATACCTTTGCTTGGAAGGTTTTGGAAAGGTTTGAACAAATTGATAAGCTTGTGATGGAAAATGGAGTGAAGAAATGGATGGGAAGTGAGCTACGGTTGAGAGCCTTTGTGCTTGCAAGGATTCTCAATCTCCTAAACTTTCAAAGTTAGTGAATTTTTGTGGCTTAGTCCCCTTGTAAAGAAAGAACAAGGGGGATATTTATAGGAGGAGCCAAGGGCTAAAGGTGGTGGCAAACACCCCCTTAGGACCAAACTTGGTGGCTAAGCTTGGTGGAAAGGTGATGGGAAGGGTTGTGTGCGGGTGTATTCCCAAGGCCTGAACTGTACAGTGCTCTATGGAGAAAAACGGGGCTCAGCAGCCCTGTAGCCCCCCTGGCAAGCAACCAAGTGGCTGGCAAAAGGTGAAAGGGACAGCCCAGGACCATCGCGCGAGAGAGTGAGACTCTCGCGCGAGTGTACCACCTGTCGCGCGTGGGTCAACAGTCAAATGTTTGACTTTGACCACACCTGGCAAAGCAGACTCTCGCGCGAGGCAATGATTCCCTCGCGCGACGGTCCACTCCAGACCCAGTGTTGACTATCTTTAATTTCTTGGTTTAAGGGTTCAAAAGGGTTCAACCGGGGTTCCACACACACCGAGCTCAAACCTTTCCAACCTTAAGACTGCTTTTCGATCCGGTTCATCATCGGGGAAACAAGAAACCGTAAAACGATCGGGAGATTCAGATTGGGGTGTCTACAGTAGTCCCCCTTTGACGGCACGCGGAGCACCATTGACAGGTACGGGTAACGTCAAAGGTTTCTAGACACCCACCGAATCCACCCAAAAGCCGATTTAATGAAAAAGCACACAAACATGTAAAAATACCGTGCACCGAAGAGAGTTTTGACGGATATATCGTCGTTGACTTGAAATTGGACGGATAGATCGTCGCTGATTAGAAATTGGACGGATAGATCGTCGCTGATTCGAAATTGGACGGATAGATCGTCGCTGATTTGAATGTGGACGGATAGATCGTCGCTGATTTGAATTTGGACGGATAGATCGTCGCTGACTGGAATGTGGACGGATAGATCGTCGCTGATTTGAATTTGAACGGATAGATCGTCGCTGACTGGGATGTGGACGGATAGATCGTCGCTGATTTGAATTTGGACGGATAGATCGTCGCTGACTGGGATGTGGACGGATAGATCGTCGCTGATTCGAAATTGGACGGATAGATCGTCGCTGATTTGAATTTGGACGGATAGATCGTCACTGACTGGAATTTGGACGGATAGATCGTCGCTGATTCAAAATTGGACAGATAGATCGTCGCTGATTTGAAAGTGGACGGATAGATCGTCGCTGATTCGAAATTGGACGGATAGATCGTCGCTGATTTGAATTTGGACGGATAGATCGTCGCTGACTGGAATGTGGACGGATAGATCGTCGCTGATTCGAAATTGGACGGATAGATCGTCGCTGATTTGAAATTGGACGGATAGATCGTCGCTGATTCAAAATTGGACGGATAGATCGTCGCTGATTCGAAATTGGACGGATAGATCGTCGCTGTTTCAAAATTGGACGGATAGATCGTCGCTGATTTGAATATGGACGCCGGAGCATGTAAACGGACCATAACTGGGGATATAAAATTACTCCGGATCGCAACATTATTTCCATAGGATCCCAAAAGTGATTTTAGGACCATAATGAAAACCTTGGAGTAATCGAATTGGGCCTGCCTGCTGGGAAATGGGCCTGGAGCCCAAAAGGAGTCTCGCGCGAGGCTGTCACTCCCTCGCGCGATGGTTCGTTTTCTGGATCTGGATTTTGAAGCAGCCCAGACCCGGCCCATTGCTGTGCCATGCTTTTAAACGTCCGCGGGACGTTTCAGAACTTCTTTCAAGCGGTTTTCGAATTCCTCCTCACTTCCAAACTCCCACAAACCATTCAATCTCAACCAAAACCCTAGATTTAAACACGAAATCAAGAGACCCATACATTCACGCCCATCCATGGCGGATCACAGTGATATTGGCGGCGAAGGTGAAGTTGTTGATCAGGCCGAGGATCGAGGAGAGAGCCCATGGCAGTCGAAGAAATGGAACAAACGGCGGCGGAGCCCGCCAGGGTTGAAGGTGCAGTGCTCACGGACGGCGGCGATGGCATCCAAGGTCGCGAGCAGGAGCTGCTAGTGGCGAGAACCCTCGCGCGGTAGAGGGAGTGTCTCGCGCGAGGGACCAGGCTGGGGCCGTGGGGTCCAGTATTTGGCCAGAAGACTCGGGAATAGTGGCTGAGGGACCGCCTGTGATTGAGAGGGGTTCTGGTGGTGTCAGTGGCAGTGGTGCCGGCGAAGACGATACCGGGCCGAGCGAAACCCCGCCGAGGGACTCGGCGAAGGGTAAGGGGGCTGTTATTGAAGAGGAGCACGTCGAGGAAGTGCAGACTGAGAGAGAACAGACCATAGAGGCTGATCCCGTTGAGGTTCGGGCAGAGGACATTGCGTTTAGACCACCGGCGGGTGCGGCCACATCATCCCGGCATGTGCCCGTCACTTATGCTGATATTGCCGAGCATGCGCCTGACGAGATATTGGCAAGAGCCCTGGAGAATTACCCCGAGATCGGGGAATACATTTTGAAGGCCAAAGAGGATAGGGCAAGAGTGATCGAGGCTGCCGAGGCCGCAGCGAGGGCTAAGAGAGAGGCCGAGAGGGAGAGAGCCGGGCCAGAGGGGCTGGCGACTAATGTTGAGGCCGAGGAGAGAGAGGCTGAGGAGGCTCTAGGGCCGAGAGTGAGTGCAGTGGCTGAGGCGGGTGCCCTGGAGCGCCCGGAGTTTTCAGAGGAGAGATACGCGCCTCCGCGGCCTCACCTGTTCGTACCGTTAGGGTTCGCGGGCTACAGGCCGCCACAGCAGACCGATTATGACCCGGAGTTAGTGCTGAGAGACCCCGGGGTACACATTGCGAACACCTGGGCCGAGGTAAAACTCTTGACAACCCCCTTTCGTGCTTCATCCTGATACTTGCATGCTTTGAAACTTACGAACTACATTTGTAATGGAACAATGTAATAACGATATGAAATGTACTCTTTCTATCATGCATGTAATAACTTGAACCAACCACCTGTAGTAGACTGAACACCAACATACTAGGAGAAAAGAAAGCTCGCAAAACATGCCATGCACACAAAAACGTCCGCCAATGATCCAATGTTAAGCTGCATCATGAACACACCATGCCAAAGCATAACTTGAACCAACCATCAAAAGGCAACCTTTGAAATTGGCACTGAATTCCAAATAATGAGAAGATAAACTCTTAATACTGCAATCCCCATGCACGTTGTCACTTGAACAAAGGCTTGAACAAATAGTATAAACCATCCATCTGTCGTAGGCCGATACATTAATTCCCTGGAACTTGAAAATAAAACCACTGCATGCTAACATCATATTCCGTTGCTTGTTTACCATGCATGGCTAGGCCGTTGCATTGATTACCCAGAACTTGAAAATGAAAGCACTGCATGCTAATATTATACTCTGTTGCTTGTCTTTGTTGTCTGAAACAGGCGGAGCAGAGGGATATCCGGGGCTTTGGAGGGCCATGCAGTTCTCTGGCACTGTACATAGGGTTGCCGGCGAGGGTGAGGGAGCTGGTGGATGCAGCAGGCTTTCGAGAGTTCATCCTGACCCTGACAGTGCCAGTCAGGAATGACCACGCTGTCCTCGTTGCACTAGCTGAGAGGTGGAGGGATACGTCCAATACCTTCCACTTGCCTCCAGGAGAGATGACAGTGACGCCATCAGACTTTGCGGCAATCACAGGTCTGAGGGTTGGGGGAGAGCCCATCCCGTTTGACTCAGGGATACACGCCGATCCAGCGGCTCTGGAGTGGTTCTTAGGGGAAGTGCCCCAGGTAGAGAGAGGAGCAGCGAGGTATGCTCAGTTTATACAATATTTGAAGAAGAAGCCTGCCAATGAGCATGAGGAGGCACAGATGGCCCGGGCATACCTGTTGTACCTGTTTGGAGCTTCACTATTCCCGGGCAGGGGAAGCACGGTGCACTTGTCATACCTGCCGGCGCTGAGGGATTTGAGGACAGCCTCACGATTTGATTGGGGCGGAGCAGCACTCGGCACCGCCTACCAATTCTTTGGCGATGCCTCGAGGAACGGGCAGAGCATGGCCGGTTATTAGCGCGTCTGGGAGGTATGAATTCAATTATTGTAGCATAATTTCCATCGTATCTCTTGATTGCATACAATTATGTATCAGCTTTAAACTGCGTACTTGTACCACTTATGATTGATGTATTTCCATTCTTTGACAATACTGCAGCTCTGGGCATACGAGGTCCTAAGGATGTACCCTCCGGAGTGCAAGCATCCAGATTTGAGTATCCTCCCTCGTGCGTTGAAATGGAGTAAGGAGTACAGGGGGACGAAAGAAGGGAGAGGCAGCCTCAACGCCTACAGGCTGTATCTGGACGAGCTGAGAGCGTCACAGGTATAACAAGAGAACCCAAATGAACTATCATGCATGCTTTCCTTAATGCTGTCGCTGATCAATTGTGCATATTGCCTGTTTGCCATTTTATGCAGGTTGAATGGAATCCCTGGAGGACGAGCGGGCCAGAGCCAGAGTACTTGGCACAGAGCAGGGCAGTCACAGCCAGCAAGGTACTACTGGAGTCGGCCTTTGGCTGGCAATGGTACTTAGGGGATCGAGTGGTCCGTCAGTCACTCGGTCTTCCGGAGTTTCAAGTACCAGGGCCACTCCCACCACGAGCTTCCCATACAGGAGACTACACACTGGCTGAGTTGGAGAGGTTCACGAGACCGGATACTGAGCTGGTACGCCATCTGCGTCCGACGATGGACTATGCCGCTTACCAGAGAGATCGCTTGGCGAGACCACTTGGTGTCAGGGCCCGCAGAGAGATCCAGGAGCAGGCACGCGAGGCTGGTGCCGAGAGAAGGGCCGCTGCTGAGGTACAGAGAGGAGGAGAGCGCCGCGTGAGACGTAAAGAGAGCAGGCCAATAGTCGGTGGGCCTCCGGAGTTGGTTTGGAAGGTAGACGTAGTGGACCATCAGGGGAATACAGCTGAGGTAGAGCTTGTGCCTGCCCTTAGAGAGCATGCGGCCGTGACTGTACAGGTAAGCTAACTTCCATTTGCATAACTTCAAAACCCTTGAACTGTACCTAGAATATCTGATGATTGCAAAACATTCACAGGTGCCTGCTGAGTGGGTGAACGAAGCCCTACGTCGCATGCTTGCATTGGAGAACTTGGTGAGGAGAGCAGCTCAAGGCATGCCATTGCAGTTGCGTTATCCAACACCGCAGCTCAGCTAGCTCAGGCGGCCGCGTCCCGGAGGACTCAGGTATACAAAACGATACACTTCCTTCTTGCTTTCAATACGTACGATACATGCCTGCTTTTGATACATGCATGCTTGCTTTGATACCAATACATTGCTGATAGCTTCCAATTGATAGAATGTACCTGTCAATTTAAACATTTGATAGACAAACATATTGCAAAACATATACTAATACAACATATAAACATGCAGGCACAGGGACGGGCGGCTTCTAGGAAGAGAGCACGGTCTCCACCACGAGCACAGACCACCACACCTCCAGTTACTACTCGACACACCAGGAGCTCACAGCCTGCCGTGGTGAGCAAGGAGACAGCCAAGAAGGCGGCGGCGCGTGCTGAGGAGAGGTACAGGATAGAGAGGCGAGATAGGTTGGGCCAAAGCGAGCCGGCCCGCAAGAAGCAGCTCGTCTTGGTCCAGCCCCAGGAGGAAGAGGAGGGAGAAGATGAGGAGGACGAGGAGGCCAGAAGCGACTCCGACGACACTGTTGATGACCCTCAGTACTTGCAGAATCCGCACGAGCTTGCTGCTGTCGATGAAGATGACAATGATGATGACAATGGTGGTGATAATGTTGAGGAGGACTTGAGAGATACCGACTGGCTTGGACGGGATGAGGATGACTGAGGAGCCTCTTTACTTTCTATGACTTGCATTTGATTTCGGGCCTGCGTGCCCAAGTAGTTTAGATATGGAGGCCAACGTGCCTTAGATACTCTGATACTTTGCTTTTTGAAGGCCTGTGTGCCTTGTGATAGTGGGCGAGTGTGCCCCAGGTATACTTTGGTGGTTTTTGAGTTGGCCGGAGTGCCATAGACACAGCACCTTCCTTTGGTTTGGTTTGATATAGCATGGTTAGTTTATAAAATTTGCATTTTCTTGGTTTATTCGCTCTTTATATGCATAAAAGAGGCAAAACGCCAACCACTAATACCAAACTTGCATTGATAACATACTGAGACCGACTGCAGACGCACACGCATGTATAAATAGAGACTAGCTCAAAAGAAAATGGAAAATGTAACCCAGGACACGACCAGGATACGAGGATACGACCAATTAATGAATCTTTGGGTATTAAACGACCAAAATTTGCAATACTTGACTTTGATTGAAACCAACGCTTCCGTAAGGTCAAGCACGCATAACGTGACTTGCACGAGTTGACGGAATCAAGAAATACATCCCGAGGCGAGAAATATGTCAACAAGTGTCCAAAGGACACAAAAGGGACACGAAACAGCGAAACAAGACTCAATTATGTCCCGGACTAAAACCGACACCTCCATACAGTCACATACGCTCCATATGACCTGTGCGGCATGAGAGAACTTGGCAAAAACCCCTAGAACAGATTTCGAACCTCCAAAACCTCCATTTGAACTTGAAACGGGCCGCCGTAGGTCCAAAATCTTCGTTAAGCGCGAATTTCCGTAACCGATGCCCGGGTACAGTCACATATGCCCATTAAGACTTGTAGGAACCATAAAAAGTGCCAAAATACCCCTGGAACCCAAAATGACCAAGCCAAACCAGTAGCTGCTGCAAACTGTCAAAACTGCAGCTTGGACCATCGCGCGAGCCAGTAGGACACTCGCGCGAGTAATTTCTGTCGCGCGAGAGAGTGAGATGCACGCGCGAGGAAGATGTGTCGCGCGGGAGAGTGAGACTCTCGCGCGAGAGTCAACCCCTGTCAGGCTGGCTTTGTTTGACTGGAATAAACTTCTGAAGACACCAGGAGATGCTAGGGGGGCCCTCCAACGGTCTGCACACAGTAATTATCATAATTGGGGAGCCCTTCATTTGCCAAGTGTAAAGTATTCAAAACTTTTTAACTTCTTCCTTTAACACAAATAAACAAGGAACCGACACTTCCAACCAAAACCCCATAAATGGAACCCATTGATGGTTGTGTAGAACATCATCGCTTATCTGAAATGGAGAGTCCACTTGCTGCAATGCTTGATCCTTGGTTGGCAAGAACCGAAACCTATGAATGGGTGAGTCCTCGGACTCGAGGGCTGGCTTCGATCAGAGATCTTCGATACGTGGGGCCACGCCCCGAGCTCCTCGAAGCTGCCACTGGGATCCAGTCATGCACGTCTTCCGTAATTATGACGACGAAATGTGCCCAACAGTGGAAGAGTTCCAAGCCTACCTACCCGGCTTTGCAAATCCCAATGTCCTTGCCGTTCCTCCGGTGCAGGAGAATATGAGCCATTTACTGATGATGAAACTGAACATTTCCGGGGCGCTGACGGCCAGCATTATCCATGATGACGAATTGGACATTGCGCGTTTGATTGAGTTGTACGGGCCAGGCGGCATCTTGACGGATCACGTTGAAGAGGCTCACAAACGTTTTGCCTTCTCAATTTGCGTGTTGGCGCCTTACGCACTGGTTCCTGCTAATGGAAGGGTAAGTCCTAGTGTGGTGAGCATGGCCTCACAGATGGGAGCCCGAAGAAACATCATCCCGGTGGTCCTGGCCGAAACACTGATGGGCTTGGATCTATTCAAAAGCGGACAGAGCAATGTCTTTAGTGGCAGTCCACGGTTGCTCCAGGTAAATACTCACTCAACTCACCTTTTTTCGGTTTCCGCACTTTCGCATTTTACCTCGACACTCGGCTAAGGATCACTCTAGGACCTTACTTGTCTTTTCGCTCGGGCTTTATCTATCTTCTCACTTGTCTTTTCACTCATAGATATGGCTTTCCGACAAGGCTGGCCTTCTTGAAGCTCCACAAGCAGGTTGGGAACATTTCCCGAGGCGGTTGCTTGAACGGCCCCTGCTGTATCCTGAACAGAACGTAACGGGATGGAGTATGATCCTGCATGACATGCAGTCTGATGATTTTGTCTAGAGATGTCCATGGCTGATCATGCCCGAAATGGTTGTCAATACAACAGGCCTTGAAAGGGTGATAATCGCTGGCTTGACGAGCTTCACCTTCTATATCCCGGGTCGCATCCTACGCCAACTAGGCATAAGCCAAGGGCTGCACCAAGCCGGGATCGAGGAATTCCACTTGCCTGACTTCAATGTGCCCTCACTGCGCGATTATCGAAGGCTTTGGAGACAGGGGGTGCTTGAGGGCCCTAGCCCAGATTTCGTAGATTGGCTAGATGGCCGTTACGTGGCATGGCTTCGTGCCGAAATCCAAGCAAGGCCCAGGGGATTTTACTGAACGCAAAAGGATTCCGCCTGTAATTGAGAATAAGTTTGAGAGTCATTAGGCATCCGAATAGTTTTCTGTACTTTTGTTTGATTGTCAGAACTGCTGTATGGTGTTGTTTGCTCGGTACGCTGAATAAAATGAATATTTCGAACCCCCGCGTCGAAATACTTGAATTGACCTGTTAGTAAAGCATAAAACCCTAAAAGCCAGCCCAAGATGAAACGTGAATGATCACTCCAAATAATCCAGTAGGCTGATTTTAAAACGTGAAAGAAAACAGACCCTCGCGCGAGAGACCCAGTGTGTCGCGCGATGGTGTTGTTCAGCTCAGATGCCATGTTTGACCCCTTTTCAGAAAGTTGCTGTGCTTGCAGGCCTTGTCCCCACATGAGGACGTCCAGAAAGTGTCTGAGACTTGAAAAGACGTATACCAATCCCCAGAGATATTTTCTTTGAATAAGAGAAGTATCCTGCCATGCTTGGGCTATAAAAAGCTTAATCCTCCATGAATGTAAGGCACTTGTCTCCAGACCAAAACCCCAGACAATAAGAAATGGCAAATCACCTCCCCACCTTGATTGGCCCGTGGCTTGAAACATTCGTTGCAGGCGATTGGCTATCATTTCGAACCCACGGGCTGGCCGCGTTTCGTTATCTCCGGAGCGTGAGATTGCGCCCTGAAATCCTATGGGCTGCAATGCGGTTCTGGGACCTAGATGTCCACGTATTCCGATTTGGCAATGACGAACTATGTCCAACAGTGGAGGAATTTCACTCATATCTCCAAGGATTTGCGTCCAACGTGATTATTGTACCTCCTTACAGAGAGAGCATGTCCAAACTCTTGAAATCCGCGCTAAAGATCTCAAAAGGTGCAGCAGAGGGTCTGCTAAGTGGAGGGCAGATAAATATAATGCGCCTGATGGAGTGGTATGGCCCTGAAGGTGACCTCAC
Source organism: Rhododendron molle (assembly GCA_025413875.1). Classification (NCBI taxonomy): domain Eukaryota; kingdom Viridiplantae; phylum Streptophyta; class Magnoliopsida; order Ericales; family Ericaceae; genus Rhododendron; species Rhododendron molle. The sequence goes on along the minus strand of CM046393.1, from coordinate 19,029,371 downwards.
GGATACCACTGTGCAGGCCAGGCGACGGTTTGCTCTAACAATCTGTGTGTTGGCTGCATATCTGCTGGTGCCTGCCGATGGCCGAGTTAATCCTTCATTGGTTCACGTGGCCACTCAGCTAGGTGTCCGGAAGAACATTGTGCCTATGGTTCCTAGCGGAAACGCTCATGGGTTTGGATTTGGTAGCTACCGCCCAGACGGAGACGTTCGGCCAGTCCACTCCTACTGCAAGTAAACTCACTCAGCTCACCTTTTACTGGCTTTCAACATTCTGCTTTTACCTCAACACTCGGCTAAGGCAAATATCGGAGTTTCGACTTGTTTTTCCGCTCAAGTTTTATATAGCTCCTTACTTGTCTTTTCACTCATGCATTGTGGGTTATCAGGACAAGCCGGGATTGGTTGAAGCTCGAGGCGAATTGGCGCACTTGCGGTCGAATGCACCAACGAGGGATGCTATACCCAGAAATGTCACAGAGGACTGGTATGCATTCATGAACAACCTGTCACCACAGGAAATAGTTTGGAGGCACAGGGCGCTAAACATTCCAGACATGGCTCTACACTCCGCAGGTTATGAAAGAATGGTGATTGCTGGGCTGTCCAACTTCACCTTCTATATTCCAGGCCGTATCCTTCGGCAGCTAGGGATGAGCCAGGGGTTACACCGAGCTGGGGTGGAAGCCTTCCATACTCCTGCATTCACTGTCCAAAACCTGAACGGATATGCACACAATTGGGGCCTGAGACAACTTGGAGGAGCGGATCCTGATTTCAGCACCATCCTGCAACGTCGCTACAAAGCATGGCTACAGAAAGAAGTTGCAAGAAGACAAAATGCAGACTGACTCCTGACCGAAACCTACATGATCTAAAATAAACTGTGAGCCTGTCAAGGCCTCCAGCATGTATTCTGTTTTTATGCTTAACTGTTTTTAAGGTTTGCTCAGCCATGTAATAACAGTTTGAATAAAAGTGAAAAGTGAAAAATTTTCCCCTTTTGGTCCAGGTATTGAACACCAAGCCGGTCTTGTAGGTCAGCATGTATACTGGAACAGGAAACCGTGGGTCGAGTTGATTGATTGTGACCGAATCTCACAGAGATTGCCTACGTATCCCTTTTCAAGGAATCGAGGTCAAAACGTAGTTCGGGCTAGGGTTCACTCGTGTGTTTATCTCTCCTTTACGCTCTAAATTTTGCCTAGAATCGCCTTTTCGGGTTTTCAGCCTAGCGAGCTTTTGATATTTGCCTATTTATTTTTGCCTAAACCGCCTTTGCAGGTTTCGACCTAGCGAGCTTGCTCTAATTTTTGCCTGGGACCGCCCACCCTTGTGGTTTTCGCCCCGAGCTTCTCTCGAGGATAGTAACGCTTGAGTTGATCCAGGTTGACGAGAGTGTGAATTCGTTGCCGTCCAGATCAATGAGTTGAGCTGCTCCACCCGAAAGGATGGTTTTGATGATGTAAGGTCCTGCGCGTTTTGGTCGGAACTTCCCGCGGAGATCAAAGATGGGAGCACGGATTTCCTTGGTAACCATGTCACCCTCGAGCAAGTCACGAGACTTGACTTTCTTGTTGAACGCCCGAGCAATTCTTCGCTGATATCCCTGAACATGATACAAGGCACGGAGCCTCCTCTCGTCAAAGAGCATGAGTTCAACAAACCTCCCGCTGAGCCACTCAGATTCCGTGAGTTCACATTCTGTCATGATCCTCAAAGATGGCACCTCCAGTTCGATAGGGAGTACTGCTTCCATCCCATAGACCAGGGAGTACGGTGTTGCCCCGGTTGATGTTCGAATTGACGTGCGCTACCCCCACAAGGCTAAAGGTAGCTGCTCGTGCCAGTCCCTGGCAGACTCTGCAGACTTCTTGATGATTGTTTCAATGTTCTTATTGGCTGCTTCAACTGCCCCATTCGTCTGAGGGCGATAGGTCGTTGAATGGTGGATCTGGATTTTGAATTCATCAAAAAGCTCCAAAACCCTGCCTTTGAAGTGAACTCCATTATCCGATACAAAGGCCTGAGGGACACCATATCGATAGATAATGTTTTTCCTGATGAATTGAGCAACCTGAACTGCAGTCAGAGTTTTGTAGGATTCAGCCTCAACCCACTTGGTAAAGTAATCGATTGCCACCAAAATGAATCGATGACCATTGGAAGTAGACGGCCTGATCATGCCGATAACATCAATGCCCTACAGAGAAAGGCCAAGGCGAGGTCATACCAAGCAGTTTAGAAGGAGGGACATGCATAAGATTGGCGTGAATCTGACACCTGTGACAATGACGGACATAATCCACACACTGTGATTCCATAGTTGACCAGGTAATAACCTTGACGAAGGATTTTCTTGGCAAGCATGACATCGCTCATGTGAGGACCGCAGATTCCTTCATGAATCTCTTCCATTATTGTAGTGGCCTCGGCACCACTGTGACACAGAGTTTGTGCATTCCGCAATGAGATCTCCTGTAAAGCTTTCCTCCACAAATGATGTAATGAGCAGCCATCCTCCGCAGTGCGAGTTGTTCTTTTTTAGAGGCTTCAGCCGGATATTCACCCCTTTCTACAAAATTCCATATGTCGTGATACCAAGGCAGACCATCATTGATATCATCAATGGTGCTAATATGTTGATAAGCAGGGCAGTCCCGCTGTTCAATTAGAATAGGACGAAGCTTGACACCCAATGGAAGTTCAACCATGGAGGCCAACGTTGCCAAGGCATCGGCAAATTGATTTTTCAGACGAGGAATATGTGTGAAGGTAACCTTGTTGAAACGAGGAATAAGATCTTCCAAGTCTTGATGGTAAGGCTTCAACCTTTCCTCCCGAACTTTCCAGTCCCCGTTGGCTTGAGATACAACCAGATTGGAATCGCCAATGACCTCGAGTTTTTCAACACCGAGTGTTAAAGCAGCCTCCATGCCGACAATGCAGGCCTCATATTCGGCTTGGTTATTCGTGACATCAAAATTGAGTTTGAACGCTAGAGGAATATGAGAACCGTCGGGCATTATCAACAAAACCCCGATTCCGAATCCTTTCTGATTGGCTGCCCCATCAAAGTAGAGAGTCCATACATCGTCAACTACTGTTAGCACCTCTTCGTCTGGAAACGTAAAGTCTGAGTCTTCCGGCCCATCGACAGGATGATCAGCTAAGAATTCTGCCACCGCACGGCCTTTGACAGACTTCCTGGTGACGTACTCAAGATCAAACTCGGCTAGCATGAGTAACCAACGTGCTAACTTACCAGTAAGTGCTGGCTTCTCGAATAGATACTTGAGAGGATCCATCCGAGAAATCAACTTCACTGGGTAAGCCAGCATGTAGTGTCTCAACTTTTTGGAAGCCCAAACAAGAGCCCAACACGTCTTCTCCAACGCAGTGTAGCGTTCTTCGCATCCAACCATCTTCTTACTTAAGTAGTAAATGGCCTTCTCGACTCCCTTATCTCCTTCTTGAGCTAGCAAGCACCCCATAGAAGACGGATTGACAGACAAGTAAAGTATCAAGGGCTTCCCAGGCACTGGCGGCATCAAAACCGGAGGATTCTGAAGATAGTTCTGAATGGAAGTAAAAGCCGCTTGACACCTGTCTGACCATACAAATGGGGTATCCTTCTTGAGTAGACGAAACATCGGCTCGCAAGTTAAAGTCAACTTGGCGATGAATCTGCTGATGAACTGAACCTTTCCCAAAAAGCTCCGCACTCCCTTTTCAGACACTGGTGGCTTCATCTCAAGCACCGCCTTGATCTTTGATGGGTCGACCTCTATTCCACGGGAAGTGATCATAAAACCGAGCATCTTGCCAGCTGTGACTCCGAAGGTGCATTTCTGTGGATTGAGACGCATACGAAACTTGCGGAGTCTCTCGAAGAACTTCCTTAGCACAGGAATGTGTCCCTCTCGAGTCTTTGATTTGGCAATCATATCATCCACATAGACCTCGACCTCTATGTGGATCATATCATGCAAGATGGTTGTGGCAGCCCGTTGATAGGTAGGTCCAGCGTTCTTCAGCCCAAAAGGCATGACCAGGTAGCAGTAAGTTCCCCATTCAGTGATGAACGTTGTCTTCTCACGATCCTTGGGTGCCATAAGAATTTGGTTATAGCCTGAAAAACCATCCATGAACGAAAGCAAAGCGTGCCCCGCCGTATTATCCACAAGCACATCGATGTGTGGCAAGGGAAAATCATCTTTGGGGCTTGCTTTGTTCAAGTCCTTGAAATCGACACAGACTCGTATTTGCCCATTCTTCTTGGGAACAGGAACGATGTTGGCCACCCAAGTAGGATACTGAGAAACCATGAGAAATCCAGCATCGATCTGTTTCGTGACCTCATCCTTGATCTTCTGAACCCAATCTGGCCTCATCCGTCTGAGCTTCTGTTTCACAGGTTTAGCATCCGGTAACAAAGGGATCCGATGCTCCACTATCTCGGGATCGATGCCTGGCATGTCTTGATGAGACCATGCAAAGACATCACTGTACTCGGTGAGTAGCTCTTTGAAATCACGATGCTCCTCTGGTGACAGCGTGGAGCCCACTTGAACCATTCGGGGATCATTCTCATCTTTCAAGTTTATAGAAGCTATTTCCTCTTTTAATGGCTGAGCATGCCTTTCATCTTCCCTCTCGATGAGGGCACGGATTTCTTTGGGAATATCCCCATCGAAATCTATCCCTTCATCGTCGGGGTCGACACAGTTTATTCAAAGATCATGCAAGTACTCAGAAGATGCCTCATTCATTTCATAAGACCCCAATGGGTCGCCAAGTACAAGAGAGTCAAACTCAAAATAAAAGCTATGACGTGGAGGGCCAAGAGGCACAAACTCCGACTCAGAGCTAGACTTAGAAGACTCACTAGACTCTGACTCTGACTCAGACGCAGACTCAGACTCAGAAGTGTCATCAATGCAAGTTAGGCGTGGTTTGAAAATGCAATTTTTAACACTACCCTTGGCTTCAGTGATAAGAGCAGTGGGATCCTCGAGAGCGTCCGCCCCGAGCATGAGCACTTCGGCTTCTTCAGCTTCTTCAGCTTCCTTGGCCAAACCCACCTGAGAGAACTCTTTGAAGAATAGCTCTAAGCTCCCCAAATCAAAAGTCCCCAGCCAGTCAGTCTCTACTTTTGGCTGATTAAGCTTCCTCTTGAATTCCAGTCTGGCTGGCTCGTCATCACTCTCAGACCAGGTGTCATCGGCGAAGACCTCAAAACCAGGCAGCAGCTCCCCAGTTTCTGGATTGATGAAAGGCTCATACTGTCCAGTGTAAGCAGCATTCCCCGCTTCACGCACAAAGTAGCTGTCAGGATCACCATAGAGAGTTCGAGGTTTTCCCGAGTATTTCCTCCTTTTGGCATCTCCGGCAGAGGCAGAGTACCCCAAACCGAAACGGCCCTCGGAAGAAGGAAAGACAGGGAACTCCGGAACTCCCTGATGGTGGATTCCTAAGCCCAGAAAGTAAGACATCCGGCGCATGATGTCCATAGCGACAGAGCTGATGAGAAAGTCCCCGTCCACATTGATTGCCAAAACAGAGCCGGACGTGTCGAAAGAGAAACCTCCAAGATCAACGTCCTCTTCACCGTGCATGACTCCCAGAGGACCGGTGTTCCATCTTCTTTGAGCGGGCGAATTCGAGTCCCCGCAAATGGTGAGCGTACCAGACGGCAGCCCCAGATGACTTTCTAGTGAAGAGTGGATGGCACGACCATGATATTCTGAACGGTGGAGCCATGGCCTACCCAACAACGAAGGTTGCAAAGTTGCCGGTATGTCGATGACATGGAACTCAACATCCATTTCAAAGCCCTCAGGATCGAGTTTGAGCATCAAAGTGCCCTCAACCACACGGCGAGTGCCATCGTATGCCTTGACAGCCAAATTAGAAGGTGCAAAGTCTTTTTGGCCAGTCCCAGACGATAGGCCACTCTCATTGGACAAACATTGATGGCTGAACCGTTGTCAATGAGGACAGTCGGGACCCAGAGTCCGCGACATTTAACTGTAATGTGCAGAGGGCGGTTATGATCAGTTCCTTCCACGGGAAGATCCTTGTCGGTGAAGACCACGGTGTGCTTAATGGTAGGAGGGAGGATAAGGGAAACCATAGCCTCTGGAGTGACATCAGACTGAACTTCCAGACGGGCAAGAGTTTGGCAAAGTTGCTGACGATGCTCACGGGAAGAACAAATTAGGCCCCAGAGAGATATTGCAGCAGAAACCCGTTCGAGCTGTCTCCGAATAAGATCCGTGCTTGGTAACTCAAGCGGTGCAGACCCTGGGAAAGCAACAGGTTCATTCCTTTGATTAGAAGGGTTGGACGAAGTCTCAGCTTGCAGATTAGCTGAAAGACTCGTCCACTCCTTGTAACGTTAAGAACGCTTTCCCAAAGAAGGCACTTGAGGGTCTTGACTGAAGTCGGAGAAGTCAAAGTCACAGTCGTCCGCTTTACGCTTCCCTTTGTCAATGGCCAGTGCAGCTACCGGCGCTTCAGTATTCAACCCCAGGTCTTCAGCCAGGTCCTTCATCAAGAGTGAGTCCGAAATGCAGATCTTGAACCGCTGCAACTTCGTGTTTGGCTCCGGATTTGCAGTGAAAGGAACATCCCAGAGGCCACCATCAGCTAGAGAACGGCTGACAGCCCAAACCTCAGCCCCAACCTGGACATCGACTATCTCATCCACATCCCAAAGGTCAGCTGGCGGAACCAGACCTGTAACCATGACGCTGAAGTCTTCTGGAGGAGAAATCACCGGGCGTGGCTGATCTTCATCTACGATACTGAGCACAGGGTCATGCACAGGGTCAGTTACCGAGTCAACAAGCCTATTGAGGGTAGAAGGGAAGAAACACTCTCCTAATACACGGGTCTCCTCTTGAAACAGATTGTCTTCATCAAGGTGTGTCATGTACTCAGGAGTAGTAAAATCCTTGGAGAGGCCCAGGAAAAGTGACTTGAACCTGCCAAGCGGGCTCAGGATCCCAAAAGTATTCTTCCTCGGGAATCTGAGGCTGAAGTTCCTGGAAGAGCATGAACAAGGAGATGCCATCCAGAGGGTCAAGTGCTATTTGTTCGTGCTGAGCGATCCATTCTGCTTCCCATGCCAGGTCGGGTGGAATCTGCTCAAGGTGCAGCAGAAAACCCTCCAACTCGAGTTGGAACCATTCTTGGATGAGAGGGGCATCATAATCCACACTATCAGCTATTGCCCAGCCTACAGCCTGCATATCAAGTTCTAGTTCTGGTTCAGGTAAGGTTGGCATCATAGCTCTGAAACGACTTGCAAAGTCCTGCGCAGAACCAGGAGAATCTACACCAAAGATGGGAAGATTACGAGTTGATGTAGGATCAAGTCGGATCCGCGGAAAAGGACCGTCGTGCAAATCACTGATATTGTCGTTGAGGAAATTCAAGCCTGCTTGCACCAAACGGGTAGGCGGATTATAGGTTTGCCCTATAAACATGAGTTCGGCATCGGATTCTGCAGGTATGAGCACAATGGGTTTTGGTTGATTGATTGGGATTATATGGTCGGTAGGGTCAAATATAGTGGAGGTAGGGTTGATTTGAGTGGAGCTGAGGGAGATTTGGCTGATATGTGGAACAGCCTTGTGGTTGGGTAAGGAATTGGACAAGATGTTGGGCTTTTGGGCTGGTGGAGGCGGTGCCGAGAGAGTTCCTTCGTCTATAAGGTCCTGAATTGCATGCCGAAGACGAAAGCAGGAGTCTGTAAGGTGGCCGGCACCCTGATGGTAGGCACAATAGAGATTGGCCTTGAAGCCAGGCGAAGGGTTCTTGGGCAAAGGCATTGGATCCAGGGGCTTGAGATGCCCTGACTTTACCAACTTTTCCAAAACTGAGGACAGAGGTGCCTCAATTGCAGAGAAGCTACGTTGCTGTCCACGGGGCCGGTTGTTTTGTGGCGACTGAACCTGATGGACATCGGCGATGTGGTTTGTGGTGTTGGAAGCAGAGGTGTTGGTACCACTGGTTGCTGCATTGGAGTAGGTCCCCGTCCCAAACAGAGCATTGGTGTTTCCAGAGTAAGCACGGGGCTTTGCCTTTGGGGGATTAGAAGATTCCCCTTTTGTCAGAATTCCGCTTTGGAGTGCATCCTCAATGGCCAGGCCGGAATCATAGAAGGTGTCGAAGTTTGCAGATGCCTGAGCGAGAACCAAATGCTTGGCATAGTCCGGCTGGAGATTTCGAGAGATGATGCGGAGCTGGTCTTTCTCGCCGGGGCGATCAATCATGAGAGCAGCCTTAGCTCGCCATCGCTTGACAAAATCGGCAAAGGACTCCTTTGCCTCCATCTTTGTGGATTCTAGTTCTCGTGTGGTCATCTTCAGTTGAGAGTTGTAACTGTACTACGAAATAAACGTAGTCCCAATGTCCTCCCAAGTCCTCCTTTTGGCAATGTCGAGTGACAGAAACCATTGGAAGGCGGGGCCTGAAAGAGTCTGAGGGAAAAGCTGTGACATGGCCTCAGGCTCAACTGACAGCAGCTCATTGCAGCATGGTAACTATAGAGATGGGTCCGAGGGTCACCACTTCCATCAAACTTTGCCAAGTCTGGCATTTTAAACTTCTCAGGAAGTTTGGCATTAGGATACAGACAGAGACGATCTAAGTCAATGCCTCCAGCTTTGACTGTTTCCGCTTTGGCAATGGATTCCTCAAGCTGGGCCATCTTGGCCACGAGAGCAGTGATGTCTGGATTTCCAACCAGGATGTTGCCTGCAGGGTTAGCAGTAGGTGCCTGAACAATTTGGGGGTTGTGCTGAACAATGACGCGCCCGGGATTGTTGGGATCTTCCACCATAACTCGGTGCACGTGCGGATCGTCTTCGGCCTCGCTTTCCTCCTCAAGAGGTGGTGGAATGCGAGTGTCAAAGAGTTCATTCAAACGGGTGACATTGGCATCAGTTTGGGCGGCCCTCTGCTGCATGGCGGTAATGCTAGTCTGAAGGTTCATGAGCATCTGTTCCACAGTAAGCGGCTGAACCTCGGGGTTTCCGGCCATGTTGGAAGTTTCAAACGCTGAAGAGAGACCAGGTGATGTTAGCTGAATAACTTCTTCCAAGATCGGCGATGAGCTTAACCGTAAGGCAGCCAACGAAGAGAGCGGAGAGTCTTCCGTTGCAAGTGATTGGGATTGTAACCTGACAAGCCTTTGACCCGGATTCCATTGCAGACGTTCCCAAGTGGGTTTGCCAACTTTCCTCGATACTTTCCTTGGCGGTGCAATGGCTTAAGACTTTGCTTGTCAATAAAACAGAAGGCTCAGTAGGGATCCTGCAGCAACTTTAATCTAAATAAAAGACTAAAAGTATGCAGCCAGCGTCGTCAGTGTCGCCCCTAGACTCTAAGACTAGAAAACAAGTATGTCTCGAACTGTTTCAAACACTGCTAAAACCCTCAGAATACCTTTTAGAGATGTATCCATGTTCGAGCCAATACAAGACTAAAGGATGTCGAAAGAATCCCAAACCTTCAGCCATTCCGCTAATTTGGGGTTTCAACTTTGAAGCTGGAACAACTCGGTGGACATGTCATGATACTATAACCAGAAATGGCATGAGCGGCATTGTGCTGCTAGCCAGGCGGTGTAAGTGACGAGTCACTTGTTACCTGACTGATGTAAGCATCATGGCATGTTCTTTGTGTTCCTAATATTCTGTTTGAAACCCTAATCAGGTGTATAGATAAGGGTGTAGGAAACTTTTGATTTCCTAAAGTTCCTACTGCTTCTAAGGATTTTGAAAAAGCTGAAAACATGCATCATCTGGACGCATGACTCTTCATCGGGCCTAACAATGCCCAATGCAGCTCAAGACATACTTGTAAGAACGGGACCCTAGAAGCCGCCCTAAACATGCTCCTACGCAAGACGGTATGATGCACAGTGCATGCGATAGGGAAAGCAGTAACACGTAGACAATATATGGGGGTTAGATGCAAATAAATCTTACCCTGTAGGTACCTGTCTTAGTTTGGAAAGTGCTAGAGCTTTGTATATGCAAAGGCTGGTTTTGGCTTGTAACAGGTTCCTTGGACTAGGGCCACAGATATACCTCCTGTTGCCCGCGATATCGCTGAGCTATGTCAAACGGTAGCATGACCCATCATCGTCGAAGGTTGTTAGTCATTCGGGGTCCCCGGGCTCCGGTAAACCGTGCCGGATTGCCAAAACGATCCAACGAGGCTTATCCCACATCGATGCAAATGATATGCTAAAAATTGAGGAAGAAGAAGAAGAATCACAAATCACAAAATGCCTTTTCAAGCTCGGCTCACTTTATTTAGTCCATCTTTAGAGGAAACTACGCAAGTGAATAATCGAAAAAGTCCCAGATCAGATTGGCAGGACATGAGGTCCTGTTAAATCACCAATCTAACCTTCGGCAGCGCGCAGCTCACCGTTTTGACAGACTTTTAAGGGATTGTTCATAAGCGTATTAAACTCTAAGTATGAATTAATATTGGTTCGATTTATCCCCAGCAGAGTCGCCACTGTGGGTAGCATGCCCTTGGAAAAGAGGATTTCGTTCCTCGTTTTGCCAAAACGGCCCGATAGATCGAGGGAGCGCGAGCGGAGAAGCAGGCGCTCGCAAAACACAGAGTCGCCACCTGGGTTTGAAGGTCCGTCACCCAAGGAACCGTATTTTGAAGCACCTGCCGTGCCATTTTGATTTGAAAAAGTGAAGGAACCAGTCCGTCATAACCATATCTGGGTTCGGGAGCCAGGTTACGAGAGGGGAAGGTTTTTAAGGCACCCCTCTCGCCCAATCCGGAGATCGGTCTCTACTTAGGCATTTCGTGCAAATATTTGTGATTCGTTTTCTTCTTTAACCAATTTTAAGCCAATTAGGGCAGGGAACAGTTAATCGGGGATTCAAAACTGTAACACGATTTGCAGGATGTGATATAAATATGGTATGGATGGATAAAATAATGAAAAACATGATGAAATCCAGCCTTCTGATGAGAAACAAGCCAGACTGCTCATAAAATGGATGTGCCATGCACCATGGCCACCTTTGCATGCATGGATCAATGTGCATGCAAAGCAGAGCATCGCGCGACACACCCACTCACTCGCGCGAGGGTCCTGTTTCACCACAGGTTGAAATTCATCCTCTTCTGGGCTCTGGAAGGACCAGTGCACACCCAGGAGGCAAACCAAGCAGTTTACATGGACTGAAAGTAAATAAATACTAATTATTACAAACAGGAACCAAATGAAAGGAAATACAACCCCTAAACAGTGGGGGTATTGAAATAAAGACTAAGGGCCAAGCTACACATGCAAGGGCAATCACTGGAATCAGCAGCACTCTCGCGCGAGACAGTGAGTCCCTCGCGCGAGTGTCCTGACTGGACTTCCAGGAATTGCTTTGCATGCTCTGGGCTCTGGACGGATCAGAAACATCCCAGAAGCATTCCAACAAAACAAATAAGTAATGAAAGCTTAGTCTATGTGTTTTAACATGCAAAACAGTGATCCAAAAGGCTCCAAAAAAAGCTGTAAGGAAAATAACAACATGAAAAACAAGAAAACCCAGCATCCCCAAACCCCACGAGGACTGTCGCGCGAGACAAAGGATCGTCAGGCGTGAGTCTGAGTCACTCGCGCGAAGGTATGCTTGAACCAATTTCTTGTAACTCTGTGACTTTAGGACCAGAATCGGTATTGATTACCAATCTCGCCCTCGACAAATTTCTCAGGGATCAAAACAGTAAGCAATAAAAGGTGTTTATACCTTTGCTTGGAAGGTTTTGGAAAGGTTTGAACAAATTGAGAAGCTTGTGATGGAAAATGGAGTGAAGAAATGGATGGGAAGTGAGCTAGGGTTGAGAGCCTTTGTGCTTGCAAGGATTCTCAATCTCCTAAACTTTCAAAGTTAGTGAATTTTTGTGGCTTAGTCCCCTTGTAAAGAAAGAACAAGGGGGATATTTATAGGAGGAGCCAAGGGCTAAAGGTGGTGGCAAACACCCCCTTAGGACCAAACTTGGTGGCTAAGCTTGGTGGAAAGGTGATGGGAAGGGTTGTGTGAGGGTGTATTCCCAAGGCCTGAACTGTACAGTGCTCTATGGAGAAAAACGGGCTCAAGCACAGTAGCCCCACGGCAAGCAACCAAGTGGTCGGCAAAAGGTGAAAGAGGACACCAGGACCATCGCGCGAGAGAGTGAGACTCTCGCGCGAGTGTACCACCTGTCGCGCGTGGGTCAACAGTCAAATGTTTGACTTTGACCACACCTGGCAAAGCAGACTCTCGCGCGAGGCAATGATTCCCTCGCGCGACGGTCCACTCCAGACCCAGTGTTGACTATCTTTAATTTCTTGGTTTAAGGGTTCAAAAGGGTTCAACCGGGGTTCCACACACACCGAGCTCAAACCTTTCCAACCTTAAGACTGCTTTTCGATCCGGTTCATCATCGGGGAAACAAGAAACCGTAAAACGATCGGGAGATTCAGATTGGGGTGTCTACAACCATCTACAAAATCTGACACATTATACCAGCGTCGCCACCGATATAATATGTCAGAGTCACCAAAGGTAACACCATGAGCCACAAGAGCTCAGCAGAATAATCCTCTACCCGCTAACCCATAATTTACCAATATCAGAGTATAAGAGTAGCATACCAACTCTTGCACAAGCAGCGGAATAATACATACATGTTGAACAAGGCATTAACAACGACATATCCACATTCCTTAGTTTAACGTTGGTGTCTGCATTGTATGTGTCTCTCCTACGCGACTCATCGTAGACCGTGTCACTATATTCATCAACGTTTCCGAAATCCTTTTCATTAGCCAAATCAACATTTTGAAAATCACATTTAACACACCCAACCTCGGTTCCGCCGCGCCGGGTTCCCATTGGCACACGTTTGCATTTCAAAATCATTTTTAACACACCCAACCTCGGTTCCGCCACGCCGAGTTCCCGAGTATCCTCACAATGGTTCCGCCGTGCCGGGTTCCCATTGGCACACATTTGCATTTCAAAATCATTTTTAACACACCCAACCTCGGTTCCGCCGCGCCGGTTTCCCGAGTATCCTCACAATGGTTCCGCCGCACCGGGTTCCATTGGCACACGTTTGCATTTCAAAATCATTTTTAACACCCCCTACCTCGGTTCCGCGCGCTGGGTTCCCATTGGCACACGTTTGCATTGGCTCCTCTCCACGGATAACCAAGCTACACACCCAACCTCGGTTCCGCCGCGCCGGGTTCCCGAGTATCCTCACAATGGTTCCGCCGCGCCGGGTTCCCATTGGCACACAACACACACACACTCACATAATGCACCCACATTTGGTCATTATGTAGTTTCGAAAATATTTCATCATTTGTAACACGCATTCCCACAATGGGCAAGTCCGGCCACATTGCGTTTTCAAAACACACCTTGTCTTTAACCCTTTTTATCCATATCAACCACACCCTAGGTGTCATGTTTCTATTTCTCGATTTCCGTGTCTTGTTTTCATGCATAGACTCCGCGGTAGGACTTTCTCATCACAAATCATATAAATCATTCATTGTAATCTAAACTAGCAAGATCATGCAAGTAATCTTATAAACAAGCTCATCACCATCCTTATACAACCACAAGTAATGCAACAACATGTAAACAAACTCATAACTTTCCAAAAGATTAAAATACGAATACTTCAAATAAAGCTTCTGATTTCTCTTGTTTTGAAATCCGTTCTTTCTTCCTTTGTGGAAAGTTCAAAAAGACCACATATTTTTATTGACGTAGAAATCATTTGTTTAACATGTCATACTTTCAAAAGCATGAAAGGTTTATTTCCAACATTCATTCGACGTCAAGCTTCGTACCATATTTTTAAAGTTCAAGACAATCTACGTTTTGTTTAACAATGTAACTAGGGAAAATGAGTTGAGATTAATCTACATATACTTATAATCAACAAGTAAAGGAGAATCTACCTTGATCCGAAACTAGTCGGGGCCGAATAAGCTAGTTGGAAAGTTCTACGGCGTTGACACTTGCAAGTCTGGACCAGACTTCGGATGGCGATAACCCGGTCAATATTTGGCCAAATGAGGTCGTTCTTGAGTCTAAACCGAAGATCTCGAAATTTTCTACAACTTTCGTGGAGGACGTTATTCCTAGAAACGACTTTTGCTCAGAGAAAAATGGGGATAAGAAAGTGGACAGTGAGCTGTCTGGAATGGAATTTCCAGATTTTTCACTGAACTTTGGAGGTCGATATCTTGGTCATCTCTTGACCGTTTGGGGTGATTCTTGGGTCTAAACTGAAGCTCTCGAAGTGCTCTACAACATTATCGAAGGAAGTTGGTGCTAAAAACTGGCTTAAGCAGGAGAAAAATGAGGTTTTTCGACTGGACAGTGGGCTGTCTGGAAAAACAGGAAGGGTTTTTAGAGAGAAGTTGGAGCAATGCTTTGAGGTGTGAGTTGAATGAGAGTGAGGGCTGCTATTTATAGGCAAAATCAGACCTCGTCCTCTTCCCTCCAAGGCCGGCCCCCCTCTCCCTCCATCTCTCTCATTGATTAGCCCCATTGTGTTGTCATTTCATGCTTGAAAGCATGCCATGCTTCCATGGCTTGTCTTTGTCCAATCTTTTAGGCAACCTAGGTTATCATGAAGAGTTTTATGACTTGTCTAGTCTAGGATGGGCTTTGCTTGGATAAAAGTACCAAAATCATTAGCTAGGTAGTACTTTGGAAGACTAGAAATGGGTTGGCAATTGGGTAATAGGCTTAAGGCTAAGTTTGTAGCTTGATGGAGTGTACTACACTCAAGCACACACCTCTCACTCCTCCTGAAAATTTCGGCCAGCCCCCCTCTCTCTCTTCCTCTCTCCTCTTTGCTTCATTGAATTGTCCAATCAAGTCTTCCAAGCATGCCATGCCTTGTCATTTTCATTTCTAGGCTTGAAAGGCAATTCTAGGTGATCAAGGGCTATATTATCTATGGTTGAATGAATGCATGGCTAGGGTTGTCCTCATGTGGAAGAATAATGATGAAAGAACACATGACTAGTCTTGTCATCCTAATTGGCAAGACTTGCCTTTATTGTCCAAGGGACAAAGATTTCCCTAGCACTTATTGTCCAATGGATAAAAATTACCCTAGCACTTATCGTCCAATGGATAAAAATTACCCTAGTACTTATCGTCCAATGGATAATGACAAAAAGGTTCAAGTGGTCCAACTAGGGTTAGGAAGAAGTGATTAGGCTAAA
This sequence comes from Rhododendron molle, assembly GCA_025413875.1. Classification (NCBI taxonomy): domain Eukaryota; kingdom Viridiplantae; phylum Streptophyta; class Magnoliopsida; order Ericales; family Ericaceae; genus Rhododendron; species Rhododendron molle. The sequence continues at coordinate 19,014,091 of CM046393.1, read as the reverse complement.
TGGGCATTAGGCTATTCTAACTAATTGGTTAAAGACTAACGATACTTAATCTAGGCTTTCATGGCTCGAGTGGTATTTTGGTTTTATTTAGTAGGAAATCACCTAATAACGGAATATTAAAGCCTGACGGTGCCAAACGCCAAGGCAAGGCTTGAGCGTGGCCAAGGCAGCCCGCTAGCAAAGCGGTGGCCAAGGCGGCCCGCTAGCAAAGCGATGGCCAAGGCGGCCCGCTAGCCAAGCAATGGCCAAGGTGGCCCGCTCGCCAAGCAGTGGCCAAGCGGTGGCCCGCTAGCTGCTGGGCTAAGGCGCGCCGCTAGCAAAGCGGTACATATGCCCGCTAGCAAAGCAAAGGCCAAGGCGCGCCCGCTAGCAAAGCGGTGGCTGACGTGGCCGAGGCAGCCCGCTAGCAAAGCGGTGGCCAAGGCACCGCTACCAAAGCAAAGGGGCTAAGGCATAGCCTGTGCAAGGCGAGCAAGGCAGCCAAAGAACGCCAAGGCAAAAGCAAGCCGTGACCCGACGCCAAGCGTAACCCGATGGCGCCAAGGCAGAGCAACCCATCAGTGACCCGACCCAAGGCAGAGCAGCCCGACAGTGACCCGACGCCAAGGCAAGGCAGCCGCAGTGAGCCGACGCTAAGGCAAGGCAGTCAGATGAGCCGACGCCAAGGCAGCGGCAGTGAGCCGACGCAGGCCCGACAGTGTGCCGACGCCAAGGCAAGGCAGGCCTGACAGTGAGCTGACGCCAAGGCGAGGGAGGCCTAACAGAGACCCGATGCCTGGGCAGCCTAGCCAAGCCAAAGCAAGGCAGTCAAGCCAACGGTCAAGGCAAAGACCAAAAATTTCTGCTAACCACTTCGGCATCGATGCATCACTCTAGGTTAGGGAAATGTAACTAAGCCAAATGGTAGTTAGGGTTTGCTAACTAATCGGTTAAAACTATACTTGCCAAGTAGAATTTCGAGCCGAGAAATATAATTTGAAGATATTATTTACTTACTGGGAAAAATATACGAGTATATTTACAAGTCTACTAGTCATGGGAGAAGGACTAAATTGTCCGGAGTAAAATGATTCAATTTTTCAAGTTTCAAATCTAATTATGACGGATTATTAGAATTTCAAAGAAATTTTTAAAGCGATCCAAGTAATTAAAATAAAATTCAAATTTTTAACGAAATTTTTACTTACCAAAAATCAGGGTCGCTACAAAACCAAGGATATCGTGGATTCTCTTTACCTTATTAATTCAATATCTTAGTCTTTTTAGGACTCTTTTCCATAGCAGTCCAAACATCTCATTCTTGTTGGGTATCTTTCCTAGATCCTACATTCTCGAGATCTCATTCTTCACGAAATACCACTGTTTTGGAAATCTTCTAGAGTGTTCCTTTCGTTTTCGATCTTGAGGCTGCTTTCTCAAGAATTCTTTCTTTGTTCAGCCACCTCATTGTCAAATAGGCCACCTGGACCAGTGACTTCACATGTCACCGGTCCTTATCAATTACTTGGACCAATGACTTCTCATGTTTTTGGTCCCCTTCGCCGACCACTGTCTTCCATGGTGACTCATCTTATTTTACCTATTCCGTGGCCCCACGTACCGCTTGTTTGGGCTCCAATTGAGCTTGCTCGGAAATACCTCCCTACACACATTTGTTGTGCAAATAGTTGGGTTCCCAAACATTCTCTCTCCAAGGCAGTATCCAACCGTTCATTTTCATCTTCATTTCATCATTGAGAATGATAATAATTTCTAGAAAAAAAAATTCAGAATACGAAATAGTTTGTCTTCTTTATTTAGAAGTAGCTTTGAGAGAAAGCCAATATATTCCAAACCAATATTTTATTTCTATCTCCATTTTTTTCTTGAAATGTCATACATTCACCACTTTCTCCGTACATGCTAGGATTTTTTTCCTTAATTCATTTTTTTGCCGTTATTAGTATCTTTGCATCAAATTTTTGGGAGTCTTGTTGATAAGGACACACTAAACTTTTCGTAGTGGTGCTAGTCCACCTAAACTTTTCATAGTGGTTCCAGTCCTTATATGGACACGCGTTCCAAAAATACCCCTAGAGCACCCTATGAAAGTGCCTAAACCTCAAGGTACCCTATAAAAGTGCCTAAAACCCTAGGGTACCCAATAAAAGTGCCTAAATCGCTAAAACCCTATAATAGGAAAGTGCACCCTAAAACTCCTATGAAAGTGCCTAAACCTAGGGTACCCTAAAACCCTAAAATCCTAGGGTACCCTAAAACCTAGGATATCGTGGATTCTCATTGCCTAAATCGCTAAAACCCTATAGTAGGGTTTTTGGCTTTTTTGAAATGGCTTAGGTTAGGTTAGGTTCAAGGGTCAAACACCCAAAGCTCAAACACCTATCATTCCCGGGGTGTTCTTGATCCATTTTATCATCGGGGAATCAAATACCCGTAAGTAAACTAATCTAAAAGCCCAGATTGGGGTGTCTACAGTATCCCCCCTTTGACGGCACTTGGAGCACCAACGACTTGCTACAAGTAACGTCAAAGGCTTCTAGACACCCCTCAAGGCAATCCAGAGCAAAGCATACTAGCAAAGTAGACACGAATACTTAAGGAACCTGATCGGTTGAATGGACGGACGGACCATCGCTGGGGATGTGTGGGCTACCACAGCCCTGTGACTGAAACCCTGTGACTAATCTCACTCTCGAGCACTCGGGAGCACTCCCGAGCGCTTGGGAGTATTGCATGCTTAGCCTGCAAATCATGTTAGTACAACAGGATACAATACTAAAAATGTAAATTGGAATAATCTTAAACATGTTACAGGCTCAACAAAGGACTTAGTAGACTGGGATCAGACCCCATTCTTCCAAGCCATGCATCCTTGCTTTTCTAAAAAGTGGTTTTACAGCTCTAAGAGATAAAAGAGACGCATGCATGGACATCCAAAGGCAGTAGAAGGATCAAACTGGATGAAAGATGGGCTGAAGTTGCATGCAGACACTCTCGAGCGCTTCGAAATGATCTCGAGCGCTTGAGAGTGATCTACACCCCAGAACTGATTTCAACCAACCAATACCCTCATTGTAGTGTGCTGGTACACCAGATCTTGTATTTTTGAAGTATGAAAATTTCTCTTTTTAAGTTCTGAACAAAACTCTTTTGCATGTCTTTAAATAAAAATGGTCTTCCTTATTTTTCTCTAAAAAAAGAAGATCATCTGCACCAACACACTTCAAAAGGGCTAATCTGTTAGAAAACATGTTTCACTCCCCTTGCATGTCCACTTAAATGCCCAAAAGAAGGAAAACAGGACTAGAGTCATTCCCGAGCGCTCAAGAGTAGTCCCGAGCGCTCAGGAGTGCTTCCAGTAAGCTTAGCACAAAAAAACACCTTTATACCCCTTTGCTCTTGTTTTTATACTAAGGTCCTCCCACCACACTCCCAGTATTAAAGACTGAGGTGGGCTGGGAGGCCTCCCTCAAAAAGGAAAATAGCCCTGTTTTTGTTTGACACTAAGGTAGAAAGCTTTTACATTTTAGGTTAGAATTTTGCTCCTTGAAAAGCTTTGAAAGATGAATGGGAAATGAAAACTTCAGAAGATCAGAGACTGGTAATGATCTGAACTTCCTCCATCTTCTTGATGTCTTGACTCTTGGTTGTTTTGCTTTTGAAAAATCAAGTTTTTTCAAAGGTATGGAAAATGGTTTTCTTTGAACAGTCAAAGGGTTTCTAGAGAGAGAAATTCTGTGCCTGGTTTCAGCTGAAATGAGGCTTTATATAGGCAACATAACCTATAGTCTCATATTTTGAAAATGAAATTTGGAATCAAATCTTTTCTTTGAAAATCTTCAGGCTTGACCTCTCTTCTGACTGAGGTTGAGTGTTGTCTGAAGTATCAACTGGCTCCTACGGCTGTAATGATGGATTGCATGGGAAGTGGGGGAACCTCATCACCCATTGGGCAGCACAGAGGTCTCGAGCACTCGGGAGTATTCTCGAGCGCTTGGGAATGTTACTCTCGAGCGCTCGAGAGTTTGCCTGACCCCTGGTTTTGAAAATGGTTTTGAGCGTTTGGGATTGTTCCTGAGCGCTTGGGACTGATTTTGACATTTTGTTTTCCTTTTTAAGGTCTTCCAAGAAGCATTGTTCTAATCGGTCCAAGGCTTGTTTTAATCCAAGTTCATCATCGGGGAGCCTCCGGGCCACAAATTAAGGAAATTTGAAGGGTCCAAATTGGGGTGTCTACAGTTGCCCCTCTTTGGATGGTGCTCGGCATCATGTCTAGATACGAGTGACATTCAAAGATTGAGACAACCTAATTCGAGCCATGTCAAACCCTTAATTTCAAAAACAAATGCAAGTAAAAGTGTTTGATGCACACGGTCGCGTCTTTTCAGACTGCCTACGTACCCTTTTTAGCAGGGATCAGACCAGCGTAGTTCTTTGGGGCAAATGCAAACACGTGTGATGCATGCATGAGAAACCCTTTCGACACGACTTTGATAAGATAAATGCATGAAGTGTCCACCTGCTACTCTGTTCGGCGGACGGAACAAGGATAAAATAGCACCCATAGGGGTAAGTATACCTGTAAACATGTTGAAAATGGTCTAAAAAGACAAACTTTCATCGACTACCAAGTAGGGTACCAAATCGTGAAGCGTGAGCCCAAAGTCACATCACCGATGGAGGTTTGCCTCTCGCAGCCTCGTTCGACATGGGCGAAGCCAGGACTGAGATTGATTTTGTAAAAGGAAGTGAAAGCTAAGAACGTCTCGGAAGCGAGAAATACACGGGACGACGGAGGATTGGCATGGGGGCCAAGGGCAGACCTAAGCGCTCAGAACCACTCCCAAGCGCTCGGGAGTGGTCTCGAGCGCTCGAGACCGCTGCTGGTGTACACTGTCTTTTTCATCTTCTTCGACTGATCTGGGGTTCAAATTCCATACCCCAGCGCTCGAGAACCAGAGCGACCGTACACTCCAACTTCGAACGTTCTCGCCTTCTCTCTCGGGCAATCTCTTTCTCTCACACAGTAGACCTCTCTCTCTTAAAACGGATCAAGCTCGAGATCTCGAGATCTCTACGATCTTTGGGTGGGCAATCGTGTGTCAAGAGGTACGAATCAAGAGGAAAAAGAACTCTTGGGAAGAAAGAGGTGAGATGATGGCCAGCGGTGGCGACGAGGAGCTGCCCTGCAGCGACGAGGCAGCGGTGGTGGCTGCGGCGGCCATGGAGGAGGCCAGCAACTGCGTGGCTACGCCAGGCGATGGGAGGGTCGCTGGTGAGGATGTGGTGGCAGTGGTTAAGGCTAGTGGGGGTCCAGAGATAGTAGTGAGTGCTGGCGGAGGCGTGGCGATGGTAGCAAGTGTCGGTGATGGCGAGGCCATGCGAAAGGGAGGTAGCGGCCTGGCCACGAGCAGCAAAGACACACTGGGCAATGGAGGAGATGTTACGAGTAGCGGGGGAGGTGCCACGGGCACTCCTCATACTCCTATGGTGGAGGAGTTACTAGCGGCCGCCGAATGGGTCAGTGGTGAGCGAAGGGAGGGGGCTGGTGATGAGGCGATGACGGTTGGTCGCGTCGTCGCGACCCCGATACTAAGGGCGAGGGCTGTGGAGCCGAGGGGTGGAGATAGCAGGATCAGTGCTTCGCACCGGATCCCATTTGCGGAGTTTCTTGGACATCGTGAGGCCGCGGGACATACTAAACGCACTTGGCCTCGACGCCAGGATTATAGAGGTGCTGAGGGGTGCGAGGACTCTAGAGGATCAGGCCTCGGCACTCTTGTTAGGAGCGTTGCTGAGTAGTACGGGGGTGACAACGGCGGATATGGGGTCACCAGAAATGGATGACCTAGGGGAAGAGGAGCCAGAGGAGGAGGCGGTGTTTGAGGAGTGGGTTACTGCGGTCGCTGAGGCAAAGGCCTACTTGGCCAGAGCACATCCTGGGTTCGTACCGGAGACTTATGCTCCGCGGCTACACTTCTTTGAGCCGACTGGGATGACCAGCTACGTCCCTGCTTGGACGGATTATCCCGAGGATTTGCTCCTCCGAGATCGGGATACACACATCTCTACAGGGTGGACCACGGTAAGAGTTTAATGGTTTAACTTATGAACTAGACATGCTTTTGTGAATTATTGCATCGCTTATTAATGCCATTTCCTTGCTTTGTTGAAACAGCGCACCATGGATATTTACGGCCACGGAGGTTCAGCCAGTTCACTGAAGTACTTCGAGGAGCTGCCCCAGAGAGTGCGGGAGTTGGGGGAGGAAGGAGGTTTCGGGCCATTCATACAGCTGATGACGGTGGTGCGGGTTGATCGTGTAGTGTTGACAGCGTTGGCGGAGCGGTGGTGGGACACCACTAACACGTTCCATTTTCGCTTCGGGGAGATGATGGTGACTACCCTCGACTTTGCAGCAATCATGGGACTCCAGGTTGGAGGCAAGCCGATCCCATATGATCCGAGTATAGATTTGGATGACACGGCTTTGGAGTGGTTTCTCGGACGGGTCTCGCGCCATAGCAGAAGGGTGGCAGAGTATGGCCAGTTCACGAAGTATTAGGATCACGAGCCAGTGAGCGACGTCGAGGTGGTTCAGATGGCTAGGGCTTACTTGCTATACCTATTCGGGGCTTCTCTGTTCTCGATTAGGCGATCCCGGGTTCACCTTAGTTACCTGGCGGGTCTGGTTGACTTGAGGCAGGCGGGGCGGTATGACTGGGGCGGTGCTACTTTGTGCACGCTCTACGACTTTCTTGGAGCCGCCTCACGCGGAGTGGGAGACACCATCGACGGGTACTGGATGGTAGTTGAGGTATGATTCAATGTTACTGCTTTAAACTTCTTTGATTGATTTATTGATTTGAAAATGCACTGATTTGAATTGAATTGACATCCAAAATTCGCAGCTTTGGGCCTACGAGGTTTTGGGAATGTTCCCACCCGAGAATACTTGCACGAATCCGCACTTGCTTCCACGTGGACTTGCGTGGGGCAAGGAATATAGGAGAGCGAAGGAGCGGGGGGGACAAGTGATGACCTTCCGACGCTGGCTGGACAACATAATCGGGGTTACGGTACAAACATCATCCTTCCTTTCTTTTCATGCCTTTTCGAAAAATGAAATTTTTGATTATTAATGCAAGATAACTGAATGCAGGTTGACTGGGATCGTTGGGCCAGGGTGGAGGCTGACTTCCTTCCGTGGAGCGGGGAGGTGACAGGGAGTAGGGTTCTGCTGGAGCGCCCCTTGGGTTGGCAGTGGTACCTGGGGGATCATGTGCCACGGCAGTCACTCGGTTCTCCAGAGTTTATCGTGCCGGGGCCACTCCCTCCACGAGTGCAGAGGACCGAGACCTACACTCGAGCCGAGTTGGAGCAGTTCACGGTGCCAGATATTGACCTGGAGAGGTACCTGCGGCGCACGCTGGACTACGCAGCATACAGGGACAGGTATCTAGCTACTAGCTTCGACTTGGAGAGGGAGCTAGAGAGACGGCTAGCAGAGTCTGAGGCCAGACGGGAAGCAAGTGAGGCTGGAGGTGAGACTGGAGCACGAGGCCGCAATGGTCGCTCTTCACGTGGTAGGGGTCGAGGTGTTAGACCTCCTGCTGGCGGGCGAGGTGCTAGCTCTTCGGGCCGAGGCGAAGGTAGCACGAGGGCTCCGGAGACAGCTGAGACATCTACTCCACCCAGGTTACCGTCGTTGGATTGGATGAAAGGGGTGAGGGACTCTTCTGGGGCACGGGCGTTGCTTGATATCCCACGCCTCCCGCAGCCGCCAATGCGGCTTCTTGTTCAGGTATGAATACAACTTTGCTTCTTTCTATGCTTCAAATGTTTCTTGCTCATGCGTCTATCGTCTTGACCTTTGAACCATCGTACAAGTGCCACGAGAATGGGCAGAGAAGGCCATCATGCTGATGGTGGGGATGCGCCAATTGCTGATGGATTGTGCGAAAGGAAGAGTCCTCCAGACTAGACCTGCTCCTGAGCCTGTTTTACCTGTTGCTCCTCAGGCATGAAAATGCATGCATATTCCTTTTATTGGATTTAAAACATGTATCAAATGAATGAATGTTCATGATATGCAGGTGCAGCCACGACGCTCGACTAGGACGCAGCAGCAGGGCACCGTGAGCCTTCCAGTTTCCACCAGCGCAAGAGGCCGAGGTACACAGAGGGCGTCATAGTCCACGACAGAGGCGAGACAGTTTGAGGTGGTCCCTAGGGTGATGTCCCAGGGGAGACCCGCTCCTGAGGAGTCAGAGGAGGAGACAGAGGAGTCGCTCGAGTCACAAGCTTTAGGGTCTACGGACTCGAGTACTGCCTCAGGCTCTCCCGACGATGACAATGACGACGGCGACAACGACGAGGTTGAGAGCACTGAGTCTGAGGGACACCAACGGAAGAGGACTCGTCGAGACTAAGTTTTGGGCTTTTGCTTTGCTAGCCTTTCTTTTGCATGGGCCTGCGTGCCAGCGTAGTTATAGCTTCCAGGCTTGCGTGCCTTGGTTTTGTTTGGGCTTGCGTGCCCTGGTAGATAGGTTTGGGCATGTGTTTGCCCCAGTTCATGTACTTCCCTCTTTATCCATTGTAAATACCGTTTGGTTATGAAAATTTGCACTTTTTTTCATTTGTTCGCACTCCCTTTATAGAATTGTATTTTATGAAATATATCTGTCTAGCTTTGAAAAAGAGCAAAGAGCACGCAAATTTCAACCGATACTCTTAAAATAGGATAGAACTTGACACAACTTACTCGACTCTATAGAATCTGACTTGAGACGACAGGAACGTCCTTAATGTGGAATTTATGATCATTAAGGAAAGCGACAACTAATTTTGACAGTGATTGGACACGAGAATGGGACACAAGTGTATTTGGCCAAGGTGTATAGCCTATGATGTGCCTTAGGCTTCATCAAAATGCCTTTAATACCACCTTGATATACACATGAGTAATGAAATTGTGACATTTGAAAGCGAAAATTGGTCTCATAAACTTTAGTGCTCGTTCTGACTGCATCACGTCATCACCAGCACATATTAAGACTTGTGCACACCATTCGATCCGACCAAACGCTCTTTACACTAATCTTGACACGCCCATGGGAAGGAAATCATCGAGATTTTGACGTTTTTCAAGGACTATATTCGAATACTCAAGAAAACGGACAACCGAACCTGCTGTATTTCCCCAGGAATAGGTTAGAACTTGATGGACTTGGTGCACTGAGATGGCGATGCTACCTTGAGATCAAAACCTGGAAACAAAATGCTGCTGAAAAACTACAGAACTCTCGAGCGCTCGAGAGCGGTGTTGAGCGATTGGGAATGTACTCCCGAGCGCTCGGGACTGCTGTCGCCAGCAGACCTGTGCTGCTTCCCAATATCATTCACTAGCTTTCCCATGTTGTTTTCTTATGCATGTACGTTTTCAAGGTGTCTTAGTGGCCTCACACCAACTGCTTCCCCAGGGAAAACAATTTCCCAAAGCTAGACTTGCGTCTTTCCAATACTTTTTTCAAATTTCCAAAGTTTGAAACTTTGAAAATGCAAGGAAATGGTTTTGAAAAAGACAAGTTTGCTGAGTTTCAAAGCTGGTGAGAGAGGGATTGCCCCCTCCAGCCCTCTATAAATACTGAGCCTAGCTTTGGTAAATCATTCATACTTCAAACTATCATTCTTCTTTCAAAAATTCCCCTTTTCCATGGCTTTGTTGAACCAAGCATTGCTCCGGCCTTGGTTGGACAGCCTCGAAGCCATTGACTGGCTGAATTTCTGAGGGCACCGCCTTTATGCCTTGAGGCATCTCCGAGAAGTTGCGATTCGTCCTGTCTTGTTGCATGTGGCGACACGTTTTGGGATTCTGAAGCGCATGTCTTTCGCTTTGGTTCTCAAGAACTCTGCCCCACCGTCGAGGAGTTGCACGCCTACCTTGGAAGCCATGATTCCACTGAGCCAGTTGTTCCTATGATCTGGGAAAGCATGAAGAACATTCTTAAGGCCAAGTTGGGTGTTAGTGGTAACACCACTGAATTCCTCACTCGGCACAATGCCATCAACATTATGCAGCTGTACGAGATGTTCAGTCCACCTAGCAACCTGACAGACTTCGAGTATCAAGGTCGTCGGATGATGGCTTGTTGCATTTGTCTCTTGGCAGCCTTCCTGCTGGTTCCTTCTGTTGGTCAGCCTAGTCCTCTGCTGGCAAGAGTTGCCGCTCAAATTGAGGCTCGCCAGGACGTTGCTCCTTTAGTCTTTGCAGAAACCTTGATGGGGTTGGATGCTATTCGTGCTGGTCGCACAAGGGTTTTTGGTGGTAGCCCGCTATTGTTGCAGGTTAGGACCTCACTCAGCTCTCCTTTTTCTATTTTGCTCATTCTTTTTACCTCGACGCTCGGTTTAGGCTTTATCTGGCTCCTTACTTGTTTTCTCTCTTTTTCTGACAAATGTGGCTTTGTGACATACTAAACTTGCTGACACCATCGGCAAATGACTGGTGGTATCGTGCTAGTGGATGGAATCGCCCTTTTCAGGTGATGTACAGAAATGAGGATGATTGGGTCGACTTCTTTGCTTCCCTAGATGATGATGACATTGCTTGGCGGTGTCATTGGCTGAGGCTTCCTGCGATGACCGTGAGTAACATGGGTTCGCCACAGGTGTTCGTGGCAGGCTTGGCTGGCTTCACCTTCTATTCACCTTTCTGCATTCTGCGCCAATTTGGACTCAGCCAGGAGGTGCCACCCTCGGGTTTAGAAATGCTTCGTCTCCATCCGTTCACCATTCCGGGCCTTCAAAGTTACGCGCGGACATGGGGATCTCGAAGGACTAAGCTGAGTGATCCGCTCTATTCCATTGCTTTGACTGGTAGGTACCGGAAATGGCTACGAAGGGATGTGGAAGCAAGGATGGGGTGATTGCTTACTTTGCCAATCTTTGAAATAAAATAGTGGATCTCGTCGTGTGTTTTCCTTTTTCGTGCTCAGCTTGTAATAAAGAAATCATCTGAATAAAACTGACTGATTAAGGGTTTGCCCCTTTCGGTTCATTAATCGCATGTGTCTTACAAGAAAATGTTTTGATTTGTCAATTTGGATTTGATTTTGTGATTTAGGACTGAACCTCGATGTGAGATTGCCTACGTATCCCTCAGGAAAGGGAATCAGGCCCATACGTAGTTCGGGCAAGGGTTCGCTCAGGTATTAACACTCTCCCTTTTGTGATCTAAATTTTGCCTAGTACCGCCCTTTCGGGTTTTCGGCCTAGCGAGCTTCTTCTCGACTTTTTGCCCTAACTTTTGCCTAGGCCGCCCTTTCGAGTTTTTAACCTAGCGGGCTTGCTCTAACTTTTGCCTGGGACCGCCCGCCCTTGCGGTTTTCGGCCCAGCGAGCTCTCTTAAGGGTAATATCGCTTGAGGTGATCCAAATTGACAAGGTTTGAGAATTCGTTGCCGTCAAGGTCAACTATTGAGGCCGCTCCCCCGGAAAGGATAGACTTGATAATGTACGGCCCGGCCCACTTTGGTCGGAATTTTCCTCGTAGGTCGAAAATCGGAGCACAGATTTCCTTGACTACCATATCCCCCTCTTGCAGGTCCCTCAACTTCACTTTCTTGTTGAATGCTCGGGCGATTCTTCGCTGTTAATCCTGAATGTGGTACAATGCTCACAGCCTCCTTTCATCAAACAGCATGAGTTCTTCGAACCTCCCACTGATCCATTTGGCTTCGTCTATCCCTTGTTCGGCTATGACCCTCAACGATGGAACTTCTAGCTCGATAGGGAGAATGGCTTCCATACCGTACACCAAAGAATAGGGTGTTGCCCCTGTCGGTGTGCGGATAGATGTCCGGTATCCCCATAAGCTAGTGGTAGTTGTTCATGCCAATTCCTAGCCGATTCAATAATCCTTTCGAGAATCATCTTAATGGTCTTGTTGCTGCTTCGACTTTTCCTTTCGTTTGTGGCCGGTAAGTGGTTGAATGATGCACTTGAATCTTAAATTCATTAAAGAGCTCTAGAACTTTTCCTTTGAAGTGAACACCATTATCAGACATGAAAGCTTGAGGGACCCCATACCGATAAATGATGTTTTGCCTGATGAAGTGAGCCACTTGAACTGCCGTCAAAGTCTTGTATGAGGCTGCTTCGACCCATTTGGTGAAGTAATCGACTGCTACCAAGATGAACGTGTGACCGTTAGAAGCCGCTGGTGTGATCCTTCCGATGACATCAATGCCCCAGGCGGAGAATGGCCATGGTGTCGCCATTGAGTGTAACTCCGAGGGCGGGACATGGATAAGATTGGCATGAGTCTGGCATTTATGACATCGGCGCACATACTCGATGCAATTTGTCTCCATGGTCGACCAATAGTATCCCAATCTCAAAACTTTCTTAGCCAGCATCATCCCATTCATGTGGGGCCCACAAACTCCTTCATGAACTTCTTCCATTACCGCTCTCGTAGCGTCACCGTGAATACACAACTTGTGAACTCCGCATGGAGATCGCCGGTACAATTGTCCACCACAGATACTGTATTGAGATGCCAATCGTTGTAAAGCGATCCGATCTTTCTTGGTTGAATCTGCAGGGAACTCTCCCTTCTCGACAAAATTCCAAATATCGTGGAACCAAGGGAGCCCATCATTTGGCTCGTCAATGTTAATGACATAGTCGTACACGTGCTTTCCCCGCTGCTCAATCATGACAGGCCTTAACTTTACCCCAATTGGAAGTTCGAGCATAGACGCTAAAGTAGCTAGTGCATCGGCGAGCGATTCTTCATCCTTGGGACGTGCGTGAAGGTCACTTTTTGGAAATTCGGGATGAGTTCATCAAGTTGCTGATGATATGGCTTCATCTTTTCGTCCTTAACTCTCCATTCTCTGTTTGCTTGCGACACAACCAAGTTGGAACTCCCACAACTTCCAGCACTTTGACTCCAATTTCCAGTGCAGCTTCCATTCCCATAATGCATGCTTCATACTCCGCTTCGTTGTTGGTGACCTCGAAATTCAACTTGAATGCGAGAGGAATATGTGACCCCTCAGGTGAGACCAGCAGTATGCCAATCCCAAAACCTTTCTGATTAGCGGCTCCATCGAAGTACAGAGTCCATGTCTCATCGACTGCTGTCATCACGTCCTCGTCAGGAAATTGAAATTCTGTGTGCTCTGGTCCCTCGATTGGATGATCCGCTAAGAATTCTGCAACAGCCCTTCCCTTCACTGACTTTCGGGTGATGTACTTGATTTCGAATTCTGCCAATAAGAGCAACCAACGTGCTAACTTACCGGTAAGTGCTGGCTTCTCAAACAGATATTTGAGGGGATCCATTCGAGAAATCAGTATCACCGAGTAAGACAGCATGTAGTGTCTCAATTTCTTTGCGGCCCACACAAGCGCCCAACACGTCTTTTCCAATGGAGTGTAATGTTCTTCACTTCCCACCATCTTTTTGCTTAGGTAATAAATCACTCTTTCAACCCCATCTTTTCCTTCTTGTGCCAGCATGCACCCCATTGATGAGGCCGTGACGGACAAGTACAGGATCAAAGGTTTTCCTGGGATAGGTGGCATCAAGATCGGAGGGTTCTGAAGATAAGTTCGTACTGCCTCGAAGGCCTTTTGGCACTTGTCGTTCCATTCAAACTTCACATCCTTTTTGAGCAACCGAAACATCGGCTCACAAGTCAATGTCAACTTTGCAATGAATCGGCTAATGAATTGAATTTTGCCTAAGAAGCTTCGAATGTCTTTTTCGGACCGAGGTGGCTCCATATTGAGAATGGCTTTGATCTTAGAAGGATCCACCACAATACCCCTGGCTGTAATCATAAATCCCAGCATTTTTCCAGCCGTGACTCCGAATGCGCACTTCTGCGGATTAAGACGCATCTTGTACTTCTGAATTCTCTCAAAGAACTTCCTCAACGCTGGGAGGTGATCCTTTCGTTCTTGCCATTTCACTATCATGTCATCGACATAGACTTTGACTTTTTTGTGAATCATGTCATGCAGCACTGTCGTAGCAGCCCTTTGATACGTAGGCCCGGCATTCTTTAACCCAAACGGCATGACCCGATAGCAATAAGTCCCCCACTCGGTGATGAACGTGGTCTTTTCCCTATCCTCCGGTGCTAAGAGAATCTGATTGTATCTAGAGAAACCGTCCATGAAAGACAGCAAAGCATGCCCTACGGTGTTATCAACGAGTACATCTATATGCGGCAAAGGAAAATCATCCTTAGGGCTTGCTTTGTTCAGGTCTCTAAAATCAACGCAGACTCCGATTTTTCCATCCTTTTTAGGGACAGGCACAATGTTTGCAACCCAAGTGGGGTATTCAGTCACTATTAGAAAACTGGCGTCGATTTGCTTGGTTATCTCTTCTTTTATCTTTAACACCCAATTGGGCCGCATTTTTCTTAACTTTTGCTTTACAGGTTTGGCATCGGGATAGAGGGGGATCCTGTGCTCGACGATTTCGAGGTCGATTCAGGGCATGTCCACGTGGAACCAGGCAAAAACTTCTTTGAATTCTTTCAATAAATCGGTGAGCTCTTGAAGCTCAATGGGAGTTAGCCCGGAACCGACCTGAACCAATCGAGGGTTCTCCTCATCACCCAAATTTATTGAGATTATTTCTTCTTTTAAAGGCTGAGCACGCCTTTCGTTTTCACGCTCGACGAGGGAACGGATTTCTTTAGGGATGTCCCCATCGAAATCTATTCCTTCATCGTCGGGATCTACACAATTTATTTCAAAGTTCGGCAAGTAAGCAAAAGCATTTTCCATTTCATCAACGGGGGCCTCGGTAGGAGGAAATACAGCGGTGGACTCAAATTCAAAGTAAAAGCTACGACGAGGAGGGCCAATAGGCATAAGCTCCGACTTTGCGCTAGACGACGACTCAGTGCTAAACTCGGATGCAGTGTCGGTGCTGTGAGTGCGCTTTACAAGTGCAATGAAACTACAGTTTTCATATGTGCCTACAGCGTCCACAATGAACATGGAGGGGTCTTCGATCTCTTCTTCTTCTCCCAGCATCAGCACGGTAGCATCTTCTATCATACCCCCCTGATTCCTCGCCCCCGAACAACGATTGAAAGTGGCCTTTTTCAAGCGCTTCGAGCCAATCCAGTGCTTCAGACAGTTCCTCTATCTTTGCAGCCTCTTCATCGCTCTCCCAGGTGTCGTTGGCAAAGATTTCGAAACCAGGATACTTCACCTTGGTTTCCAAGTCTATGAATGGCTCTGGCTTTCCCTGGTATAGCTTCTTCTTCTCGTTGATCACGGGACCGGTTCTAAACTTTATTCCAGCACCATGGGCTCGAGCGCGATTGCGCCACTTTCCTGCGGGATCATTCTTCTTAGGCACATAGCCCAAACCATACGGGTCAACACTCCCAAGGAAATGAGGGAACTCAGACACTCCTTGTTGATTGCGACCAAGGCCCAGGCCAGGCAGGTAGTTCATCCTTCTCATGATCTCCAAAGCCGCAGAGCTTACCACGAAACTCTCATCAGTCCGGATGGTGCACACCTTTGTAGTTATAACAGCAAATCCCCCCATGGGTACATCCTCTTCTCCATGCATAATTTCCAGCAGCGGGGAGTTGTCTTCCGAATGAGGACGGATGCCAGAGTCCCATGAATTATGAGAGTCCCGGAGTCCAATCCCAGGATGAGCTTTTGGTGCAGCGTGGATGGCACCCCCATTACATCAAAGCGGTGTAACCACGGCCTCCCTAGCAGGAGGTTGAGAACGGGGTGGGTTATTCTGAGCGACAATCTGATTGATTGGCTCGGTTTGGGTAGTGTTTATGGAGGTGTTGGGAAGGTTGGTGTAGCCGGAATTGCCTAATAGGGCATTACTGTTACCAGAGTAGACTTTCTTTGGCTTGGGGGCAGGTTCAGTTTTATCAAGGATGCCGAGCTGGACTGCTTCTTCGACAGCCAGGCCAGTATTGAAGAACGTCTTGAAATCTGAACAAGCTTGTGCCATGACCATATGCCTTGCCAGGTTGGGCTAAAAGTTTCGAACGATCATCCGAATCTGAACCCTGTCTGATGGTCTATCCTTCATTTGGGCCGCTTTCGCCCTCCACCTCTTCACAAAATCCGCAAAAGTTTCCTTGGCATCCATTTTCGTGGACTCCAACTCACGAGTAGAGACCTCCATCTGAATGTTACAATCATATTGCGCCATGAAAGCCGCACATTTGTCCTCCCAAGATCGTTTCCTTCTTTCGTCCAGCGACGTAAACTAGTGGAGGGCATGACCCACGAGAGTCTGTGAGAACATCTGAGCCATGGCGTCTCTCTCGACACCCCACATGGAGAGTGCTCCTATGCATCCAGTCAAATGCGCCTTCGGGTCTCCGGTTCCGTCAAACTTCGCGAAGTCTATGGGCCTGAGCTTCTCAAGTAGCTTTGCATTGGGAAACAGACAGAGCTTGTTGATGTCAAAGCCCGTTGTAGCGATCTTCTCATTCCTTGCTACAGACTGCTCCAACTGGGTTATCTTTGCTAGTACAGCTGCCATCTCAGGGTTCTGCGGGGTTTCCATCTCGAGGGCTGGTTGCTCCGTGTTAGGATTGGGGTTTGGATTCGGGTTTGGGTTCGGGTTTCGATTAGGATTTGGGTTCGGGAGTCCTCGAGCCACCCCGGTTATCATGAGCATGAGTTGGGCTATCTGATTGTCAGTGCGTTCGCCCAATCGCAGGATAGCTTGCCTGATTTCCACCATTTCTCCATTCGGGTTTTCCGGGTTTGGGTTCTCCGGGTTAGGATTCTCCGGGTTTGGATTTTCTGGGTGTGGATTGGGATTCGGGTTGGGGTTCCCGGCCGGTTGTTCCATTTCTGCTCGAAAGTCTGAAGCACTGCTAGGATCTGACTCAAGTTGAAACCGCTCCAATCTCTGCCCAAGGGGTCTGGTCCAGGAGGGTATGATGTTCTTCTTCTTCGGCCCAATTGCTCAGAACTGACAGCAAAGCAAAACTGTGCTCAGACGCGGTTCTTGCTTGCATTTTTATGAAATTTGTTCATGATTTTAGAAAATGCGTGCATCATCATCACCGTCATCGACTCTAATTTTTCAAAAACGATTGACTTACGGGAGGTTGCCTTGATCCTCAGATTTTTGGGGTGTATCCTCATTTAGGAACCGTCGATTCCCAAAAGATGCTAAAATAAGCTAAGTATTTGGTTAATATTCCATCGACAATTCGACCATTG
Organism: Rhododendron molle; assembly: GCA_025413875.1. Classification (NCBI taxonomy): domain Eukaryota; kingdom Viridiplantae; phylum Streptophyta; class Magnoliopsida; order Ericales; family Ericaceae; genus Rhododendron; species Rhododendron molle. The sequence goes on along the minus strand of CM046393.1, from coordinate 18,996,836 downwards.
GTTCGGAATGACTCGGGGGGAACAATATGATATGATAACCAAAGCGGCGTAAGCGATACACTTGCTTTTAGCTAGGGCGGTGTTGGTATCACAACGTTTTGCTTCCTTGTCATCCCTTCCCTTTGGTTAAATCCCCAATTAAATACTAGTCAAGGACTTAGCAAGATTTTAGTTTCCTTTAGGTTTGGGCTCGAGGACTTGTGTGATTCAGCAACACGCATTAGGGCGCGTGACTCTTCATCGGGTCTTGGCAACCATCCGAAGACCGCGCGAGCGAGTCTCGAGAACCCTGGCTGACAGTACGGTGATGCAAGATGGAATGCAGCACGTAAACAGAATATAGCACGTAACCCTACCCTGTAGGTTCCTGTCCTAGTTTGGAAGGTTATATGGCTCGCTAAACATGTACAAAGGCCGGTTTTGGCTTGAAGAGTGTTCCCTAGACTAGAGTCAAAGTATATCTCCCATTATTGAGTGTACACCCAATAACGGTACAAACGGTAGGGATGACTCATCACGGTCTAGGGTTGCTGAGCATTCTGGGATTCCCTATCACGCCGAAACACAATAGCGGGGCTCCACAAGATATATACAAAAGATAGAAAATGAAACAAAATGGTTTGAAAAATCCCACAAATATTTTTCAAGCTTGGCTCACTAATTTAATTGATACTCGAGGAAAGCGGGCCGTTTTGAGAACATGCCAACTTTTTCTCAAGTATTAATTAAATCATATCCCCAGCAGAGTCGCCACTGTGGGCTACCACAGCCCCGGGTGGATCGGGGCGGCCCGAAAAATGCAATGTTTTGATTCGAAAAAATTGAGGAGTCGCCACCCGGATTTATGGTTTGTCACCCGAGAAACCGTTTTGATTTGTAAATATTTGATTGAATTTGAAAACCAGAGATTTGAAAAGGGTTTGGAAGCCACGTTACGAGGGGGAAGGTTTTACGGCACCCCCCTCGCCAGATTTGAAATCGGTCTCTACTAAACATTTATGTGATTTTTCAAAAGATTTTGTTTCATTAAACCACTTAGCAAGTATTCACAATATTATCACATAAGGGGTGCATGCATGTGCATATGTACAGAGGATAATGAAAGATGGTAAAGAAATGCAAAATGACAGAAACTGAAACCCTGTGACTGATCTCACTCTCGAGCACTCGGGAGCTCTCCCGAGCGCTTGGGAGTATTGCACGCTCAGCCTGCAAATCATGTTAGTACAACAGGATACAATACTAAAAATGTAAATTGGAATAATCTTAAACATGTTACAGGCTCAACAAAGGACTTACTAGACTGGGATCAGACCTTATTCTTCCAAGGCATGCATCCTTGCTTTTCTAAAAAGTGGTTTTACAGCTCTAAGAGATAGAAGGGACGCATGCATGGACATCCAAAGGCAATAGAAGGATCAAACTGGAAGAAAGATGGGCTGAAGTTGCATGCAGACACTCTCGAGCGCTTTGAAATGATCTCGAGCGCTTGGGAGTGATCTACACCCCAGAACTGATTTCAACCAACCAATACCCTCATTGTAGTGTGCTGGTACACCAGATCTTGTATTTTTGAAGTATGAAAATTTCTCTTTTTAAGTTCTGAACAAAACTCATTTGCATGTCTTTAAATAAAAATGATCTTCCTTATTTTTCTCTGTAAAAAGAAGATCATCTGCACCAACACACTTCAAAAGGGCTAATCTGTTTGAAAACATATTTCACTCCCCTTGCATGTCCACTTAAATGCCCAAAAGAAGGAAAATAGGACTGGTGTCATTCCCGAGTCCTCAAGAGTAGTCCGAGCACTCGGGAGTGCTTCCAGTAAGCTTAGCACAAAAAAAACACCTTTATGCCCCTTTGCTCTTGTTTTTATACTAAGATCCTCCCACCACACTCCCAATATTAAAGACTGAGGTGGGCTAGGAGGCCTCCCTCAAAAAGGAAAATAGCCCTGTTTTTGTTTGACACTAAGGTAGAAAGCTTTTACATTTTAGGTTAGAATTTTGCTCCTTGAAAAGCTTTGAAAGATGAATGGGAAATGAAAACTTCAGAAGATCAAAGACTGGTAATGATCTGAACTTCCTCCATCTTCTTGATGTCTTGACTCTTGGTTGTTTTGCTTTTGAAAAATCAAGTTTTTTCAAAGGGGCGAAAAATGGTTTTCTTTGAAGAGTCAAAGGGTTTCTAGAGAGAGAGATTTCGTGCTTGGTTTCAGCTGAAATGAGGCTTTATATAGGCAACATAACCTATAGTCTCATATTTTAAAAATGAAATTTGGAATCAAATCTTTTCTTTGAAAATCTTCAGGCCTGACCTCTTCTCTGACTAAGGTTGAGTGTTGTCTGAAGTATCAACTAGCTCCAACGGCTATACTGATGGATTGCATGGGAAGTGGGGGAACCTCATCACCCATTGGGCAGCACAGAGGCTCGAGCGCTCGGGAGTATTCTCGAGCGCTTGGGAGTGTTACTCTCGAGCGCTCAAGAGTTTGCCTGACCCCTGGTTTTGAAAGTGGTTTTGAGCGCTTGGGATTGTTCCTGAGCGCTTGGGACTGATTTTGACATTTTATTTTCCTTTTTAAAGTCTTCCAAGAAGCATTGTTCTAATCGGTCCAAGGCTTGTTTTAATCCAAGTTCATCATCGGGGAGCCTCTGGGCCACAAATTAAGAAAATTTGAAGGGTCCAAATTGGGGTGTCTACAGGATGGAAGTAGTAGTGGACAATTACATTGCCGCTTATTGATCAAATTAGGACAGGATAGGCTGTCGCTGCAGATATGGACGGGACAGGCCGTCATTTCTGGGGATCAAGCTATCCTCGGCACAAACTATTCCAACAAACAGGGGTAGGTCGTGTCAGGCAGGTTGAATTCCATCTGTTGGGAATCAGAGCCAATCTCTTTATCAAAGACCATCCGAGACAAAGCAATAAGGCTGTTGGAAAATGTGTTTCTAGGTAGACTGAAGGTGATTGTTCGCGACGGACCAAGGCGGATTCTCCTGGGGAACAATTAGTTACAGATGAATGGACCATTGGACGATAATCTAATCGTCGTTGGACTGAAAGGACGATGTGCTAATCATTGTTGTAGACCGGAAACAGACGATATCGCTGATCGTTGCTGAATGACTAAGGCGGACGATATGGCTGATCGTCGCTGAAGGATTAATCGCTGTTGAGGATTAACCGGACGATATGGCTGATCATCATTGAAGGATTAATCACTGTTGAGGATTAATCGAATGATGTGACTGATCGCCGTTGAAGGATTAATCGTTGTTGAGGATTAATCGGACGATATGGCTGATCGTCGTTGAAGGATTAATCATTGTTGAGGATTAATCGGACGATATGGCTAATCGTCGTTGAAGGATTAATCACTGTTGAGGATTAATCGGACGATATGGCGGATCGTCATTGAAGGATTAATCAATGTTGAGGATTAATCGGACGATATGACTGCTCGCCGTTGATGGATTTGACAGGACTGGCTATCGTGAAGGCGGACGGGGAGATCAGTGTGCTGAATGATCAAACGTTGCAGCCTGGATGGAAGGATCGTCAGTATAAATGATCGAGCCATTGTAGACATTTGACAGGACCGGCTATCGTTGATTTGAACTGGCGGATCGCTATACAAATTGATCAAGCCATTGAGGTTGGACAGGACCGGCTGTCGTTGATTTGAAATGGGCAGATCGCTATACAAAGTGATCAAGCCGTTGAGGTTGGACAGGACCTGCTGTCATTGATTTGGTTCCGCAGAAGATTGCATCGCATTCCTTGAAAGACCAAACTGTGGATTAGGGAGGCTTCGGACGTCCGCTGATCAACGAGAACAAAACCACAGGAGATTGCATCGCATCCTTCGGTAAACAAATCATATGACAGCAACCATGCTGGCCATCTTCCCGCTTTCAACATTTAATATACACACAATATGCAATGACATGTATAATATAATTGAAAATGCAGATGCAAGCATAGGGCGGCTCTTAGGAGGACGACACCTAAGGACTTCCACTGAGCCTCATTACTGTACTGTTCGACACTTCTGAGATGTGCACCCAGATAGATAAACATTGAGCGGGCTGGCGTGCCCCAGTTGATGGAATTGGGTTTGCGTGCCCTTTCTTTGATGCTTGGGCGGATGTACCCCAAAGATGCTTTGCTTGGCCTCGGGCTGATGTGCCCTTGCTGCTTTACCAAATTCCACTACTTGCGGATTACTGATAGTAGGGTAGCAATGTAACAATTGCATTTTCCAGTCTATTGACTCTCTTTTGCAGGTGTTGAAGAGATTGTAAAAACTAACCACTAATATCTAATTTGCATTGACACACAGACGCGCGCACATATGTACAGACTCACCTAGCTCGAAAGAAAAGGGAGACAAAGTCCCAGGATACGATGCGAACCCTTAGACACAAGGCATATAATGAAATTTTGGGCATTAAGGGCCAAAACTCGCTACATTCCTAAACAGGTGAAACTGACACTTGCGAGAGACGCAAAAAGGCACAAAGACCTGTACAAACAAAACCGAGAAAAGCATCTCGATATGACAGTTGATTGAAAAAACTAGAAAAATGTCGCAAAGATGGACATAAGATGCAAACAAAGACTCGTATAGGCCCGGACTGAAACCGACAGCCCCGTGCAGTCACATTAAGTCCATATGACTTGCATGGTAACAAGACTTGGCAAAAGCCCCTGGAATGATATTCGAGGGCAGTAGCAAGCTACCGCTGGAACTGAAAAAGCGCACACAGGACTGAGACCAATGCGAATCACTATGAACAAACGCGCGTGACTAACAAGCTAGCGCATGAGGCTACAGCAGCTCAGACCAGACTTCGCTAAAATTAGAATAAACTGTGAGCCATTAGTCTTCTAGCATTTCGTTCTGTTTTTTATGCTTCAAATATTTTTAACGCTTTATGCTCAGCCCGTAATAGAAATAGCAGCTTGCAATAAAATTGAAAGACAAAGGTTTTCCCTCTTCTGGTTCCTCCAATGCAGCTTGATCTTTGATCCTCTTCGACCTTTGATGTGTACCAAGACGTCAACCATGGATCCAATTGATAGATTATGACCGAGTCTCGAAGAGAGACTGCCTACATATCCCAAGCTAGGAAATAAGGCAAAAAATAGTTCAGGCTAAGGTTCACTCGTATGTTTTACCTCACCTTTTGCGCTCTAACTTTTGCCTGGTACCACCCATTCGGGTCTTCGGTCTAGCGAGCTTTCAAATATTTCCTATTTACTTTTGCCTAGACCCCCTTCATAGGTTTTCGGGCTAGCAGGCTGCTCTAACTTTTGCTTGGAACTGCCCACCCTTGGGGTTTTCAGCCCAATGAGCTTCTCTCAGGGAAAAGTAACTTTTTGAATTGATCCAGGTTGACCAAGGTATTGAACTTGTTGCCGTCGAGGTCGATGATCTTTGGCCGCAGCCCTAGATACAATGGCTTTGATGACGCAGGGTCAGGAGTGCTTCGGTTGGAAATACCTTACTCCGGGCCGTTTTTACACTTTCTCATTTGTGCTTGGTAGAACACCGCTGTTGTTGCTTTCGAACACAACGCAAGGCCCAAAGCCTTTGGTCTGGATTGGCACCCGGTAGCAGGGGATTTGACTCTTTTTTATCTCAGGATCAACGCTAGGCGTGACTTGATGAGACCATGCCAAGATGTCGATACTTGTCTAACCGGGCGCAATGCTCCTCTAGGGGCAGTGCTTGGACCAACTTTGAACCTTTCGGGAGGTTATACTTGTCTTTCAAGTTTATTGAAAATTACTTCTTATTTTAATAGGTTGAGCACGCCTTCCATCTTCTCCTTCGGCGAGGGAACACATTTCCTTGGGAATGGTCCCATCGAAATTTATCCCTTCGTCATCAGGGTCGACACAGTTTATATAAAAGCCAGCGAAGTACTTAGAAGCAAGATAAAGCATATCATAAAAACCCTCGGGGTTTGCCAAGTACAGCAAAAGACTTGAATTGAAAATAGAAGCTACGACATGAAGGGCCAAGAGGCACAACCTCCGACTCAGAGCTAGACTTAGACAAACGCAAAACACTTCGTGTCAGACATAACGCCAATGCAAACTAGACACAGTTTTGAAGATGCATATGTTAAAAAGATACCCGTAGCTTCCACAAAAAGAGGTAGGATCCAGCGGGTATCAGGCCCAAGCAACAGCACTTCGGCTTCCTTAGCTTATTCGACCAAACCTACTCAGTGCTCCTTTGATCAATGGACCTCAGCCAGTCGGCCCTCTCATTTGCAAGCCCCTCATCACTGTCAATCCAGATGTCAGCAGTGAAAACCTCATTCGCACAAACAGCGGCCAACAGGCTATCCTCGGGCTCGGACGAGATGGATGTAGCCGGCTTGGAGTTCGGGTTGATTTGAGTAGAGTTGATAGCTATCTGACCAACCAAAGGGTCAGACCCGTGTTGAGGCAAGGGATTGGAAATGACGTTGGGCTTTGGTGGAACTTGAAACGTGCCATTGTCAATTAGGTTGTGCCATTGTCAATTAGGTCTTGTATCTTGTGTCGGAGACGTAGGCAGTTATCCGTGAGATGGCCAGGCATTTGATGGAAGGCACAGAAATGGTTGGCATTGTAGCTGGCTGGAAGGACTTTAGGTGGGGACGTTGGGGTCAAAAGGTTTGAGATGCCCAGACTTGATGAGTTTCTCTATCACTGTGGATAGAGATGCCTCAAAGGTAGAGAAACTCCGGGGTTGGGTTCGGCTCGAAAGCTTTGAGCGTTTTGAACCTGATTGACATCGGCAGCGCGATTGGAGTTGAAAGCTGGAGCATCGCTCTCACTTGTAGCTGTATTGGAGTAATTACTGTTACCAAACAACGAACTACTATCTCTCGAATAAGCCCTCGGCTTAGCTTTTTGAGTGGAGGAAGAAAAGGACACCCCTCTTGACAGAACTCCAGTTTGCAGCGCATCCTCGTTGGCTAGGCCAGACTCAAAAAAAGTCTCGAAGTTGGCAGATGCTTGAACCAACACGAGATGCTTAGCATAGTCGAGATGGAGATTGCAGGAGATGATGCGGAGTTGGTCTCTCTCGCTCGGGCGCTCAGTCATTAGAGCGGTTTTGGCTCTCCATCTTTTAACAAAGTCTGCAAAGGACTTCTTTGCTTCCATCTTCGTGGATTCTAACTCTCGAGTAGTCATCTTGAGCTGAGAGTTGTAGTGGTATTGAGCAATGAAGGCAGCCCCAATGTCCTCCCAAGTCCTTCTTTCGCTGATGTTGAGCGACAGAAACCAGTGGAAGGCAGGCCCAGAGAGAGTTTGAGGGAAAAGCTGAGACATGGCCTCACTTTCTACGTTGAGTAACTTCATGGCGGCATGGTAGCCGTAGAGATGAGTCTTGGGGTCACCACTCCCGTCAAACTTGACCAAGTCAGGCATCTTGAATTTGTCTGGCAGCTTAGCATTAGGATACAGGCAGAGACAATCCAAGTCAATTCCCCCTGTGCTGATCATATCAGGATTCAAAATAGGCCTGCCACCTGCCAGATCTGGGTTTGCAACAGGTGCGCGAACCTCCTTAAGGTTGGGCTGAACAATGAGACGGCCCTCGTGATTCGGATCTGGGACCATGACAGGCTGCTCCTGGTCGTCCTCGTCGTCCTCGCCTTCCTCTTCGAGCGGAGCTAGAAGACGAGTGTTGATAAGGTCATTGAGACGGGTGATGTTAGCATCTGTCTGAGTAGCCCTTTGCTGAATGGCAGTAATGCTAGTATGAAGGTTCATGAGTATCTCTTCTAGAGAAAGTGGTTGAACCTCTAGCTGACCTGACATGGTAGGTGGTTCAAAAGTGGTCGATGCAGAAGATGGGAATGCTGGCTGTCCGTCTTATTGAGTTGATGGTGAGCCTGACTGTAGAGCGGCCTGTAAAGTGTGCAGAGAGTCTTCTGTTGTGACTGACTGGGATTCAAGCCTGATAAGTTTTTGAACTGGATTCAGATGCAGACGTTCCCAAGTAGGCTTGGCTCTTCCTTTCGGTACTTTCTTGCTCGGTGCAATGGCTCAGAACTAGATTGCAAAGTAATTGAAAGCTCAGTGGCACTCCTATATTAGTTTTGCAAGAAAAATGCAACGTACATGACATCGTCGTTGGTGTCCTCCTAGACTCTATTACTAGAGACGAGTAGGTCTCGAGATGTTCGAATGCTGCCGAAATCCTCGGAATTCTTTTCGAGGGTGTATCCTTTGAATGGATCAAACTGATCCTCAGAGATGTCAAAACAGATTAAGTCTTCGACTTTTCCCATTTGAAGGTTCAACTTTGAACTTGAAACAACTCGGCATTAATGGCGTGACACCTTAACCGGGGTGGCGTGAGCAACGCTGTGCTTTAGCCAGGGTGGTGTATGTGCTTAGCACGATAACCAAAATGATATCAATATCACAACATCAATACTTTGTGGTTCCTTATTTTCGGTTGAAACCTCAATCGGGCATGAGCCAAGAACTTAGTAAGGTTTGATTTTTCAAAGTCTTGCTGATCTAAAGACTTAGAAAAATTAACAACGTGCGCCATCGATGCACGACTCTTCATCGGGTCTAGTAGCATCCTAATAAGCATAAGACAAACTCGAAAGCGAGAGACAACCTAGAAGCCGCCCTAAACATGCTCCTATGCAAAACGACATGCACGTATGTACAGTTCCAGAGACAAGTTTGCCTCACGAATTTCAGACGTTGCCGAAATCCTCAGAATTCTTATCAACGATGTGTCCCCATGTAGATCGATAGATCCTAAAAGATGTCAAAATATACTAAATCTTCGACTAGTCTCATTTGAAGGTTCAACTTTGAACATGGAACGACTCAGCATTGATGACATGGCACCTTAACCTTGAACAACGTGGTGTATAGTGACAACGCACTTCAACCTAGGTGGCGCCAGTGACACAACATCAATACTTTGTTGTTCCTTATTGTCGGTTGAATCCTCAATTAGGCATGAGCCGAGGATTTTAGCAAATTTTGATTTCTCAAAGTCTCATTGAACTAAGGACTTTGCGAATGATAATGAACATGCAACAGAATGAACGACTCCTCATCGTGTCCAACAATGTCTTAGACAGCGCAAGACAAACTCGCAAAAAAGAACTGCCTTAAGTATGCTCCTATGCAAAACAATGTATGTATAGTGCATGCGATAGGGAAAGCAGTAACACATAAACAGTTACGGGGGCTAGATGCAAATAGATCTTACCCTGTAGGTACCTGTCTTAATTTGGAGAGTTCTAGTGCTTTGTATATGCAAAGGCCGGTTTTGGTTCGTAACAGGTTCCTCGGACTAGGGCCATAGATATACCTCCCGTTGCCCGCGATATCGCAGAGCAACAGTCAAACGGTAGTATGACCCATCATCGTCGAAGGTTGTTGGTCATTCGGCGTCCTCGATCTCCGGTAAACCGTGCCGGATTGCCAAAACCATCCAACGAGGCTTATTCCACATCGATGCAAATGAGAATGCTAGAAATTGATTAAGAAGAAGAAGAATCACAAAATCACAAAATGCCTTTTCAAATTTGGCTCACTTTTATTTAGTTCATCTTTAAAGGAAACTACGCAAGTGAACAAATGGAAAAGTCCCAGATTAGATTGGTCGGACACGGGGTCCTATTAAGTCACTGTAGGGAGGTAATCCCGAAAAGATACAAAGGAGGCCCGAACACATGGTACGTTGGGCCCAGGGGTAAACATAATCGGAGCATCCGCTGTGCAGTACAGTGAACGGCAATAAGGACCGGAGACATGAGAGGTCCTAGGTCCAAGATACCCGAGCAGGGGTATGGTCCAAAGAGAAAAGGAAGTTGTTGGACAGGTCTCATGGTAAAGGGACCAGTGATATGAGAAATAATTGGTCCAGATAGGCTATTCGGCAACAAGGAGGCCGAACAGGAGCAGCATTCTGGGAGGAGGTAGCTCCAGAGAGATCCAGAAATGGTAATACCCAGTAAGGAAATAAGATATGGGAAAGATACCTAACGGGAATGGGATGAATGACCAATTAAGGAAGGGATTCCTATTCGGTTTATAAGGTAATATACAGTTAAGGGAATGAGAATCCATGATATTCTGGGTTTCCTATACGAGAAAGGAAACTTAGGGCAACGAGATGGCTTGGACAACAAGCATATGAGGATCTATAAATATGAGGTAAACCTAGAGGTAAAGGTATGCAATTCTTGGCCATTCGTTCATTACCTACTGATAATTAGGGTTTTCACTAGTACGAGATACTAACTTTAGCATCGGAGGGCCTTTGCCACGAGAAGGCAAAGGTGTGCTCACCCTTTGTCTGTTTTACAGGTTCAACTTCGGCGGTGTGCTAGGGTTTCGGCGAGGAGTAAGAAGTAGCCGTTGGATTCTGGGGCTGTTCGAAAGCCTTTCTGTTTTCTTGCACTTACAATTGGCGCCGTCGTTGGGAAAGCGGAAGAGATCCCTTTGAAAAGGTGACCATGGTGGAAGAAGATCCAAAAACCCCATTTGACCCAAATAATCAGCTGGGTGGAGGAGGCGACAAATCCGCACCGGATCCACCAAGAAAACCCGATGGCGGGCATGCAAGGAGGACCACGAGCAAGGACCACCCCTTGACCGTCCATGGCAGTCCCAAAAACAAGGACGGAAGGACGGCTACAGCGTCCACGAAGAGGAGTAAGTCCCGCCATGGGAGAGAGTTGGTTGCACGTTCGAAGAGTGTGCACAGCAAGGAGAACATCCTGGACAAAAAGAGACAAGAAATAGAGGAGTATGCTCGCCTGATTAAGAGGCGAGAATACGAGATTCAGCAGCTGCAACGGATACGAGAACATCCGGAGGATTCTGGACTTTCACGAAGAAAGACCAGAGGAGAAAGGCTGGCTGTGGCAGAGTACAAGAGAACTTCTTCACGAAAAAGAAGAAGCAAGAGTCTCACCCCAAAAAGACTGAGGGCTTCTTCACGAAAAATGAGAAGCAGGAGCAGAAGTTCAAACTCCCGAGGAAGGAGGGACTAGGAAGCACCATATGGACAGGTATGAGAGACTTGATTCCGATTGGGAAAGGAATAATGCCAAGGCTGCGAGGGGGCTAGAAGAAGGAACCGTGTCTGCACGGGAAGCAGCACGGAGGGCCCTTAGCAACATAGCAACTTCTCCCTTTGCAAAGGGATTGCAAGAAGAAGGTTGCCGAGCAGGGTGAAGCACGGGGCGTTTATCCTGTATGAGACCAATGCAGACCTGGTGGCACACATACAGCATTACCAGTAGGTGATGTTCATGCACAACGGCGATGACGCAATCATGTGCAAGATGTTCCCATCCAGTTTGGGAAAGGTGGCCCTGTCCTGGTTCCATAAGCTGGGGTCGAACACCATACGAGGATGGAGGCAGTTGGCCGAGGAATTCACTGCTCAGTTCTTGATGAGCAGGAAACCGCCCAAAACTTTTGAGAGTCTGTCAGTTATGAAACAAGGGGAGAATGAGCCGATCAGGGACTACGCCAAGAAGTATTGGGAGACTTTCAACGAGATTGAAAGTTGTAGTGAGGAGTATGCTATAGCAACGTTCAAAACTGGGTTGCCTGTTCGGGAGGAGCTACGAAAGTCCCTGAACATGAGTCCAGTAAGCACACTGGCGAAGCTGATGGAATGAATTGAGCAGCACGCCAGGAACGAAGATGACATACTACGGGAAGATGGCAAGTTGGGTGCCGATCAGGCCAAGGGCTCTGCAAAGAAGGCAGATAAGCCAGAGCCCAAGACGTATAAAGAGAGGAAGGAACATGGGCAGGCCAAGAAGGAATCCTATAGGGAGAAGCACGCCCCGGACCCAAAATCTTTCTTCTCGATAACAACGGTTTGGAAGGAACCGATATATCGGATTCTTTATCGAATAAAGAATCGTTCGTACTTTAAGTGGCCTCCAAGGCTGGAGGGTGATAAGGATGCAAGAAGGGCTACGAGTCAGCACTGCAGCAACCACAAGGACTGGGGTCACATGACGGAGGACTGCGAGATGTTCAAGCAGCACCTTGATGACCTGGTCTCACATGGGTATTTGAAGGAGTTCATCCAAGAGGAGCACAAGGGTGCTGAGAAAGCAATGGAGCTGGATTACAAGCAGAATTCAAGGGGCGTGATCCATATGATACATGGATTGGCCATACCTTATACGAGAAATGAGGTGAGGTTGCTCCAGAGGCAGGCGAAACACGACCAGCATGTGATGCGGTTGGGAAAGAAACGAGGACGTGAAGTGGAAGGATGCAACGAGGGCATAGTCTTCACGGATGAGGACCTGGGAGGAGTCCAGGTGCGGCATAATGATGCTCTGGTCATATACGAATTAGGGAATATGACATGGAAAGGATCCTGGTGGATTCAGGAAGTTGCACCGAGGTGCTCTACTACTACGCATTCAAGAAGCTGGGGCTGGCACAAGCAGACTTGGTACAGTCAGTAACTCCATTGGTTGGGTTCAGTGCAGGGGCAGTCTAGCCATTGGGCAAAGAAACCCTCCCTGTTTGGGCAGTAACAGTGGTGCTGAGAACCGACTTCCTGGTAGTGGACATACCATCTTCCTATAACGCGATTATAGGAAGAACCTGATTGCACAAGATGAGGGCAGTTTCCTCCACTTACCATCAGATGGTGAAGTTTCCAGGGTCCAATGGTATCGAGAAAATAAGGGGGAACCAAAAGACAGCCCAATAGTGCTTGGTTTCCATAATCAAGAAGGCACCCAAGGCACAATTGGTGCAAACAGTCGAGGTTACTAACCAGCCGACCATCAAGGACGTCGGGGAAAATCCGACCGAGAAAGTGGTGGAAGGATTGAAGAAAGTGCAGATCAACGAGAGTGATCCTAAAAGGTATTCTGATTGAGGAAAGCCTGTGCAGAGAGGAAGAGGAAGAGTTGGTGAAGTTTCTTAAAGAGCGCGTAGATGTGTTTGCTTGGATACCCGAAGAGATGCCTGGGGTGGATGCAAACGTGATTTGTCACCACTTGAACGTGGATCCACAACACAAACCCGTAATGCAGAAGAAGAGGCGATCTGCCGTACAGCACGTGGACGCTATTATCGAGGAAGTCGACCGCTTGCTCGAGGCAAAGGCGATACGAGAGGTGTACTAACCGGAGTGGTTGTCCAACACAGTGGTGGTGAAAAAGAAGAATGGGAAGTGGCGAGTTTGCGTCGACTTCACAGATCTAAACAAGGTGTGTCCGAAAGACAGTTTCCCCCTGCCCAGGATAGATCAGTTGGTGGATGCAACAGCTGGGTATGGACGTATGAGTTTTCTCAATGCTTATCAAGGATATCACCAGATAGCCATGTACGAGCCCGATCAGGAGAAGACGTCTTTTATCACACCACGAGGGCTGTATTGTTACAGTGTTATGCCCTTTGGCCTGAGGAATGCTGGAGCAACTTACCAGAGACTAGCGACGATTATGCTAAAGAAGCTGCTCGGCAAGACCATGGAGGTATACATAGACGACATGGTGATCAAAAGCAAGAAGAAACGGGACCACATCGCGGATTTGAAAGAAGCTTTTGAGATACTGAGGGAGTATAAGCTGAAGCTCAATGCCTCGAAATGTGCGTTTGGAGTAAGTTCTGTGAAGTTCCTGGGTCACCTGGTGATCATTAGAGGGATAGAGGTGAATCCCGATCAAATAATAGCTTTGCAGAAGCTACAGAGCCCAAGGACCACGAAGGAGGTCCAGCGATTGACGGGGATGGCGGCAGCCCTTAACAGGTTCATTAGTCGTTCGAGCGACAAGTGTAGACCTTTCTTTCAATTGTTGAAGAAAAGAGAAGGTTACGAGTGGGGAGTAGAATGTGAGCAGGCATTCCAAGACCTAAAGAAGTACTTGGCGGCAGCCCCGCTTCTGTCCACTCCTGAGCCTGGTGAGACCTTGACCTTGTACTTAGCAGTCTCTCAACATGCTGTAAGTGCGGTCTGACTAAGGAACAAGGGATCCGAGCAAATCTCTATCTATTACGTGAGCAAGACGCTACTGGATGCAGAGACGAGATATCTGCCCCTTGAAAAATTGGTCCTGGCACTGAGGACGGCGGCTAGGAAGTTGCCCCATTACTTCCAAAGTCACAAAGTTGTGGTTTACACAGAGTTCCCGTTGAAGTCGTTGCTTCGAAAGGTCGATTTCTCTGGACGGATATCAACGTGGTCGGTGGAATTGAGCCAGTATGATATTGATTATCAGCCGCGCACAGCAGTCAAATGGCAAGTTTTGGCAGACTTCGTGGCAGAGTTCTCTCCCACAGTGGCTCCACTGCCTCCAACGAGAAAGGAGCAGTCGGTCGAGTCGTCAGCCGAGAAGCAAAGGGCATCTGCCGAGCAGGATCCTTTGGAATGGAAGCTTTTTTGTTGATGGATCCTGCATGCCACACCAGATCTGGAATTGGGGTGGTGCTTTTCCCTCCTGAAGGAGTTATGATCGAGTTGTCCCTGCGCCTGGGTTTCAGTGCGTCAAACAACATGGCAGAGTACGAGGCACTTTTGACAGGATTACAAAGCGCGAAGACCTTGAAAGTTAAGAGAATTCGAGTATTCTATGATTCACAACTCTTGGTGAATCAGCTATCCGGGGAGTATGAGGCCCGGAATGAGAAGATGGCAGCCTACGTGGAGGCAGCCAAGGATTTGCTTGACACCTTTGAGAAGGTACACATTGAGCAGATAAGCTCTGGGCAGAACGCCCACGCTGACTCACTGGCCTAGTTGGCATCGGCTGTGCCAACAGAGTTCAGGAGAAAGGTAGTAGTGGATTATCTTGTTGAGCCAAGCATTGGTAAAAGTGTGGAATTAGTCTTGGACGTGAACCAAGGACCAAGTTGGATGGAACCAATAGTGGACACTACCCATAGATAAAAAGGAGGCTCATAAGATAAAGACGAAATCTGCAAGGTTTTGGATATCACCAGAGGGAAAACTGTACAGAAAGTCCTTCACTGGACCATACCTGCTTTGTGTGCATCCCGAGATGGTGCAGAAATTCCCCCATGAAATACACGAGGGAACATGTGGGAGTCATGCAGGTGGGAGATCCATTGCTCACCGAGCAATCACCCAGGGTTACTGGTGGCCGCACATGCATGAAGATGCGAAGGTGTACGTGAAAATTTGTGAGAAATATCAGAAGTTCTCACCCATGATCCGAACACCAGCCGAAGGTCTGGTGCCCTTGACAAGCCCTTAGCCGTTTGCGCAATGGGCAATGGACATCGTGGGTCCACTCCATAAGGCAACTAGGAACAGAAAATTTCTGTTAGTGGCAACAGACTACTTTACCAAGTGGATAGAAGCGGAACCACTAGCAAAGATCACAGAACCGATGATAGAAAGGTTCGTGTGGAAAAGCATCATCACTCGATTTGGAGTTCTTTATTATTTGATCACTGATAATGGGTCGCAGTTCCAGAAAAAGTTCAAGGCTTTTTATGCCCAGTATGGAATAAGGAATTACTATTCCACACCAGCCTACCCTCAGAGCAATGGGCAGGCAGAGGCGTCCAACAAGACTATACTTGACGGGATCAAGAAAAGGTTGGACAAAGCAAAAGGCAAGTGGCCCGATGAATTACCATTGGTCCTGTGGGCTCACCAAACAACTCCTAGGAGGTCTACGGGAGAGACCCCCTATTCGCTGGCATATGGAACAGAGGCTGTGATTCCATTGGAGGTTGGTTTGCCGACCAACAGGACCACACTGGTAGAGAGTGGGGGCAATGACAGAGCCCAAGAAATTGAGCTGGACCTCACCGAGGAGAGGAGAGAACGAGCTCTGATGCACCTGGCCTCGTACCAGGAGCAGCTGATGAAAAGCTACAACAAGAATGCCCACCCACGAGAATTTGGCATTGGTGACCTTGTGCTACGAAAAGTGCTCGGCAACACCAAGGTGCCCAATGAGGGCAAGTTGGGAGCCAATTGGGAGGGCCCATATCGAGTTACAAAGGTTGTGGGCATTGGGGCATATCAATTGGCAAACCTGGACGGGAACCCGGTACCAAGGCCCTGGAATGTTCACAACTTGAGGAAGTTCTACGTGTAAAGAACTTCGATTTCATTTTTATTCTGTTTTAGATGCACATCGTGATTGTGTGGGAATTACAATAAAATTCCCTTGTGTTTGCTTTTCTTAGTTGCAAGGGTTACGGGTAACGCCCCCCTTGAGTTTTTCGAATTATGAATAAAATTCCCGGATTTTGGCAACACAAAAGCTGTTTTTTATGAGTTTTTCTTTTATTATGCTTTAAATAAGAAGTCAAGCTATGTCCTTAGTCCTCACTTTGTATTGGGGAGCAGAGATATAGGGTAACTAAATGAAATTTCGAATGTTTCAAAATTTGCCAAGTACGAATACACTTGACCGTTTGCTCGGGTACGAATATACCCAGAATTCTGCCAAGTACGAATACACTTGACCATTTGCTCGGGTGCGAGTATACCCAGAAAACATACGAGATTATGTACACTGTTCTTAGACACGAATATGTTTGGGATACCCCTAAGTACGAATATACTTAACCATTTTTTTGGGTACGAATACACCCAGAATGCATACGAGATTATGCACACTGTTCTCAAACACTAATATGTTTGGGATAATTTTAAGTGCGAATAGACTTGTTCACTTGTACGGGTGCGTGCCCACATGAACTTGCAACATAATCGGGGTATGAATAAACTCGAGATTACCTAGTCCAAATACGAGCACATTTGGATAGCCTCAGTACGAATATACTGGGGAAAGTTTCCAAGCGCGAAACATATGGGCTGCATGCAGCAATATCTAAGTTCGAAAAAACTTGAAGGTTACTCGGGTATGAACCAACCTTGAGCACGTGCGTGAACGTACGACATTATACGAATATGGTTAACAGCTTGCTCGGGTACGAGCAGATCCTGAATATGTACGAGTACATGTAGTGGTAGACAAGCTACGAGTGCAATCAACGTTGTTCTAAAGGTACGAGAAACTTGCAGAATGTAATCTAAATACAGCTGAATCATCAACAGGCACGACGAGACCTGGAGAGCATACGTGAATATGCATAAAGCTAAGTACGAAGACACTTAGCACGAAAAATATTGGCCATGGGACGGCCACCTATATTAAAGAAAGGCCACAAAGGGCCAACCAAAAACATTCAGGCCACGAAGGGCCAAAACCAACACCAGAAGTAGAATGTGAAGAAATGTATCAGGTGCCACGCAGGGCAATACCAATCGCCACGTAGGGCTAGCAAAAACCAATTCGAAAGTTCCAATTGTCATCTTCAGAGGAGAGAAAATCCAACTTACTCTTCAATTGTCAGAGCCTAAATAACAGGAGAGGTTGGGGCAGTTGCAGGAGAAGATGGAGCATTAGTGTCCTCCGCCATGGTAGATAACTCTGGAGCGCCGCCATCAGCTTCATTTTGGCCAGTGTTAGCATCATCCACAGTTGCAGTAGCATCGTTCTCTACTTGCTCGGTGACCTGTGCTTGATCCTCTCCCTCCACGTTGTTCTCTTCCTCCTCTTCTTCCTGCTCTTCAACAACATGGGTGCTCGGAAGGTTTCTGTTGGTCCAAAAGGGACAAGATTCAGGGGCTTCGATCTTTGTCAGGCACATGGTCCAAGCTGCGTCCCAAATCTGGTCCTGAAGAGCAGGTATCTGAGACTTATAGCTCTCAGTGGCCACATGAATCCCCTCATTGTAGCCCTGTTGGTGGGCAGTCTTGGCTTTATTCTTGCTCGTCTCCAGCTCTGTGAGAGTCTGGTTTAAGCTATGCTCGGCCCCCTCTAGCTTGTTCCTCAACTCATCCGCAAGCCCGCAGGCTTGATTTCTCTCTCTCTCTAGCCTGACAATGGTATTTTGCAGCTTGGCATTTTCACTTGCCAATCTGGCACGTTGAGGCTCAGATTGGCCAAGTCTTTGTGCCATGGCTACCATCTTCTGCATTGCCTGAAGGTTTCACGAAAGAGATAAAGAACAGGAGTAACATTAGGCAAAGATGAAGATGCATGATTACGTTTTCGATAAACAAGCACGATAGCTTACCTTAGCACTGTGGCTCATGAACGAGCCATGGAGGTTGTCCGGGGAGCTGGCGATCACCTTTTGCATATCCCCAGGGAGCATAAATGCCTGAGAAAGGGCAAGAGTTGTCCCCTCGGACTCAACGCTGTCGCAGACGGTGACTGGCCGCCCGCCGTGCGTGAATTGAGGAGCCCAGATAGGAGTTAGGGGTGCAGAGAGCTGGGATGGAGGCTGTTCGCCCGCAGGCGTTTCCAGCCGTTGACGCTTCTCCCTGTGACTGGCTTCAATCTCCTCAGGAGAGAAGCCTGGCGGAGCATCTGGTTGAGCCGGTCCTCGGCGGCCATGAGATGGCGCCGGGCTCTGAGAGCATCCACGGCCACGAATAGTGCCGCGGGCTCTTCCACGGCCAATGGTGAGCAGATTGCTGAGATTGATTGGTTGGTCCATCTCTCGAGGTGGGGGAGATGGGGAATAACCACTGGAAGATGAAGACACTTCTTTGGCAGGCTGGATAGGCTCGTTGGGAAGCGGTGGGGTCCGAGAACGCCTTTCCTCCTCTTAATGATCGGGTTGTTGAGCAGGAGGATCTGGAATGACAGGATCGTCGGCTGCTCGGATACGCCGATCAATGAATCCCCCGTACGATGCCCGATAGCTCAAAAGAATTTTGTGCCACCCCTGCTCGGCCAGCAAGATACGTGCCTTGCCTGTTGAAAGCAAGAGCACGGTTGATGTCGGCTACGTGCACTAGAGGGGTGATGATGGCGTGCCCCTGGTTGACGTTTGTGGCTGTAAAAAGGAAACTGACGATCAGTAAAGCAAAAAATAGGTAATGCAATACGAAATATTGCTCGGTAAAAGAATTCTACAAGAAAAAGAACTAACGTGGAGTGCCAAATCTGTGGGGTGCGTGAAAGCCGATGATCTACCGTCCTCGTGTCTGGGCTCGAAATTCCCTGTGACGATGAGGAAGTCGTCATCGTCTCCTCGGGCAGAGTCAGGCAGTTCAAGCACGAGCCTTTTTCTAGAATCCCTACTTTTGAGATAGTAGGTCAAGGCATCTTGGTCCGTGAGATGCTATAGTGGTGGTGGATGTCGTGTAAACCAAGGGATGTGCCTAGCATCTAATTGAGGGTATTGATACCCATGACAACCCTAAAGAAATTAGCAGAGACCTGCATAGAGGATAATCTGTAATGGGCCAGGACCTGGCGGAGTAGAGGTGCCAGGGGAAACCTGACGCCGCCCTCGACGGCGGCGACGACAGGGATGTGCAGGGTGTCGTTGTCAAAGCACTTGCGGATGGCGTTTTCAGGTGCCAGTGCAGTGGCCACATTGTCAGGGATCTCGTAACGAGATCTGAAATTGGCCATCGTTTGGGGGGTATCACAATGTCTGCGAAACCTACCCATAATGAAAACTGTGGGTATGGGTCCTCTAAGAACAAACGAGAACGAGGAAGCCCTAAAGTGACTGTGGAAGTCCTAAATTAGTTCAAGGAAGACGGAATAGAAAAGGTAAATGAAAACTTACGAATTAATGGATGAGAACCCTAATATCGGAGAGGAAGGGGGCCTTGAAGAAATGAACAGAGCTTCAATGGCGGGAGTGCTGGGATGTTCTTTCTGCAAAGGAGAAGTCCAGAGTGAGAAAGTGGTATTTGAATGTAACGCCCCCAAAATCGGGTTCGTTAAATAAACATTTTATTAGATAAACAGGGTCGAGTCTGGCTCATTATTACATCATAACTCCTCAGAGGGTACTTATATTACATAAGAGGGAAGGACAGCTAAGGTTATCAACGGCTCTGTCTCCTCTTCCATCCTAGCAAGCTCCTTAGCTCCAGATGTCTCCCAGGTCTACAGCTCTCCTCGTTCATCTAGAAGGTCTGACACATTATACCAGCGTCGCCACCAGTATAATATGTCAGGGTCACATAAAGCAACACCGTGAGCTTGAAAGCTCAGTAGAGTAACCCAAAATACACTAACCCTTAAACTTACACATAGCACATAAATGATAGTAACTAACTAACACATGCGCATTCAACAACTTCATGTTTAGAGATAAACAATAACACATGCATATTCATTACTCATCTATCGTAAGTGTCCGTGTCATCAGAGTTTCTCCTACGCAGCGATTCTTAGACCGTGTCACCATTTTACTTTACCAAAACATCATTTTCATTTCAAAAACACATTTTAACACACAGGACCTCGGTTCCGCCGCTCCGGGTTCCCGAGTATTTGCACAATGGTTCCGCCGCTCCGGGTTCCCATTGGCACACATTTCAAAAATCAGTTTTAACACACACAACCTCGGTTCCGCTGCTCCGGGTTCCCGAGTATATGCACAACGGTTCCGCCACTCCGGGTTCCCATTGGCACACAATTAGCATTGGCTCCTCTCCACGGATAACCAAGCCATACCTCACCATGGTTCCGCTGCTCCGGGTTCCCATGGGACACACACACACTCACAATGGTTCCGCTGCTTCGGGTTCCCATTGGAGTACACACACACCCTCACAATGGTTCCGCTGCTCTGAGTTCCCATTGGACACACACACCCTCACAATGGTTCCACTGCTCCGGGTTCCCATTGGACACACACACCACATAATGATCTTCACACATGGTTATTATGTAGTTTCAAAAATATTTTATCCTTTGCAAACACATCTCCACAATGGGCAAGCCCGGCCATATTGTGGGTTTTCACATCCACACAATGGCTACCAAGTCCGGCCATTATGTAGTTTCAAAAGTATTTTAATCTTTGTTAACCATACTCTAAGCGTCATGTTTCTACTTTTTGATTTCCGTGTCTCGTATCATGCATAGACTCCGCGGTAGGACTTCACAAGTAAGTACAACTCATTCATAGAAATCTTGAAACTACACTAGCAAGATCTTCCAACTCTATCTTAGATTGCATGCTCATACTATCACATCATCATTCTCAACATTTAACACAAAAAAGTAAGGCAAGTAATAAGTAAACAACTATCAACAAGATCATGCATTCAAGTAATCTTAAGTTCAAGGTATACTACGTTTTCTTAGAAAATAGATCGGATATCAATAAGATCAAATACTTTAAATATGCAATATACTTAGGGTAGAGGTGAAGATTAATCTACTGTTCTTCTTGGCGGTGGGAAGGCTACGAAAAGAATGTCGAGAAGAAAGTCGGCGGTCGAACGGAGTAACGGCTTACGGTAAGCTTCCGGTGGCTTCGAAAGAGAATGGTTTCTCTCGAAACTAGATCCTAACTACAACTACTACTACTTTTGGATCGAGGTGGTGGTCGAGTGGTGGTTTAGTGGCGGCCCTAGAAGAGTTTCTTGAAGAACTAGAAAGAAACTTCAAGAACAAGCAAAAGTAAGCAAGAACACTAATCTTTCTAGAGAGAAGTTGGAGCAAGAAGAGGTGTGAGTTGAAATGGTGAGAATGGCTTGGTATTTATAGGCAAAACCTTGGCTCTCTCTCCCTCCTATGGCTGGCCCTCTCTCCTCTCTTTGGCCAATGGACAAAGCTCCATATCTTGTCATTTCAAGGCTTGAAAGACAACCAAAGATTTTACTTTCCATGCACTCAAAGTTCTAGGACAATTTTAGGTTATTCAATTGGGTTTCTAGTCTAGTCTTGGTACTTGAACACAATAAGAAATCTAGATATGGTTGTCCTTGGATGATCAAGTGCAAGAAATGCTAGATTTTGCTTGGTCAAGGAAGAATCCCATAGATTTGTATGCTTTCAAAGTACAATGGAAGCACAACAAGATCTAGGTACCAACTCTCTCTCCTTCCTTTCTCTCTCTCTCTCTCGGCCCAATCTCTCTCTTTCTCCTCTCTCGGCTTTCTCTTTCTCTCTCTCTCTCTCTCTCTCTCTCTCTCATGTACAATATATATAATATATATATACACTAGGAAGTATACATATATAATAATATAGATAGGGTACTTTGTAATCTAATACTTTAAAAGAAAATAAGATTTTTCTAATTTTAATACTCAAATACACACATGTGTACTTACAATATAATATATATAGATACAAGTACATATATTTTATATATATAAGCATGTACTTCCTAAATCCTACTAGATATGTCAAACTCTAATATCCTAATAAACTAAACCATACTTTCATAGTACTAGTGTACAAATGATATTTAATCTATGTACTAAATTCTATTTTAATCAATTACCCACATGGAAAATCTACTAATTTATTATGACCTAGTACTTGGTTGGCAAGACTAGCTATTACCCAATGGGTCATAATTCCCCTAACTTTTATGGACTAAAGGATAATGCAATAAAGTAATATATAATATAATCTTTCAAGTAAATAAGATTTTATTATTAAAATAAAGGAAACAAGCAAATGGTCCTTTACAATTATTATATATCTATATATATACAAGTACACATATATAAATATATAACCAAGTACTACATAATCTAGACTATATCTTCCATATCTAGTTTTCCTAATAAACTAATCTATACTTTCCAAGTACTAAGTCCTAAATTCTATTTGAATCCATTACACACATGGACAAATCTAGTAATTTATTAACCCAGTACTTGATCGGCAAGTATAGCTATTATCCAATGAATAATAGTTTCCCTAACGGGTATTAACCAATAGTTAATGATGGCAAGTACTTTGACCTATCGTCCAATGGGTAATAATTCTCCTAGCGGTTATTATCCAACGGGTAATACTAGAAAGTATAATACTTGTATAAATACTATACTTAAGGACTACACTAATCTAATCTTGTACTTTGGAGGATTAACTAAGGTTCTCCTATTATCTAATGGGTGAAGATAACCCTAACGTTATCGTCCAATGGTCGATAGCTTAAAAGGTTCGAACGGTTCAAAGGATTAATCTAGGGTTACAAGCTCAAGGGTTTCAAAAGGTTCACGGCCAAAGGTTCATAAGGTTCACCGAGGGTTAGGAACGACAGGTAATTAGGTTAAACGATTGCTAGGTTAACTCGTTGGTTAAAAAGCTAGCTAAGGCTGCTAGGTAGGATTTCCAGCCAAGACGAAGGGTTCAAGACCTAATCCTAGAATTGATAGGAAAGACGGCAATTAAACGGCGATTAAAACCTAATCAAGATTTCTCGAATAGACAATGAGATTTCTATTAGTCAGTAACGACTGATTTTTGGTTATGGAAATAAACATCCAAGTAATAAAATAAAATTCAAATTTTTAACGAAATTTTTATTTACCAAAAATCAGGGTCATTACATTGAATTTGGGCGAAAATCCCATTATACCCTAATAGATGGGGTGACATATGAGAAACGTCACCCCAGACGCCGTTTGGGCGTTCCGTTCCCCGAAATGTCTGCTCGCATTTAATGTGGGCAGTAAAGAGCATGCCGCGTGAAAAGGTGATAGGTGGAAAAGCCTGCCCAGACCAAACGATGAGACATTTGGCCTGGGCTAATGATGAAGTTTGCACCAAGTACGAGAAACAGGGTGCATGAGCAAAGGACGAAAACCTTGCTCGGTGCCAAGAAGCTTTGCTCGTCATATTAAGAGAAAATAACGAGTAAAGCTGGGGAGCCATTGTAGGGAGGTAATCCCGAAAAGATACAAAGGAGGCCCGAACACGTGGTACGTAGGGCCCAAGGGTAAACATAATCGGAGCATCCGCCGTGTAGTACGGTGAATGGCAATAAGGACCGGAGACATGAGAGGTCCCAGGTCCAAGATACCCGAGTAGGGGTATGGTCCAAAGAGCAAGGGAAGTTGTTGGACAGGTCTCATGGTAAAGGGACCAGTGATATGAGAAATCATTGGTCCAGATAGGCTGTTCGGCAACAAGGAGGCCGAACAGGAGCAGCATTCTGGGAGGAGGTAGCTCCAGAGAGATCCAGAAATGGTAATACCCAGTAAGGAAATAAGATCTGGGACAGATACCTAACGGGAATGGGATGAACGGCCAATTAAGGAAGGGATTCCTATTCGGTTTATAAGGTAATATACAGTTAAGGGAACGAGAATCCATGATATTCTGGGTTTTCTATATGAGAAAGGAAACTTAGGGCAACGAGATGGCTTGGACAGCAAGCATATGAGGATCTATAAATATGAGGTAAACCTAGAGATAAAAGGTATGCAATTCTTGGCCATTCGTTCATTACCTACTAATAATTAGGGTTTTCATTAGTACGAGATACTAACTTTGGCATCGGAGGGCCTTCGCCACGAGAAGGCAAAGGTGTGCTCACCCTTTGTCTATTTTACAGGTTCAACTCTGGCGGTGTGCTAGGGTTCTGGCGAGGAGTAAGAAGTAGCCGTTGGATTCTGGTGCTGTTCGAAGGCCTTTCCGTTTTCTTGCACTTACAGTCACCATTCCAACCTTCGGCAGCGTGAAGCTCACCGTTTTGACAGACTTTTAAGGAATTGTTCATAAGCGTATTAAACTCTAAGTATGAATTAATATTGGTTGGATTATCCCTAGCAGAGCCGCCACTGTGGGCAGCATGCCCATGGAAAAAGAATTCCGTTCCTTTTCGCCAAAGCGGCCCGAAAATCGAGGGAGCGCGAGCGAGGAGACAAGCGCTCGGAATACAGAGTCGCCATTCAGGTTTGAAGGTCCGACACCCAAGGAACCGTATTTCGAAGCACCTACCGCGCCGTTTGATTTGAAAAAGTAAAGGAAACCAGTCCGTCATAACCATATCTGGGTTCGGGAGCCAGGTTACGAGAGGAAAGGGTTTTAAGGCACCCCTTTTGCCCAATCCGGAGATCGGTCTCTACTTAGGCATTCTGTGATAAATGATGTGATTCTTCTTTTATTAACCAATT
Organism: Rhododendron molle; assembly: GCA_025413875.1. Classification (NCBI taxonomy): domain Eukaryota; kingdom Viridiplantae; phylum Streptophyta; class Magnoliopsida; order Ericales; family Ericaceae; genus Rhododendron; species Rhododendron molle. Next base: position 18,971,908 of record CM046393.1, on the reverse strand, counting down.
CTTTAGCCAATTAGGGCAGGGGAATAGTTTAATGGGGATTAAATCTGTAACAGTTTGCAAGATGTGATAGATAGCATGGATGAGCAGTTAGTATAGGATAAGAATAGACTGCTGTGGGATTTTAAACAGACTGGAAGGCCCCTGTTTTGGAGTATCGTGCGCAGGAAGAAACCAGTATGCACTAATCAAGTCAATGCATGCTGATCACACCGGCGCGCGCTACTACAAGACCTGCGCACGCCAGTAAGCTTAAGACCACAGCTCTTATTCTCAAACCTTCTGGGCTCTAGAAGGACCAGTGCACACTCAGGACAAGCCAAGCAGTTTATAGTATTTACACTACACAGTTTAAAGGCTGAAAAGCCCAACAAATAAACAAAACACCCCATAAAAAGTGTGGGGACAAAATAATGGCCTAAAACCAAGTTACCCGTGCAAGACCACTCACTGGTCAGAGGCAAACCAGTGCATGATCGAGTTAAAGTGTCGCGCGATGGTGCGCCCTGGCGTGCGATGGTTGCGCCCTGGCGCGCTGGTCAACGCTCCATTTGACCATCGCGCGCGGGCTTGGGTGCATCGCGCGTGGGTTCAGGTCAACCTTCCAGTGTTTGGTTTCGCTCATCCTGGGTTCTGGGAAAGGTCCAGAATGATCCCAGGGGTACTCCAACAAAACAGAAATGCATTTTGACGTTCTGAACATGCAGTTTAAGCTAAGAAAAGCAGTAAACAAGTTTTAACATCCATCAACAGTGATCTATATATAAAGTAAGACATAAAATAGTAGGACACCAATCCCCACACGGTCCTGTGTGTGCGACCACAGAGTGTCGCGCACTAGAATGGGACCATCGCGCGCTGGCTCCTACCACAACGATTCTTGAAACCTTGCCAGTGTAACGATCCTGATTTTTGGTAAATAAAACTTTCGTTAAAAATTTAAATTTTATTTTATTACTTGGATTTTTATTTCCATAACCAAAAATCGGTCGTTACTGACTAATGAAAATCTCATTGTCTATTCGAGAAATCTTGATTAGGTTTTAATCGTTGTTTAACTACCGTTTTCCCGTTGATTCGAGGATTAAGTCTTAAACCTTTCATCTCGGCTGGAAATCCTATCTAGCAACCCTAGTTAACTTTTAACCAACTCGTTCACCTATCGATCGTTGATCTAAATACTAATCATTCCTAAACCTCCGTGAACCTTATGAAACCTTGACTCGTGAACCTTTTGAAACTCTTGAGTTTGGTAACCCTAGATTAATCCTTTGAACCGTTTGAACCTTTTAGCTATTGACCATTGGACAATAGCGTTAGGGTTTCCTTTATCCATTAGCTAGTAGGATAATCTTAGTTAACTTTCCTAAGTACGAGATTAGGTTAGTTTAGTGCTTAATTACAAGGTATTATACTTCCTAGCATTACCCGTTGGTTAATAACCGTTAGGAGATTCTTTACCCGTTGGACGATAGAATAGAATCCTAGCCATCTTTACTCGTTAGTTAATAACCGCTAGGGAAACTATTATCCATTGGATAATAGCATTACTTGGCCACCAAGTACTAGTGTATTAAAATAATAGGATTAGCCATGTGTGTTATTGGATTAAAATAAGATTAGTACATTACGGTTATTATTTAATAGCTTGTACTTTGATTAGTTTATTAGATATTAGGATTATGGAAATCTAAGCTAGATTTGATGTACTAGCTATGTGTATCTATAGGTGTACTTGTGTGTGTATATATATATATATAATATTGTATATGACATGTGTGTATTGCAATATTATATTTAGAAAATCCAATTTTTGTTTTAAATACTAGATTTTTAAAGACCCATAGTACTTATATATATATTAGTATATATATAGTCTTCCATAGTACAAACAAGTGGGAGAGAGAGAGAGACCCGAGAGAGAGAGAACCCGAGAGGGAGAGAGAGAGAGAGAGAAGGAAGGAGAGAGAGAGAGATAGGGTTGTACCTTGTTGATTTTGGTTGTGCTTTCAAATCTCCATTGGATTTCTACTTGACCTAATGATTTACAAGCCTATGGATTTTCCCTAGCCAAATCTAGTCCTTCCATGTACAAACCCCATTTCTTTACTTGAATCAAATACATTTTCTTGACCAATCTTCCAAAATCAAATCCAAAGGACACATCTTAGCCATGCAAGCCTAGGGTTTTAGGATGATTCTTGCAAGGAAGCAAGATTTGCTTGGAATAAAAAAGAGACATTGGGAGAGAGGGAGAGGGCCGGCCAAGAGAGGAGAGAGGAGAGGCTTTGCCTATAAATACTCACCCCATGCTTCATTTAAACTCACACCTCTTCTTGCTCCAACTTCTCTCTAGAAAAGTTAGTGTTCTTGTTGTTCTTGCTTGTTTTCTTCTTAGTTCTTGAGTTTCTTCAAGAAACTTTCCTTTGCCGCCACTCAACCACCATACGACCACCACCTCGATCCAAAAGTAGTAGTAGTTGTAGTTAGGATCTAGTTTCAAGAGAAACCATTCTCTCTCGAAGCTATCGGGAGCTTACCGTAAGCCGTTACTCCGTTCGACCGCTGACTTTCTTTCCGACGTTCTTTTCGTAGTCTTCCCACCCGCCAAAAAGAACGGTAGATTAATCTTCACCTCTACCCTAAGTATATTGCGTGTTTAAAGTATATGATCTTATCGATATCCGATCTATTTTCCTAAGAAAACATAGTATACCTTGAACTTAAGATTACTTGAATGCATGATCTTGTTGATTATTACTTGCCTTACTTTTTTGTGTTAAATGTTGAGAATGATGATGTGATAGTATGAGCATGCAATCTAAGATAGAGTTGGGTGATCTAGCTAGTTTAGTTTCAAGATTTCTATGATGGTGTTATACTTGTGTACGAAGTCCCGCCGCGGAGTCTATGCATGATACGAGACACATGAAATTGAAAAGTAAAAACATGACAACTAGGGTGTGGTTAACATGGATGAAAATACTTTTGAAACTACATAATGGCCGGACTTGGTAGCCATTGTGTGGATGTGAAAACCCGCAATGTGGCCGGACTTGCCCATTGTGGAGAAGTGATTACAAAGGACAAAATATTTTTGAAACCACATAATGATCAAGTGTGATAATCATTATGTGGTGTGTGTGTGTGTGTCCAATGGGAACCCGGAGCGGCGAAACCATTATGAAGGTGTGTGTGTCCAATGGGAACCCAGAGCAGCGGAACCATTGTGAGGGTGTGTGTCTCCAATGGGAACCCGGAGCAGCGGAACCATTGTGAGGTTGTGTGTGTACTCCAATGGAAACCCGGAGCAGCGGAACCATTGTGAGGTTGTGTGTACTCCCATGGGAACCCGGAGCGGCGGAACCATGGTGAGGTATGGCTTGGTTATCCGTGGAGAGGAGCCAATGCTAATTGTGCGCCAATGGGAACCCAGAGCGGCAGAACCATTGTGCGTATACTCGGGAACCAGAGCGGCGGAACCGAGGTTGTGTGTGTTAAAAACTGATTTTTGAAATGTGTGCCAATGGGAACCCGGAGCGGCGGAACCATTGTGCATATACTCGGGAACCCGGAGCGGCGGAACCGAGGATGGGTGTGTTAAAATGTGATTTTGAAATACAAATGATGTTTTAGTAAAACGAACTGGTGACACGATCTACGAAATGCTGCGTAGGAGAAACTCTGATGACATGGACACTAACGATAGATAGCGAATGCGGATGTGTCATTGTTGATATTTATATCCTGTATTTTATGAGCTGTTTATGACCCTTTATGATATATGCATGACTTGCTATGTGTAAGTTAAGGGTTAATGAGTTTTGGGTTACTCTATTGGGCTTTATAAGCTCACGGTGTTGCTTTATGTGACCCTGACATATTATGCTGATGGCGACGCTGGTATAATGTGCCAGACCTTATAGATAAGCAGGGAGAGCTGTACACCTTGGGGACAATTGGAGCTGAAGAGCTTGCTAGGATGGAAGAAGAGACAAAGTCATAGATAACCTTAGATGTCCTTCCCTTTTGTGTAATATAAGCACCCTCTGGGGGTTAGTGATGTAATAATGAGCCAGACTCTATCTAGTTATTCCAATAAAATGTTTATTTAACGTACCCGATTTGGGGGGTGTTACAACATCGTATCAGAGCTTTAGGTTCAAAACCTCGGTCATGGGTAGAATGGGTAGCCTTTAAGATAGGTTTGAATAGTCTCTAAGATAAGTTTACCCATTGCACAAACGTGAATTGATTTTTAAGTTTACCGTCCCAAATTGGGTGGAATTCTAACAAAACAATCTTCGGATTGAAGTAAGGTGGAAACTGGCAGTACCGCCGAGCTGGGAATTCCCGAACAATTGGATGATGACTTAAATCAAGGATCGAATGTGGAACGTAGAAAATCTCAAGCTTCCTTAGTGTTAATTAAAACTCTGTCATTAACCGTTACTAATTGAGGTTTAAACTTTCCCTTGTAGATGAACCAACTGAATCTCTACCAAGTCAACCTACTGGCGGAAGCTCGCCAATTCAGAAACACCATAGAAACCATGACGGCCCAACTAGTGGAGGACCCCTATTTTCCCTATACTTTTCCCTACCTTCATGACTTCTATCAGAAGCATGGTGCTACTCCACTCCCCGAAAAAATGAGGAGGCAGATGGTGATGAAGCAGTATCCGTCCTAGTCCAAATAGCACCCCCCGATGATGCTGAGTTTATAATTGAGGAAGTTGGAGAGGAACCCAAGGGAAATCCCGAGGAATGGGAGATAGATCCTGTAGGGGAAATAGAACCCGTGCAAGAACCAGAAGTTATAGATATACTCTTTGACTCTGGTGATGTTCCACCACCACCATACGAAACCGACATAGGCATGTAGGTGTTCCGTTACCCGGACATCTTCCGGGCTAGTTAGAAAAAGCTTCGTGATAGTTAGGCTTCGATGTAGTAGGAGTATGTAAGATCGTATCGTTTCAACTTGTATTAGGAAGAATCTTAGGTCTCTATTTGCTTTATAGTAGAATTCTCTGCTTGTGTTTATAACCTTAGTTTATTTATGAAAAGTCTATTTTGCCTTAAAAGAGTACTTGTGGGCTCCCGTGCCCTCGTTCGAAAGAGTCGCCACCCGGATTTTCGAGATGGATCATCCGAGAAACCGAGGAGTCGTTTGGAAAAGGCTTTTTGGTCTAGTACGTACATTGAGATCTCGGGTTCGGGAGCCACATTACGAATGGGGAAGGTTTTTCTTTAAAAAGCACCCCACTCGCCCGGCAAAACCGGTCTCTAATTAGTGTTTTCAAAAAGGGGAAATCTTCAAGTATCATTTGAAAGATTAAGTTCTTGAATAAGAGCACATAGCGGGGAAGGGACATGGCGAATATATCACATTGATGTGCATGTGGTGCTATCTGTGCAGTAATGGTAAAATGATATGAACAAAAGAAATAAACAATCGTCAAACTGTCCGGACCTCAGCCGTACTGTTCACGCCACCTTGAGCTGCCGCGCGCGGCACCTTAACACGCCGTGCGGGGTAGCTGCTCTGCTGTCAGACTGTTGCGGACTTTCAAAACATCATCTAGCATATTTCTATCTCTGTATGTCTTTTGGAAAACTCATTAGAAGCCTCGTAATAGTCAGATCATCCCAAAGATGTTATCTTTCGCAAAACAAGGTTTTAAAACGGTTTTTGACATATTTGATCATTTGGGATGATCTAGGAAAGCTTTTGAAGAGCCAAAACATGGCTTGTAGATATGGTCTTATTTTAAAAGCAACAGAAACAGTGAACAGACGATACAGATAGCCACAACAGAGGAAAACTCAGATCCAGACAGCCTGTCTAAGATAATACCAACATGTAAGGTGCCGTGCGATGGGGGTCAGGGTGCCGCGCGCCTGATGCACAGGCCGCGCGGTTCCCCGACCTCAGCATAGTACTGGTTTTTATTTTGTGAAGATGGGTTTTAAGTCAGGATCTAACCAAAAGGGGTTAGATCTGCTGATAGAAGAGTCCCCTCAGGACTAGAACGGGCCTAGTCCAAGGAAACTAGTTTTTACCTTTAATGTTGAGCTTGATCAAGGGTTGTTGATGCAAGAATGAGGATGGATCATCACGGATGTAAATGGAGGAGGTTGTATAAGACAAAAGAAGTATGGGTGTGAGTGAAGGTTAGGTATTTTGGATGGTGGGGGCTTTGAAGTTGATGAGAGATCAACTTCAATGATGAGGAGGGAGTGAGTGGAAGCACTTAAAGAATGTCTTTTGGGAATGGCATTCTTCAAGACTTGGAAATGGACACGGAAATAAAGAAAGTGGGTATGAAAACTAGAGAGAGAAAGCTTATGGAGTGAGAATGCCCAAAGCAAAGGAAGCCAAAAGAAAGGCCAAGAGGGACCCCTTTCCCTTGAGTGGAGGGGTTAATTTATAGGCAAATGGCCAAGGATTTTGAATTCAAATGGTGGAGGTATTTTCTGGGCGGGCCAGAAGTGCATTTTCGGCTGAGCCAGTCATCAGCTGTGGCTCACACTGGTGTGGCCGACAGCTTTCTGAGCCAGTCAGCTTTTATGCTCAAGTTGCCGTGCGGGGAAGTTTGGCCGTGCACGGTTCCCTGAATTTTCAAGGTGCCGTGCGCTCAAGTTTGGCTCCGCACGATGCCTTCTTCCGCGGTCCAGAGTCTTTTGGGCCTTTTGCTGGGCTTGGCTGGGCTTGGCGGGTTTCTTGGGTTTTTGGGTTTAGAGGAAACCCTCTTTCAAGCTCACAAAGGTTTTGTTTCCTTTATTTCATCATTGGGGAGGACAAAGGTCCTCCGAAGTCCGAATTGGGGTGTCTACAATAGTCCCTCTTTAACGTAACTCGGATACCATCGGTTGGTACGAGTGACGCTTAAAGAATAGGCATCCCAATCCGTCGCTCTAGAGCCTTTGAACGGAGGCAAAACAAGAAATGCAAGTAAATGACGATGGTGGTCGCGCTCGGGGAGCTGCCTACGTACCCCGTTGTAGGGATCAGACCAGCGTAGTTCCACTGGGATAATGCAATGCGAAAAGACAAGTCCCGGAGGACAAAATAGTAGAATGTTGTTCGAAATTTGAATTTCGAATTTTTGAGACGAGCCCTCGGGAGGCGAAAATTGAATCTCGAATTTTTGAGATGAGCCCTCGGGAGGTGAAAATTGAATCTCGAATTTTTGAGACGAGCCCTCGGGAGGCGAAAATTGAATTTCGAATTTTTGAGACGAGCCCTCGGGAGGCGAAAATTGAATTTCGAATTTTTGAGACGAGCCCTCGGGAGGCGAAAATTGAATTTCGAATTTTTGAGACGAGCCCTCGGGAGGCGAATTTTGAATTTTTGAGCTGCTGGGGGAATTATGTCGAGTTATAAACACTAGACTAAAAAAAAATCCAAGGTCCGGTCACGGCAATGTCCCGGAGGACGAATACCGAGGAAAAGACAAATACGGCCAATTCCCGGAGGATTAAATGGCGCTCTAATCGATGCACAACATTCTTGGGGTTAAAATGACTGGGGATTGAGTTTCCAAGAGGATTTTGGTGGCTGATTGGATCAATTTTCGAGAAAAGCATTAAACCTCCTGAAGCCAGGGTGCCGTGCGGGTAAGGTCAGAGGCGCGCGGCACCTCGTTCTTCTAAGCACCCTTTCGATTTCCGAGAACAGTTGACAGGCTTAAGGGCGCCATTTAATTTAGGCGTGCCCTTTCGTCGGTCGGGGTCTCTTTAAAAGGGGAGGGGGTGCCTTAATCTATGCACTATCAACAAAATCTCTGAAGTCTTTCTATATTCTTCTCTCTTCTCAAAGCAGGCTGTTCTCAAGGTTCTCGGATGGCGAACAACGATTTAGCAGCCCGGGTGACGTCTCTCGAAGCCGAGATGGCCTTCTTCCGGGGGAAATTGAACAGCTCAACGAACAAATCGCGCGATTGATTACCACCATCCGTACCCTTCGCCGTGCCGTCTCCAACTTGCAGGACTTTGCATTTGACCATTTGGATGACAAGGATGACCCGGAGTCCGTTCCCAAGCATGAGTCGGAGGATACGGCGGAAGATTCCGAGGGCAACCCCAACGGGTCGGATGACCGCTCGAATGGGGCGAGCGATTGAGACGGAGGGTCGGAGGAGAGGAGGAAGAAGGAGAAGAAGGAGGAAGAAGGGCAGTAGGCCCTGTTTTCTTTTTTTTCTTTTTTTCTTTTTTTGTTTTTTGAAATGTAATGCCAAATCCCGCGGGTTACCCCGGGTTTTATTAATGAAAAGTCTCTTCTTCCTCTACTCTTCTGCATTCAAACTCCTAATTCTGCATCGAATCGAACATGAAAATGCCAGGCGGCTCCCAGGAGGCAAACTGTCGAAACAAATCAACACGCCATGCGCAGCCAAATTAGGGACGCACGGTAATGAAAACTGAAGATATTGCATGTTCGTCCAGGGTGCCGTGCGACCCATCTAACTGTGCCGCGCGGCTAGGCTAGCTGCGAACTCGGTCCAGAATTGGTTTCCGAGTGAACCGGTTCGGGGAATTATACATATACATGGCATACACAGTACACCCATATCGTTCGAATTTCCCTCTCTCCTGTCTCTCTCGATCACTCTCTCTCACGGCTATATCTCTCTCTCGACCGTCTCTCTCTCTCAATCACTCTCTCCCTCTCTCCCTTGCTGCTCTCTCTCTCTCGCTATCCTCTCTCACTCCAAGCTGCTTTTTCTCTCTCTCCCTTATACATTTCGATCATGGAGTCCAAGGACGCACCCGGTGACGGTCGCTCGTCACGGGTCGAGATTACATTGCCTCCGATCGTCTCGGAGGATGTGGCTATGGCCGAGGGTGTTCCGGAGACCACGGGGGTTTCAGACCAGGCAGCATTGGCCGAGGAAGCCATGGCCCCAGCCTCTGCAGTGGTCGGTAGTGATGGTGGTGGTGTAGTGCTGGCTGGGTATGGTCAGGAGACGGGGACTCCGAGTGCGGTGGAGTCGAGGGGCGACACTGAGGCTTCGAGCCGGTTGGAGGTGATGGCGGGCGTGGGGGAGAGGACCACGGAGGGTCCCAGTGGTGGCGGTTTGGACAGGGCAGTAGAGGAGACAGAGGCCTCTCCTGTGAGAGAGCCTTGGACTGACTTGGGGAAGGCCCCCATCGTTGCGGACGAGCCGGTGATGGTGCCAGTAGTGGAGGATACGCCACCCATGTTTGCGGGTAGCGGTGCAGGTGTAGAGTCATCACGCCCCATAGGCATGGGCGACTACTTAGCGACGGCGTCCATGGAGGACGTTCTGGAGATAGTGCGAGGGTTTCCTGGGTTAGCGGACGCTTTACTTGCGCCCGCGAGGCAGAGCTAGAGGCCGAGGTTAGGACTGGGGGTGCCAGAGAGCCTGGGGCTGAGGAGAGGCGAGCTGACGAGGAGGCTGGAGGGGTGATGGCACCTCGCACTGCTGTGGTGGCTGAGGCGATACTAGCCTTGGAGGGGTGAGGAGCCTATGATGAGGCGACTTATGTGCCTTTTCAGCACGTGGTGGTGCCCTCGCTTTTTGACCCTTACACATCGAAGAGGCCGACGTACGACGATGCTCTTGTTCTGAGGGACCCTCAGCAGCACCTTTCTTTGCGGCGGGACGAGGTATAATTCCAATACATCGTATTTCCATTCCTTTGTATCCAGATATTCCACTGTATTGCAGGCCATGTCTGTTTACTGAATATTTGCTGATTTGTTGCAACAGGCGATCTCGCTCTCGTGTTACGAAGGCTCGGTGGCTGTGCCGACATTCTGGGAGAGGTTGCCCGAGGCTGTGCAGGAGATAGTGAGGCAGGCGGGCTTTGGGGAGTTTGTTGGGGTACTGGCGAAGGGCATGTGCAATGACCGCCCGGTGGTGAGGGCTTTGGCTGAGAGGTGGTGGGACACGACGAACACCCTCCACTTCTCCTTTGGCGAGCTGACCGTGACGCCGTTGGACTTCGCGGCGATCACAGGTCTCAGGGTTGGAGGGACCCTATCCCTTTTGACGCTGCCACGGGGAGGCAGGCGGTGTTCCAGCGGGCGATGCTTGGGTACGAGCTGAGGGCAGAGGGAGATGATGTGAAGTATGCTCAGCTTCTCAGGTTTTGGACAGAGAGGCTCCCGACTGACAGGGTGGAGGAGGAGCAGATGGCGAGGTGCTTTCTGCTATACTTGCTTGGTGCGTCCCTATTTCCCAACAGGCGCAACCGAGTACACCTTTCACTTCTCCCGGCCTTGAGGGACATCAGGGAGATCGCCCGCTTTGACTGGGGAGGTGCAGCACTGGGGACGTGCTACGCCTTCATGGGCTCTCTTTCTCACGGGGCAAGGGTGAGCCTCGGGGGCTACTAGAGGGTCTGGGAGGTATATTTCATTTCCTTTCTTATGAATAGTTAGCTTTCCATTCATATCTATTCGATGAATATCTTGTGCTAACTTTCAATGTCTCTGATTTGCAGCTTTGGACGTACGAGGTGATAGGGATGTACCCTCCCGAGACCACGTGTCCTGATGACACGATACTCCCTCGAGCTTTACGCTAGTCGACGGAGTTCAAGGGAGTGAAGAGGGGAAGAGGCAAGCTAGATGCCTTCCAGCTTTACCTGGACGAGCTGCGGCCTGACCAGGTACTAATGCATTTCCATATCTGCTCCATAGCTTTCCTTTTTCATTTAAACAACGTCTTGATATCACTCCTCTTTGATGACAGGTTCGCTGGCAGGTGTGGGACCGCTTCGGAATCCCCTACGTCGCTCAGAGTAGGGAGGTCTCCAAGGGACGGGTGCTTCTTGAGTCCCCTTACGGCTGGCAGTGGTACTTGGGTGACCGAGTGTCACGTCAGTCGCTGAGGTTGGACGCCTTTGTTGGATTTTTTCTCAAAAAATCATTGCGGAAAAAATATAGTTTCAAAAAAAATTTCGGATCTACTTCTTACGTGTGCGTAAAGATTCATGAGGAAGGGTTAGGGTTTTACCTTTTCAGAGTTCGGAAACAAAAACCTACTTCTGGTTATGAAAAGATTGATTCCTTCTTGCTCCTTGCACCCCAAAAGTCTTCAACCCTATGACCCAAGAGAATAATAGCCAATAGGGTTTGTGGGAACCCTAGAATAATTCTCACTTTTCCTTTTCTCTCAATCTGCCGTAGGAGGAAAACAATTTTCCGTGTCCTGCTTGAGAGAATTGGAGGCTTATTTATAGGGATCAATTAACTTGGCTAATAAGCCAATCTCTTGTTGGGCTAGGGTTGGGACCTATGGGCTTCTTGAGGCTTAGCTAAAATTGGACTCACTCTCTCTCATCTCTATGAGTGGTGGCCCAATTAAACCAAAATTAATTCCACTATATAATTATGACTGAACTCTAGGCCTCAAGAATATTAATATATAGTACCCGATAAATGCCAATACCGTAATGCCAAACCCCTTCACCATGTGATGTCCATAAGTAGCAATTGGTCATAATAAATAACTGTCACACCAAAGCATACTTATATTTTAATTCCGTTGAATACTAGTTCACTCACTTTTAGTCTAGAAAAATATTTTAATGAACGCTTCATTAAAACGACTAGTACTAGGTTTCAAAGACTAATCCAGTGAACTAACTCAAGGGGACATTATACTCTATAATTAAATAGATAGTGAATTCCATCTTGAAAATAATGTTCTCACAGTCCTAACATAAATCACCCAACCCACCGAGGTGTTGATCGAGTTAGACCTCACTCATTGGTGACTCAAAGTGACATAGGCTAGAAACTTGAGTTCATTAACTTTCTCAGGATTAAGAGTGAATTACAATTAGCATTATAAGATTCACACCAAAGTGGACAGTGGTTAAAATAGTGTGAGTCTTACGATGGTCCTTCAGTGTATACCAAATACACCAACATATTAACTTGAAGTCTTTCACTTCAATGATTGAGATGGATCATTCTATCTAATAGAAGTTAATCATGTTGCAATTGACCTGATAGATAGTCCATTCTTATCAGCAATTGTGAATAATTCAAATTACAAACACTGGTGATTTATATCTCCCGTAAGTAAATCACATTTACATGCATAAATCATATTCAATGTAATTTGGGACTTTAATATTCATCTCATGAATTATATCCAATGTATGAAATAAAGTATTTCAGAATAATAAAATAAAGCTCTTATTGATAATGTAAATAAACAAATATTGGTTTTGAGGGCATAAAACCAACATTCTCCCACTTGCACTCATAACCAATCCGGTCTACTTTTGACTCCCATGTTATCAACATGACGGTCAAACGGATTAGAAGGTAAAGCCTTTGTAAAAGGATCAGCCAGGTTTTCTGCAGATGCAATCTTGTTAACTATGATATCTCCTCGCTGAACAATGTCTCTGATGAGGTGATATTTTCTCTCAATGTGTTTCCCACTTTTGTGATTTCTAGGCTCCTTGGATTGCGCAACAGCCCCACTATTATCACAATAAAGAATCATGGGCTGTTTTGCCAATGGTACCACTCCAAGCTCCAGTAGAAACTTTTTGAGCCATACACCCTCCTTAGCTGCTTCAGAAGCGGCAACATATTCAGCTTCAGTGGTGGAGTCCGCAACACATTGCTGTTTAATACTCCTCCAACTTATGGCTCCTCCTCCAAGTGTAAACACATAACCAGAAGTTGATTTGCGCGAATCTTTATCTGACATGAAGTCAGAGTCTGTATATCCAATTGGCACCAAATCCTCTCCACCATAGACTAGCACATAATCTCGAGTTCTTCTCAAGTATTTGAGAATATGTTTTACAGCTATCCAATGTTCAGGTCCAGGATTTGATTGATATCTGCTGACTAGGCCTACTGCATAACAGATGTCTGGTCTAGTACATAACATAGCATACATAAGACTACCCACAGCAGAAGCATAAGGTACTGTCTTCGTTTTCTCTTTCTCATCCAATGTATTAGGACATTGATCCTTAGAAAGAGTGATTCCATGTCTAAAAGGTAGGAGACCTTTCTTGGAATTATGCATGCTAAACCTTACCAGAATCTTATCTATATATGCAGCTTGGGACAAACCTATCATCCTATTTTTACGATCTCGTAAAAGCTTAATCCCAAGGCTGTAACTTGCTTCTCCCAAGTCCTTCATATCAAATGTATTTGCCAACCAAACTTTGACTGAAGACAATGCTCCTACATCATTCCCAATGAGTAGTATGTCATCCACATATAGCACCAGAAACACTGCTATTCTACCTTCACCCCTTTTATACACACAAGGCTCATCCGGATTTTGATCAAAACCAAGAGATTTAATTGCTTGATCAAATCGGATATTCCAACTCCGAGACGCTTGCTTAAGCCCATAAATAGACCTATGCAACTTGCAAACCTTTTGCTCTTGACCATTAGCTATAAAACCGTCTGGTTGGACCATGTAAATGTCCTCTTCAAGATGGCCATTCAAAAATGCCGTCTTGACGTCCATTTGCCAAATTTCATAATCATAAAATGCAGCAATGGACAAGAGAATTCGAATGGACTTAAGCATAGCAACAGGCGAGAAGGTTTCCTCATAATCGATACCCTCTTTTTGTGTAAACCTTTTCGCCACTAACCTTGCCTTATAAGTCTCAATTTTTCCATCGGCTCCTCTTTTTCTCTTGTAAATCCACTTGCACCCAATTGGTTTAATATTGGGTGGAGGATCCACTAGCTCCCAGACATGATTGGAGTACATAGACTCCATTTCACTTTTCATAGCTTGTTGCCAAAGTCCCGAATCTATATCACATATAGCTTCATCATAGCTGGAAGGATCAGACTCATGTGGAGAAGGTTTAGAACCTTCTTCAATAAGTAAGAATCTACTAGGCATCCTAGTCATCCTCCCACTACGACGAGGTGGCGATGTGCTATCAGGCAAAGTATCAGAAATATTAGGTGATTCTTCTATAGTGGTAGGAATTTGTTGAGGAACTAGAACTTCATTTGTTAGTTCTTGAAAAACAATTTTTCTTTGGGTTTCCGGTCCATCATATAATCATCCTCTAGAAAAACTGCATTTGTACTTACAAATACTTTTTGTTCTATAGGATTATAGAAAAGCCAACCCTTAGTCCCTTTAGGATACCCCACAAAGTAACATTTTTCTGATCTAGATTCCAGTTTACTCATCTTTCCTTTTAGCACATATGCAGGGCACCCCCAAATATGAAAATGTTGCAGACTAGGCTTTCGCTTGGACCACAACTCCCGAGGTGTCTTAGGAACAGATTTAGTAGGAACATGATTTAATATGTACATGGCAGTATCTAAAGCATAGCCCCAAAAAGAAATAGGCAAGTCCGAATAGCTCATCATAGATCGAACCATGTCAAGTAAAGTCCTGTTCCTTCTCTCAGCTACACCATTTTGTTGAGGAGTTCCTGGTGCAGTCAACTGAGAAATAATTCCATGCTTAACTAAGTGACTTGAGAAGTCACCAGAGAGATACTCACCACCTCGATCTGATCGAAGGATTTTAAGGTTCTTACCCAATTGTTTCTCAACTTCTGCTTGAAACTCTTTGAACTTTTCAAAAGCTTCAGACTTATGATGCAACAAATAGGTATAACCATATCTCGAGTGATCATCTGTGAAGGTAATGAAATACTCATATCCACCTCGAGCCTTGACATTCAATGGCCCACATACATCCGTATGTACAAGTTCCAATGGCTCTTCAACTCTATTGCCCTTTGCTGAAAAGGACCTCTTAGTCATTTTTCCTTCCAAGCAAGATTCACAAGTTGGTATTGGTTCAACAACCAAAGAAGATAAAATACCATCTTTTACCAACCTATTTATCCTGTTTAGATTAATATGACCCAACCTCAGATGCCATAGGAGTGTGGTGTTAGACATGGGGACTTTTCTTTTCAATGGTAAAGATTGTGAGCTAGTAGCTTCTGTATCATGTATCTCATACATGTGAGGAGTAACAAGGTAAAGACCATTAACCATTTTACCAGAGCATATAAAAGAACCATTCTTTTTAATAATAACTTCTGAATTAAAATTCATAGAATAACCATGTCTTGCTAAAGAAGAAACAGAAATCAAATTTCGTCTAACAGAAGGAACATAAAGACACTCTGATAAAACTAACTCTCTACCACTCTCAAAAGAAAGTTTTATTACTCCTACTGCTACGGCTGCAACACTTGCATCCGATCCCATGCATAGCTTGATCTCTCCATCACTTAGCCTCCTGGTTACTTGAAACCCCTGCAACGAATTACAAACGTGATCAGTTGCTCCGGAGTCAACACACCAAGTATTAGAAGTACTATCAGTATAGTAAACTTCCATGACAAGAGATTCAATCATACCTGCATTTTTCTTACTTGCCAAAAAATCAGGGCAGTTCCTCTTCCAGTGACCAACTACACCGCAATGGAAACATTTTCGTTTGGGTTTCGCATCTGCCCCTTTATTTTTCCCTTTCTTGATCCCTTTCTTAGGACCAAACTTATTCCCATTATTGTTTGGAGCATTGGCAGGTTGCTTATTTTTCTTTTGCCATTTACCCTTAGGCTTATTAACCATCTCATGAATCAGCACACTATGATTGGGCTTGATAATACCCTCAGCTGCCTGGAGAGAGTTCATTAACTCTGAAAGTGATAAATCCATTTTATTCATATTATAATTCAATTTGAACTCTTTGAAAGACCCATGCAGCGACTCGAGGATAATATCAACTTGAGATTGACCATCAATCTCGGCTCCAAGGACCTCAAGTACATTTAAAAAATCAATCATTTTTAAAACATGGTCCCTTACAGGAGTCCCCTCACTCATCTTAGTGTTCATGAGTTGTCTCATGGCGTGCTGCCTAGCAGCCCTACCTTGCGCACCAAACATCTCCTTGAGATTAAGCATAATGTCTGAAGCACTACCAAAAGATTGGTGCTGATGTTGCAGCACATTAGACATAGATGCCAAAATATAACATTTGGCCATCTCATCAGCCTTCTTCCAATCCTTATACTTTTTCCTCTCCTCATCTGTGCTCTCATTAGTGGGAAGTGGGGGGCAATTTTCAGTAAGTACATAATTGTACCCCTCTGCAGTTAGCACTATATTCAAATTCCGTTTCCAATCAACATAATTTGGTCCAACCAATTTGTTCTGGCTCAAAATGACGCTAAGTGGATTAAATGAGCTTGACATCTGAAATAAAAAAAAATTCATACATAAATAATGGATAAAAAAAAAATTTGCATTCACTTATGACAAATAGTGTAATCCTCCCACCACTATTTAGTGACAGCATCGGAATCCTAATCCCATAATGACATCTCTCCTAGGGGAAATGATGTTATTAATGATTAGCAGATCATACTTAGTATCTAGACATCTCATGGCAAATAAAATATGACTCCCGATTTTCGGTCTCTAAAATAAGTCAATAAAATTCCTAAGGGAATCTCTTATCACTTATTTAGTCAAGTGTATACCATCGTCTAGGGCTAAGTGACAACCGTAATGAGCAGCCTCTCCGAGGGGAGATGACTCACATTACGTCTCACCCAATCCTATCCATGAGAAATCCAATCTTGTAGCCAGTTAGATGAGCACCCTCCGAAGGAATGACCGCACGTAGACGGTTCAAGATGCTCACTTTCACCTTACTATGGATGTAACAATGGAAAGACCGCGGGTTTTTCTCAAAGACCCTCTCCCACTTGATTTTTTAGAATTAGAGGATTATTTTTAGAACATACATTCATTAACCAAACATCTCATATTCTTAATGCATGCAACTGTTGAAAATCTCCAACTTTAATAAAAGAATTTTAACATATCAAATGTTGCTATCCATGGCCATTTATGTCCTAACAATTTGATCATATCAATTTAAGAAAGAACAACAAATAAATGCCATAAAAAAAACAAAAAACAGCAGCATGTGATTTAATCAAATTAAACAAGAGCAATAGGAAAAACTAATAGGACTCTCCTATATACAAGTTTCTCCACAAAATGATAAACATAATACGACCCAAAATTTATCCATTAGAGGTGGCCCAAGACATGTGACGTGCAACACTTATCATCTCATGATATATATGAACATGTACTTGAAATTATCTAAACACTTTAGATTAATACAATAGAGTAAAATAAATCACATGCTTCAAGTTTCCAGTTAATGATCAAACACTTTGACCATTTTTATTTTGATCATCCGACACGATTGAGCCATTCAAAAACATGATTAAACTCTTTAATCATAAAACTGTTTCTGTTTGATTTTAACTAATAAAAAAAAACGTTGCTGTGAATCCATGGCAGGAAAAATAATAAACTCCCACTGAGGCAAAATTGATGTTTCATATAAAACAAAAAAGATCCCGTGATTCCGGAGAAAAACCCGAAATCGGTTTGATAAATATTCCGAAAACAGTTTCATATAATATTAAAACACGACTAATTGCCGCACCGAGATTTACTAATTCTCATGCAGGTTCAATCCAAGTCAGATTAGGAAATAACTATTTTCTAATGAAACCCTTTTCCGAGAAAAACTTCTATTCCAAACCAAACTGTCGTGTACGCATGATGACCAAAAAAATAGATCTGGAAACAAGAAAACTTATGACAGCAACTCCATTGCCAATCTCTCGTTGTAATAAATAATAGATTAAGCATCATGTCCAACATTGCAACATTCATACACATACATCAACATGTATCTCATCTGTACAAACCTATTCATCGCATGAATAATATAACACAGTCGTACGGTTCGACCGAAACATGTACAGCATTCACATGGGCCGAACAAATCTGTGTATTAGGATTCATCTTTAAAACACGAAACAATACGCATACGTAAGATGGCTCTGATACCACTTGTTGGATTTTTTCTCAAAAAATCATTGCGGAAAAAATATAGTTTCAAAAAAAATTTCGAATCTACTTCTTACGTGTGCGTAAAGATTCATGAGGAAGGGTTAGGGTTTTACCTTTTCAGAGTTCGGAAACAAAAACCTACTTCTGGTTATGAAAAGATTGATTCCTTCTTGCTCCTTGCACCCCAAAAGTCTTCAACCCTATGACCCAAGAGAATAATAGCCAATAGGGTTTGTGGGAACCCTAGAATAATTCTCACTTTTCCTTTTCTCTCAATCTGCCGTAGGAGGAAAACAATTTTCCGTGTCCTGCTTGAGAGAATTGGAGGCTTATTTATAGGGATCAATTAACTTGGCTAATAAGCCAATCTCTTGTTGGGCTAGGGTTGGGACCTATGGGCTTCTTGAGGCTTAGCTAAAATTGGACTCACTCTCTCTCATCTCTATGAGTGGTGGCCCAATTAAACCAAAATTAATTCCACTATATAATTATGACTGAACTCTAGGCCTCAAGAATATTAATATATTGTACCCGATAAATGCCAATACCGTAATGTCAAACCCCTTCACCATGTGATGTCCATAAGTAGCAATTAGTCATAATAAATAACTGTCACACCAAAGCATACTTATATTTTAATTCCGTTGAATACTAGTTCACTCACTTTTAGTCTAGAAAAATATTTTAATGAACGCTTCATTAAAACGACTAGTACTAGGTTTCAAAGACTAATCCAGTGAACTAACTCAAGGGGACATTATACTCCATAATTAAATAGATAGTGAATTCCATCTTCAAAATAATGTTCTCACAGTCCTAACATAAATCACCCAACCCACCGAGGTGTTGATCGAGTTAGACCTCACTCATTGGTGACTCAAAGTGACATAGGCTAGAAACTTGAGTTCATTAACTTTCTCAGGATTAAGAGTGAATTACAACTAGCATTATAAGATTCACACCAAAGTGGACAGTGGTTAAAATAGTGTGAGTCTTACGATGGTCCTTCAGTGTATACCAAATACACCAACATATTAACTTGAAGTCTTTCACTTCAATGATTGAGATGGATCATTCTATCTAATAGAAGTTAATCATGTTGCAATTGACCTGATAGATAGTCCATTCTTATCAACAATTGTGAATAATTCAAATTACAAACACTGGTGATTTATATCTCCCGTAAGTAAATCACATTTACTTGCATAAATCATATTCAATGTAATTTGGGACTTTAATATTCATCTCATGAATTATATCCAATGTATGAAATAAAGTATTTTAGAATAATAAAATAAAGCTCTTATTGATAATGTAAATAAACAAATATTGGTTTTGAGGGCATAAAACCAACAGCCTTCCGAGTCCCTGGGCCACTTCCTGCTCTGGTGTAGAGGACCGGCCAGTACACGCGGAGGGAGATCGAGCACTTCACACGGCCAGACCCCAAGTTGGAGCCGTTCTTCCAGGCGGGTGCTAGTTTGGTCGCGATCGTATGGAGTACTTGATGCCGAAGTGCACGCGCCATTGGGAAGCAAAGACAAAGTGCTCAAGGCGGCGTCGGAGGAAGAAGGGAGTGGAGACGAGGTAGAGATGACAGAGGCAGCGGCAGCGGAGGCCGCGGGGGCGGAGGTCGCAGTGAGGGTGTGGGCCCGAGTGGGACTAGCTACCCTGTCCTCTCTTGGACAGTGGATGTGACGACCGCTCAGGGAGTCCCGGGCTTGGTCATGGTGCCACGCTCTGCAGCTGAGGCTCCGGAGTTCCTTGCTCAGGTACAACGTACTTCCTTACTTTCGTAAATTCGTTCGCTTGCATGTTCTAATCAACTTCTTCCATTGCAGGCTTCTCCAGGGTACGTGAAGGAGATGGCGAAGGCCATGATGGGCCTGGAGCAGCTGGTGTGGCAGTACGCCATGGGTCGCTCTCCTGAGGTGCTACCTCGCGCTGGCGGGACGATGGTAAATTCTTGGACCTTAGCTACTTACTTTGCTTATACAATGATCATGATGCAAATGACATATGGATGCTATACCATTGCAGGCTAGAGGAGGGGCTTCGCGGGGGCTGCGGCGGAAGTCCGTCCGCTTCCCAGTGCCACAGGTCTCTTCTGCCGGCTCTCGGGAGGAGCCGCCATCGAAGAGGGCACGACACTCAGCGGGGACCGAGGACGAGCCCGTCGACGTTTCTGAGGACGAGACTCCCGAGCCTACGGACGTTGACCTAGAGGCCACCTCAGGAGGTACCGTGCCCAGAGCGACTGGCACTCAGGAGGCGAGCAGCTCCCCGGCAGACGAGGAGGTCTCTGAGGAGGACGATGAGGAGGGGGGCGAGGACGGGGATGAAGAGAGTTGAGCTCCTTCTTTTGTTTTGTTCTTTTGATAGGGCCTGCGTGCTCCTTTTTGTAGGGTGCCTGTTTGCCCTTTGATAGATAGGATTTTGATCATACTTCTTTTGTACTTCGACTCACAGATGCTTTCGGATTTATATACAGAGATCTTGTCCTTTCATTGTTTACGCCATTCAATCTTCTTTTGTTTGTGAAGAAAACTGAATAATTAAAACATTGACCAGGTAGTGCAACGGGATTGTGCTGAATGTGAGGTTGAGGATGAGCGACACACTAATAATCAAAGCATATTGACAATGGAATAGAAATCAAAGAAAGCAACTAGATGAACCTTTCGCGAGATTGATTCTACACACGAGAATTGGCACTTTCGTATCCAATCCTAGAGCACGATTATGGGGCAATGACGGCCTTTGACTCTTGACATGAGACTCGAGAACTCAACCTTGCCTTTGAAATATACTCAGAAGTAGGAAGACGTTGACTTTGACATGTGACATTTTCGAGTTTTGACCCTGGACACGAACCGGAACTTGAACTAAGTCACTTCCGACCATTATGACCTGTAGGACTTGGAAAAACGACTTGGAATGACTTAAAACTGTTTTTGACACCTCGACATGACTCGAGAAATGGATTCTATCGACTTTTCATGCTACGACAACGAATCCGGGGAGTTGTCTTGAAACGAAACATCCCTGAAGTCCCAAATACCCGTTAGAGTGTGTTCTGGTGGTTGCTGGTGCTTCATAGTGCCCCGATTCCATTTTGGCATGTTGCTGCTAAAAACTGCAGAAATACAGATTCAACTTGCCGTGTGGATCGCCCAAGGTGCCGTGCGGGTCAAAACCTGTCACACAGTACCTTAATCACTTTACCGTGGGATCTCCTTGGTTTCAACATGCCGTGCGACGCGGCAAGGTGCCGCGTGAGGCATCTTTCCTGACAGATTCCAGTTTTGCTATTTTCCAAGGCAGATTGCTCGGGGGTTGGGGTTTGACCCATGCAATGGCATTTCTGAACCAGTGCATGTCTGTTTTGAACCTTTTAGGACTTGACCAAGCCTTCCCTATGTAGGACTCATGGTAAACATGCATCTTTTGAAACCCAAGGCTCTTTGAAAGTTGAAGTTGTCTTCTCCAGTCTTCCTATAAATTCAAGTTCCCTCATGCTACATTCTCCTCATCTCACTTGAGCCCCGTTCTACTTCCTACCCCTTGCAATGGCCCTTTCTCTCACCGGTTCACTCCGTCCATGGTTGGCTTCCATGGATGGCGTTGATTGGTTGAACTTCCGGGCCCAGGGGCTCTACTCCATGCGGTACCTTCGTAACATTCACCTTCGCCCCGAGCTTTTGGGGGCGGCCGTAAGTTTTTAGGATCCGGAGGTTCATGTGTTCCGGTTTGGCGACCAGGAGCTCTATCCTACTGTCAAGGAGTTCCGTGCGTACCTCGGGGGCTTCGGTTCAGGGGAGGTCATCATTCCTCCTGTACGCGAGAGCGCTTACAGAGTCTTAGCCGCGGCCCTTGGACTGAGCGATGGTGCTGCTCGCTACTTGGTCAGGGATGGTCATCTCAATGTCATGTGCCTCATCGAGCTGTTTTCTCCTCCTGGTGAGCTCGCGGATATGGCATATCAGACTCGACGCATGACTGCACTCTTCATGTGCTTACTTGCAGCTTACCTCCTTGTTCCTTCTGCCGATCATGCTAGCTCGGCACTGGTTAGCATCGCCGTTCAGGTGGAAGCCCGGAAGGATGTGGTTCCGATGGTTTTGGCCGAGACACTGATAGGTTTGGACAAGGTTCATTTTGGAGAGGTCGAGACTTTCGGGGGTAGTCCTCTCCTCCTACAGGTTGGCTTCTCCCTCAGCCCTCCTTTTTTGGGTTTTTCCCATGTTCTCATTTTACCTCGACACTCGACTTGGCTTTCTATGGCTTCTTACTTGTTTTCTTCCCACAAATTTGGCTTTGCGACAAGGTGAATGTACTGACCATTCCACCCGGCAACTGGTCATATGAGGCGAGGTTACTTTCTCAGCGATGTTTTGAGTTTGAGGATAGGAGCAGGGCCGAGTGGGTTGACTTCCTCAGGCGCCGGCGAGCGGAGACTATTGTTGAAGGTGTCAATGGCTAGATCTCCCTCCCATGATAGTGCACTACATGGGCCCTTAGTGGGTTGTTCTTGCTGGTTTGGGAGCTTTCACCTTCTACATCCCTTACCGCATCCAGCGTCAGCTCGGTTTGAGGCAGGAGGCCCCTGCTGAGGTTCTCGTGGACGTGGTTCTGCCTCTCTTTAGCCATTCAGTTCTTTGCCATTACCAGCGCTTCTGGAGGACACGCGAGGTGACTGACGCGCATCCCTACCCTTCTGTAGCGATACGCGAGAGTTATCGAAGGTGGCTTAAGAGGGATATTGCTGCAAGGGCTGTAGTTCAAGGAAACTGACTCAATCCTACCACCCTGACCATTGAATAAATTGTGGACCCCTTTTCATTATGTTGTACTTCTTTTCGTTTTGAAAGCTTTGCTCAACCTTATGTAGTAGAAGTAATCGTGTTAATAAAAACGAGTCTTGAAGGGTTTCCCCCTTCTCGATTTTTGTTCTTTAAACCTTCCCAACCTGGATTTTTATTTTGATGGATTGTGACCGGGTCTCAGTGTGAGACTGCCTACGTATCCTCCTAGCGAAGGAATCAGGTCATGACGTAGTTCAGGGTAGGGTTCGCTCTGGTTTTAACACTCTCCTTTTGCGCTCTAACTTTTGCTTAGAACCGCCCTTTCGGGTTTTCGATCTAGCGAGCTCATTTATTGCATGCCTTAACTTTTGCCTAGGATGCCCTGACGGTTTCATCCTAGCAGGCTTTGCTCTAATTTTTGCCTAGGATTGCCCGCCCTTGCGGTTTTTAGCCTAGCGAGCTTCTCTCAGAGGTAATAGCGCTTGAGTTGATCCAAGTTAACCAAGGTTGAGAATTCGTTTCCGTCCAAGTCGATGAGTTGCGTAGCTCCCCCAGAAAGGATGGTCTTGATAATGTATGGCCCGGACCACTTTGGTCGAAACTTTCCTCACGGGTCGTAAACCGGAGCCCGGATTTCTTTTAGAACCATGTCACCTTCTACCAAGTTCCTGGGTTTTACTTTCTTGTTGAATGCCCGTGCAATCCTTCGTTGGTATCCTTGGATGTGATAAAGAGCCCTTAACCGGCATTCATCAAACAGCATGAGTTCTTCAAATCGATTATTCAACCATTCTGCCTCTTGGACTTCACGCTCGATCATTGTCCGGAGAGATGGGACTTCTAACTCGATGGGAAGCACTGCTTCCATTCCATAAACCAAAGAGTAGGGGGTCGCTCCTGTTGGTGTTCGCATAGATGTGCGATACCCCCACAAATCCAGGGGTAGTTGTTCATGCCAGTCCCTTGTGGATTGAATAGTCTTTTCCAGAATGGCTTTGATCGTTTTGTTTGCCGCTTCCACAGCGCCATTGGTCTGCGGCCGATAAGTCGTTGATTTGTGCACTTGAATTTGGAATTCATCCAGAACTTCCCGGGCTTGTCCTTTGAAATGGACTCCATTGTCAGATACGAAAGCTTGGGGGACCCCGTACCGGTAAACGGCATTTTGCTTGATAAAGTGTGCGACCTGAACTGTGGTCAGAGTGGTGTAGGAGACAGCTTCTACCCATTTCGTGAAATAATCGACGGCCACCAAAATGAACTTGTGACCATTGGACGCTGCCGGCACTATTCTCCTAATGACGTCAATTCCCCATGTCGAGAAAGGCCATGGTGAGGTCATTTGTTGCAGCTCATGTGGTGGGACATGCGTGAGATTGGCGTGAATTTGACACTTTCTACACCTTCGCACATACTCCACACATTCCGTTTCTATGGTGGTCCAGAAGTATCCCTGCCTGAGGATTTTCTTGGCGAGCATTATTCCATTCATGTGGGGACCGTATACGCCTTCATGAACTTCTTCCATTACCCTTTTTGCATCTTCCCCATGGATGCATAGCTTGTGCGTGCCACAGTGCGATCTTCGGTATAAGTTTCCCCCACAGAGAATGTATTGGGCCGTCATTCTCTGGAGAGCGATTCGGTCCTTCTTGCTTGCTCCCATGGGGTATTCTCCCCTTTCTATGTATCTCCAAATATCGAAGTACCACGGGTGACCATCGTCGGGCTCGTCAACTGCCATGACATGCTGGTGCACTGGGATGTCCCTTTGTTCTATCACAATCGGTCTCAACTTTACGCCAACAGGGATTTCGACCATTGATGCCAACGTCGCCAAAGCGTCTGCAAATTGATTTTTGAATCTTGGGACATGAGTGAAAGTCACCCTGCTGAAGTGAGGGATGAGATCTTCGAGATCCTGATGATACGACTTCAGCTTTTCTTTTTTGACTTTCCAGTCGCCATTCGCCTGGGACACAACCAAGTTCGAATCCCCCACAACTTCCAGTTTTTCTATGCCGATCTCGATGGCTGCCTCCATACCCACGATGCAAGCCTCGTACTCTGCCTGATTATTGGTGACTTCAAAGTTAAGCTTGAATGCCAACGGGATGTGCGATCCATCGGGCGAAATGAGTAATACACCAATTCCGAACCCTTTCTGGTTAGCTACTCCATCAAAGTACAATTGCCAAATGTCCTCGGCTATCGTCATTATGTCTTCGTCGGGGAAATTGAATTCGGCATCTTCCCCTCCCTCAACTGGGCAGTCAGCAAGGAATTCCGCGATGGCTCTTCCTTTTATTGACGTCCGGGTGACATATTTTAACTCGAATTCGGTTAGCATCAGCAACCATCGGGCCATCCTACCTATGAGAGCTGGTTTCTCAAATAGGTATTTTAAGGGATCCATCCGAGATATCAGCCTCACCGGGTAGGCGAGCATGTAATGCCTCAACTTCCTGGAAGCCCATACGAGTGCCCAGCATGTCTTTTCTAGGGGAGTTTAACGCTCCTCGGGCCCAACCATCTTTTTACTGAGGTAGTAAACCGCCCTTTCAACCCCATCGTCTCCTTCTTGCGCCAGCATACACCCCATCGAAAATGGAGTGACTGACAGGTATAGGATCAAAGGTTTTCCTATTACGGGCGGTGTTAACACTGGCGGCTTGTTCAGGTAGGCTTTGATGGCTTCGAAGGCTTTCTGGCACCGGTCGTCCCAAGTGAATGGCACTCCTTTCTTGAGCAAACGGAACAGGGGTTCGTAGGTCGAGGTCAGCTTTGCAATGAATCTACTGATGAATTGTACCTTGCCAAGGAAACTTCTTACATCCTTCTCAGATCGCGGCGGCTCCATTTCTAAGATGGCTTTAATCTTTGATGGGTCGACTTCGATGCGGGTAATGATCATGAACCCGAGCATCTTCCCCGCAGTGACTCCAAACGTGCATTTGGCGGGATTGAGACGCATCTTGTACATTCTGATCCTTTCGAAGAATTTCCTGAGGGCGGGCAAATGCCCTTCTCGCTCCTTGGCTTTGACAATCATATCGTCAACGTAAACTTCCACTTCTTTGTGAATCATGTCATGCAGTAGTGCCATGGCGGCCCGTTGGTAAGTGGATCCTGCGTTCTTTAATCCGAAGGGCATGACTCGATAACAATATGTCCCCCATTCAGTGACAAACGTAGTCTTTTCCCGATCCTCTGGAGCCATAAGGATTTGGTTGTACCCCGAAAAACCGTCCATAAAAGAGAGCAGGGCATGGCCGGCGGTATTATCAACTAACACATCAATGTGCGGTAACGGGAAGTCATCTTTAGGGCTGGCTTTGTTAAGGTCCCTGAAATCGACACAGACCCTTATTTTACCATCCTTCTTTGGTACGGGGACGATGTTTGCGACCCACTGAGGGTACTCGGTTACCATTAAAAATCCAGCGTTAATCTGTTTAGTAACTTCCTCTTTTATCTTAAGCACCCAGTCTGCTCTCATGCGTCTTAGCTTCTGCTTTACTGGTTTTGCATCGGGATAAAGGGGAATCCGGTGCTCCACGATTTCAGGATCGATTCCGGGTATATCTGTGTGTGACCATGCAAACACATCTTCGAACTCCTTAAGCAAGTTTACAAGGGCTTCACAGTCTTCGGCGGATGGCGTGGAACCGATCTGGGTCATCCGAGGATTCCCTTCATCTCTCAAATTTATTAAAACGATTTCTTCTTTTACAGGCTGAGCATGCCTTTCATCTTACCTGTCGATTAGGGATCGAATTTCTTTGGAGATGTCCCCATCGAAATCAATCTCTTCATCACCAGGGTCGACACAATTTATTTCAAAGTCAGGAGAGTAAGCGGAATCAGATTCATTCATTTCATGATCAATGGAGGCCTCGAGGGCACATTACACATGGGTGGATTCAAACTCGAAGTACAGACTCTGAGAGTTTGGGCCGAGAGGCACCAACTCGGACTCGACAAACTCAGAGGACTTAATAGACTCAGTTTCGGACTCATACTCGGACTCGGATCCATGGTAAGTTGCACTTGGTATGAAGGTCCAGTTCTTGTATTCTCCAGCAGCATCCATGATGAGCGAAGTCGGATCCTCAGGAGTATCTTGTCCCATCATCAGCACTTGCACTTCCACAACTGTACCCATTGGTTCGTCCTCCTTGAACAGAGTTGCGAGACTACCCATGGCAAAAGCCTCAATCCAGTCGGCTGGTTCTTCCTGTCCCTTCACAATTGTAGGGAGTTAATCCCGAACAGGTACCAAAGAGGCCCGAACAGGTGGTACGTGGGGTCCAGAATAAATACAGTCGGAATATCCGCCGTGCAGTGAGGTGAATGGCACAAGGACCGGGGATACGAGAGGTCCCAGGTCCAAGATACCCGAGCAGGGGTATGGTCCAAAGAGCAAGGGTAGTTGTTGGACCAGTCTCGTGGTAAGGGGTCCAGTGGTATGAGAAATCATTGGTCTAGAGGGTCTGTTCGGCAACGAGAAGGCCGAACAGTAGCAGCAATCTGGAGAAGGTGCCAGGAGGCGCTCCAGAGTGGTCCAGAAATGGAAATATCCAGTAAGGAAACGAGATCTGGAGGAGATACCCAACGAGAATGGGATGAACGGCCAGCTTTGCGAAGAGTTCCTAAATGGTCTAAAAGGAAATACGCAATTATGGAAATGAGAATCCTTGATATTCTAGGTTCCCTTTACGAGAAAGGAAACTTAAGGCAGCAAGATGGCTTGGACAGTAAGTAGACATGGGTCTATAAATATGAGGTAAACCTAGAGGTAAAGGTACGCAATTCCTGGCTATTAACTTATTACTTACTGAGAATTAAGGTTTTACTAGTACGAGATACTAACTTTAGCATCGGAGGGCCTTTGCCACGAGATGGCAAAGGTGCGCTCACCTTCTGTTTGTTTTGTAGGATCAATACCGACAGTGTGCTAGGGTTCCGGTGTAGAGAGAAAAGTTGCCGTTACAGTTTCGTGCTGTTCGAAGGCCTGTTTCATTTTCTTGCACCTACAATTGGCGCCGTCTGTGGGAAGCGAAAGAGATCCCTTTGAAAAAACGACCATGGCGGAAGAAGATCCAAAGACTCCACTTGATGCAAACAATCAGCTGGGTGGGGGAGCTGACAAATCCCCACCAGATCCACCGAGAAAGCCCGACGGTGGGCGTGCGGGGAGAACCACGAGCAAGGACCGCCCCCTAGCAACCCATGGCGACTCCAGAAATAGGGACGGACGGACGGCCACAGAATCCACGAGAAGGAGTAAGTCCCGCCGTGGGAGGGAGTCAGTGGCGCGTTCGAAAAGCGTGCACAGCAGGGAAGACATCCTGGATAAAAAGAGACAGGAAATAGAGGAATACGCTCGTCTGATTAAAAGACGAGAATATGAGATTCAGCAACTGCGGCGGATACGAGAACATCCGGAGGATTCGGGCTTTCACGAAGGAAGTCGGAAAGAAAGGTTGGATATGGTGGAGTACAGGAGAGCTTCTTCAAAAAAGAAGAAGCAGGAGCCTCACTCCGAAACGACCGAGGGCTTCTTCACGAAAAAGGAGAAGCAGGAGCAGGAGCTCCTCCCCCGAGGAAGGAGGGAGCAGGAAGCACCACAGGGACAGGTACGAGAGACCTAATTCCGACTGGGAAAGGAATAATGCCAGGGCTGCGAAGGTATCGGAGGAGGGGACCATGTCTGCACGAGAAGCAGCACGAAGAGCCCTTAGCAACATAGCAACTTCTCCTTTTGCAAAGAGATTACAGGAGGCAAGGCTACCGAGCAGGGTTAAGCACGGGATGTTTATCCTGTACGAGACCAATGCAGACCCGGTGGCGCACATACAGCACTACCAGCAGGCGATGTTTATGCACGACGGTGATGACGCAATCATGTGCAAGATGTTCCCATCTAGTTTGGGAAAAGTGGCCCTATCATGGTTCCATAAGTTGGGGCCGAACACCATACGAGGGTGGAGACAGTTGGCCGAGGAATTCACTGCTCGGTTCCTGACGAGCAGGAAACCACCCAAAACTTTTGAGAGTCTCTCAGTTATGAAGCAAGGAGAGAGTGAGCCGATCAGGGACTACGCCAAGAAGTATTGGGAGACTTTCAACGAGATTGAAAGTTGCAGTGAGGAGTATGCAATAGCGACGTCAAGACTGGGCTACCTGTTCGGGGGGAGCTACGAAAGTCCCTAAACATGAGCCCAGTGAGCACACTGGCAAAACTAATGGAGCGAATTGAGCAGCATGCCAGGAATAAGGATGACATACTACGGGAGGATGGCAAACTGAGTGCCGAGCAAGTCAAGGGCCCTGCGAAGAAGGCAGATAAGCTCGAGCCCAAGACTTATAGAGAGAGGAAGGAGCATGGGCAAGCTAAGAAAAAGTCATACCGGGAAAAGCATGCCCCTGACCCAAAGTCTTTCTTCTCAGTGACAACGGTTTGGAAAGAACCAATTTATCGGGTTCTTTATCGAATAAAGAACCGTCCGTACTTCAAGTGGCCCCTAAGGCTGGAGGGAGATAAAGACGCAAGAAGGGTTACGAGTCAGAACTGCAGTTACCACAAGGACTGGGGTCACATGACGGAAGACTGCGAGATGTTTAAGCAGCACCTTGATGACCTGGTCTCACGTGGGTATCTGAAAGAGTTCATCCAAGGGAGCACAAGGGTGCGGAAAAAGCGATGGAACTGGATTACGAGTAGAATCCAAGGGGCGTGATCCATATGATACATGGATTGGCCACACCTTATACGAGAAATGAGGTGAGGTTGCTCCAGAGGCAGGTGAAACACGACCAGCACGTGATGCGGTTAGGAAAGAAACGGGGACGTGAAGTAGAAGGGTGCAATGAGGGCATCGTCTTCACGGATGAGGACCTGGGAGGAGTCCAGGTGCCGCACAACGATGCTCTTGTCATAACCCTACGAATTGGGGAATATGACATGGAAAGGATCCTGGTGGATTCAGGAAGTTGCACTGAGGTGCTTTATTACGATGCATTCAAAAAGCTGGGATTGGCACAAGCGGACTTGGTACGGTCAGTAACTCCGTTGGTTGGGTTCAGTGCAGGGGCAATTTGGCCATTGGGTAAGGTGACCCTCCCTGTTCGGGCAGGAACAGTGGTACTCAGAACCGATTTTTTGGTAGTGGATGTGCCATCTTCCTATAACGCGATTATAGGAAGGACTTGGTTGCATAAGATGAGGGCAGTTTCATCCACCTACCATCAGATGGTGAAGTTTCCAGGGTTCCACCGGAATCGAGAAAATAAGGGGAACCAAAAGACAGCCCAACGGTGCTTGGTTTCCATAATCAAGAAGACACCCAAGGCACGATTGGTGCAAACAGTCGAGGTTACCAACCGGTAGGACCATCGAGGATGCTCGAGGGGATCCCGCCGAGAAAGTGGTGGAAGGATTGAAGAAAATCCAGATCAACGAGAATGATCCTGAAAGATATTTCCTGATTGGGGAAAACCTGTGCAAAGAAGAGGAGGAAGAGTTGGTGAAATTTCTCAAAGAGCACGTTGATGTGTTTGCTTGGGTGCCCGAGGAGATGCCTGGGGTGGATGCAAGCGTGATTTGCCACCACCTGAATGTGGACCCGCAGCACAAACCGGTGATGCAGAAGAAAAGAAGGTCTGCCGTACAGCATGTGGACGCTGTTATCGAGGAGGTTGACCATTTGCTCGAAGCAAAGGCGATCCGAGAGGTATACTACCCCGAATCGTTGTCTAACACAGTGGTGGTAAAAAAGAAGAGTGGGAAATGGCGGGTATGCATCGATTTCACGGATCTAAAGAAGGCTTGTCCGAAAGACAGTTTTCCCCTGCCCAGGATAGATCAGTTGGTTGATGCAACAGCTGGTTACAGGCGTATGAGTTTTCTCGATGCTTATCGAGGATATCACCAGATAGCTATGTACGGCCCCAATCAGGAGAAGACGTCCTTCATCGCACCACGAGGGTTGTAATGTTACAATGTTATGCCCTTTGGTCTGAGGAATGCTGGAGCAACTTACCAGAGACTAGCAACGATTATGCTAAAGAAGCTGCTCGGCAAGACCATGGAGGTGTACATAGACGATATGGTGGTGAAAAGCAAGGAGAAACGGGACCACATCGCTGATCTGAAAGAAGCTTTTGAGATACTGAGAGAGTATAAGCTGAAGCTCAACGCCTCGAAATGTGCATTTGGGGTAAGTTCTGGGAAGTTCCTGGGTCACTTAGTGACCATTAGAGGGATAGAGGCGAATCCCGATCAAATAACAGCTTTGCAGAAGCTGCAGAGTCCGAGGACCACGAAGGAGGTCCAGCGGTTAACAGGGATGGCGGCAGCCCTTAACAGGTTCATAAGTCGTTCGAGTGATAGGTGTAGACCTTTCTTTCAATTGTTAAAAAAGAGCGAAGGTTACGAATGGGGAGCAGAGTGTGAGCAAGCGTTCCAAGACCTGAAGAAGTACTTGGCAGCAGCCCCACTTCCGTCTACTCCTGAGCCTGGCGAGGTCCTGACCCTATACTTAGTAGTATCCGAACATGCTGTAAGTGCGGTCCTATTGAGGAACAAGGAATCTGAACAAATCCCTGTCTATTACGTAAGCAAGACGCTATTGGATGCAGAAACGAGATATCTGCCTCTTGAGAAGTTGGTCCTGGCACTGAGGACGGCCGCTAGGAAGTTGCCCCACTACTTCCAAAGACACAAAGTGGTCGTTTACGCGGAGTTCCCGTTGAAGTCATTGCTTCGAAAGGCCGATTTCTCGGGACGAATATCAACTTGGTCGGTGGAATTGAGCCAGTATGATATTGATTATCAGCCGTGCACGGCAGTCAAAGGGCAAGTTTTGGCAGATTTCGTGGCAGAGTTCTCTCATGGTAGCACCTCGGCCTCCTACGAGAAAGGAGCAGCTGGACGAGCCGTCTGCCGAGAAGCGAGGGGCACCCCGAGCAAGACCCATTGGAATGGAAGCTTTTTGTAGATGGATCCGCATGCAACACGGATCTGGAATTGGGGTGGTGCTTTTCCCTCTGAAGGAGTTATGATCGAATTATCCTGCGCCTGGGTTTCGGTCGTCGAATAACGTGGCGGAGTATGAGGCACTCTGGCCGAGTTACGGAGCGCAAGAACCTTGAAAGTAAAAAGAATTCGAGTATTCTCGTGATTCACAACTCGTGGTGAATCACTACCCGATTGCAGGCCCGGAGTGAAAAAATGGCGGCCTACGTGGAGGCGACCAAGGATTTGCTTGATACCTTTGAAGGTACACATCGAGAGATAAGCTCGACGTAACGCCCACGCCGACTCATCGCTTGGTTGGCGGCGTGCCAACAGAGTTCAAAAGGAAGGTAGCAATGGAATCTCGTTGAACCGAGCATTGGGAGAAGTGTGGAATTGGTCTGGGCGTGAACCAAGGACCAAGTTGGATGGATCCAATAGTGGAGTTCCTACGAGATGGGACACTCCCCACGAGATAAAAAAGAAGCTCACAAGATAAAGACGAAATCTGCAAGATTTTGGCTATCACCAGAAGGAAAGTTGTACAGAAAGTCTTTCACTGGACCGTACCTGCTTTGCGTGCACCCTGAGATGGTGCAGAAATTCCTCCATGAAATACATGAGGGAACATGTGGGAGTCACGCAGGTGGGAGGTCCATTGCTCACCGTGCAATTACCCAGGACTACTGGGTGGCCGCACATGCAAGAAGATGCAAAGGTGTATGTGAAAATCTGTGAGAAGTGTCAGAAATTCTCACCTATGATCCGAACACCAGCTGAAGATCTGGTGCCCCTGACAAGTCCTTGGCCGTTTGCGCAGTGGGGTATGGATATCGTGGGTCCGCACCACAAGGCTACTGGGAACAGGAAGTTTCTGTTGGTAGCAACGGACTACTTTACCAAGTGGATTGAAGCAGAACCACTGGCAAAAATCACAGAACCTATGATAGAAAGGTTCGTGTGGAAGAGCATCATCACTCGATTTGGAGTTCCTTATTCCTTGATCACTGATAATGGGTCGCAGTTCCAGAAAAAGTTCAAGGCTTTTTGCGCCCAATATGGAATAAGGAACTACTATTCCACACCGGCCTACCCTCAGAGCAATGGACAGGCAGAGGCGTCCAACAAAACTATACTTGACGGGATCAAGAAAAGGTTGGACAAAGCAAAAGGCAAGTGGCCTGACGAATTGCCACTGGTCCTGTGGGCACACCGAACAACTCCTAGGAGGTCTACGGGAGAGACCCCCTATTCGCTGGCATATGGAACAGAGGCTGTGATTCCATTGGAGGTTGGTTTGCCGACCAACAGAACCACACTGGTGGAGAGTGGGGGCAATGACAGAGCCCTGGAAATTGAGCTGGACCTCGCCGAGGAGAGGAGAGAACGAGCTCTGGTGCACCTGGCTTCATACCAGGAGCAATTGATGAAAAGTTACAGCAAGCATGTCCACCCACGAGAGTTTGGTGTTGGAGACCTTGTGCTTCGAAAGGTGCTCGGCAACACCAAGGTGGCCAACGAGGGCAAGTTGGGGGCCAATTGGGAGGGCCCGTATAAAGTGACAGAGGTTGTGGGCATTGGGGCATATCGATTGGCAGACCTGGACGGGAACTCGGTACCAAGGCCCTGGAATGTTCACAACTTGAGGAAGTTCTACGTGTAAAGAACTTCGACTTCGTTTCTATTCTGTTTTAGATGCACATCGTGATTGTGTGGGAATTACGAATAAAATTCCCTTGTGTTCTCTTTTACTAGTTGCAAGGGGTACGCGTAACGCCCCATTGAGTTTTTCGAATTATGAATAAAATTCACGAATTTTCGGTAACACATTCTATTTTTACGAGTTTTGCTTTTATTATGCTTGGAATACGAAGTCAAGCCTAGTCCTTAGTCCTCACTTCGTATTGGGGAGCAGAGGTAAAGGGTAACTAAATGGAATTTCGAATAGTTAAAAATTGAACCAAGTACGAATATACTTGTCTGTTTGCTCGGGTACGAATACACCAGAGTTGAGCCAAATGCGAATATACTTGTCTGTTTGCTTGACTACGACACCCAGAATTGAATCAAGTACGAATATACTTGTCTGTTTGCTCAGGTACGAATACACCAGAGTTGAGCCAAATGCGAATATACTTGTCTGTTTGCTCGAATGCGAATATACCTGAATTGAACCAAATGCGAATATACTTATGCAGATGCGAATACACCCAGAATTGAGCTAACTATGGATATACCTGTCTGTTGCTCGGGTGCGAACGTACCCAGAATTGAGCCAAGTATAAATGTACTTGAGCGGTTGCTCGGGCACGAATACGCCCAGAATGCATACGAGAGTATGCACACTGTCCTCAAACACGAATATGTTTGGACTAATTTCACGTATAAATAGATTTGTTTACTTGTACGGGTGCACGCCCACATGAACTTGTAACATAATCTGGGTACAAATAAACTCAGGATTACTGTGGCCAAATACGAGTACATTTGGGTGACCTAAGTACGAATATACTAGGGAAAGTTTCCGAGCACGAAACGTAAGGGCTGCATACGTGAACACGCAGCAGTATCTAAGTTCGAGAAAACTTGAAGATTGCTCAGGTATGAACAAGCTTTGAGCGCGAGCATATTCAATGTTATACAAGTATGGTCAAACAGCATGCTCGGGTACGAACAGACCCTGGATGCATATGAGTACATGTACTAGTAGACAAGCTGCGAGAGCAACTAGCATTTACTCTAAGGGACGAAAAACCTGTAGCAGTATGAATGAGAATGCAGCTAAATCATCAGCGGGCACGATGAGACCTGGGAAGCATGCGTGGAAATGCATGAAGCTAAGTACTGGCCATGAGACGGCCACCTGTATTGAAGAACGGCCACGAAGGGCCAGCCAAACATGTTCATGCCACGAAGGGCCAGGCAACCTAAAGTTTAAGCCAAACAGGGCCATCCCAAAACATAAAAGGCCACGAAGGGCCAGAACCAGCAAAACTAAAGTATTTGAAAATGTATTAGGTGCCACGCAAGGCGATGCCAATGGCCACGCAGGGCTAGCAGAAACTAATCCATAGGTTCCAAATGACGTCATTAGGAGAAGAGAGAAACCAACTTACTCTTCAATTGTCAAATCTTCGATGACAGGGGAAGTTGGAGCATTTTGAGAAGAGGATGGAGCGGTTGTGTCCTCCACTACTGTGGACGATTCAGGGACGCCGCCACCAGCTTCCTTCTGGCCAGCAGCAGCATCATCCACAGTAGCAGCAGCTTCGTTCTCTGCCTGCTCGTTGATTTGAGCGTCTTGTGTTCCCTCCACGACGTTTCCTTCCTTCACCTCATCCTGCTCCTCAACGGCCTGGGTGCTCGGAAGATCAATCTCCGTCCAGAGGGGAGAAGAATCTGGTGCACCAGACTTTTTGAGGTACGCCAACCAGCCGGCCTCGAAGACCTGGTCTTGAATCCCCGGCATTTGATCCGTGTAGCTCTCAGTAGCCATACGAATCCCTTCATTGTAGCCTTGTTGGTAGGAGGCCTTGGCTTCGTTTTTACTCGCCTCCAGCTCCGTCAAAGTTTGATTCAGGCTGTCCTCGGCACCCTCCAGCTTGTTTCTCAGCTCATCCGTAAGCCCGCGGGCTTGGTTTCTCTCTCTCTCCAGCCTCACTATGGTATTCTGCAGCTTGGCATTCTCGCTTGCCAATCTGGCACGCTGGGGCTCAGACTGGCCAAGCTTCTGTGCTATGGCCACCATCTTCTGCATTGCCTAGAGATTTTGAACACAAAAAGCAGCATTAGGCACAAAACAGGTATACAAGACTGACATTATTGCAAAGGAAAATGCCGCGTGGTTACCTTGGCATTGTGGCTCATGAATGAGCCAAGGAGATTGTCCGGGGAGCAGGAGACTTCTTTTTGCATATCCCCAGGCAGAAAGCATGGGATAGTGCGAGGGCTGTCCCCTCGAGAATCAACAACATCACAGACGGTGGCCGCCACCGTAAGGCGGGAGCCCAAATGGGGGTTGGAGGAGCTGTGAGTTGAGGAGGCTGCTCGACCGAGGAGGTATCGAGCCGTTGGCGTTTGTCCCTATGACTGGCTTCGATCTCCTCGGGAGAGAAGCCTGGAGGAACGTCCAATTGGGCTGGGCCACGGCGGCCATGAGATGGTGCCGGGCTCTGAGTACGACCTCAGCTACGAGCGGTGTCGCGACCCCTTCCATGGCCAATAGTGAGCAAATTGCTGAGATTGATCGGCTGGTCCATCTATCGAGGTGGGGGAGATGGGGAGTATCCGCTCGAAGATGTGGAAGCTTCTTCGGCAAGCTGGATTGGTTCGTTGGGAAGTGGGGGGTCCGAGAATGCCTCTCTTCCTGCTGCTCGGGTGGTTGAACAGGAGGATCTGGGAGGATAGGATTGTCCGCTACTCGGATCCGCCGGTCAATGAAACCCCCGTATGATGCCCTGTAGCTCAGGAGAATCTGGGCTGCTCTTGCTCGGCCAGCCAAGCACGTGCCTTGCCCGTTGAATGCAAGGGCACGGTTGATATCAGTGACGTGAACCTGGGGGGTGATAATGGCGTGCCCCTGGTTGACATTCGTGGCTGCAAATACGAGAAAAATTGGTAGTTAGCAAAACATGTAATGCAGTATGAAATATTGCTCGGTATAAAGTTCTACGAGAAAGAGAACTAATGTGGAGTGCCAAATCTGTGGGGTGCGTGAAAGCCGACGACTCTACCGTCCTCGTCTCTGGGCTCGAAGTTCCCCGTGACGATGAGGAAGTCGTCGTCGTCCCCTCTGGCAGAATCAGGCAATTCGAGCACCAACCTTTTCCTGGAATCCCTACTCTTAAGATAGTAGGTTAAGGCGTCCTTGGTCCTAGATATGCTATAGAGGTGGTGGATGTCGTGTAAACCTAAGGATGTGCCAAGCATTTGGTTCAGGGCATTGATGCCCATGACAACCCTAAAAAAGTTGGCTGAGACCTGCATCGGGGAAAGTCTATAATGGGCTAAAACCTGGCGGAGTAACGGTGCCAGGGGAAACCTGACGCCGCCCTCAACAACGGCGACGACAGGGATGTGCAGAGTATCATTGTTGAAACTCTCACGGATGGCGTTTTCAGAGACCAATGTGATGGCCACATTGTTAGGGATCTCGTAACGAGATCTAAACTCACCCATCCTTTAAGGAGTGTCCCAGTGTCTACGAAATCGACCCATACCGAGAACTGTGGGTTTGGGTTTTAAGAAGGAGATGGGTACGAAAAAGCCCTGAAGTGACTGTGGAGATCCTAAATCGATCAAGATAGCCCTAGAACTTAAGAAAAGAGATGGAGAGAAAGGGGGAATGATGACTTACGAGAACAACGATCGAAGACCCTAGATGCAGAAAGGGAGAACCTCGAGATGGTGAATAGTGCTTCAATGGCAGAATGCTCGAACCGTCTTTCTGCAGAGGGAACTTTCTAGGGTTTGAAAATGGGTCGAAAATCCAACTATACCCCGGCAAAGGGGGTGACGTATGAGAAACGTCACCCCAGACGCCGTTTGGGCGTTCCGTTCCCCAAAACGTCTGCTCGCATTGAATGTGGGCAGTACAGGGCACGCCGCGTGTAAAGGTGTTAGCTGGAAAAGCCTGTCCAGACCAAACGACGAGACGTTTTGGTTGAGTTAATGATGAGTCTGCACCAAGTACGAGAAACATGGGTACAGGAGCAAAGCACGAGAACCTTGCTCGGTGTTCAGAACCTTTGCTCGTCATATTAAAAGAAAATAACGAGTAAAGCTGGGGAGCCATTGTAGGGAGGTAATCCCGAACAGGTACCAAAGAGGCCCGAACAGGTGGTACGTGGGGTCCAGAATAAATACAGTCGGAATATCCGCCGTGCAGTGAGGTGAACGGCACAAGGACCGGGGATACAAGTGGTCCCAGGTCCAAGATACCCGAGCAGGGGTATGGTCCAAAGAGCAAGGTTAGTTGTTGGACCGGTCTCGTGATAAGGGGTCCATTGATATGAGAAATCATTGGTCCGGAGGGTCTGTTCGGCAACGAGAAGGCCGAACAGTAGCAGCAATCTGGAGAAGGTGCCAAGAGGCGCTCCAGAGTGGTCCAGAAATGGAAATATCCAGTGAGGAAACGAGATCTGGAGGAGATACCCAATGAGAATGGGATGAACGGCCAGCTTTGGGAAAAGTTCCTAAATGGTCTAAAAGGAAATAGGCAGTTATGGGAATGAGAATCCCTGATATTCTTGGTTCCCTTTACGAGAAAGGAAACTTAGGGCAGCAAGATGGCTTGGACAGCAAGTAGACATGGGTCTATAAATATGAGGTAAACCTAGAGGTAAAGGTATGCAATTCCTGGCTATTGACTTATTACTTACTGAGAATTAAGGTTTTACTAGTACGAGATACTAATTTTGGCATCGGAGGGCCTTTGCCACGAGACGGCAAAGGTGCGCTCACCTTTTGTTTGTTTTGTAGGATCAATACCGGCGGTGTGCTAGGGTTCCGGTGTAGAGAGAAAAGTAGCCGTTACAGTTTCGTGCTGTTCGAAGGCCTGTTTCGTTTTCCTGCACCTACAACAATCTCAGCTTCTTCATCAATATCCGGCCAGACATCGTTGGCGAATATCTCAAACCTCGGTAAGAAGGTATTGTTTTCTGCATCCCAAAAAGGTTCTGGCTGCCCTTGATAGATCTGTTTTTCCTTTTCTTTGACAAAGTAATCTTCTAGCCTGTTCCCCCTTTTCACCTTGCTGTTACTCGAAGGTAAGTAACCAAGACCGGTCGTACGCATCAGAGTGCCCTGAGCTTCAAATTTTGCAGGGCCCTGGAGATTTTTTTCCAACCCCAATCCTGGGATGTAAGACATTTTCTTCATTATCTTGATGGCAACATTACTCACGACGAAGTCGTCATCAATTCTAACTGACTAGACAGATTTGGAGGTATCCAGAGAAAATCCTCCCAAGGCGATATCTTCTTCTCCGTGTTGAATTTCCAATAGTGGGGCATTATCTTCAACAGGGGCATGGATCCCAGAGTCCCCGTGAAAAGTAAGCATTCCCGTTTCCAATCCCAACCGAATTTTCTGATGGAGCGTGGAGGGCACAGCCATGATGTTGGGCCAGTGCAACCAGGGTCTCCCCAGGAGCAGGTTGAAAGAGGCGGAGATATTCACCACGTGAAACTCTACCTCCGTCTGATATGGTCCGAAGGTCATAGGAATCATGAGAGTCCCAACCACATCCCTCCGAGTGTTGTCATATGCTCGGACCTTGACTTCTGACGGGGAGAAGTCCTTATTTTTGTACCCCAAGCAGTAAGCAACACGGAGTGGACAGACATTAATTGCTAAACCATTGTCGACCAAGATTACTGGAACCGATTTGCCGTGGCATTTTAGGGTGATGTGCAGCAGCCGATTGTGATCAGTTCCTTCTGCAGGCAAGTCTCGATCAGTAAAGGTGATAGCATGTTTAACAGGTATGGTTTTGATCAGTGTCACAAGCTCATCGGGGGTTATAGCAGAAGGCACTTTCAGCTGAGAGAGTGCTTGGATGAGACCTTCACGGTGACGTGTGGAATGGACCAGCACATCCTAGACGGACATCTTGGCATGGGTTTGCTCGAGTTGTCGCTTAATCATTCCCTCGGGATTCTTTTCTGGTCGGGAAGGCTCTTTGGCTGGTGGATCAAAGGGTCGGAAGGTGTTTTTGACCGGGGTGGTAAAGGGATCAGAGGGTCCCGGGGCTGCTGGATTGGAAGATTCTCCGACTTGGAAGTTCGAAGGTTGGTAAATACGGCCGCTTCTGGTCAAATGATCAATCTGGCGGTACTTTGATTCCTCGCTCCATAGGTCGGCCAGGGCTTTACGCTTGCTTCCGATGGTGGTATCTTATAGATTAGCGGCCAAATCAGCGATGACTAGATCGTCCCACAGATCCTCAGGTGTCCATCTTTCAGCCTCCATCACTGTCTTATTGACGGTCCATTCTTCGTTTCCCACTTTTATATTGACTACCTCGGTGCTAGCCCACAGGTTTGTTCCAGCTTCTGGTTCATCCTCCCACAGGTTCATCATGGCGACATCGGCGTCTTTTGGAAAAGTAGCCGAAGGTTCGGATTCAGCTCCATCGACAAGGTAGTCCATTGGGTCACACTTGTTACTGGCGACCTCTTCTTCAATTCCAGGGAGATTCGGGTACGGGGTGAGGCCCACACTGCCGTACAAATTATTGATGACGAAATTGTTAAAATGAGAGAAATCCGGGGGAGCGGGGCAAGTTCCGGCCAATCATGTGTGATTACCCCTGGCTGGTATTCTGGCTGGTATTCTCCACTAAACAGTGATGGCAGGGAAAAGGCATCCAAAGGATCATTCCAAGCTAACAGCTGATATTCATCTGGGGTTGGGTCCCATTCCCATTCAGGCATCTCTTGAAAGACTTGGTACTCTCCCCTTTGATTTTCGAACAATGTATGCAGAGAGAATTCGTCGAGGGGATCTGCATAGACGTTTTGCCAGTCGACCTCCCATTCAGCATTGAATATGGGTTCATCACTCCTTTGGAAGTTAGTAGTCTCAAACTCTTCCCAATCAGCAATCAGTTCTCCCCACGTGTCTTCCCACCCCCGTATGGAACGAAAGGCAGTCTCTCCGGGAATTTCATCAAAAGGCACTGGTTCGGTATCAGGGATAATGAGTAGGGAAGGGTCAAACTCTGGGAGATTCTGATTTTCGGCTAGAGTGATTTGATTGATTCGAAAGGGGGCGTTGTGTTGTGGTAGAGGGTTTGAAACAGTGTTTGGTTTATCTGAGGGTGGAGCGTCGACAATTTTGTTATCAATGAGGTTTGGAATTTCATGGCGAAGGCGGATGCAGTTATCGGTGGTATGGCCAGGCATTTGGTGGAAGTCGTAGTAGACGTTCTGGTTGAGGTTCGGTGGAATGGTTTGTGGCGGCAGAAGAGGTTTCAACACTCTGATTTCCGTGAGTTTCTTAAGAAGAGTGGATCTGGGAGTGCTGAATTGGGTGAAGGTTCGGTTCTGGGATTTTGGTTTTTTGGAAATCTGGTTAACTTCTATAGGTTTGGTGGATGAGGTTCCCACTTGGTTAGTATTCCCGAAGAGAACGTTGCTGTTTCCTGAATACGCCCTTTTGGATTTTGACCCCGATCCTGACTCTTTCTTTTCCAAAGTTCCATCTCGTAAAGTCTCTTCTACGGCCAATCCAGAATCATAAAAGGTCTCGAAATTGGGGGCAGCCTGAGAAAGAACCATGTAAGGGGCGAAGGAGCTTGGCAGGTTCTTGGTTATTATCCGTATCTGTTCTTTCAGGTCGGGCTTATTCTGCATCTGGGCGGCCTTTGCCCTCCAACACTTCACAAAGTCGGCAAAACTCTCCTTCTCGTTCATCTTAGTGCTTTCCAACTCCCTCGTGATCATCTTCAGGTCAACGTTGAAGTCATACTGAGCCACAAAAGCTGCCCCGATGTCTTTCCAAGTCCTTTTCTTGGATGGTTCGAGAGAGAGGAACCATTGCAGGGCTAGACCAGACAAGGACTCATGGAAGAGTTGGGCCATAGCTTCTTTTTCAATGTCGCGCATAGTGAGGGATCCCAGATATCCTTGAAGATGGGCTCTGGGATCGCCGGTACCATCAAACTTTGCAAAGTCCACTCCTTTGAACTTCTCTGGCAGCTTGGCATTCGGGAAGAGGCATAGCTTGCTCATGTCAATTTCTCCTTTTCCAAGTCGCTTGGTTTCTTGAATAGATTCCTCCAATTTGCCAATCTTATCCATAAGAACGGCTAAGTTAGGGTCAGTTGCTGGTATCTCAACTTTGGGTCGCTCAAACTGCGGAGGAGTCTTAGTCAGGAGCTTATCAGTGATTTCCTGCATGCTTTCCATTAACATGTTCATGTCGTTCTTCATGGAAACCACAGTGGCCTTGAGTTGTGCATCAACACCGGCGAGGGACTGCTTAAACTGAATATCTATGTTAGCCATGTTCTGCCTGAGTTCCTCTATTCTGTCTCCCTGATCGGCCATGGGTAAAGGGTTTTCGGATGGGATTGAGGCTATGGGTTCTTCTACCACGGGTTCTTCTAGCAACCGTTGTTCTTCCTGCGCAACTTGGACTTCAAACAGCGGGGTTCCTTCCAGTGTGTCTACGCGAACTAGTCTTTAGGACAGACGAAACCAATTGGGTACAGCTTCTTTTCTCCGCAGGCGATCAATGTTGGCAGCACTAACAACAAGTCAAAAGGGAGCAACTCAAAACCGATCCGAATGCTCGCCTTACTTCTACCCATCTTCTAGAAACAAGGCCTAGGACCTACCGTGGCTTGAATCTCACTTAAGACGTCTATACAGAAGATTTCCGATAGTCCGGGTAGGTGCCGTCAGGCAAGTTAAATTCCGAACGGTCGGAACCAGAGCCAATCTCTTTATCGTGACCATCCGAGACAGAGTAATGTGACTACCGGAATCCAGATACGCACGCACTTAAGGCTAGACCCAAACCAGGGGAGCCGTTCAGGCACGGCAAACACCAAAGGTATCACAAACTCCATGGATTTAAGGTCTCCTAGACCGACCAGAGGGCCCTAAAGGATTCTAAATGAGCCTATTCCTCTAGCCCACAAGATGCAATGGTGCGTGAATGATGAGAGTGTACAGGAAAAAAAAAAAAGCACATAAGCAGGATATAACACATAAGTCCTAGCCATGGGTTCCTGTCCTAGTTGGGAAGGTTCTACGGTTATGTGCAAGTGCAAAGGCTGGTTTTGGTCTCAGAAGGGTTCCCCGGACTAGAGCCAAGATGTACTACACCATGTCGAGTGTATTGCAAGACAATGGTCGAACAGC
Source organism: Rhododendron molle (assembly GCA_025413875.1). Lineage (NCBI taxonomy): Eukaryota > Viridiplantae > Streptophyta > Magnoliopsida > Ericales > Ericaceae > Rhododendron > Rhododendron molle. Next base: position 18,929,308 of record CM046393.1, on the reverse strand, counting down.
ACGATGGCTCATCATAGTCGAGGGTTGCTAGGCGTTCCGGTAGAGCTTGTCACCGGTAAACCAGGCAAGATAGCCGAAACACGCTAGCGAGGCTTGTGCGGTGCAAAGTGTATAGGATAAAAGAGCTTAATCTTCCGAAAAATATTTGAAAATCCCCCTTTTGAAAACACCTTTCAAGCTTGGCCCTCTTTATCATCCAACACTTTTTATTCTTCTTTTTTTTTAAAAAAAAAAAAAAGTAAAGTATTGAATAAAAGCTCCCCAGCAGAGTCGCCACTGTGGGCTCCCGTGCCCTCGTTCGAAAGAGTCGCCACCCGGATTTTCGAGATGGATCATCCGAGAAACCGATGAGTCGTCTGGAAAAGGCTTTTTGGTCTAGTACGTACGTTGAGATCTCGGGTTCGGGAGCCACGTTACGAATGGGGAAGGTTTTTCTTTAAAAAGCACCCCACTCGCCCGGTAAAACCGGTCTCTAATTAGTGTTTTCAAAAAGGGAAAATCTTCAAGTATCATTTGAAAGATTATGTAACACCCCGAATTTTGGGTACGTTAAATAAACATTTTTATTGAATAAATTAAGGAGAGTCTAGCTCATTATTACAACATAATTCTCACAAGAGTACTTTTATTCAACAAAAGAGGGGATAATCTAAGGTTATCTATAGCTTCTTCTCTTCTTCCATCCTAGCAAGTTCCTTAGCTCCAAAAGCCTCCAAGGTATACAACTCCCTTTGTTCATCTAGCAAGTCTGACACATTATACCAGCGTCACCACCAGTATAATATGTCAGGGTCACATAAAGCAACACCATGAGCTTGAAAGCTCAATAGAATAATCCAAAACCCACTAACCCTTAACTTACAAATAGCAAGTCATGCATATATCATAAAGAGTCATAACAGCACATGCATTAATATAACAATAACAACAACAATGACACATCCGCATTCGCTATCTATCGTTGGTGTCATGTTTCTGTGTGTTTCTCCTACGTAACTCATCGTTTTGTGTCTCATCTATCATTTTCAAAAATCACACGCACACACCAATGAGCTACCAAGTCCGGCTAATTGGCCACAATGGCTACCAAGTCCGGCACATTGTGAACACACATAACCAATAAGCTACAAAGTCCGGCTTATTGGCCACAATGGCTACCAAGTCCGGCCACGTTATCACATCAACTCTTGCATTGGCTCCTCTCCGCGGATAACCAAGCCCACCTCACCAATGAAGCTACCAAGTCCGGCTCCATTGGTAACGCACACCAACGTAAGGCTACCAAGTCCGACCATTACGTAGTTTCCAAAATCCTTTTTACCAAGTCCAATTATTTCCTTTATCCACACCCTAGGTGACATGTTTCTACTTTCTCGATTTTTGTGTCTCGTAATCATGCATAGACTCCGCGGCGGGACAAATCACTTTAAAATAATCTTGAAACTAAACTAGCAAGATCATCCAACTCTATTTAATCATGCTTGTTTACAACCACAAGTAAGGCAAGCAACATGCTATCATGCTTACAATCGTTTAAAAGGTCAAAATACGAATACTTCGTTTGAAACAACACTTTATCTTTTAAAACGAAAACGTATAGCCATCTTTTTGGAAGTTCAAAACAACACATGTTTATTGACGAGTTCATACATAACCAAGCAACTATCACGAGATCGAGCAATCAAGTAATCATAAGATCAAAGTAAACTACGTAAAACAAATCATACTACACATATGGCTTCTTGCTCATACAATACAATATACTTAGAGGAAGTAGTTAAGAAAAGTCTACATTTAATTCAAACATGCATACAACTATACTTAGGATAAGTAGGTTCGAAGAACTCTACAAGATCAAACATATACTTAGGAAGAGTGGTTAGGGATCACTACCGTTCTTCTTGGCGGTAGAAAAGATTACGGAAGTACGACGGAAAGAAAGTCGGCAAACGAACGGAGTAACGGCTTACGGTAAGCTTCCAAAAGCTTCGAAAGAGAATGATTTCTCTTGAACTAGATCGTAACCTAAACTACGTACTACTACTTTTGGATTGAGGTGGTGGTCGAGTGGTGGTTTAGTGGCGGCAATGGGAAGAAAACTCAAGAACAAGCCAAGAACATCAAGAACACTAAGTTTTCTAGAGAGAAAAGTTGGAGATTGGAATGGTGTGAGCAAAATGGATGAGAATGGCATGGTATTTATAGGCAACATTGGCTCCCTCTCTCCCTCATTGGCCGGCCCTCCCTCTCCCTCTTTCTCCCAATTTTTTTTATTCCACCAAATCTTGCAAATCAAGGTCTATCCTAGGCTTGCATGGCTACCAAAGATTTTGCTTTCCTTGCACTCTAAGAACTAGGTTATTCTAATGGGTTTCTAGTCTAGTCTTAGTACTTGAAAGTATAGAAAACTAGATATGGTTGTCCTAGGATTTGATTTTGGAAGATTTGGCCAAGGAAATGGATTTGATTCAAATAAGAAATTAGGGTTTGTACAAATGACAAGTTTTTTGGCTAGGAAATCTTAGGCTTGTAAATCAATAAGGACTAGGTACATATCAATGGAGATTTTGAAAGCACAACAAAAAAATCTATCAAGGTACAACTCTTTCTCTCTCTCCTTCTTCCTTCTCTCTCTTTCTCTCCCTCTCTCTCCCTCTCGGGTTCTCTCTCTCCCTCTCGGGTTCTCTCTCTCTCTCTCTCTCGGCATTTCTCTCTCTCTCCCTCCCCTTGTACTTGCATAAAAGTATATATATATATACTACTATATATGTAAGTACTATGGGTCTTGGAAAATCTAGTATTTTAAACCAAATATAGATTTTCTAAATAAAATATTCTATTACACACATGTCATATGCAATATAATATATATATACACATATATATATGCATACAAGTACATATAAATATATATATACACATGTACTACACAATCTAGGATAGATATTGCCAAATCCTATATCTAATTAACTATTCTAATGCTTTCAAAGTACAAGTCCTTATAATATTAACCTAATGTATTAATTCTAGTTTATTCAATTGACACACATGGAAGATCTTATTATTTTATTAACCCTAATACTTGATTGGCAAGTATAGCTATTATCCAAGGGGTAATAATTTCCCTAACCTTCTTTATCCAATGGATAAAAGAATTAAAGTACTTTACAAGATTTTCTAATTAAAATAACACAATACACATGTGTTACTTACAATAAAATATATATACCTATATATATATATATACCTATATATATATATATATATACACATATAATATATACAAACAAGTACTACGATATCTAGTCTAGATATACCAAAATCCAATATCTATTAAACTAATCTACTACTTTCAAGTACCAAGTCCTAAATTCTATTTTAATCCATTACACACATGGCCAAATCTAGTATTTTAATAAACCTAGTACTTGGTTGGCAAGTAAAACTATTATCCAATGGATAATAGTTTCCCTAGCGGTTAATAACCAATGGTTAGTGAAGGTAAGGTCCAAGGGTTATCGTCCAATGGTTAATAAATCTCCTAGCGGTTATTATCCAACGGTTAATGCTAGAAAGTCTAATACTTACAATTAAGCACTAAGCTAATCTAATCTCGTACTTAGGAAAATTAACCAAGGTTTACCTATTGACCAATGGGTAAAGGAAATCCTAACGCTATCATCCAATGGTCGATGGCTAAAAGGTTCAAACGGTTCAAAGGGTTAATCTAGGGTTACCGAACTCAAGGGTTTCGAAAGGTTCGTGAATCGAGGCGATTCACGGAGGTTTAGGAACGATCGGTGGCTAGGTTTGACGATAGCTAAGTCGAAACGTCGGTTAAAAGTTAGCTAGGGTTGCTAGATAGGATTTCCAGCCGAGAAGTGAAATCCTATGGCTTTATCCTAGAAACGACGGGAAAAATGACGGTCTAATGGCGATTAAAACCTAATTAAGATTGCCCAACGAATTTAGTAACGACCGATTTTTGGTTATGGAAATAAAAATCCAAGTAAAAAAATAAAATTCAAATTTTTAATGAAATTTTTATTTACCAAAAATCTGGGTCGCTACAGATTAAGTTCTTGAATAAGAACACATAGCGGGGAAGGGACATGGGGAATATATCACATTGACGTGCATGTGGTGCTATCTGTGCAGTAGTGGTAAAATGATATGAACAAAAGAAATAAACAATTATCAAACTGTCCGGACCTCAGCCGTACTGTTCACGGCACCTTGAGCTGCCGCGCGCGGCACCTCAACACGCCATGCGGGGTAGCTGCTCTGCTGTCAGACTGTTGCGGACTTTCAAAACATCATCTAGCTTATTTCTATCTCTGTATGTCTATTGGAAAACTCATCAGAAGCCTCGTAATAGTCAGATCATCCCAAAGATGTTATCTTTCGCAAAACAAGGTTTTAAAACGGTTTTTGACATATTTGATCATTTGGGATGATCTAGGAAAGCTTTTGAAGAGCCAAAACATGGCTTGTAGATATGGCCTTATTTTAAAAGCAACAGAAATAGTGAACAGAGGATACAGATAGCCACAACAGATGAAAACTCAGATCCAGACAGCCTGTCTAAGATAATACCAACATGTAAGGTGCCGTGCGATGGGGGTCAGGGTGCCGCGCGCCTGATGCACAGGCCGCGCAGTTCCCCGACTTCAGCACAGTACTAGTTTTTATTTTGTGAAGATGGGTTTTAAGTCAGGATCTAACCAAAAGGGGTTAGATCTGCTGACAGGAGAGTCCCCTCAGGACTAGAACAGGGCCTAGTCCAAGGAAACTAGTTTTTACCTTTAATGTTGAGCTTGATCAAGGGTTGTTGATGCAAGAATGAGGATGGATCGTCACGGATGTAAATGGAGAAGGTTGTATAAGACAAAAGAAGTATGGGTGTGAGTGAAGGTTAGGTATTTTGGATGGTGGGGGCTTTGAAGTTGATGAGAGATCAACTTCAATGATGAGGGAGTGAGTGGAAGCACTTAAAGAATGTCTTTTGGGAATGACATTCTTCAAGACTTGGAAATGGACATGGAAATAAAGAAAGTGGGTATGAAAACTAGAGAGAGAAAGCTTATGGAGTGAGAATGCCCAAAGCAAAGGAAGCCAAAAGAAAGGCCAAGAGGGACCCCTTTCCCTTGAGTGGAGGGGTTAATTTATAGGCAAATGGCCAAGGATTTTGAATTCAAATGGTGGAGGTATTTTCTAGGAGGGCCAGAAGTGCATTTTCGGCTGAGCCAGTGATCAGTTGTGGCTCACACTGGTGTGGCCGACAGCTTTCTGAGCCAGTCAGCTTTTTTGCTCAAGTTGCCGTGCGGGGAAGTTTGGCCGCGCACGGTTCCCTGAATTTTCAAGGTGCCGTGCGCTCAAGTTCGGCTCCGCACGGTGCCTTCTTCCGCGGTCCAGAGCCTTTTGGGCCTTTTGCTGGGCTTGGCTGGGCTTGTCGGGTTTCTTGGGTTTTTGGGTTTTTGGGTTTAGAGGAAACCCTCTTTCAAGCTCACAAAGGTTTTGTTTCCTTTATTTCATCATTAGGGCGGACAAAGGTCCTCCGAGGTCCAGATTGGGGTGTCTACAGAACTGTTGCTTACTATTCGATATTTTGCTTTGGTAGTTAAGACCCTAAATTGCAATAGACAATCGTTTTAAGTAGACTAAACACTCCCTTACGATTTCAACTCATAGATGGTGAACCGACGGAGCGGATTAGGAGAATCCTCTAACCCTAACCCCGACCTAACCCAGATTATGCAAGCTTTCGTGGCTACTTTGAATGCCAACAGCCGAAACCCAAACCGCGACGATGAACCTATGACCCGAACCCGTGTGATGAATGAATTTTGTAAACGTCGACCCCCAACTTTCCACGGAGACCCTAACCCCACCGTGGCCGAAACATGGCTAAAAGAGGTCAAAGTAATCCTTGACACCTTAGGAATTAACCTAGACGGAGATCGGGTAGCCTTAGCCACCTACCAATTGAAAGGAGAAGCCCGTTACTGGTGGGACTTGATGGAGGCAACCAATGCCATAGCCACCATGACCTTTGCTGAATTCGAGACCCTATTTCTCGATAAATACTTCCGCACACCCCTTCGCCTGATCAAGGAGCAAGAATTCACAAACCTAAAACAAGGAACCATGACCGTTACCCAGTACGCGGCTAAGTTTGAAGAACTATCTCGTTATGCCCCAGAGGCCGTAGCCACTGAAGACAAGAAAGCGATGAGGTTCGAGTGGGGGCTGATAACTGCCCGAAGGGCTGTGGTAGCTCAAGCTTTCACCACCTATGCTGAGGTGGTAAAGTGTGCGCTCCGGCTAGAGAGCGAGGAGGCCGATTTTAAAACCCGCTGGAAGAGGGCGACCGGCAGCACCGGTGGACCTATTCGAACCCAACCACTTAACCACCACCATGGACCTTACTTCGCCAAACCATCTAACCCCCCTCAAAGCAACCAACCCTGGAAGATTGCTATCTCCAGAAATGGTGAACCAAAAAGAGGTGGGCGAGACATAGCAACAGTCAAGTGCTTCCACTGCCAGGCTATGGGTCACTATAAGTGTGACTGCCCCCAACTTCAAAGAGAAAAGGATTGGAGCTTTGAAAATCAAAAAGCCCAACAACCTGGACAAGCCGGTTTTGTGAAGCAAAACTATGGAGGTCCATTGCTACAACAGAATGGGCAAAACGAGAGAAAACAGCCCATGGGGAACCAGCAGGGCACTGGAGGGCGTATCTTGGCACTAGAGCAAGAGCAGGATCCTTATATGACCTGAGGTACGCCACTACCTTCGTACGAACTTTTGTGTGACTCTGGAGCATCGCCTTCATATCCATTACCCCATAACCACGCTAGCACTAGAAACAGAAACCCTAAGTGCGAGTACGAAAGTATCATCACCATTAGGGGGAGTATAGCTGTTAGTCTAAGTGTGTAGAGAGTGCAAACTAGAAGTAGCCAACCTATGCCTGACCTGCGATCTTGGAGTGATCAGCATGGCAGATTTTGACGTAATCCTAGGGATGGACTAGCTATTGAGCGGTCTTAGACTGCCACCAAGAGATGGTGACGACATATACCTTTAATGGGACTCATTCCCAATTTAAGAGGGATAGATAGACGATGAGTCCGACGATGAAAAGATCTAGGTGGCAGAACCAACAGTCTGGATGGTTTGCTAGCCTCCACTTGGAAGAAGTCAATAGAATGGAAGTGGGATTTCCACACATCGTTGCGAGTACGGCGATGTTTTCCCTGAAGAACTTCCTGGCTTATCACCCCAAAGGAGAGATAGACTTCTCCATAGAACTCCAACCAGGAACGGCATCAAATCTCGATACCAAAAGGCCCCTACCAAGCCAAAGAAGGGTCGTGTTAAGGAAACAACTTTAGCGTACGAGTCTGCATGATGATTTGATAGAGGTTTTGCATTTGGCGTTGGTATTTACAAGGAAACGTTATCAAAGGTCTATAACGAGGCAAGTGGTTCGACGGCGGAAGCCACCTAAACCCCGTCTCGTAGGCAAGTGATGAGGCTTAATTCGATTAACAGAACATGTAGGGAATTGCCTTAAACACCGACATACCCATAGGACCTGCTGGAGCCTTTAGACAGTGGTTGTATATGCCGCATCGTTTCGGGCGTCTCTTTCATCACATTCGTAAGGGATTAAGAGTGGCTTGATCCTATTTTAAGGGGGGTAGACGACAATTCCGAGACCAGTATAGTAACTAAGCCTAACCTGTAGTCGCGTATGAATTTTGAGGACGAAATTATTTTAAGGGAGATAGGTTGTAACGACCCTGATTTTTGGTAAATAAAAATTTCGTTAAAAATTTGAATTTTATTTTATTACTTGGATTTTTGTTTCCATAACCAAAAATCGGTCGTTACTGACTAATGAAAATCTCATTGTCTATTCGAGAAATCTTGATTAGGTTTTAAACGTCGTTTAACTATCGTTTTCCCGTCGATTCTAGGATTAAGTCTTAAACCTTTCATCTCGGCTGGAAATCCTATCTAGCAACCCTAGTTAACTTTTAACCAACTCGTTCACCTATCGATCGTTGACCTAAATACCAATCGTTCCTAAACCTCCGTGAACCTTATGAAACCTTGACTCGTGAACCTTTTGAAACCCTTGAGTTTGGCAACCCTAGATTAATCCTTTGGACCGTTTGAACCTTTTAGCTATTGACCATTGGACAATAGCGTTAGGGTTTCCTTTATCCATTAGTTAGTAGGAAAATCTTAGTTAACTTTCCTAAGTACGAGATTAGGTTAGTTTAGTGCTTAATTACAAGGTATTATACTTTCTAGCATTACCCGTTGGTTAATAACCGTTATGAGATTCTTTACCCATTGGACGATAGAATAGAATCCTAGCCATCTTTACCCGTTGGTTAATAACTGCTAGGGAAACTATTATCCATTGGATAATAGCATTACTTGGCCACCAAGTACTAGTGTATTAAAATAATAGAATTAGCCATGTGTGTATGGTTATTATTTAATTGCTTGTACTTTGATTAGTTTATTAGATATTAGGATTATGGAAATCTAAGCTAGATTTGATGTACTAGCTATGTGTATCTATAGGTGTACTTGTATATATATAATATTGTATATGACATGTGTGTATTGCAATATTATATTTAGAAAATCCAATTTTTGTTTTAAATACTAGATTTTTAAAGACCCATAGTACTTATATATATATTAGTATATATATAGTCTTCCATAGTACAAACAAGTGGGAGAGAGAGAGAGGAGAGGCTTTGCCTATAAATAGAGAGAGAGAGAGAGAAGGAAGGAGAGAGAGAGATAGGGTTGTACCTTGTTGATTTTGGTTGTGCTTTCAAATCTCCATTGGATTTCTACTTAACCTAATGACATACAAGCCTATGGATTTTCCCTAGCCAAATCTAGTCCTTCCATATACAAACCCCATTTCTGTACTTCAATTAAATCCATTTTCTTGACCAATCTTCCAAAATAAAATCCAAAGGACACATCTTAGCCATGCAAGCCTAGGGTTTTAGGATGATTCTTGCAAGGAAGCAAGATTTGCTTGGAATAAAAAAGAGACATTGGGAGAGAGGGAGAGGGCCGGCCAAAAGAGGAGAGAGGAGAGGCTTTGCCTATAAATACTCACCCCATGCTTCATTTGAACTCACACCTCTTCTTGCTCCAACTTCTCTCTAGAAAAGTTAGTGTTCTTGTTGTTCTTGCTTGTTTTCTTCTTAGTTCTTGAGTTTCTTCAAGAAACTTTCCTTTGCGCCACTCAACCACCATACGACCACAACCTCGATCCAAAAGTAGTAGTAGTTGTAGTTAGGATCTAGTTTCGAGAGAAACCATTCTCTCTCGAAGCTATTGGGAGCTTACCGTAAGCCGTTACTCCGTTTGACCGCCGACTTTCTTTCCGACGTTCTTTTTGTAGCCTTCCCACCGCCAAGAAGAACGGTAGATTAATCTTCACCTCTACCCTAAGTATATTGCGTGTTTAAAGTATATGATCTTATCGATATCCGATCTATTTTCCTAAGAAAACGTAGTATACCTTGAACTTAAGATTACTTGAATGCATGATCTTGTTGATTATTACTTGCCTTACTTTTTTGTGTTAAATGTTGAGAATGATGATGTGATAGTATGAGCATGCAATCTAAGATAGAGTTGGGTGATCTTGCTAGTTTAGTTTCAAGATTTCTATGATGGTGTTATACTTGTGTACGACGTCCCGCCGCGGAGTCTATGCATGATACGAGACACATGAAATTGGAAAGTAGAAACATGACAACTAGGGTGTGGTTAACATGGATGAAAATACTTTTGAAACTACATAATGGCCGGACTTGGTGGCCATTGTGTGGATGTGAAAACCCGCAATGTGGCCGGACTTGCCCATTGTGGAGAAGTGATTACAAAGGACAAAATATTTTTGAAACCACATAATGATCAAGTGTGATAATCATTATGTGGTGTGTGTGTGTGTCCAATGGGAACCCGGAGCGGCGGAACCATTGTGAGGGTGTGTGTGTGTCCAATGGGAACCCGGAGCGGCGGAACCATTGTGAGGGTGTGTGTGTCCAATGGGAACCCGGAGCGGCGGAACCATTGTGAGGTTGTGTGTACTCCCATGGGAACCCGGAGCGGCGGAACCATGGTGAGGTATGGCTTGGTTATCCGTGGAGAGGAGCCAATACTTATTGTGCGCCAATGGGAACCCGGAGCGGCGGAACCATTGTGCGTATACTCGGGAACCGGAGCGGCGGAATCGAGGCTGTGTGTGTTAAAAACTGATTTTTGAGATGTGTGCCAATGGGAACCCGGAGCGGCGGAACCATTGTGCATATACTCGGGAACCCGGAGCTGCAGAACCGAGGATGGGTGTGTTAAAATGTGATTTTGAAATACAAATGATGTTTTGGTAAAACGAACTGGTGACACGATCTACGAAACGCTGCGTAGGAGAAACTCTAATGACATGGACACTAACGATAGATAGCGAATGCGGATGTGTCATTGTTGATATTTATATCCTGTATTGTATGAGCTGTTTATGACCCTTTATGATATATGCATGACTTGCTATGTGTAAGTTAAGGGTTAGTGGGTTTTGGGTTACTCTATTGGGCTTTATAAGCTCACGGTGTTGCTTTATGTGACCCTGACATATTATGCTGGTGGCGACGCTGGTATAATGTGTCAGACCTTATAGATAAGCAGGGAGAGCTGTACGCCTAGGGGACAATTGGAGCTGAAGAACTTGCTAGGATGGAAGAAGAGACAAAGCCGTAGATAACCTTAGATGTCCTTCCCTTTTATGTAATATAAGCACCCTCTGGGGGTTAGTGATGTAATAATGAGCCAGACTCTATCTAGTCCAATAAAATGTTTATTTAACGTACCCGATTTTGGGGGCATTACAGCCAGCTTTAGGCCCAGGACTGGTATTGATTACCAGCCTTAGCCCTACCAGCCCCCCTCAGGGATCAGAACAGATAGCAGAACCAAGGTAAGCTATACCTTTGGTCTTTGAGTTTGAATGGGTGTTTGAGCTTTGAATTGAGGTTGAGATTGAATGATGGATGTTTGAGTTGAATAACAAGGTGGTTGTGCTTGATTGAGGTGTAGAAATGGTTGTAGGATTTTGTAACCTTTCTTGATTACACTTGAAAACCCAAGGTGTATGGATTTTTTGAACCCTTTATATGGAAGCATATGGGGGGGGGGTATTTATAGGAGAAAGGGAAGGAATGGTGCATGGTGGAGAAATAACCAACCAAACAAAGGTTGGTTTGGCTTGGTGGCCAAATTGCCTCCTTTGGAAAGGTAAGGTGATGCAAAGAAAGGAGCTCAGCCAGTCCACGAGGCTGGCTGAGGGTTACTTGGTGGTTAAGCTGTCCAACTGATAAAGGTGATGGGGACATCTTGGACCATCGCGCGATGGATCCAGTCTATCGCGCAATAGTACGCCCTGGCGCACGATGGTCAACGGTCAAACTTTGATTGTTGACCACCACCTGGCAGTTTGACCATCGCGCGATGGAGTCAAACTGTCACGCGACGATGCCCCCTGGCGCGCGATGGTTGCACCCTAGCTTGCGTCAGTAGGGTTTTTGGCGTTTTTGAAATGGCTTAGGTTAGGTTAGGTTAGGTTCAAGGGTTTTCAAACACCCAAAACTCAAACACCTATCATTCTCGGGGTGTTCTTGATCCATTTCATCATCGGGGAATCAAATACCGTAAGTAAACTAATCCAGAAGCCCAGATTGGGGTGTCTACATCTGCCTCCTCACTCTCCAGCCGAAGAGCACATTTTACGACGCTGGTATAGGTGGTAAAGGCTTGTGCCACCATAGCCCTTCGAGTGATTGTCAACCCCCACTCCAATCTTCTCACCTTCTTATCTTCAGTTGCTACAGCGGTTGGGGCGTAATGGGACAGCTCCTAACATTTGGCCGCGTACTAAGTAACGGTCATTGTTCCTTATTTCAGGTTCATGAACTCTTGATCCTTGGCTAGGCGAATGGGCATGGGGAAGTACTTGTCGAGAAATAGGGTTTCAAACTCGTCAAATGTCATGGTGGCTATGGCATGGGTTGCTTCCATCAACTCCCACCAATAACGGGCTTCTCCCTTTAGTTGGTACGTTCCTAGGGCCACACGATCTTCATTCCGGGTAATCTCCAAGGTGTCCAGGATCACCTTGATTTCCTTCAGCCATGTCTCGGCCACAGTGGGGTTGGTATCTCCGTGGAAGGTCGGGGGTTGACGTTTGCAAATTCGTTCATAGCTCGGTTGCGGGTCATTGGTCCGTCGTCATGGTGTTGGCGGTTAGCGTTTAAAGCGGCTACGAGTGCTCGCATGACTTGGGTTAGGTCGGGGTTAAGGTTAGAGGATTCTTCGCTCTCGTATCCTAATCCGCTACGTCGATTCACCATCTACGAGTAGAAATTTAAAGGGGTTTTAGTCTACTTAAACAGTTTTCTTTTTTTGTAAATGGAGTTAACTACAATAGTTGAAAGCAATAAGTCAAATAGTAAGCAACAGTAATCTTTTAATCAAAGCAAGTTGTGGTGGCCTCATTACAAGCTCGGTAACCTGGCCACATGATGTGACTCCGACATTCAAAGAGCCCTGGGCCGAAGCCGTGTGTGGATTCCATTCCTCGGTCACATCCTCGGTTTCGTCTTCGGTGTCAAGCCTCTGTGTTCTGCGTTGCTATCAGTTGCCCTGTCTCACCCCAAGACATTCCTGGGACCATTTGGGAAAAGTTGTTACGCCATGAGGGCCCCATGAAGATCATGCAGCGGGCGTAATCATTACCCTTTCCCATGTGCTCAGTAACCGTTTCTCCCCTAGCATCACATATGACGTCACCCGAGGCGGTTACCTAAGTGTATACTTCACGCGCTGGCTTGAAGCCCAAGCAACCCTAGGTCTATAAATATGAAGGGATACTCACCTGAGAGAGGTATGCCATTCTACCCTAACCCTAGACCTACCTCCCCTTCCTGAGATCTAACTTGATCGTCGGAGGGTCACTGGGGTGTCCAACCCCTAGTGACTTGTTGCAGGTCTCAGCGACGGAAGCGCGGAGTAGCAGGAGGAAAAGCCTAACCAGAGCCTTGGACCTGATCCGAATAATCCGAACCCCTACAATTGGCGACACTGCTGGGGATCAGCCGCTCTCACAACCGTTCACCTCCCTCCACCCAAAGAGCTCCGTCAAGATCTCCCACCGCAGCAATGGTGGAAGTCGAAGATCCTCACCCCAGTGAGACAACCCTCGGCCTCGGACCGTTCGGAGGGCCAATCCTGGTTCCCGGCGGGGCCAGTGGCCCAGGGAAGGCTCACATGTCAATCGGAGTCGGAGCTGGAACTTTAACCCAGGACATGGGGGCCAGCACCGAACTCCACACCTACATCCGTCACCTGGAGCGGAAGATCGACGACTTGTCAACAGCCGTGGAACGAGACAAGCACGTCCGCGACGAGCTCGCTGAGATCAAACATCTCCTCCAGATCTCCACATCTCATTCCGCGGGAAGCCGTGGCGGAAGGAGAAGCCACCAAAGCCCTTCCCGCAGTCGCGAGGGGGACCGTTTGGTTGAACACCAGCCTCGACCTTCTATCAAAGACCGTCTCGAGTCTCCTGTTGCAAAGGGTGGTCGAACTGAAGGTCGCGCTACGCGTAGGGAACGCTCCCGTTCCCCTGACCCTAAAGACCTGCGGAGGAAGCGATCCGCCTTCGAGAGGCTCGGCGCCGGTAGCGACTCCGCCTCCTCCACGCACCCGGTCAGGAGAGGGAAGGGAACTCGTGAGCCCACCCCTAGCTTCACCAAAGTTCCCAACGACGAGGACGGCCTCCTGAAGTTCCAGACAAAAGGGTATCGCGAGCGCCTCAAGAATGCTCAAACCAAAAGCCCATTCGTCTCGCATCCTGGGGAAAAAGGTGGTGGAAGCCGTGTCACGGAGCGCCTCGAGCCCTACGCTCAAGATAGCTACAAGAAGGACCGACAGGAGCGATCTCATCAGAGATCAGGAAGCATCCCACCGAAGAGGAAAGAATACGAAAGGCTGGACGAGTCAGTCCCAAAGAAGCGTCCCGCAACAGAGCGTCCAGACGGTCTTGACTGTTCGATCCGACCTCATCGCGACGCCTGACTCAAAAGACTCACGACCTCCCCCTTCACACGGGAGATCGACTCGGTCACCCCCCCCCCCAAAAGGATTCACCCAGCCCAAGTTTGCCAAGTACGATGGCAAGACCGAGGCATATACTCACTTGGTGCAGTCCAAGCTCGTCATGTCTCTCTTCCTCCGTAATGAGCCCTCGGACGATGCCTTCCTCTGTAAGGTCTTCCCCGCTAGCCTCGGGAACCTAGGCCTTATGTGGTTTAACCAGCTCCCTGCTAGGTCAATTTCTTCGTTTGACTCCCTGTGCGATGCCTTCATGGCTCGGTTCATCACGAGCAACAAGCACGAGAAGGAGATCGATTCCCTCCTCTCTCTCCGAAAACGACCCGATGAGACGCTTCGCCAGTACGCCGGTCGTTACTGGGAGCTATTCAACGAAATCGAAGGCTGCGACGGTGTCATCTCGGCCCGAGGGTTCAAACTCGATCTCACCTCCCAGGACGAGCAAGTCTACGACGACCTCACCCACAACAAGCCTGACTCCATGAAGGACCTCATGACCCGCATCGAAGGCTGGTGCCAGCTTATCGAGTCCAAAGCTGAAAGGGGCATCGAGAAGTCCGCAAGCTCCAAAATCACATCTGTCTCGGCCAACGCTTCGGTTCCCACACTTGTTTCAACGCCTAAGAAGCAGGTCAACAGCATCAAGCAACCCCCGAAGAAGGGACCAAAAACAACCCCCAAAGAAGCAGGTCAACAGCTTCGGTGAAGGATCAACCTTTCTTCTCCTTCCCGAATCAGAAGCTCGGCACCGAGAACGGCAAGATCAAAAACCCAATCGTTCGATGCAGTTATCATAATGCGCAAGGCCACTTCACTACTGCTTGCATGCCCTTCAAGGCCTACTTGGAGTAGCTTGTCGCCGGTGGCCACCTCAATCATCTCATCGATCACGAAAAAACCAAGGCTCGGGCAGAGCGCGCCGAGCACAGATCCGAAAAAGAAATTCAGACGATTCACGTTATCCACGGCCCTCTGCACCCCGAGGCCGCTCACATCATCCGCGCCGAGTTGAACGATGCATCCTCCTCCAAACAGGTTATGCTTGTCGGTCCCGACACCAAGCGCGCTCGCACCGACGACAGTTCAAAGTGGACAATCACGTTTACCAAGAAGGACCTCGACCGTGTCCAGCTGCCACATAATGACGCCCTCGTCGTCACACTCCGCATCAGAACTTTCAACATCCGCCGCGTCCTCGTTGACCAAGGCAGCTCGGCCGAGGTCATGTACTACTCCCTGTTCCCAGATCTGAAACTCTCGGACACCGACCTCCGTCCTTCCGAAGTCCCCTGCATAGGCTTCAACGGGGCCCCGGTATGGCCTCTCGGGTTGATCACTCTCCCCGTCTGCGCAGGCTCGGTGGTCCTTGATATGGAGTTTGTGGTCGTTGACGTCCCTAGCCCTTACAATGCAATCGTCGTGCGCACCTGGCTCCATAAGTTGAAGGCTATCGCCTCCACTTATCACCAGGTAGTCCACTTCATAGGCGCTAACGAACGACAAGAGGACTTGTACGGTGACCAAACCGCGGCAAAGAGGTGATATGTTAACGCAGTCCGAAGCAATAGAAAGACTTTCCGGGTCAACCTCATCGAGGTCCCTGAAGCCCCCATTCTGGAAGACTTCGGCAGGCCCGCCGACGAAAAGGCAGTAAAAGAACTCGTTACCATTCCCATTACCGAAGACGGATCACGTTTTTTCCTTGTCGGTTCCTACTCACTGCCACCAAGCGGAATGACATGGTGGATTTCCTTAAAAAGAATATCGAAGTATTTGCATGGACTCCCTACGAGATGCCCGGAGTCGATCCCTCATTCATTTGCCACGAGCTCAACATCGACCGAACCAAGTGCCCTGCCTTCCAGAAGGCCCGGCACTCCTCTCCGGTCCATTCCGAAGCTGTCATCGAGGAGGTCAATCGACTGCTCAACGCCAATGCCATCCGAGAGGTCCAATACCCCAAATGGTTGGCCAACACCATGGTTGTCAAGAAGAAGAATGGCAAGTGGCGCGTCTGCGTTGATTATTCCAACCTCAACGACGCCTGTCCGAAGGACTTCTTCCCCCTCCCGAGGATCGACCAACTTGTTGACGCTACGACAGGCCATGACCAACTTAGTTTTATGGACACCTACCGAGGCTACCATCAGATTGCCATGAGTGAAAGAGACGTCGAGAACATGGCCTTCATCACCCCTCACGGAATCTTTGGATATCTCGTCATGCCCTTCGGACTGAAGAATGCCGGGGCAACTTTTCAAAGGATGATTACCAAGATGTTCGAGCGTCTCCTAGGTGACACAATGATGGCTTACATCGACGATATGGTGATCAAAAGCATGCTCGCCAGTGATCACCTCACCCATCTCGTCGAAACCTTCGAAATCCTCAAATAGCACAAACTCCGCCTCAACGCAGAGAAGTGTGCCTTCAGTGTAAACTCCGGTAAATTCTTGGGCCACCTCGTGTCCCAGTGCGGGATTGAAGCCGACCCTGCTCAACTACTGGCCATCGAGAAGCTCTCAGCTCCCCACAACAAGAGGGACGTGCAACGCTTGACAGGCATGGCTGCTGCCTTGAACCGATTCATTAGCCGTTCTTTCGACAAGTGCCAGCCCTTTTTTGCCCTCCTGAAGGGTAGCCGACGGAGCTTCAAGTGGACAGAGGACTGTGACCGAGCCCTACAGCAGTTGAAGACTTACCTCTCCGAAGCACCGCTCCTTGTCACGCCTCGGGACCAGGAGGACCTGTTCCTATACCTTGCTGTCTCCTCACATGCGATCAGCTCGGTTCTCGTTCGATAGGAAGGACAGGACCACCAGCCCATCTACTACTCCAGCAAGACGATGACCCCCGCCGAAACACGCTATCTTCCATTGGATAAGCTCGTTCTCGCCCTCGTCTCGACGTCTCGGAAGCTTGCCCCATACTTCCAGTCCCACCGTATCATTGTTCTTACCGAGTACCCGCTCAAATCACTCCTCTGAAAAGCGGACCTCTCCAATCGAATCTCCTAATGAGCCGTCGAGCTTGCAAATTACGAAATCCACTTCCAACCTCGGACAGTAATCAAAGCCCATGTACTTGCCTACTTCATCGCCGAGCTCACTCCAGCCGACGCCCTGGCTTCAAACCGACCCCCCCGTCCCGAAGCCGTCCTCCAGGCCAATCCAAGCACCGCTTGGAAGCTCTTTCACGGCGATGTGTGGAAAATGTATGTTGACGGTGCGTCTAACAGCCGAGGCGCCGGGGCTGGGATCGTGCTCCTATCCCCTTCCGGCGTCCTCCATGAAAGCTCCCTCTCCATTAACTTCTCGACCTCCAACAACAAGGCTGAGTACGAAGCACTTATCTTCGGACTCAAGACTGCCGAAGCCCTCGGTATCGAAGAACTTGTAATCTACAGTGACTCTCAACTGGTGGTCAACCAGCTCTCTGAAGAATATGAAGCTCGGGACGACCGAATGCGCACCTACCTCAGCTCTGCCGTCCGTCTCCTCAAAAGCTTCGAGGTCATTCGCGTCGAACATATTCCCAGGGAACAGAACGCTCACGCTGACGCCCTTATCGGGCTCGCTTCTGCCTGTGCTGCTTCAGAACATCGTTCCATCTCCTTCAGCTCCATCGACAAACCCATCTTCGAACTTGAAGTTTTAAGCCACAAGGTCCTTAATATCGAGCTCGGTCGGAGCTAGATGGATGAGATCGTCGGTTACTTAAAAGATGGCATCCTCCCTGCCGACAAAAAGGAAGCCCACCGACTCCGCAACATTCCGCACTCTTCTGGCTTAATCCCAACGGAAAGCTTTACCGAAGGTCATTCATTGGTCCCTACTTGCTGGTTGCCCATCCCCACCAGGTCCCGGGCATCATCGAGGAATTTCATTCTGGCGGCAGCGGTTGCCAGTCTGGCGGGCGCTCTCTTGCTCACCGAGCCATAACCCAGGGGTACTAGTGGCCCATAATGAAGAAAGACTCTGAGGATTATGTTAAGCGTTGTCGAAAGTGCCAAATGTTTGCCCCTATCATCCACCAGCCGGCTCGGGACCTCAGCCCACTCACCAGCCCCTGGCCCTCCTCTCAATGGGGCATGGACATGGTTGGCAAGCTCCCCGTCACTCCCGGCGGCTTTAAATTCCTTCTCACCGCCACCGACTACTTCTCCAAGTGGGTCGAGGCCGAGCCCCTGGTCACCATTGAGGAAACAGATGTCATTCGCTTCGTCTGGCGCAACATCATTTCTTGCTTCGGTGTACCCTTTGCCATTATCATCGACAACGGGAAGCAGTTTACCGGGCAACGGTATCGGGCTCTCTTGAACGAGTATGGCATTAAATGGGACACCTCCACGCCGGGCTATCCACAGGGCAACGGCCAGACCGAGGCCGCCAACAAGGCCATCTCCTCCGGCCTCAAACGCCGACTCGAATCCCACCGGGGCAAGTGGGCTAAAGAATTGCCACGCGTCCTCTGGTGCTACCGAACCACTCCCCGACACTCAATGGGCCGCACCCCCTTCTCTTTGGCCTTCGGTATGGAGGCTGTTATTCCTCTACAAGTCGGTCTCTCCACGATCAGTACCGAGAACTTCGACTACGAAGTCAACAGTGAAAGCATTGCTGCGGATCTCGACCTGGCCCAGGAAGAGCGTGAAAATGCCCGAATCAAGCTCGCTTCATACCAGCAGGAGGTGGCCAAAGGGTATAACCGAAGCGTCCGTCTCAAGTCTTTCAAACCAGACGTCCTCGCTGGAAAAAAAGTGATAGAGAAACCAAGAAAAAGGAAGCTGATGCCCAACTGGGAGGGTCCCTTCCGAGTCCTAAAGCACCTAGGCTCGGGCAATTACAAGCTGGAGAAGCTGGACGGTTCTCCAATCGCCATGACCTAGAATGCCAACAATCTCAAGAAGTTCTATGGCTAGCCAGGCTTGAGCGCACGAGGACCTATCCCCTTTTTCCTAAGCTTTTTATTTTTCCAAGAAATGCTTATGCGTACCTATGAAATGGTTTGTCCTACTTCGTTTCAATGAGAATTCTCCTTACATCACTGTGTGTTACTACTCTCGTCATTTACTTTTTACTACTCGGTCCAATTATGTTTGGCTCATTTTATCTTGACTTAGGGACCTCATCCTCCCATGGGTTTCTCCCTCGGACGAAAATCCTCACTAAGTCACCCCGGCCTCTTCGGTCGTTCGGACTCTTGGTTGTCTTAAGGATACTCGGCCTCTCCCCGAGCCCCTTACGCTGCCCTCCCAGTCCATCCTCCACTGTTTCGGATTCGCAGAACCCCGAAGCCATGGCTGATGCCATTTCCCTTCGGCAGTCTAACTCCAATCCCTTAACAGCATATCCCACCCTAACTATCTATCACTTAGGCTACCTAGTCCACAGGCGACCGAGGCACCTACCCAAGACAGAGGCACGCAAAATTCAACGCCTGACTCCTCTTTTCTTCGGGTTAAGTTTTTCGATCTCTTTCACACAAGGGAGCTTCGGTGATCGTTGCATTTGCTTCGGTTATTTCCTGCCTTCCTACCATGCAAACTTACCGGGCACAGGGGCTAACCAATGCTCCATTTTCTGAAGTGACTCTATGCGTCTTTGGGAGCACCTCGGTTTATGCTTCGGTTACACTTCGGTTTATTCCAAATGTTTAACCAAAGCAGGGGCAGAGGTACCCTTCGATGGTAGCTACAAGAACCATACAAGCATCTCAAAAGATAAAAACAGCGTTCAGAAGAAGGAAACATTCATTCAACGAAAGAAGAGCATTCATCCAAGCAAATGATGAGGTAAACTGTAAAGTTAAAAGCCCTACTTAGTCATTACAAATGATCAGGCTTCGGCCAATTGTTCGGCGCCTGTCACCGGAGCAATACTTACAGACCTTGGAACGGCAAACTCCAAATGTCCGGAGCTGTCCAGCCAAAAATAGAAACAGCAAAAAGAAAGGAAAAAATCCTAAGTGTTCTGAGGGAGGAGAGTCTGAGTTGCATCGTCGGCTGTGGTTGTTTGGGAAGCAGTCTGGCCATCAGGAAGAATATCAGCTTCGGGATTCGGGGCCTGCACGTCTTCCTCCTCTGGCATCACAAGCTCCTCGGGAGGCGCCTCGGGCAGAGCTCGAAGCTCTGAGTCCTCTGGGAGATTAAGCTTCTGCAGAAGGGCTTCATGACCGAAGCGCAGTCCGTCTAGAAAACGATCCCGGAACATCTCGTTCTCGATCTCCCTAACCTGCTTCTTGTACTCTGCTTAGGCTACGTCCCAGCCATTGTCGTAGCCCTTCTTCAGCGCTCCCTCCTCTTCAAGAGCTCGGGATGCCCTCAGGGCGTTGGCATCCTCCTCGGCCTGCACAGCCCGACCCTCGGCCAACAGCCTCTCTTTGTCACATCTTTGGAAGTCTGCAAGGTAGAGTTCGCAGGTCTCCCGAGCCGCCTTCAGATCGTTGTCTCTTTCAGCTAAGGCTTTCTTCAGCTCTTCGATCCCCTGCTCCTGCGCCCTACATCAGTCATTGATCACCAATGCCCGAGCGCCAGCCTGGCAACACAAGACAGAATAAGGCATTACGAGTGCAAACAGATTAACCGAAGGGAAAGACAGAAGAGCGTCCACGACTTACAGCGAGAAGCGCCTATGCTATCTCCCCGGTCAAGTCCTCGGTCAACCCTCGGATCGCCCTAGCATCCCTCGGGAGGACAGAGCCCCGGAGTATACCATACACCACCCTGAGATTAGCAATGCTATCTGCATGATGGAACTGGCGGCCAGCGTAATGACGAAACTCCGGAGTCCATGGGAGTTCCTTTGGATGGACCCAGGAGCCCTCCTCCCCATTGACGGTCCCCTCTCCCGTCTGCCCTCCTTGCTCCTCCTCAACTAGGATTGTCTCCGGTTGCTTCCCTTTGCCCCCATCCCCCTCCTCGGGCCGTGCCCTCTTCTACGGTGGCTCCTGCGGAGAAACAGGAGTCACTCCTGAAGTTCTAGCGCCTGGTGCTCCGGTAGTGGCAGCAGCCGTGCCCCGCCCCCTCGGTCTCTGTCGCCGAAGGTTCTGCACTTCACGAGTTCTGGGGCCAGCCATCTCTTCGTTGAGCCCGGTTCTTTCTAGAGTCTCGCGGTCAGTCTCCTCACGAAGAATCCCCTGAGGACCGGAGCTACTTCCCTCAGCCTCGGGAACTTGTTCTCCACTCCTTCCCCCCGACCCTCTTCCTCGGCCATTCCCCCTTCCTCTTCCTCTGCCTACTCTCGGGGCTTTTTCTTCAAATAGCTTGTGTAGCTCGGAACGTACCCGAGCAGCTTGGGAGCTAACCGATCTGCGAGGGGGATGGTGTAGGCAGCAATGATCCGGGCTCGAACAGCTTTCTCCCGAAGCTCGTGGATGACGCCCTTGCCTGCAAGAAAAAAGACCAACACGAACAGGGGAATCAATATAGGTGCAAGGAGTAACGAGAATGTAAAGGGTTATTTGCTGAAGGTTAACTTCTACCAACCAGGGGTTCCGGTCCCAAACTGAACTGTGGTGACGGCATCTACGCTATCACCAGGACCGAACATAAAGTTTTCGGTGACCGATACATAAATGCTCGCCCACTCTTCAGAATCAGGCAATTGGTCGATCAGGAACGTGTCATTTTCCGACCGACAGGAGAGGTAATAGCTATTACTCTCTCGGTTGACTCCAAGAAGGTAAACACCGAAGAGCTCCTCGAGCCCAAAGGTCAGGTTGAACTGCCTCCTCAATTCAATGATGCTGGTGATGATCCGGTAGGAATTTACCGTGAGCTGGGAGGAGGTGAGGCTGAGAGTCCAGAGAACTCGACGGACGAACAGATGAAAAGGGAACCTGACTCCCCCCTCGGTGATTGCCATTAGTGGAAAATCAGCTCCCCTGGCTGATGTGGCAATTTCTTGGGATCGGTGTCTGGAAGCAACCAAACCTCAACGTCCGGGGAATGTTGTATAACCTCTTGAACTCCGCGTAAGCGGCCGGGTTCCCATTGAAGTATTTGTTTTTGAAGGGACAGGGCCTCATCGGTCTTCTGCGCCCTCGCACTTCCTCGGGCGAGTTCGCGAAAGGTCCCGGTCCTTGGTCCGACATGCTCGGGGCTTCCATTTCCCAAGGGTCAAGAGATGTAACCTCACGGGGAGCTCGGTCGGGGTCGACCGGTTCAATAAAGTCGATTGGGATTCGGTATAGTCTTCGGCTCCAAGCTTCTTGAAAGATGCCCTCGAGCGTGGAAGAATCTGAACTACTGGAACTGTCCGAAGAGATATCAACGACCATCTGCCCCTACCTAAACAAAAATAAGAACGTGCAAAAAACCCATTAGCTATGTGCTTCGGGGAAGGCAAGAGGTCCTGACGCTCGGGATGGAATGGTCATCTCTCTTCGATTTGTCTTGGTCTCGGTCATCTCTAGGAAATTCCTCCTCGGGAGGAGCCCCCTCGGGTCTCACACTAATCCCTATGGGTCCAAGAACAAGCACAGGCCTCGGGAAGTACTATGGCCTCGGGAAGTACAAGGGGCCTCGGTTTCAGGAAGACGAGGCGGAGGACGCCATCAACACCGCGAACCAGGCGGCGGCAAGCGGCGTCTCTGCCCCAAAGGGCGTTAAAAATGACGTAAAAGCTCAAAAAAATTGTCAAGAGTTGAAGATTATGGTTTAGAGAACATCATACCTGATTTTTGTGCGAAGGTCTGCTCCCAAACGACTGCAAAACTCGATCAAAGTTTGAAGCTCATGGCGGCGGCAGTTCGATGTGCTCTGGAAGTCTCAGTGCCTTTTTCTCTCCTCCTTCCCCATTTTTATAATGGAATGGGCGAGCGATTACGCAGGAAACGGAGCATCGTGTATCAAACCGTTGGATTAGCAACACGCGTCTCCATCAGACGGTCAGCAACGAAGAGTCTGCACCGAGTTCAGAGGCACCGATTGACGAGCCATTTGCTTCCTAACACGTGTCCTTGACAGGACGGTTCGTACCAATCGTCTGACATTTCACGTGCCGAGACAGCTTTTGGGTTCCAGCGCCTCGGCAAATGTTGACATGTGGCTCCTAGGACTGGGGCTAGCTATCCTCGGTTACCAAATGTGTTTCACTCCTCGGTGCCTCGGATATCGGAGACCCCGGTGTGGCCGATTCACGCAAAGGATCAACTCCCCAGAGCCGAAGCAAGCGTGGTGCTCCGAAGAGTTGAGGGGCTATTGTGGTGGCCTCGGTTACAAGCTCGGTAACCTGGCCACATGATGTGACTCCGACATTCGAGGAGCCCTGGGCCGAAGCCGTGTGTGGATTCCATTCCTCGGTCACATCCTCAGTTTTGTCTTCGGTGTCAAGCCTTTGTGTTCTGCGTTGCTATCAGTTGCCCTGTCTCACCCCAAGACATTCCTGGGACCATTTGGGAAAAGTTGTTACGCCATGTGGGCCCCATGAAGATCATGCATCGGGCGTAATCATTACCCTTTCCCATGTGCTCCGTAACCGTTTCTCCCCTGTCGTCACTTATGACGTCACCCGAGGCGGTTACCTGAGCGTATACTTCACGCGCTGGCTTGAAGCCCAAGCAACCCTAGGTCTATGAATATGAAGGGATACTCACCTAAGAGAGGTATGCCATTCTACCCTAACCCTAGACCTACCTCCCCTTCCTGAGATCTAACTTGATCGTCGGAGGGTCACTGGGGTGTCCAACCCCTAGTGACTTGTTGCAGGTCTCAGCGGCGGAAGCGCGGAGCAAGAGGAGGAATAGCGTAACCAGAGCCTTGGACCTGATCCCAATAATCCGAACCCCTACACAAGTCTTTCGTAGATAAAAGAGAGATACAATCATTAGCATAGAGTTCTACTACAAAGGCAAGTAAGAACATAAGACAAGGTTTCCTAGTACAAGCTGGAATGATTTTACATACTACTACCACATGATCTTATAGACCAACAGGCTTATTCTACGTTGTTACTCCATCCTCGGGTAGGACCACACCGAAAAGCTCTCTCAGCCACATCTTGTAGCTCCTTTCAGCCTCAGTCTCGGCTTGAAGAAGTCGATCACGCTCTTATGCGATCATCTCTTCCATAGTCAGGGCAGGTGGTTCTTCCAACGGTTCTAGGTAGTACTGGGAGAGGTTCAGCATTGCCATCTCTAACTTCGGGTCAGTCTCCATGCCAAATGTGGAAAAGCTAAATGGTTGCATGAAGTTATCCACAGATGGTGTAGGGACTTAGGTAGGTGGGAGATTCTCGGGAATGACAACTGGTGGAGGCGTCTCCCAGGTGATTGGGACTTCATAGAGTTCCATGTCATCCTCGAATGGGGGTGTCGGTCAGGGGTACTCTGGTGCTAGTAATGACCGGTAGTTGGCCGAGACCTGTGGGGCAAAGGGTGGGCATCCTCCTTGACGTAGGTTTGACATCTATATCATCAAAAGAGTTATATATTAGACTTAATGGTGTAAGGTGGAAATATCACAGGGATTAGGATATAAGTATACACATAAACGATGATCATATGCAAAGTAGGAAAACACACAACTTTTCATTACTCCACGGAAAGAAGTACATCAAGGATTGCTTAAATAGAAACAAGTACAACACAGACTACAGAAACAAGTACAACAAGGACAATCCCATTAGCCTAAGTTTCCTCCCACAAACCCAAAAGTTTAATAATAGCTTAAGTCTTCTGTAAGGGGAAAAAATCCGCTTAGTGCTAACTCTAGCTTTTTTGGTGAACAGCTTCACGTGCCTCCTCGCCGGATCCCTAACCTTCCGCTGGAATCCTAACTGCAAAACAAACAGGGGTGAGCGCACCTTTGCCTCTCGTCGGCAAAGGCCCTCCGATGCCAAAGTCAGTATCACATACTGTTAAGAAACCCTAATTATCAGTAGGTAAATAACTCGATTACCACAAACTGCGTACCTTTTCCCTCTAGGTTTACCTCGTATTTATAGATGTTCGTATGCTTGCAGCCCAAGCATCCTAATCGCGCTAGGTTTCCTACCTCGTATAGGAAACCCAGAATATCGTGGATTCTCGTTCCCTTATCAATTTATTACCTTAGTCCTTTTAGGACTTCTTGCCATAACTGGACGAGCATCCCATTCTCATTGGGTATCTTCTCCAGATCCTATTCCCTTACGGGATGTCATCGTTCTGGAACCTTCCAGAGCATTGCCTGCAGCTAAGGCTGCTCCCCCCAGAATACTACTCTTGTTCAGCCCTCTCATTGCCGAACAGACCATCTGGACTAGCGACTTCACATGTCACTGTCCCTTACAAGACTCCTGGTCCAATAGCTCCTCGTGTTTATTGGATCATGCCCCTACTCGGATAGCTTGGACTAATGACCTCTCATGTCACTGGTCCTTTATCAACTGCTTGGACCAAACTACTTGGACCAAACTACTTGGACTAGTGACTTCTCATGTCACTGTTCCTTTATTAGTCACTTGGTCCAATAACTTCTCATGTTTACTGGACCAAGATCCCGTACAACCTTCCCGGACCAATGACTTCACATGTCGCTGGTCCATATTGCCGACCACCGTCTTGCATGGCGACTGCCCTTATCATATTCATACCATGGTCCCATGTACCACGTGTTCGGCCATACCAACGAGCACCTTTATATGGTGCAGTCGATACTGTTCGCATCGCTACCTAGCAACCTTTGGTATTGCGCACCTGTTCAGCATCATGTCCTAGCACCCTCTGCCTACCAGCGCACCTGTTAAGCGTTATTACCAGCCACCTTCACATGGGGCCGCCTACCAGCGCACCTGTTAGGCACTATCACCTAGCACCCTCTGCCTACCAGCATGGTGCCGCCTACCAGTGCACCTGTTAGGCATTATCACCTAGCACCCTCTGCCTACCAGCATGGTGCCGCCTACCAGTGCACCTGTTAGGCATTATTCCCTAGCACCTTCACATGGCGCCGCCTACCAGCACACCTGTTAGGCTGTACCGTGCACCCTCACTTAGTGCTCCGATGTGCTCATGTGTTATGCATGTGCTCAAGCTGTGTTTCCTCTGTTTGGGAAAACCTCCCTACAATTGCTCCCCAGCTTTGCCTCTTGCCATTGTTCGGTGGCAATGGGTAAAGCTTAATTTGGTAATCCTCACTTATCTCTGGTTTTGCTCGTATCAGAGCGATGTTCATTGCTCGGGCCCTAAACTTCTTTGTGCTTGGGCCTTTGTCTGACAATCTTCGCTTGTCATGATTCGAGCAATGTTCGATGCTCGGACCTCAAACTTCTTCATGCTTGGGCCTTTGTCTGACAATCTTCGCTTGTCATGATTCGAGCAATGTTCGATGCTCGGACCTCAAACCACGTCACGTTCGGATCTTAGTTTGTGCACGATGCACCCATATCCTAAGTTGTTTCGTGCTTGGTTGCGTTCTCAATTCTAGGCTCTCAACTCTGCCATTGTTTATGCTCAACACAACCAAACACAATGAAGTTTTTTCGTACTCTCACTATTTTAGCCTATCCATGTTGGCGAATCATCTAAGTTCATTCGTACTTAGGTAGTAGCCCAAGTGTATTCGTACCTGGCTTTTCTCAGCATTATTCATTGCTGTGAGTGTACTTTAGCCAAAACTCAACATTATTCATTGGCTTTAATCGCTTTTGGTTGCCCTATTCGTGGTCAAGCTCTTTCACACTAGGCAGATACTTAGCAATCTTCATTGCTCTAGCATAAATGTTTTAGCCATTATCCAAGCTTGTTCACACTTGGTATGCCTAAGTATATGCACACTTAGGTTCTGCTCGTACTTGTTCAAACTCGGTGAACGATCTAAGTTTGTCTGTACTTAGCTTCCTTTCAGTATTATTCATTTCTTTTGGCCTGAGTGTCTTCCTACTTAGCCAACCGTTGCTTTCGGACTGAGTGTATTCACACTCGGTAAGTTCCTAAGTTTCTCATACTTAGTATTGTTGTGCTTATATGCGCACTCCATAATTTCGTGTGTTTATTCATACACATCCAAGCATTCGTACTTAGTCGGGTTTGTGTGTATCTTCGTACACCTCAACCATACTCAATCCTTACCAGATTTAAATATAGACCTAGGCCCTTCGTGCCTGGCCAATTTCGTGCATTCATTCATACACACTTTTTATACTGTGCTTACTTGCCCAAGAGTTTCGTACTTGGAAGACTTGTGTGTTTATTCGGACACAGTTAAGTATTGCATACTTTAACAAATTTGCATGTTTGCTCGTATACGTCTAAGTTTCTCATACTTATTCAAACATCTCTAAGTTTTTCATACTTAGCAAATTTGTGCGTCTATTCATACGCACCTAACTTTTTAAGATTTAGCAAAGTTGTGCGCTTGTTCGTACGCACTTACGTGTTTAAGCAAGTTTGTGCGTCTATTCATACGCACTTAAGTTTCTCAAACTTAACAAATTTGTGCGTTTGATCGTACGCGCCTAAGTGTTTCAGACTTAGCAAGTTTGTGCGTCTATTCATACGCACTTAAGTTTCTCAGACTTAGCAAACTTGTGCAATTATTCGTACGCACCTAAGTGTTTCAGACTTAGCTATTATTTCGTATATAGTATGGTATACCCAACCACTGCTCCCCAATATAGGAACGAAAAGTTCCTTTCTTTTGGGAACCATATTCATAGTTAACAAACTTACTTTTCATTAACAGAAAAGAGAATTTTATTCATAACTCAAACTCAAAGGAATGTTATTCATAACCCCTTGCAACTAACTTGTAGTTTAAAAACGTAACAAATGAATTTTATTCGTAACTCCTCATAATCATGTAATGTTCATTGCTTAAGCCTAAGTTTATTCACACTTAGCCAAATTCGGAGTATGTTCGCACTCACTCTAATTTTGGCACTATTCATTGCCATGACCTAAGTTTATTCATACTTAGCCAATTTGGAGTTTGTTCGCACTCACTTGGATTTTGGCACTATACACTGTCATGACCTAAGTTTATTCAGACATAGCCAAATTCGGAGTATAATCGTACTCAATCGGATTTTGGCATTGTTCGTTGCCATGGCCTAAGTTTATTCACACTTAGCCAAATTTCGAGTTTGATCGTACTCGATCGGATTTTGGCATTATTCATTGTCATGGCCTAAGTTTATTCGTACTTAGCCAAATTTCGAGTTTGATCGTACTCAATCGGATTTTGGCATTATTCATTGCCATGGCCTAAGTTTATTCGTACTTAGCCAAATTCGGAGTATAGTCGTACTTAATCGGATTTTGGCATTATTCGTTGCCATGGCCTAAGTTTATTCGTACTTAGCCAAATTCGGAGTATAGTCGTACTCAATTGGATTTTGGCATTATTCGTTGCCATGGCCTAAGTTTATTCATACTTAGCCAAATTCGGAGTATAATTGTAGACACCCCAATTTGGACTTTTCAAATTCCCTTAATTTGTGGCCCGGAGGCTCCCCAATGATGATTTTGGATTAAGACGAACTCGAGGTCATTTGAAACTTGGCTCCTTGAAGGACTTTAAAAAAGAGATATAAATGGTCAAATCATTTCCAAGCGCTCAGGAGTAGTCCCAAGCGCTCAAAACCATTTTCAAAAAGCACTGATTGGGCTTGTTCTCGAGCGCTCGAGAGTGAAGTCCCAAGCGCTCGAGACCACTCTCGAGCGCTCGAGTCCTCCGTGACGGCCAATGGGTGGCAGCCCTTCCCACTACCCATGCAACTCATCATTGCAGACTCTTTGAGCCGGCTGAAACCCAGTCTACACTCAACCTCAGTCAGAGATCCTCAGACCAGCAGTTTTTCTGTTTAAGAAAATGTATTATTTCAAACATATTTCATTTTGGCAACCATAGGTTATCTTGGCCTATATATATGGCCTTTGGTCAGCAGAATGGAGGGGGGCTCTCTCTCTCTAGACTCTCTTCTCCTCTCTCTGGTTAAACCAAAGCTTTCAAACTCAAAAGATTTTAGCAATTACAAGCATTTTGGAAAAGCAAGGTTTTAAACATCAAAGGCAAGGAGGAAAGATAAGAAATCCAGAATAGTCTAAGCTTCTAGTTTCTTGCCTTATTCTTCTTTCATCCATCCTCTCTAAAGTCATCCAAGGAGCCATCTTCCATCCAAAGGTAGAAATAACTTTTACCTTGATATTCAAAAAGGGTCGTCATTTCCTTTCTGAGGGAGGTTTCTTAGCCTTCTCAGTCTTTCATACTGAGCATTGGTTGAGAGACCTTGGCACGAAAGCAAGAGCAAAAGGGGTACAAATGTGTTTCTCATGTTGGCTTACTGGAAGTACTCCCAAGCACTCGGGACTACTCCCAAGCGCTCGAGAGTGGCTCCGGTTTTGCTCCTTCTCTTTTCAGTGTTAAAACAGTCATGCATGGGCATTAAAACGCATTTTCATACAAATCAGCTCTCTTGAGCAGTACTGGTACAAAAGGTCTTCATCTTTCACAGAGAAATAAAGAAAATCGTTTCATTTGTGAACATGCAGAAGGGTTTTACTTGAAAATTTGGAATAAGAAGTTTTCGTAATACAAAAGCATGAGATCCAGTGTGCCAGCATACTAAAATGAGAGTATTTGTTTAACTAAAATCAGTTCTGGAGATGAACTACTCCCGAGCGCTCTAGATCACTTCAGAGCGCTCGAGAGTGTTTGCATGCAAACTCAATCCACTCTTCTAACAGTTTCATGCTCATACTGCTTTTGAATATCCATGCATGTGTCCCCTCTTGTCTCTTATGACTACAAAATCTTTTTTCAGAAAGATAATGACGTATGGCTTGGAAGAATGGGGGCTGATCCCATTCTGCTAAGTCCTCTGTTAAGCCTGTGGCATGGTTAATGTCATTCCAGTTTACATTTTCGGTGTTATACCCTGTTATGTTCTGTTATACTAACATAGTTTGCAGGTTGAGCATGTAACACTCCCAAGCGCTCGGGAGTGAAGTCCCAAGCGCTCGACTCTGCTTCCGAGCGCTTGAGAGTGGAATTAATGACAGGATTTTCCCAGTTTTCAGCATTTTGCATTCTATTTCCATCCCTCATTTATCCACTGCACATATGCACATGCATGCACTCCTTTATTTGGTATACTTGTGAATACTTGCTACTTGTTTAATGAAACAAAATCCCTTTGAAAAATCCCACAAATGTTTAGTAGAGACCGATCTCGTATCGGGCGAGGGGGGTGCCGTAAAATCCTTCCCCCTTCGTAACATGGCTTTCGAACCTTTTCAAATCTCTGGTTTTCAATTCAAACCAATCATTTTCAAATCAAAACGGTTTCTCGGGTGGCGAACCACAAACCCGGGTGGCGACTCTTCAAAATTTTTCAAATCGATTCCAAAATGAGGCGTTTCCTTTCGGGCCGCCCCGATCACACCCGGGGCTGTGGTAGCCCACAGTGGCGACTCTGCTGGGGAAAAGATTTAATTAATACTTAAGAGAAAATTGGCATGTCTCCAAAACGGTCCGTTTTCTTTGAATATTAATTAAATTAGTGAGCCAAGCTTGAAAGATATTTGTGGGATTTTCAAAATTGTCTTGTTTCATTTTTCTATTCTTTGTATATATCTTGTTCAACCCCGCTGTTGCGTTTCGGCAATCTTGCCCGGCTTGCCGGTGACAAGGAATCCCGGAATGCTCAGCAACCCTCGACCGTGATGAGTCATCCCTACCGTTCGTACCATTATTGGGTGTACGCTCAATAATGGGAGGTATACTTTGACTCTAGTCCGGGGAACCCTCTTCAAACCAAAACCGGCCTTTGTACATGTTTAGTACGCCGTAAAACCTTCCAAACTAGGACAGGAACCTACAGGGCAGGATTACGTGCTACAGTCTGTTTACGTGCTGCATTGCATTTTGCATTTTCATGCCATCAGCCACGATGCTCGGGACTCGCTCGCGTGGTCTTCGGAAGGTTGCCGAGGCCCGATGAAGAGTCGTGCACCCCGATGTACGTTATCTAAATTACATAAAATCCTTAGAACGAGGAGACTTCGGGAAATCAGGACATATTAAGCCTTTGACTAATAGCTAATTGGAAATTCAACAAAGAACAAGGAATAGCAAGGAAACGATGTCGTGATGCCCACACCACCCAGGTTACAGTGCAAAGTCACTTACACCACTTAGGCTAATGGCACCATGCTACTCACGCCGCTTTGGTTATGGTATCACGCAGTCTATACTAAGCTATTTCAAGTTCAAAATTGAAATTTCAAGTAGAGAATTAGTCGAATACTTAGTCTGTTTTGGGCATCCTTTAGAATCTGGTGTTCCAAATAAAGGATACACTTCAAAAGAAAACCTGAGGATCAAGGCAACCTCCCGTAAGTCAATCCTTTTTAGATACTAAGAGTCGGTGACGATGGTGACAATGACGGCGCACTCATTTTCTAAAAACATGCGTAAATTTTCATAAGAATGCAAACAGGGGATCGCGTCTGAGCACGGTTTTTGCTTTGCTGTCAGTTCTGAGCAATTGGGCCGAAGAAGAAGAGCACCATACCCTCCTGGACCAGACCCTTGGGACAGAGATTGGAACGGCTCCAACTACAAGCAGACTCCGTCAGTGCATCAGATTTGGGGGTCAGAATGGATCTATTGGTTGGAAGCTTAAACCCAAACCTGAATCCTGGTCCAAACCCAAACGGGGGCAATCCAAACCCGAATGCTGGTAATCCGAATCCCAGCCCGAATCCAAATCCAAACGGGGGCGAGCCAAATCCGAATCCAAATCCCACCCCCAATCCACAGCCGAATCCTAACCCGAACCAGGGAAATCTGAATGGAGAAATGGCACAGATTATAGAAGCCGTTCAACGCCTGGGCGAGCGTACTGATAACCAAATTGCCCAACTCATGATGATGATCACTGGAGTTGCACGACGCCTTCCACCACAGGCCCAGAATCCGGTCCCTAACCCAATTCCTATCCCTAACCCAAATGCAATTCCTAACCCAATTCCTATCCCTAACCCAAATGCAATTCCTAACCCGATTCCTATCCCAAACCCAAATCCAAATCCCAACCTAAACTTCAACCCTAACCCTAACATGAATCTAAATCAAGAACAGTTGGTGTTTGACTTGGAAACCCCGCAGAATACTGAAATGGCAGCAGTATTGGCGAAACTTACCCAGCTGGAGGAATCCGTGGCAAGGAACGAGAAGATTGCTACAACCGGTTTCGACATCAATAAGCTTTGTTTATTCCCTAATGCGAAGCTTCCAGAAAAGTTCAGGCCGATAGACTTTGCGAAGTTTGACGGGACTGGAGACCCAAAGGCACACTTGACTGGCTATATAGGAGCACTTTCTATGTGGGGCGTAGAGAAAGACGCTATGGCCCAGATTTTCTCACAAACTCTTGTTGGTCACGCCCTTCACTGGTTTACCTCGTTGGATGAGAGGAAGAAGCGATCATGGGAAGACATATGTGCGGCTTTCATAGCGCAATATGATTACAATATCCAGCTCGAGGTTACCACCCGGGAACTTGAGTCTACAAAGATGGAAGCAAAAGAGTCCTTTGCGGACTTCGTGAAAAGGTGGAGGGCAAAGGCGGCTCAGATGAAGGATAGACCATCAGACCGGGATCAGATTCGAATGATTGTCCGAAACCTTCAACCAAACCTCGCAAGGCACATGGTTATGGCACAGGCATGTTCTGATTTCAAAACATTCTTCGACACAGGCTTGGCCGTCGAAGAGGCAGTCCAGCTTGGTATCCTTGATAAGCCTGAACCTGCTCCCAAACCCAAGAAGGTCTATACCGGCAACAGCAATGCCCTGTTTGGCAATTCCAACTACACCAACCTCCCAAATACCTCCACAAACACCACCCAAACCGAGCCGATCAATCAGATCGTTGCTCAGTCCAATCCACCCCGTACTCAACCTCGTACTTTCGCCCAGTTCTCGGCACCCCTCTCCGCTGTGCTTGAGAAGCTCGTCGAAAGTGGCACCCTCAAACCCCTCAACCCTACTCCCTTACCTCAAAAGCTTCCCGCATCCCACAACCCCAATGCATACTGCGCCTACCATCAGAACGTCGGCCACCTAACCGACAACTGCTTTCGCCTCCGCCATGCTATCCAAGATCTGATCGATAACAAAACCCTCCCTATGCCACCACAAAACCCAACACCGTCTCAAACCCACTCCCAAAGCACTTCAATGCCCGCACCAACCTTATCTCCACAAGCCAACCCTTTAACCCTAGCCTTTACATCATTCCTGATTCTCAACCCAAGCCGACCGTCGAGTTGCCTATTGAAGATACTGTCTGCGCACTAGAAACAGTGGAATGGGACTTTCAGATAAGGTGGGAAGACCTGGTACAAGATTTCTTGGCGGTAGAAGAAAGAGCTCTCATCACTGGAACATGGCCTGTGGCACTTGATGCGCAGCAAGTTGAAGAATTGGAACAAGGAGAATGGAGGCAGGATTGGGAGGCGATAATGGTTGATCCTTTGGATGGGTACTCTCTGTTTGCTCTGTTCTTGGAACCTGAACCGGTTAGAGAAGAAGATGAATGGGAATGGGAGCCTGAACCCAATGGATGGCACTGGATAGATGACTCTGACCCCCTAGATGAAACATCATTGGTGTATCTCTTTCAAGAAGAAGAGGAGGTGGTAGAAGAGTTGGATCTGATGAACCCCCGCATGCTCTCAGGGCTCAATGCCAGGACCATTGTCAACCTCACTCGAGACTCCGATGCTCTGGAGCGCGCCACGGATTATTATTTCTGCCCCCAGGAATACATCATCGAGGAGTTCTTTTCCAAACCCATGGTTCAAATCCCTGATGAGCCCAACGTTTGTGTATTGGACCCTGAAGACCTCTGGGGAAAGGCTGAATTGGTAAACATATGGATGGACGGTGAAGAGTTAACCGTTAACAAGGCCATGATAGAGGAAGGGTCAATTCAGCATGGTGACAACAACCGCAGCAGCAATGACAACTTCTGGAATTCCTTGGAGGAAGAGAACATATGGAAGGCCTTGGAAATGGAAGCTCTCAACGAGACTTTGGAGAAGACAGCAATTGACAAGGGGAAGCGTAAGGCAGATGATTACGATCTGGACTTCTCTGATTTCTGGGAAGGTACCTGGTGGGAGCCAATCCCCAAAACGGTTAGTAACCTTACCCGAAGTGGAAGGGTCTACCAGCCCACCAACCTCCAACAGGGTAGCTCATCCCGAGTCCCTCCACCGCAGCAGAATACCCCTGTCAACCCCGTGAGTCTGAACATCCCCACCTCTCAAGCCCCACAAAATAACCCTCCTAGCTCCACTAAAACTAACCCACCTACCCAGCCCAAATTGTCCATTGACCTCAACTCACTCCCTGAACCTGATCCGGAAGCCTCCACTGATCCTATCGTCCGTCAACTCCAGGAAACTCCCGCCCGCATGTCTATGTGGGGAGTGTTAGCTGCCTCTCGTGAGCACCACCGCAGGTTGGTCAACACTCTCTCCAGACTTGAGGTCCCCTCTGATATCGCCCCAGAAGCTCTCATTGCTCTCATAACCCCGAACTTCACCCAGCACACCTTATCCTTCACCGAGAAAGATCTGCCGCCTGAAGGAGCTGACCACAACAAGCCCCTTCACATCACCATGAAGTGCCTCGGAAAGTGGGTTCCCGCAATCCTTGTTGATAATGGCTCCGCCATTAACGTGTGTCCACTCCGCACTGCTTATTGCTTGGGCTTTAAGAACAAAGACTTTGCGCCATCGAATTTGGGTGTTCGCGCTTATGATAATACGCGCCGAGATGTTTTGGGGACGATCAATTTGGAGTTGGCAACTGGCAAGTTCAAAACCACAATTCTGCGTACTGGAAATTTCTGCATCCTTCAATCTCCTATTGGGAAGGCCTTGGCTACATCGTCCGGATGTTATGGGTGTACCTTCAACATTGCCCAGAAATTGATCTTGGGTTTGGACTCTGGAACCCTCATCATTCATGGAGACTCAGGCATTCGCCCGCACTCCGAGGACAATTCCCCGCTGCTTGAGATTATGCATGGAGAGGAAGATGTTGCCATGGGAGGCTTTGCTGTCATGACTTCGAAGGTGTGTACTATCCGAGCCGAGGACGGCTTCTTGGTAAGCTCCGCAGCATTGGAAATTATGAAAAGGATGAAGTATCTACCGGGCATGGGCTTGGGACTTTACGCTCAAGGTGTCCCCGAATTCCCTGACTTCCCTGGAAGTAACGAACGTTTTGGTCTAGGCTATGATGCCAAGAAGAGTGATCCAGCAAAGAAGTGGCGCGATCATGCCCGGTCCCGTGCAATTGAGATGAAGTCGAAGGGGAAAGAACCACTGTACCAAGGAGAACCTGAACCATTTGTGGACATCGAGACAAAAAAGAAGTATCCTGGCTTCGAAATCTTTGCCAATGACACTTGGGAGAGTGATGAAGAGGTTCCAAAGGTGGAAGAATTGTCTGAGGCACTCGACTGGCTGGAAGCTTTTGGTTTGGGCAGTCTCCAACTTCTGTTCGAGGGCGAGGATCCGGAGGGTATGGTCGAAGATGCTGCTGTACTTGCGCTTGGAGATGAAGAAGAGATTGAAGACCCTTCCAAGCTCATTGTCGAGGCTATAGGCACTTATGACAATTGCACTTTCATTCCACATGTAGCTCGCACTCACAGCACTTGCACTGAGTCTGAGTCTGACACGGACTCGTCGTCTAGCACGGAGTCGGAGTTTGTGCCTATCGGCCCTCCACGTCGTAGCTTTCATTTTGAGTTCGAGTCAACCGCTGTATTCCCCCCGTCTGCTGAAATGGTTAATGAAATGAATGACGTTTTCGCTTACTTGCCGATTTTTGAAATAAATTGTCTAGATCCCGATGATGAAGGAATAGATCTTGATGGGGACATTCCCAAGGAGATCCGTTCCCTTATCGATCGCGAAAATGAAAGGCATGCTCAGCCTTTAAAAGAAGAAATAATCTCAATAAACTTGGGTGATGAGGATGACCCTCGATTGGTTCAGGTAGGTTCCGGGCTGTCTCCCACTGAGCTTCAAGAGCTCACAGATTTGTTAAAAGAATTCAAAGAAGTTTTTGCTTGGTCCCACGCAGACATGCCCGGAATCGACCCAGAAATAGTCGAGCACAGAATCCCCCTCTACCCTGACGTAAAGCCCGTTAAGCAAAAACTAAGAAAAATGCGGCCTGATTGGGTTTTAAAGATAAAGGAAGAACTCACGAAACAAATCGACGCTGGTTTTCTAATTGTAACGGAGTACCCCACTTGGGTAGCCAACATCGTTCCTGTCCCCAAAAAGGACGGAAAGATCAGAGTGTGTGTCGATTTCAGAGATCTAAACAAAGCGAGCCCTAAGGATGATTTTCCATTGCCGCACATAGATGTACTTGTTGATAATACCACAGGGCACGCTTTATTATCCTTCATGGATGGCTTCTCAGGGTACAATCAGATTCTCCTAGCTCCGGAAGACAGAGAAAAGACCACGTTCATCACTGAGTGGGGGACATATTGCTATCGGGTCATGCCGTTTGGGTTGAAGAACGCCGGTCCTATGTATCAAAGGGGTGCTACCACGCTGTTGCATGATATGATTCACAAGGAGGTCGAGGTTTACGTTGATGACATGATAGTGAAGGGAAAAGAGCGAAAGGTTCATCTACCAGCGTTGAGGAAATTCTTTGAAAGGATTCGAAAGTACAGAATGCGACTCAATCCGCAGAAGTGCACGTTCGGGGTCACGGCCGAAAAGATGCTTGGATTCATGATCACGACCAGGGGGATCGAGGTGGATCCTTCTAAGATCAAAGCCATTCTCGAGATGGAGCCACCTCAATCCGAGAAGGAAGTCCGGTGTTTCTTGGGAAAGATTCAGTTTATCAGTCGATTCATCGCTAAGCTGACTCTAACCTGTGAACCGTTGTTTCGTCTGCTTAAGAAGGATGTGAGATTCGAGTGGAGCGATAAGTGTCAAAAGGCTTTTGAAGCAATCCGAACCTACCTACAAAATCCGCCGATCTTGATGCCACCCATTCCAGGAAAACCTTTGATCCTATACTTGTCTGTCACGCCCTCATCCATGGGGTGCATGTTAGCACAAGAGGGAGAAGATGGGGTTGAAAGGGCAATCTACTACCTGAGCAAGAAAATGGTCGGAAGCGAAGAGCGATACACTTCATTAGAGAAGACGTGCTGGGCGCTCGTTTGGGCCACAAGGAAATTGAGACACTACATGCTGTCTTATTCGGTGATACTGATTTCTCGGATGGACCCCCTCAAATATCTGTTCGAGAAGCCAGCACTTACCGGTAAGTTAGCACGTTGGTTGCTCTTATTGGCCGAGTTCGAAATCAAGTATGTCACACGCAAGTCAGTAAAAGGAAGAGCAGTAGCAGAGTTTTTGGCATATCGTCCGATCGAGGGTCCAGAACACACGGAGTTTCAATTTCCCGACAAAGATGTAATGACTGCAGTGGACGAAACATGGACGTTGTATTTCGACGGCGCTGCAAACCAGAAAGGTTTTGGGATTGGCATCCTGCTAGTCTCACCTGAGGGGTCGTATATTCCCCTTGCTTTCAAATTAAACTTCGAAGTCACGAACAACGAAGCGGAATACGAAGCGTGTATTGTTGGGATGGAAGCCGCACTGGAAATTGGAGTCAAAGTATTAGAGGTTGTGGGAGATTCTAACTTGGTCGTGTCACAAGCGAACGGAGAATGGAAGGTTAAAGACGAAAAGATGAAGCCGTATCATCAGCAGCTCGACGAACTTATCCCGAATTTCCAGAAAGTGACTTTCACGCATGTACCTAGGATGAAGAATCGCTTCGCAGACGCGCTTGCTACTTTGGCATCTATGTTGGAACTTCCGATCGGAGTGAAGTTAAGGCCTGTTATGATCGAGCAAAGAGGAAAGCATGTGTACGATTATGTCATGAACATCGATGATCCTGATGGACTCCCGTGGTTCCACGACATTTGGAATTTCGTTGAAAAAGGAGAATTCCCCACAGATTCAACCAAGAAGGATCGGATTGCATTGCAACGATTGGCGTCTCAATACATTATCTGTGGTGGAAAATTGTACCGGCGATCTCCGTGCGGAGTCCACAAGTTGTGTATTCATGGTGATGATACGAAAGCAGTGATGGAGGAAGTTCATGAGGGAGTTTGTGGACCTCACATGAATGGGATGATGCTGGCAAAGAAAGTTCTGAGGTTGGGTTACTATTGGTCGACTATGGAGACAGATTGCATCGAGTATGTGCGCCGATGTCATAAGTGCCAGACTCATGCTAATCTCATCCACGTCCCGCCCTCGGAATTACACCCAATGGCAACGCCATGGCCATTCTCCGCCTGGGGCATTGACGTCATCGGGAGGATCACGCCTGCAGCTTCTAACGGTCACAGGTTCATCTTGGTAGCGGTCGATTATTTCACCAAGTGGGTTGAAGCGGCTTCGTACAAGACTTTGACAGCAGTTCAAGTAGCTCATTTCATCAGGCAGAACATCATTTATCGGTATGGAGTACCTCAAGCCTTCGTATCCGATAATGGTGTTCACTTCAAAGGAAAAGTTCTAGAGCTCTTTGACGAATTCAAGATTCAAGTGCATCACTCAACCACTTACCGCCCGCAGACGAATGGGGCGGTCGAAGCAGCCAACAAAACCATCAATTCGATTCTTGAGAAGACTGTCGAATCAGCTAGGGATTGGCATGAACAGCTACCACTAGCTTTATGGGGATACCGGACGTCTATTCGCACACCGACGGGGGCAACACCCTATTCTTTGGTGTACGGTATGGAAGCCGTTCTCCCTATCGAGCTAGAAGTTCCATCGCTAAGGGTCATGGCTGAGCAAGGAATAGATGAGGCTGAATGGATCAGTGGAAGGTTCGAAGAACTCATGTTGTTTGACGAAAGGAGGCTGCGAGCATTGTATCACATTCAGGGCTATCAGCGAAGAATCGCCTGAGCATTCAACAAGAAAGTGAAGTCGAGGGACCTGCAAGAGGGGGACATGGTAGTCAAAGAAATCCGTGCTCCGATCTTTGATTTACGGGGGAAGTTCCGACCAAAGTGGGCCGGGCCGTACATCATCAAGTCGATCCTTTCCGGAGGAGCAGCTTCAATCATCGATCCGACGGCAACGAATTCTCGAATCTTGTCAATTTGGACCAACTCAAACGATATTACCCCTGAGAGAGCTCGCTGGGCCGAAAACCGCAAGGGCGGGCGGTACCAGGCAAAAATTAGAGCAAGCCTGCTAGGTCGAAAACCCGCAAGGGCGGCCTAGGCAAAAAGTTGAAAAAGAGCTCGCTAGGCCGAAAACCTGAAAGGGCGGCTCCAGGCAAAATTTAGAGCACAAAAGGAGAGTGTCAATACCCGAGCGAACCCTAGCCCGAACTACGTATGGGCCTGATTCCCTTTCTTAAGGGATACGTAGGCAATCTCACTCTGAGGTTCGGTCCTAAATTTCAAAAATTCAGATCCAAATTGACAGGTCAGGGCGCATGCAATTAATGAACCGAAAGGGGGAAACCCTTAATCAGTCAATTTTATTCCGATGATTTCTTTATTACAAGCTGAGCATGAAAACGGAAAACGCATAACGAGATCTAACTTTTATTTCAAAAACGGCAAAGTAAACAATCAACCCATCCTTGCTTCCACATCTCTCCTTAGCCATTTGCGGTATCTTCCGGTCGAAGCAATGGAGTAAAGAGGATCACTTGGCTTAGTCCTACGAGCCTCCCACGTACGAACATAACTCCGAAGGCCCGGAATGGTGAAGGGAGGGAGACGAAGCACTCCAGATCCTTGCGGCGGCACTTCTTGACTAAGTCCGAACTGACGAAGGATGCGGAAAGGCGAGTAGAAAGTGAAGCCTGCCAAGCCAGCCATAAACACATGCATCGAGCCCATGTTGCTCACAGTCATCACAGGGAGCCTCAGCCAATGGCAGCGCCAAGCAATATCATCTTCCTCTGCAGACGCGAGGAAATCAGCCCAGTCATCTCCACTACTGTACATCACCTGGAAAGGACGATCCCGTCCGCTTGCTCGATACCACCGGTCATTCGCCGGGGGCATTAGCAAATTCAACTTGTCACAGAGCCACATCTACCTAAAAAGAGAGAAAACAAGTAAGGAGCCAGATAAAGCCTAAACTGAGTGACGAGGTAAAATGAATGTGAGAAATAGGAAAAGGAGAGCTGAGTGAGGTCCCTAACCTGCAGCAACAGCGGGCTACCACCGAAAACCCTTGTGCGACCTGCATGAACAGCATCCAACCCCATCAAGGTTTCCGCAAGAACCAAAGGCGCAACGTCTTTGCGAGCCTCGACCTGAGCAGCAACTCCCACCAATAGAGAACTGGGCTGACCAACAGATGGAACCAACAAGAAAGCCGCCAGGAGGCAAATGCAGCAGGCTGTCATCCGACGACCTTGGTACTCGAAGTCCGTTAAGTCTCCAGGGGGACTGAATCTCTCGTACAACTGCACGATGTTGATGGCATTACCCCGAGTCAAGAACTCAGCAACGTTCCCACTGACACCCAGTTTAGCTTTTACGATATTCTTCATGCTCTCCCTAAGCATCGGAACAATTGGCTCGGCGGAGTCATGGCTACCAAGATAGGCATGAAATTCCTCGACGGTGGGACATAGCTCTTGTGAACCGAAGCGAAAGACATGCACTTCGGGATCCCAAAAGCGTGCCGCCGCATGCAGCAAGACAGGACGGATGGCAATCTCGCGGAGATACTTCAAGGCGTGGAGGCAATGCCCTCGGAAATTCAGCCAATCAATGCCATCAAGGCTGTCCAACCAAGGGCGGAGCAAGGCTTGGTTCAACAAGGCCATGAGAAATGAAATTTTGGAAGGGAAAGGGTGATTTGAAGTATGAATGACTTGCCAAAGCTAAGCTCGGTATTTATAGCGGGCTGGATGAGACAACCCTTCACCCACCAGCATTGAAACTCAGCATGCTCATCCTTTCCAAGGCCATGTCTTTGTGTTTTCAAAGTGTCAAACCTTGGAAACTTGAGAAAACATTGGAAAGATGCTAGTCTTACCTTGAGAAATCACTGACCCTGGGAAATCAGCATAAGGAGAGTTACAGGACGTCTTGGAAGTGTACATGCAGTGCAAAAAGACACAAGGGAACTGAAAAATGATCTTGGAAATGAACACTGGTCTGTTGATCACACTAGTCCCGAGCGCTCGAGAGTTAATTCCCAAGCGCTCGACAATACTCTCGAGCGCTCGAGAGTTCTGCAATTTTCAGCAAGTCTGATTTCATGGTTCTTGGCTCCAACGCAGCACCGCAATCTCAATAAGCCTGGCTCAGCAGCTTGCAATCTCTCTTAGAGGGAATACAGCATTTCCAGTCGTCAGTTCGTTCAAGTGTTCATACATATTCCTTGAAAAACCTCAAAATTTCAATGGTTTCCTTCCCATCGATATGTCCAAATTCATGTCAAGAGCATTCATGTGACTCCAATGGTGTATGCAAGTTTTAATGCGTGTTCATAACTACGTAAAGCGGTCAAACGCGTGTTAAAGCTTATGGAACCAATTTTTGCCGTCAAACACCTCAAATTTCATTACTTATGATGGCACTAAGAACATGCACCTTAGTCAGACAATCTCATGTCCTATTCTCGTGTTTAATCCCGGTCAAGTCTTGTCATTATTCTCCCTGATGATTGTAAATTCCACATTAAGGGTCTTTCCGTCATTCCAAGTCAATTTCCATGAGTCGAGTCGATTATGTCAAGTTTTATCCTGTTTTAAGAGTATCGGTCGAAATTCGCGTACTCTTTACTTTCTTTCAAAGCTAGACGGACATATTTCATAAAATACAATTCTTAAAGGGAGTGCGAACGAAGGCAAATGAAGGAAAGTGCAAATTCTCATAAATCAATACGGTATTTACAATGAGTAAGGGAGGAAAGTACATAAACTAGGGCAAGCACATGCCCAATCCTACCTACCGGGGCACGCAGACCCAAACAAAATCGAGGCACGCAGGCCTGAAAGCTATGATTGTGATGGCACGCAAGCCCATGTACAAGAAAGTCTGACAAAGCAAAAACCTAACCTAGACGAGTCCTCTTCTGCCGGTGTCCCTCCGACTCGGAGCTCTTGACCTCGTCGCCGTCGTCATCACTGTCATCGTCACTGGAAGAACCCAAGGCTGAACTCGAGTCTGTAGACCCTAAAGCTCGCGACTCGAGTGACTCCTCCGTGTCCTCCTCGGACTCCTCTCGAGCACGTCTCCGCTGTGGCATAGCCCTAGGGACCACCTCAAACTGTCGCGCTCCCGCCGTGGACTGTGACGCCCTCTGTATACCCCGGTCTCGTGTGCTCGCGGGAGCCAAAGCGCTCGTGGCACCCCGTGGCTGTGCCCTAGCTGAACGTCATGGCTGTGCCTGCATGACATATGCATATATTCATACATTTGTTCTATAAAATTGCTGTTTTCAATAAATTGTGAATGCAGTGTCATACCTGAGGAGCAACAACTGGAACAGGCTCTGGAGCGGGTCTGGTCTGCAGGGTGCGTCCCTTCGCGCAATCCTTCAAGAGATGGCGCATCCCCACCATTAGCATGATTGCCTGCTCCGCCCACTCTCGTGGTACCTGCACAATGGTTCAGAAGTCAGAAACAGTATATGCATGAACAGGAAACAGTTGAAGCATGAAAGAAGCAATGTCATGTCATACCCGTGTAGGAAGCTGCATCGGCCGGTGTGGAAGGCGCGGGATATCCAGAACCGCCCGTGCCCCAGCAGGATCCCTCACGCTGATCGACCAGTCCAGTATCGGTAACCCTACTGGAGCAGGAATCTCGGACACCCCAGCAACCCCCGTGCTACTCTCACCTCGTCCTGAGGAACCAGCACCTCGCCCACCAGCAGGAGCCCTACCACCTTGGCCCCTACCACGTGAAGATCGACCGCGGTGACCTCGTCCTCCCTCCTGGACCTCAGCCGCGTCAACAGTGATGGTCTCACCTCTCGCCCTCCTAGCCTCAGTCTCGGCTATCCGCCTCCTCAGCTCTACCTCTACACCCAGGCTGGTGGCTAGGTACCTGTCTCTGTAAGCCGCGTAGTCCAGTGTACGCCGCAGGTACTGCTCCAAGTCGGTGTCTGGCACCGTGTATCGCTCCAACTCAGCTCGAGTGTAGGACTCAGTCCGCTGCACCCGTGGTGGAAGTGGCCCCGGCACAATGAACTCAGGAGTACCAAGCGATTGCTGTGTCACCCGATCCCCAAGTACCACTGCCAACCTAGTGGGCACTCCAGCAGGACCCGACTCCTGTCACCTCCCGGCTCCTTGGAAGGAAATCGGCCTCCACCCTGGCCCAGCGATGTACCTGCATTCAGATTTCTTGCATTAGTAACCAAAGTTTACCAGGAGAAACATGAATCAAGAAAGGAAAGTCGAGGTTTGTACCGTAACCCCAGTGATGTTATCCAGCCAACGCCGGAAAACCATCACTTGCCCCCTCTGCTCTTTGGCCCTCCGGTACTCTGTGCTCCATGCAAGCGCACGTGGAAGCAGGTGTGGATTTGTGCAATTGTTCTCGGGCGGGAACATGCCCAAGACCTCATAAGCCCAAAGCTGCAAATCATGAAGATCAAGTCGATTCAAGTCAGATACATGTTCAAATTCAATTCAGTTCAATCTATCAAAGCAGTTCAAAGCAGTAATGTTGAAGCATACCTCTATCACCCTCCAGTATCCACCAATGGTGTCCCCCACCCCGCGTGTGGCGGCTCCCAGGAAGCAGTAGAGATTGCACAGAGCAGCACCTCCCCAGTCGTATCGGCCTGCCTGCCTCAGATCAACCAGGCCTGCCAAGTAACTCAGGTGAGATCTCCTGAGCGGGAACAGAGAAGCCCCAAACAGGTACAGCAAATAGGCCCTGGCCATCTGAGCCGCCTCAATGTCGTCCGCTGGCTCGTGATCCCAGTACACTGTGAACTGCCCGTACTCTGATACACCTCCGCTATGGCGCGGAACTCGTCCAAGAAACCACCTCAAAGCTGCATCATCCAACGCTATACTCGGGTCAAATGGAATCGGCTCACCTCCGACTCTGAGCCCGGTAATCGCTGCGAAGTCAAGGGGCGTCACCGTCATCTCCCCGAAACGGAAGTGGAACGTGTTGGTGGTGTCCCACCACCGCTCTACCAGTGCTGTCATCATCACTGCACGGTCTACCCTCACCGCTGTCGGCAACTGGATGAACGACCCAAAACCTGTCTCCTCCACCAACTCCCGCACCCTCCGGGGCAGCTCCCGAAGTGTTGCAATGAATGACCTGAACCTCCGTGGCCGAAGATATCCTTGGTACGCTGTTTCAACAGAGCAAAGGAATAGCGTCAATTAGCAAAGCAATGATTCAAGGAAGCAAATCAAGTGCAGAAAGTAAAATATTGAACTCATACCGTAGTCCATCCGGAAGAGATGTGTGAAGCCCGATCTCGGAGAAGCAGATCCTCAGGGTAATCCGTCCGAGCAGGAGTTTAACCAATCATCCCCGTCGGCTCCAAAAAGTGCAACCGTGGTGCGTAAGTATCCGCCGTGAACCCAGGTCGTGCACGGGACAAGTAGGCCTTCGCCTCAGCGGCCGCTGTGACTCGCTCCTCGATCACCACCTCCTCCTCTGCCCCTGGCTCCTCCCTCA
Source organism: Rhododendron molle (assembly GCA_025413875.1). Classification (NCBI taxonomy): domain Eukaryota; kingdom Viridiplantae; phylum Streptophyta; class Magnoliopsida; order Ericales; family Ericaceae; genus Rhododendron; species Rhododendron molle. Next base: position 18,884,378 of record CM046393.1, on the reverse strand, counting down.
ACTCTGTACCCTCCATCTCTGCCTCCACTCCAAGCCCTCCAACGTCAGATGCCCCGGCGCCACTCAGTAAAGCTCCCAACAGCAGGGCCGAGGTCTGATCCTCTGCGCTCCTCGCACCCCTCAGCACCTCCCTCATCCTGGCGTCAAGACCGAGGGCATCCAATATATCCTGTGGTCTCGCGCTGTCCAAGAAGTCCCCCTCTACGAAAGGAACTGGCTCCGAGGCCCCTATCCCACCGTCACCTCTCCTCGGCTCCACAATCGCCGTCCTCAGTGTCGGAGTCGCAGCAACGTGACCGACTACCACTACCTCATCATCTTCCCTCCGCTCACCACCAGCCCGCTCCGCGGCCGTGAGCAAATCCTCTACCGTCGGAGTATCGGGAATGCCCATAGCACCTCCCCCGCTACTCGTGGCACCTCCCCCAGTGCCCGATGTACCCCCGCTGCCAGTGGCCAGCTCATCACCACCTCCTCGCAACACCTCGCTGTCACCTGTATCCCCAGCCATCGCTAAACCTCCACTAGCACTCTTTGCTCCCCCTGTGCCCCTGTCGGCCTCGACCTCTGTAATCAGACCCTCACTAACCACCTCCTCCTGGACTGGTGTGGCAGCACTCCTGCTGGCCTCCTCCGTCGCCGCCACGGCCGCCACTGTTTCCTCGCGGCGGGACAGCCCGTCATCACCTCCACCGGCATCACCCCTCGCTACAGGAACCTCACCGGTCTCCACCATCCTCAACACATCCTCATTTCTGGCCCTGCTGGTCTCCACCGTCGCCGCCACAGCCTCCACCACCGCCGCCTCGTGGCTGGGCGTTGTCTCCTCGCCGCCGCTCGCCATTGCTGGTTTTTCTACTCCCCAGGCCTTCTTCTTCCTCTTGATTCGAACCTCTTGGCACACCACAGCCCACTGTAGGATCGTGGAGATCTCGAGATCTCGAGCTCGGTCCGTTTTGAGAGAATGGGAGAGTCTGAGATGGAGAGAGTAGGGGGAAGAGTTGTCTGAATGAGAGAAGGAGATTGCCTGAGAGAGAGAGTGAGTTCGTACAAGGATCGAAGGACGCACAGTGCTCTGGTTCTCGAGTCTTTGAGGAGTGGGTTTGAACCCCAGACTGATGAAGAAGATGGGGCGGTAGGCCCCACTAAGGTCTCGGCGCTCGAGACCACTCCAGCGCTGGGAGTGGTTACGGCGCTGATCTTTCCTCAGCCTTCGTGCCGGCCCCATCGTCCCGTGCCTCTTCCCACCGACGAGGCTTGCTTAGCTTTTTCCTCCCTTTTTACAAAATCAATCTCAGTCCTGGCTTTGGCCGCATCAAACGGGACTAGAGGAAGCGAGTCCTAGACGGTTTTGTGATTTTTTGAGCTCTCGCCCCTCTATTAGCTGTTTTACTTGGTGGTCGATCGAAATTTTGTCTATTTACGCTAATCTCAACATGTTGGCAGGTATTTCTACCCTACAGATGCTACTTTATCATCGTTCTTTCCGCCAAACAGAGCAACAGGTGGACCATTTGCATGTTTACCTTATCAAATTCGTGTCGATCATTTCTCGTGCATGCATCACACGTGTTTGCACTTTTCCATTCGCCAAACAGAGCAACAGGTGGACCATTCGCATGTTTACCTTATCAAATTCGTGTCGATCATTTCTCGTGCACGCATCACACGTGTTTGCACTTTCCCATTCACCAAACAGAGCAACAGGTGGATCTCTTTGCACGTTTATCTTATTAAAGAATTGTCGATCATTTCTCGTGCATGCACCGCACGTGCTCCTTTCCACCAAACAGAGCAACAGGTGGATCGTTTACGTATTTATTTCATCGAGCTCACGTCAATCATTTCTTCTGCACATACTTGCATTTTCCCTTCACTAAACAAAGCAACAGGTGGTCCATTTATATCAAAATTGTGTCGATTCTTTCTCGTGCATGCATTACACGTGCTTGCATTTGCCCCGAAGAACTACGCTGGTCTGATCCCTGCAGACAAGGGTACGTAGGCAGTCTTGAAAGACGCGACCATGTGCATTAAACACTTTCACTTGTATTGGTGTTTTGAAATTAAGGGTTTGACTTGGCTCGATTGGGCTGTCTCAATCTTTGGATGATACTCGTATCCAGACATAATGCCGAGCATCATCCAAAGAGGGGCAACTGTAGACACCCCAATTTGGACTTTTCAAATTCCCTTAATTTGTGGCCCGGAGGCTCCCCAATGATGATTTTGGATTAAGACGAACTCGAGGTCATTTGAAACTTGGCTCCTTGAAGGACTTTAAAAAAGAGGTATAAATGGTCAAATCATTTCCAAGCGCTCAGGAGTAGTCCCAAGCGCTCAAAACCATTTTCAAAAAGTACTGATTGGGCTTGTTCTTGAGCGCTCGAGAGTGAAGTCCCAAGCGCTCGAGACCACTCTCGAGCGCTCGAGTCCTCCGTGACGGCCAATGGGTGGCAGCCCTTCCCACTACCCATGCAACTCATCATTGCAGACTCTTTGAGCCGGCTGAAACCCAGTCTACACTCAACCTCAGTCAGAGATCCTCAGACCAGCAGTTTTTCTGTTTAAGAAAATGTATTATTTCAAACATATTTCATTTTGGCAACCATAGGTTATCTTGGCCTATATATATGGCCTTTGGTCTGCAGAATGGAGGGGGGCTCTCTCTCTCTAGACTCTCTTCTCCTCTCTCTGGTTAAAACAAAGCTTTCAAACTCAAAAGATTTTGGCAACTACAAGCATTTTGGAAAAGCAAGGTTTTAAACATCAAAGGCAAGGAGGAAAGATAAGAAATCCAGAATAGTCTAAGCTTCTGGTTTCTTGCCTTATTCTTCTTTCATCCATCCTCTCTAAAGTCATCCAAGGAGCCATCTTCCATCCAAAGGTAGAAATAACTTTTACCTTGATATTCAAAAAGGGTCGTCATTTCCTTTCTGAGGGAGGTTTCTTAGCCTTCTCAGTCTTTCATACTGAGCATGGGTTGAGAGACCTTGGCACGAAAGCAAGAGCAAAAGGGGAACAAATGTGTTTCTCATGTTGGCTTACTGGAAGTACTCCCAAGCGCTCGGGACTACTCCCAAGCGCTCGAGAGTGGCTCCGGTTTTGCTCCTTCTCTTTTCAGTGTTAAAACAGTCATGCATGGGCATTAAAACGCATTTTCATACAAATCAGCTCTCTTGAACAGTAGTATTGGTACAAAAGGTCTTCATCTTTCACAGAGAAATAAAGAAAATCGTTTCATTTGTGAACATGCAGAAGGGTTTTACTTGAAAATTTGGAATAAGAAGTTTTCGTAATACAAAAGCATGAGATCCAGTGTGCCAGCATACTAAAATGAGAGTATTTGTTTAACTAAAATCAGTTCTGGAGATGAACTACTCCCGAGCGCTCTAGATCACTTCAGAGCGCTCGAGAGTGTTTGCATGCAAACTCAATCCACTCTTCTAACAGTTTCATGCTCATACTGCTTTTGAATATCCATGCATGTGTCCCCTCTTGTCTCTTATGACTACAAAATCTTTTTTCAGAAAGATAATGACGTATGGCTTGGAAGAATGGGGGCTGATCCCATTCTGCTAAGTCCTCTGTTAAGCCTGTGGCATGGTTAATGTCATTCCAGTTTACATTTTCGGTGTTATACCCTGTTATGTTCTGTTATACTAACATAGTTTGCAGGTTGAGCATGTAACACTCCCAAGCGCTCGGGAGTGAAGTCCCAAGCGCTCGACTCTGCTCCCGAGCGCTCGAGAGTGGAATTAATGACAGGATTTTCCCAGTTTTCAGCATTTTGCATTCTATTTCCATCCCTCATTTATCCACTGCACATATGCACATGCATGCACTCCTTTATTTGGTATACTTGTGAATACTTGCTACTTGTTTAATGAAACAAAATCCCTTTGAAAAATCCCACAAATGTTTAGTAGAGACCGATCTCGTATCGGGCGAGGGGGGTGCCGTAAAATCCTTCCCCCTTCGTAACATGGCTTCCGAACCCTTTCCAAATCTCTGGTTTTCAATTCAAATCAATCATTTTCAAATCAAAACGGTTTCTCGGGTGGCGAACCACAAACCCGGGTGGCGACTCTTCAAAATTTTTCAAATCGATTCCAAAATGAGGCGTTTCCTTTCGGGCCACCCCGATCACACCCGGGGCTGTGGTAGCCCACAATAATCGTACTCAATCGGATTTTGGCATTATTCGTTGCCATGGCCTAAGTTTATTCATACTTAGCCAAATTTCGAGTTTGATCGTACTCGATCGGATTTTGGCATTATTCATTGCCATGGCCTAAGTTTATTCGTACTTAGCCAAATTTCGAGTTTGATCGTACTCGATCGGATTTTGGCATTATTCATTGCCATGGCCTAAGTTTATTCGTACTTGGCCAAATTCGGAGTATAGTTGTACTCAATCGGATTTTGGCATTATTTGTTTCCATGGCCTAAGTTTATTCGTACTTAGCCAAATTCGGAGTATAGTCGTACTCAATCGAATTTTGGCATTATTCGTTGCCATGGCCTAAGTTTATTCATACTTAGCCAAATTTCGAGTTTGATCGTACTCAATCGGATTTTGGCAATTATTCATTGCCATGTCCTAAGTTTGTTCGTACTTGGATGCACACTCTCCCTGCTCCCCAGTATGGAGGCAAATTATGTGAATCTCGGTCCATACTTATAGCTTATTCGTGCTAGGACCGAACACAAATAAAATTTTCATAATTCTGTCACAAAGCCACTCGTAGCTGAATACTTTCTATGGAATTCTAATCATAATTCCCCTATAGCAACTCGTAGCTAATAAATCACAATAAGCAATAGTTTCTATGGAATTCTGTTCATAATTCTCCTATAGCAACTCGTAGTTAATAAATCACCATAAGCAATAGTTTCTACGGAATTCTGTTCATAATTCTCCTATAGCAACTCATAGCTAAAATATAAATTGCAATAAGTAATTAGACTACTTATCTGTATATTCCATGGTATATGCATTGAATTCCCATCCAAGACTTTGAGGCGATAAGTTTCAATCTCAGCTATCTCTGTGACCTTGTATGGTCTCTCTCAGTTTGGACCAAGCTTCCCATTCGTGGGATCTCATTCAAAAACTTCCTTAGTTTCATATCCTTCAGTACTTTGGGCACTTCGTAGCCCAACCAACAGGTCTTTTTATTCTACCACATTATTCGAAGCACTGCCTGAATTCTCCACCTTTCGTAGGCATCTGTACCAGTCTTTGACTTCTTGCTCACGTTTTTTCATACACTAAGCAATTTCTTCAATACTACATTCTTTCTCTTTGAGACCTTCCGTAGTCTCGAGTACGTTGTGAGTGACTAACAAATTTAGACCGATCTTCATGATCATCTCAAGATCGCCGAGCAGATTCAGACTGCTCCTTAAGATCGCCTAGCAGATTCGGACTGCTCTGCGCCGCTGCCTAGCAGATTCAAACTACACCTTAAGATCGCTTAACAGATTCCGACTGCTCTGCGCTTCTGCCGAGCAGATTCAGACTGCACCTTAAAATCGCCTAGCAGATTCGGACTGCTCTGCGCTGCTGCCTAGCAGATTCAAACTACACCTCAAAATCGCCTAGCAGATTCGGACTTGCTCTGCGCTGCTCCCGAGCAGATCCTGACTGCTCCTTAAGATCGCCTAGCAGATTTGGACTGCGCTGCGCTGCTGCCTAGCTAATTCAAACTGCACCTTAAAATCGCCTAGCAGATTCGGACTGCGCTGCGCTGCTGCCTAGCTGATTCAAACTGCACCTTAAAATTGCCTAGCAGATTCGGACTGCTCTGCGCTTCTCCCGAGCAGATCCAGACTGCTCCTTTAGATCGCCTAGCATATTCGGACTGCTCTGCGCCGTTGCCTAGCAGATTCAAATTGCTCCTTATGATCGCCTAGCAGATTCGGACTGCTCTGCGTTGCTCCCGAGCAGGTCTAGACTGCTCCTTTAGATCGCCTAGAAGATTCGGACTGCGCTGCGCTGTTGCCTGGCAGATTCAAACTGCACCTTAAAATCGCCTAGCAGATTCGGACTGCGCTGCGCTGCGCTGTTGCCTAGCTGATTCAAACTGCACCTTAAAATCGCCTAGCAGATTCGGACTGCTCTGCGCTTCTCCCGAGCAGATCCAGACTGCTCCTTTAGATCGCCTAGCAGATTCGGACTGCTCTGCGCCGCTGCCTAGCAGATTCAAACTGCTCCTTATGATCGCCTACCATTTTATCCTTAGAACTCTAAGATTGAGCCAACGAGTGACTCGTACTCGCCACGCCCTTCTTGTTCTTTACCAGTAGCTTTGTCATGACCCACTCAGGACCACACGTGTTCTTTAGGTCATATGGCTCTTCTTCCACCATGGTTTCAATGGGAATTCTATCGTTTCCCACAGACGACGACAATTGTAAGGGGAAAAAATCCGCTTAGTGTTAACTCTAGCTTTTTTGGTGAACAGCTTCACGTGCCTCCTCGCCGGATCCCTAACCTTCTGCCGGAATTGTAACTGCAAAACAAACAGGGGTGAGCGCACCTTTGCCTCTCGTCGGCAAAGGCCCTCCGATGCCAAAGTCAGTATCATGTACTGTTAAGAAACCCTAATTATCAACAGGTAAATAACTCGATTACCACAAACTGCGTACCTTTTACCTCTAGGTTTACCTCGTATTTATAGATGTTCGTATGCTTGCAGCCCAAGCATCCTAATCACCCTAGGTTTCCTACCTCGTATAGGAAACCCAGAATATCGTGGATTCTCGTTCCCTTATCAATTTATTACCTTAGTCCTTTTAGGACTTCTTGCCATAACTGGACGAGCATCCCATTCTCATTGGGTATCTTCTCCAGATCCTATTCCCTTACGGGATGTCATCGTTCTGGAACCTTCCAGAGCATTGCCTGCAACTAAGGCTGCTCCCCCCAGAATACTGCTCTTGTTCGGCCCTCTCATAGCCGAACAAACCATCTGGACCAGCGACTTCACATGTCACTGTCCCTTACCAGACTCCTGGTCTAATAGCTCCTCGTGTTTATTGGATCAGGCCCCTACTCGGATAGCTTGGACCAATGACCTCTCATGTCACTGGTCCTTTATCAACTGCTTAGACCAAACTACTTGGACCAAACTACTTGGACTAATGACTTCTCATGTCACTGTTCCTTTATTAGTCTCTTGGTCCAATAACTTCTCATGTTTCCTGGACCAACACCCCGTACAACCTTCCCGGACCAATGACTTCACATTTTGCTGGTCCATATTGCCGACCACCGTCTTGCATGGCGACTGCCCCTATCATATTTATACCACGGTCCCATGTACCACGTGTTCGGCCATACCAACGAGCACCTTTATATGGTGCAGTCGATACTGTTCAGCGTCGCTACCTAGCAACCTTTGGTATTGCGCACCTGTTCGGCATCATGTCCTAGCACCCTCTGCCTACCGCACTGTTAAGCGTTATTACCACCACCTTCACATGGGGTCGCTTACTACAGCGCTGTTAGCACTATCACCTAGCACCCTCTGCCTACCAACATGGTGCGCTTACCAAAGCACCTGTTAGGCATTATCACCTAGCACCTTTTGCCTATCAGCATGGTGCCGCCTATCAGTGCACCTGTTAGGCATTACTACCAAGCACCTTTTGCCTACCAGCATGGCGCCGCCTACCAGCACGCCTGTTAGGCTGTATCGTGCACCCTCACTTAGTGCTCCGATGTGCTCATGTGTTATGCACGTGCTCAGGCTGTGTTTCCTCTGTTTAGGAAAACCTCCCTACATCTTCCTAAATGGTTTAGAAGATAATTGGGAATTGGGCCGTATACGCTCCTATGTCGGACTCGAAGGGTGGCGGTGGTACATCACTGGAGTCAAAATCAATATCTATGACGTCGGGCGCAGTCCACCGCAGCCAATCTGGTTCTTCATCATAAATCAATAATTCTTCCTCGTCAGACTGCCATCCCTCACCCTCTTCGTCATCCAATGGCAAGTCGGGATTTGGCATTTGCATTAAGTGCTGCCAGTCGGCCTGAACTCTTCGGGGTCCTCCTCTGGGTCTTCCTCGGGGTTTTCTTCCTAAAGATTTTCCTCTGGATCTTCTTCAGGATCTTCTCCCTCGAGATTTTCTTCGACTATAAACTCTACACCATTAGGGGGTTCTATTTGAACTAGGACAGGTGCTGCTTCTTCTATTCATCACCTTCCTCCTCAGCCTCAGGGAATGGAAAAGCACCATGCTCTTGGTAGTAGTTAGGGATGTAGGGAAAAGTATAAGGGAAGTAAGGATCTTCTACAAGTTGGTTTGTCATCGACCTCAGGGTACCTCTAAGTTGACGGGCCTCGGCTAATAGGTTGTCTTGATAGGCATTCATCTACAAGGAAACGTTTTAAACCTCAATTAGTGATGATTTAAGATAGGTTTTACAATTTATTAAGGAAAAGCTTAGGAGTTTCAAAATTCCACATTCGATATTTGATTTAAGTCATCATCCAATTGTTCGGGAATTCCCAGCTCGACGGTACTGCCAATTTCCACCTTGCTTCAATCCGAAGATTGTTTTGTCAAAATTCCACCTAATTTGGGACGGTAAACTTAAACTCAATTCACGTTTGTGCAACAGTCAAGCTTATCTTATAAGCTACCCATTCTACCCATGGCCGAGGTTTTGAACCTAAAGCTTTGATGCCAAATTGTAACGCCCCCAATTTCGGGTATGTTAAATAACCTTTTCTTGAAATAAATAACGAAGAGTCAAGCTCATTATTATAACATTAATCCTACGAGAGTACTTTGTTTACATAAGGACGGGAAATCTAAGATTCAATACTACTCTGCATCTTCTTCCATCCTAGCAAGCTCCTCGCCACCAAAAGCCTCCAGGGTATACTGTTCATCCTGCTCATCTATCAACTCTGACACATTATACTAGCGTCGCCCCTAGTATAATATGTAAGGGTCACCAAAAGGTAACACCATGAGCTACAGAAGCTCAATAGAATAAATCAAACTCACTAACCCTTAACTTACAAGCAAAAGATAATTTAATTGACAATTTCCAAGTAGAGCATGCATTCTTAACAAAATAATCAACAATTACACATCCACATTCACTAATCATTTATCGTCGGTGTTCGTGAGCTTTCTTAGGTTTTCTTACGCGACTCATCGTAGAACGTGTCTCATTTTTATTTCCAAATCAACATTTTGAAAATCACATTTAACACACCCAACCTTGGTTCCGCCGTTCCGGTCTCCCGAGTATCCTCACAATGGTTCCGCTGCACCGGTTCCCATTGGCACACAAAACCTTCATTGGCTCCTCTCCGCGGATAACCAAGCCACACACCCAACCTCGGTTCCGCCGTTTCGGTCTCTCGAGTATCCTCACAATGGTTCCGCCGTCCCGGGTTCCCATTGGCACACAAAACACACACCGTACTCCCATAATGGCTATCATGTTTGGCCATTATGTAGTTTCAAAAATATTTTACCATTTCAAACACATCCTTTCATTAGCCACACCCTAGGTGTCATGTTTCTACTTTCTTGATTTCCGTGTCTCGTTTTCATGCAATGACTCCGCAGTAGGACTATTCTCATCATAATCATTCCTTGAAATCTTGAAATTTAACTAGCAAGATCATCCAACTCTATATTACCTAATCGTACTCAAATTATTACTTAAGGCATAACACCACATGTACGAATGCCCTTGGAGTGATATTCACTTATGCTTTTAACAATCACAAGTATTGCAAGCAAAACATGCATTAAAGCTCATAACCAATTCAAAGATCAAAATACGAATACTTTCTAATAAAGTCGGTACTTTATCGAAATCAAACATAGGTTTACTAACTATCATGCATTTCAAACCTTTAAAGTAAGTAATAAACTTTATATACTTAAGATTAAAGAGTAAGGGATAAACTACCGTTCTTCTTGGCGGTAGGGTGACTTCGGAAGAAAGTGAGTACGTCAGACGGAGTAACTTCTTACGGATGGGCTTCAGTAGCTTCAAAAGAGAAGAATTCTCTCGAAACTAGTGCTTGACCTAAAACTACTAGACTTTATGGATTGAAAAGGTGTTTTGAGATGAGTTTCTTGAAGAACAAAGGAAGAACTTCAAGAACACTAAGAACAAAGGAAGAACACAAGCTTTCTTAGAGAGAGAAGTGGGAGTTTGAAGGTGTGAGTTGAAGGGTGAGTCTGAGGTGCTATTTATAGCAAAATTTTAGGCTCGCTCTCCCTCTCCTTGGCCGGCCACCTCTCCCTCTCTTTACCCCATGGATTTTGCTCCATGTTTGCTCAAATCACATCTTTCAAGCATGCCATGCCTTGTCATCCAATTGTCATTTCTTCTTTAAGCCAAAATTAGGTTATCATGAAGGGTTATGGACTTGTCTTGTCCTAGAAATGGCTTTGCTTGGAAGAAAGCATAAAATCATTGGCTAGGTAGTACTTTGGAAGACTAGATTTGGGTTGTAAAGTAGACAATAGACTTAAGGCTAATTGATAGCTTGTGTAAGTGTCCAAAACACATGCACACACTCCACCTCTCCCTCTCACTCTCGGCCTCTCCCCCTCTTTGGCCAATTCTCTCCCTCTCTCTCCTTCTCTCATTGTTTTGTCACATCATGCTTGGAAGCATGCTATTTCTACTTCCTCATGGGTCAATCAAAGTATTACAAGCATGCCAAGTGTTGTCACTTCCATTTTAGGCCAAGTCCTAGGTTATTATGAGGGGTTTTATGGTTTGTCTTGCCCTAAAAAGGCCTTGCTTGTAAAAGAAGTCATAAAGGTTGTACTTTGGTTGCAAAAGTAAGGGAGGTTGTTGTAGACACCCCAATTTGGACATCTCGAATTCCTTAATTTTTGGCTTTGAGCCTCCCCGATGATGAATTTGGATTAAAACAAGCCTCGGACCAATCAGGACAATGCTTCTTGGAAGGTTTTAAAAGCCAAACAATTTTTCAAAAGCAATTCCAAGCGCTTGGAAACACTTCAGAGCGCTCGAAACTGTTCTCCAAAACCCTGGACCAGACTCACTCTTGAGCGCTCGAGAGTGGTTGTCCCAAGCGCTCGAGACTGCTCCCAAGCGCTCGAGACTGCTCCCAAGCGCTCGAGATCTCTGTCGCTGGCCAATAGGTGAAAAGATTCCCCACTATCCATGCAAATCATCATTACAGCGGTTGGTCTAGGATTTGCTCCAGGCAACACTCAACCTCAGTCAGAGGGAGTTAGACCTGGAAAATATTTTGACCAAGCAAAATGATTTCATGTCATTTGATTTTCTTTTTAAACCATAGGTTATTTTGCCTATATATACAAAGCTCTGGTCAGTGGATATACAAAGCTCTGGTCAGTGGAGAAGGGGGACGAAAACAACCATTCTCCAACTTTATTTCTCTCTCTAGTCAAACCACTTTCAATCCCCTCTCCCCCAACTTATTTTTCAAATCAAAAGCCTTTCAAAAAAAAGCAAAAAATCATGGAGAATACAAGTGTTACACAGAAGAATGCAAGAGATTAGGACAGTCATCAGCCTCTGATCTCTAGTATTTTCTTCCCTCACTCTCAAAACCATTCAAGAAGCAAGGTTTTTCAAGAGGTAGAAACATTTTTACTTCTTTTTTGTTCGAATCAAAAGGGTTGTTCTTCCTTTCTGAGGGAGGTCTGCCAGCCCACCTTAGTTTTTAATACTGGGTGTGGGTTGAGAGATCTTGGTGTAAAAGCAAAGACAAAGTGATCACAAAGTTCGTTTTCAAAATCTGCTGGAAGTACTCTCGAGTGCTCGAGAGTGTTCCCAAGAGCTCGGGACTGTTTCTGGTTTCATCCTTCATGTATTGATGGACATTGGGTGGGGATGAAGTACATTCTTGTTCAAAATGGTCTTATTAGTGCATGCATGCGCAGGAAATTCATTTTTGTTTTTTTTTCTTTTCAAGTCAAAATGTTTCTAACTAAGGTTTAAGCAATAATAATGTTTTCCAAGCTTGAAAGAGAAACCTTTTATTCTCAAAGGAGCAAACAAGTGCATGCAAGAACGAGACCGTTTCATATCTGAAAGCACATGCAACTCACTTACAAGCGCTCTAGACCTCTCCCGAGTGCTCGGGAGTGCTTGCATGTCATTGTATTTTGTTACTTCTTCTATCCTCCCATGTTTCTGATATGCCACGTGCAGGGATGTGTCCATTTTCCCTTTAAATAATGCTCTTTAGGCATGTAGATGCAACTGATCTGTTTCCTGAAGACAAAAAAGAAAATAATAAATATTTTTATTTGAAGGTCACGCAAATGGCTTCCAGAATTTAAAAGGAAGTCTTCCATCTACAAAAAAAAATAGATCCGTTGCTTCAACATGTCATAATGTAGTCATTAGTGAAGTTAGTTTGGGGGAGCAGTCCACTCCCGAGCGCTTGAGTGTACTCCTGAGCGCTCCGGAGTGCCTACATGTCATCTCACTTTACTCTTTCCCCAGTCTAGCCCTTCTACTGTCTTTGCATGTCCATGCATGTGCTTGTTTGTCCCTTTTGAACTGTAGATCAGCCCTTATAGAGGCAAGGACGCAAGGCCTAGAAAATTGGGGTCTTATCCTAGTTCACCAAACCCTCTGCTAAGCCTACAACACGTTCAAGATCATCCCAGTTTATATTTGTGGCATTGTATTCTGTCTGTGCTAACAAAGCTTGCAGGTCGAACATGCAACACTTCCAAGCGCTCGGGAGTACTCCCGAGCGCTCGAGAGTGAAACCAGTGACAGGGTTCCAACTTCCTGCTATATTGCATTCCTTTGTCATTTTTCGACATTCACTGTACACATGCACTGACACATACGTTTATTTGACATACCTGTGGATACTTGCTAATTGTTTAATGAAATAAAATCTTTTAAAAAATCCCACAAATATTTAGTAGAGACCGATTTCAAATGAGGCGAGGGGGGTGCCGTAAAACCCTTTCCCCCTCGTAACGTGGCTTCCGAACCCTCAAATGATCTCTGGTTTTCAATTTCAAATCATTTTCAATCAAAACGGTTTCTCGGGTGGCAAACCATAAATCCGGGTGGCGACTCCTCAATTTTTCAAATCAAAATATATTGCTTTTTGGGCCGCCTCGATCAGCCCGGGGCTGTGGTAGCCCACAATTTCTTGATTGAGTGACCAAAACACACTCACACACATGCACACTCTCTCTCCCTCTCTCGGCCTCTCTCTCTCTCTCTCTCCCACGGCTCTCTCTCTCTCTCTCTCTCTCTCTCTCTCTCTCTCTCTCTTTTGGACCAAAAGTGTATATATATATATATATAAGTAGACTAGAAAATGTAATGCTTTCAAAGGTAAGGTTATTATCCCATGGGTAATGATTTCCTAGAAATGGAATCTTGTCATAAAAGTCATGATTACCAAGCCATGAGTATTGCTTTTGGAATCTCATGATTACTTCTATTGTCCAATGGTTCTAAGATGTTAGGAGGATATAACTAAGTCAATTGGTACTTAGGTTAGGCTAACTAAATAGTTGAAAACCAATTCTACTAACCAAGTAGGATTTCTGGCCGAGAAATATAATTTCAAGGCCTTATATGAAATATACTAGCGTTCCTATACGTACACTAGTCTTTAGAAAATGTCTAAGTCTTTCGGCGATGGAATTCAATTTTATAGGTATTAAATCTAATTATGACGAATTATTAGGAGTTAAAAGGAAATTTAATAAGAATTTCAATAATTACAACGAGATTTTTATTTACTAAAAATCGAAGTTGTTACAGGAATAACCATGGGCCCATAACCTTATAGGCGGGAAACCTTATACCCCTCACAAGCCCTCATCCAAACGAGCCCATATAGCCTAAACATGAGGCACAACATTCTAGGACGAGTGTAGCACAGCAGTTCAGACCCTAAAAGCCCGATTCTTGGCGAACCGGCCAAGCTTAGGAGGTTTGGTCTTTGACCAATACTGAAAATTGTGCTTGATTTAACATTCCTAAAATCTAAATTCGCATTAGAATTGGAGGACATTGGATTGTTGGATCTTATTAGATTTTGTCGTCTAAAATCTAATAATTGGTACAAAAAAATCCTTGGCTATACCATTTCTATCCCGAACATCACCAAAAATCATAAAATAGTGGTTGTATGGTGTTCCCGATCCCCACGTCAAGTTTCAGGCAAAGCGAGGCTTATTTGCTAGTATTTTTATAGGCACGGTGATACTCGAAAAGCATTGTATTTTGATCACGGATTTCAAGGTCCAAATTCTTCAAGTACTCATACTTATGATTAAGAAACTCTTGGTACAATGTTAGGTCAATTGGATATCGTTTGGGTAGAATCTCAGTTATTGCTTAAAAAAAAACCTCTAGAAAGGGGAAGATAGTTAATTTTTTTTTCTTTCTATTTTCCTCTTTAAAAAAGAAAGAAAGTCATTTTCCTCATATTTTTCTTTCATTTTCTTTTGACAACCGAACAAGAAAAAATAATCCACTACTCTTTACATTTCCCCTTTATTTTCTTTTTCCTATCCCTTTTGTACAAGTTCCAAAGAAATTCTTAAGCTAAAAAGATAATTTTTTGTTTTCTTCGAAATTTTCCCAGCATTAAGTCTATTCCATCATGCGAGCCACAATGGAGGGATGCTATGGCTAAATAATTGAGTTAGATTAGTTTTTTTTTTCCTTATTCAATTTTTTTTGGTATTTATTGATTTTGTGTCAATTTTTGTGGATTATTGTTTCATATCGACGAGAGAAATTTTAAAGGTAAAGAATTATGAAACAAACTAATTTTTTTTATAATAAGGATAAAAATAATCCAAGAAGTCTATTTGTGTTGAATTATTTTTGACTTCAGTGAACTTTTTAAAATTTTGATCATTATTTTTTATTTTTTAAATTTCTCTTGTCGAGGCTATTGAATAATCCACAATAAATTGACATACATAATTAGCAAATATATATATCCAAAAATGGGTTAATTATGCCAAAACACCAAGAAATACGAAAAATATTTGAGTAAAAAAAATTCAAAGTGGGTTATTTATGCCAAAACACCACAGATATATCCTCTGACTAGGGGTTGTTTGATAACCAAAATTCAGCACTTAAAACTGAATCAATTAAGTAATAGGTGACGTAGGTTTGATAACCACATTGTACATTGCTTAACAAATTATGTGCCACTTAAAATGTAAGCTAAATAGTTTAAAAAAAAAATTTAAGTAGTTTGGTTGAATTCTTATGTACTTGCATTCAACCACCATATTACCATCACAACCACTCTCACCACCACTATCACTACTACTCTACTATTACTATCACTTCACCATCAATCCACCACCGCCACCGCCACCGCCACTTCACCACTACCATCACTACACCACCACTATCACACCGCCACCAGGGGCGGACCCACCATAGGGCACGTGGCGTCACGTGCCCCCACGCCTTTTAAAAAAAAAAAATTTCGCAATTTTGTATATATATTATTTATGTTGAATGTATGTAAGTAGTTGTATGTTGGTGCAGTGGTAAAGTGCTCCTCTTCTAACCAAGAGGTGTGGGATCGAGACTCCACCATGCTCATCTGTATGTGTCTTTTGCCTTTTTCCAAAAAGGTGTGTTTTTTTTTTCTTTTTCCAAAAGGCAGTGTGTGTGTGTTTTTTTTTCCTTTTTTCCAAAAGGCAATCAGGAGGGTTTTTTTTTGCCTTTTTTCTAAAAGACAGTAGAATGTGTGTGTGTTTTTTTTCTCCAAAAAGCAGTAAAAAATAATAGTGCGTACCTTGTTTCTTATATTATTCGTGGGTTCGAGTCTACCCCACATTGCATTTGTATATTTTTTGTCCCAAAAACTGTAATAGTAGAGTTAGTAATAGAAAAATAGATGATGAACAAGTGATCATGTTGTTTTAATACATTTAGTCAAGGTGTGCAAATTTGCCCAAGTAACTAATTATTAAAATACATATATACTTTAAAATTGTTAATTTATCATGAATGCTAAAATTATTTTGGAGTAAATGTGATTAATTGTAACTCGTATATTACGATTACAAAAAAAAATTGGTGCCCCCGTTATGTTAAATTCCTGGATCCGCCACTCACCACTACTACCACATCGCCACCACCACTATCACAACAACACCACCATTGCACAACCATCACTCCATCGCCACCACTCATTGCCACAATTATACCACCATCACTCCACTGCTACCACCACCATTACACCGCCACCGCCGCCACTCCAACACCACCACCACCACCATTTCTACCCTCACCACTCCTCCACCACCACCACCACCACCCTCAATCCATCACCACAAATCTACCACAATGTAACGCCCCGAATTTTGGGTACGTTAAATGATCATTTTATTGAACAACAAAAGAGAATCTGGCTCTTTATTACATCATAAACTCCCAAAGGGTTCTTATATTACACAAAAGGGATGGATATCTAAGGTTATCTACAGCTCCTTCTCTTCTTCCATCCTAGCAAGTTCCTCAGCTCCAAAGACCTCCAAAGTATACAGCTCCCCTTGTTCATCTAACAAGTCTGACACATTATACCAGCGTCGCCACCAGTATAATATGTCAGGGTCACATAAAGCAACACCATGAGCTTGAAAGCTCAACAGAATAATCCAAAACCCACTAACCCTTAACTTACAAATAGTAAGTCATGCATATATCATAAAGAGTCATAACAGCACATGCATTAATATAACAATAACAACAACAATGACACATCCGCATTCGCTATCTATCGTTGGTGTCATGTTTCCGTGTGTTTCTCCTACGTGACTCATCGTTTTGTGTCTCATCTATCATTTCCAAAAATCACACGCACACACCAATGAGCTACCCAGTCCGGCTCATTGGCCACAATGGCTACCAAGTCCAGCACATTGTGAACGCACATAACCAATAAGCTACCAAGTCCGACTTATAGGCCACAATGGCTACCAAGTCCGGCCACGTTATCAAATCTTGCATTGGCTCCTCTCCGCGGATAATCAAGCCCAATCAATCAATGAAGCTACCACGTCCGGCTCCATTGGCAACGCACACCAACGTAAGGCTACCAAGTCCGGCCATTACGTAGTTTCCAAAATCCTTTTTACCAAGTCCAATTATTTCCTTTATCCACACCCTAGGTGACATGTTTCTACTTTCTCGATTTTCGTGTCTCGTAATCATGCATAGACTCCGCGGCGAGACAAATCACTTTAAAGTAATCTTGAAACCAAACTAGCAAGATCATCCAATTCTATATTACCCAATCGTACTCAAATTATTACTTAAAGCATAACGCCACATGTACGGACGCCCTTGGAGTGGAAAGCCACTTATGCTTTATCAATAACAAGTAATGCAAGCAAATATACATACATGCTCATAATCATCCTCAAGACAATAATATATTACCAAAATCCGTTCTTTCTTCCTTTGTGGAAATTTCAAAATAACATATGTTTATTGACGAGTTAATCAAGTTGGAAAGATTCTATAAATCATGCATTCAATTATTCTCAAGATCAAAGTAAACTACGTAAAATAAAAGCATGCGATCAACTTATCCAAGTATACTACATATTTTTCTATCATGCTCATAAACTATACTTAGGATAAGTAGGTTCGAAGAACTCTACACAATTCTTATCTATACTTAGGAAGAGTAGATCGGAAAAATCTACCTTTTTTCTTGGCGGTAGAAAAAGACTACGGAAATACGACGAAAAGAAAGTCAGTACTCGAACGGCGTAACGGCTTACGGTAAGCTTCCAAAAGCTTCGAAAGAGAATGATTTCTCTCGAAACTAGATCGTAACCTATACTACTACTACTTTAGGATCGAGGTGGTGGTCGAGTGGTGGTTTAGTGGCGGCACTAGAAGAGTTTCTTGAAACTAAGGAAGAACTTCAAGAACAACTAAAGAACTAAGCAAGAACAATAAGAACACTAAGTTTTCTAGAGAGAGAAGTTGGAGATTGGAATGGTGTGTGTTGAATGAGAAGTGTGAGGCCTATTTATAGGCAAATGGATGGCTCTCTCTCCCTCTCATGGCCGGCTGCCCCCTTTCTCCTTTATCCATTGGATAAAGCTCCAAATCAAGTCATTTCATGCATTGGAAACATGCAAGATCTTCCTTTACTTGCACTCCATCTCATAGGACAATTCTATGTTATTCTATTAGGGTTTTGGTCTTGTCTAGTCCTTTGAACAAATAAGAAATGCTAGGGTTAGTACTTTAGGAGATTTAGGCTAGATATGGAAGTATAAAACCCTAGATTTGGTGGTACAAGATGAGGTGTGAAGATTGGCCAAGGATTTGGACTAGATGCAAGAGTACACATGCACACATCACTCTCTTTCTCTCCCTCTCCATCCGATCTCTCTCTCTCTCTCTCTCTCTCTCTCTCCCTTTGGTACAAAGTACATATATACATATATATAACTTAGATTTGGTAGAAGAAAATCCTAGAAGGTACAACATATCTTTCTCTCCCTCTCTCCTATCTCTCCCATCTCTCTCGGCTCTCTCTCTCTCTCTCTCTCTCTCTCTCTCTCTCTCTCTCTCTCTCTTGTACTATATATATATATACACACTAGGATGAATACATATATAATAATATAGATATAAGTACTTTGGGTACTACAAGATCTAGGGTTTTTCTAGTAAATTGATTTTCCAATTAAAATATACAATTACACACATGCTATATACAATATTATATATATATCTATATATATATATATACATACAAGTACATGTATATAATATACAAGCAAGTACTTACACAATCTAGCCTAGGATTCCATAATCTAATAAACTAACCTAATGCTTTCAAAGTACAAGTCCTTATAATATTAACCTAATGTATTAATTCTAGTTTATTCAATTAACACACATGGAAGATCTTATTATTTTATTAACCCTAATACTTGATTGGCAAGTATAGCTATTATCCAAGGGGTAATAATTCCCCAAACCTTCTTTATCCAATGGATAAAAGAATTAAAGTACTTTACAAGACTTCCTAAATACATAATTCAAATGGTCACATGTTCTTTTATTAAAATACTAGATAAGAAGTACTTAGAAAATCTAATATTTTAATACTAGGTACATGTACAATATATATTTTAGTCATAAAATCTTTTATGAGTAAATCTAGTACTTTAAAAATAATAAATCTAGCACTTTTGAAAGATTGACCCTATTATCCAATGGTTAATAAAATCTCTAACTTTTATGGACCAAAGGATAATGCAATAAAATAAATATACTCTTTCAAGTAAGATTTTCTTATTAAAATAAGGAAACAAGCACAATTATTATATACAAGTACACATAATTATATATTCAAGCCAAGTACAACAATATCTAGACTAGATATGTCACATTCCAATATCTAATTAACTATCTACTGCTTTCAAAGTACTAGGTACTAAATTAATAACCTAATATACATATTATACTTTAATGGATTTAACACACATGGCAAATCTATTATTTTATTCAACCCAATCTTGGTTGGCAAGTAAAGCTATTATCCAATGGATAATAGTTTCCCTAGCGGTTAATAACCAATGGTTAGTGAAGGTAAGGTCCAAGGGTTATCGTCCAATGGTTAATAAATCTCCTAGCGGTTATTATCCAACGGGTAATGCTAGAAAGTCTAATACTTGAAATTAAGCACTAAGCTAATCTAATCTCGTACTTAGGAAGATTAACCAAGGTTTACCGATTGACCAATGGGTAAAGGAAACCCCAACGCTATTGTCCAACGGATAAATATTACCCTAGCTTTTATCGTCCAATGGATAAATATTACCCTAGCTTTTATCGTCCAATGGATAAAGACAAAAAGGGTAAATGGTCCATCTAGGGTTAGGGTAACCTAATTAGATTTGGGATCCAAGTGATTTAGGTTAACAGTCTATTAGGAATCTAACTAATTGGTTAAAGACTAACGATACTTAATCAGGCTTTCATTGCTCGAGTGGTATTTTGGTTTTATTTAGTAGGAAATCGCCAAATAACGGAATATTAAAGCCCGACGGTGCCAAACGCCAAGGCAAGGCGTGATCATGGGGCAACTCGCTAGCAAAGCGGTGGCTGCTGGTACAAAGCAAATGGCCAAACAAAGTGGACAAGGCGTACCTGGCACAAACAAGGACAAGGCACGGCCAAACAAAGGACAAGGCAGTGGCCAAACAAAGGAACAAGGCACTGGGGCAAACAAGGCCAAGGCAGCCCGCTAGCAAAGCGGTGGCCAAGGCAAGGCCAGAGCAAAGCAGCCCAGCCACGCCAAGGCAAAAGCAAGGCGCGATGCGATGCCAAGGCAGAACTCGATAGCAGCCAAGGCAGAGCAAGGCAGCCCAACAACGGCAAGGCAAAAGCAAGGCGCGACCCGACGCTAAGGCAAGGCAGGCCCAACAGCGAGCCGACGCCAAGGCAAGGCTGGCCCGACAGTGAGCCGATTCTTAGGCGAGGCAGGCTTGACAGTGACCCGACGTCTAGGCGAGGTAGGCCCGACAGCAACCCGACGCTAAGGCAAGGCAGTTCGCTGCTGACCCGACGCCAAGGTTAGCTAAGCCAAAGCGAAGTCACAAGTCAACGGTCAAGGCAAAGGCCAAAAAATTTCTGCTAACCACTTTGTCATCGATGCAACGCTCTAGGTTAGGAAAAAGTAACTAAGCCAAACGGTAGTTAGGGTTGCTAACTAATCGGTTGCCATGTAGGATTTCCAGTCGAGAAATATAATTCTAGGATTTTACTACAATTACCAAGTTACTATACCCAGGTCTTAATAGGCATACTCGTCTTTAGAAAATGACCTTAAAGCCCGGGCGATGAATACCAATCTCCTAAGTCATTAAACCTAATTACGACGGATTATTAATCGCTAAAAGGGATTTATAAAACAAATAAAGAATTTTCAAATATAACAACAAAATTTTTATAAGTCAATAACGACCGATTTTTGGATGTTAAAAATGAAATCCAAGTATTAAAATAAAATTCAAATTTTTAGCGAAATTTTTATTAACCAAAAATCAGGGTCGTTACACACAATCACCACTCCACCATTAGTATAAGTACATTGTGACCATTAGTAAATTAAGAGAGAATCATAATTAAAATTAATTCATTATTTTCTTAATTTAGTGCTTAATGTGTTTATCAAACAATTTTTTAGCTTAAAAAATTTAGCATTCAGCTTTCAGTACTTAATTTTTCAGTTTTCAGCTTTCAATTTTATCAAACAGCCCCTAAACAACTTGACTAATTGCACAATAATTGTGCACAGATCATGGTGTGAAACCCACTTAAGGCTCCACAAAATGATCCAAATCGTTCATGAAATGTAAAATCTTTTTTCAAGGGCTCCCTTGAAAAATTATCTTAATTTGATAAATCGGGCAATTTACCTCTAGATCCAGAAAATAAAAAGTAATTCCCACCAAGTCTCCTCTAATTAACAAAACGCGAAAACCCTATGAAAGTGCCTAAAATCCTAAATACTAAAAGTGCCTAACCCCTTGGGCACCCTATAAAAGTGCCTAAACTTTAAGGTACCCTATAAAAATGCCTAAACCCCTAGGGCACCCTATGAAAGTGCCTAAACCGCTAAAACCCTATAATAGGAAAGTGCACCCTAAAACTCCTATGAAAATGCCTAAACCTAAACCCTAGCGCTCTATGAAAGTGACTAAACCTAAACCCTAAGGTACCTTAAACCCTAGGGTATTCTAAAACCTAAAATCTTAAGGTACCCTAAAACCCTAGGGTACCCTAAAACCCTAGGGTACCCTAAGATTTTAGGGTACCCAAGGGTGCTAGGGTACCCATTAGGGTACCATAAAACCCTAGCATGCCCTAAAACCCCAGGGTGACACTTCCATTAATGGTAAATGTATTTTTGTAAAAGTGGACTTAGTGGTAATTAAGTATTTCATCTATCCTTAATGGGAATTAAGTGTCACTTTTCTATACTTAGAGGTAATTTTCTCATCATCTAACTTTTTATGAGATTTCAAAATTTTGAAAAGTTGAATGATTGGATTGAACACTTATGTATATCGGATTGAGTTTATTATTAGCGAGAGACCTCTAAAAAATATTCTATATTTTATGATCAATTTGAATAATTTATATGAGACCCGAAGTCAACCTCACATTGTGTGAAAATTTTCTGCACCCACCCACCCAATTCATTTGTTTCTTGTTCTTGGGCCAGGCCCCTCCCCTCAGAGTACTTCTCCTCTTTCTTTCTCTGTGTGTGCAAAGCTTCCAAAGGGAAGGGAAACCATCTTTTATCAGTGATCAAAAGCCATTTTATTTCTACATTTATTTTATGTGAATCCTTCAACCGATTGAGAAGGCTTCGTCCTGACTTCATACGTTATACCAACAACAATTGAAATAAAAAATAATTTACTATTTCACTTGCACTGTGCACTGTACGAAATCAGAAATCAGCAAATCTTTCACTTGCACTGTGCACTATACAATTTTAAATTCCACAAAATCACTCCAGCTATATTCTTCTGGGTTTCGCGATGGATAAATGAGATATTCGTTGAGTGAGAGAAGATGACGAACATACGGAGATTAAACTATTTGGATCTGATTTTGAACGTCCTTCGTATCTGGTTTCGAACGAACTTGAGGTCGGCGGCAAGAAGCAAATCGCAGGTCAGACTGGAGCGAGGAACGGATATGACTTTTTCCTTTTCCCCTTCTTTTTCCTGAGTCATTTCGTTTCCTTTGGAAGCTTTGCACACATACACACATAGAGAGAGAGAGAGAGAGAGAGAGAGAGAAGTATTCTGAGGGGAGATGCTTGGTCCGAGAACAAGAAACAAATGAGTTGGGTGGATGGGTGGGTCTAATGTAGGACGATGTCATCTTTAAAGGTCATTTAAGGGTTTTTTTTTCTTTATAGGTAGCATTTCCCAATTACAAACCAAACAAAACACACATACACACATAGAGAGAGGGAGAGAGAGAAGTACTCTGAGGGGAGATGCTTGGTTCGAGAACAAGAAACAAATGAGTTGGGTGGATGGGTGGGTCTAATGTAGGACGATGTCATCTTTAAAGGTCATTTAAGGGTTTTTTTTTCTTTATATGTAGCATTTCCCAATTACAAACCAAACAAACATTAACTGTTCTGAAAATTATGTAGTAATACACTTTCTAACATTTGTCACGCTCACTGAAGCTGACTGAGGCCTCGTTCCAGAAATCTTCTTTAAAAATAAATAAGCGGTTTATTTCACATTTTCAAACTCAAAAATAACGTAAATGATTATATCGTATAAAAGATTTCAAACAAGATCCATATTGTATATTTTTAAATTTCAATAAATCTATAATTTTTGCATTTTAAATTATTTTTTAAAAAAATAATGACTTTTTTTGATTCTGGAACGGGGCTGAAGCTAGCTCACCCAACTACCTCCACAAAAAAATTAAACCCAAATTCGAGGAACCTTCGGGTCCGGACCAATCGCCTCTCATTCCTTTTTGACCACGCCAAACCATTTCGTCGACTCCCCCCTCCCTCCTCAGCCTCTCTCTCTCTTGATCCGTTCTCTCAAAATTCTCTCTCAACCCTATCTCAATCTCATCCCTTCGACTCCCCCTATCTCGATCGATCCCTTCTCTCAAAATTCTCTCTCAACCCTATCTCAATCTCATCCCTTCGCCCGCCATCTCAACTCTCCTCTCGATCTAGGGTTTCCGAATCGGTTGAGAAAGGACTCCTCCGATTCTCACCCGATTCCTCCTCTTCCTCTAATCTTCTAACAATCGACGTCGTATATACAGAGAGATAGGTACCATGGTGCTTGCAGCAGTTGTAGATGGAGATGATCAGCGTTGGCCGCCTGGGTTTCGATTCCACCCCACAGACGAGGAACTGGTGCTGTACTATCTCAAGAGGAAGATCTGTAGGCGGCGCCTGAAGCTCGACATCATCGCCGAGACTGACGTCTACAAGTGGGACCCAGAGGACTTGCCTGGTAATTAATTCACTCCATCTTTTTTTTTTTTTTTCTTTCAATTGTTCGTTTTTTAGATCGGATGATTGATTTGATTGATTGTTCTTCTGGGTATCATGTTTTCTGCTTGAGTAATTGGCTGGTTTTGGTTTCGAGCAGTTTTATTTATAGATTTATATACTATGTGTTTGCATGTTATTCATTGGGTTATTGGGTAAGTGCTATCTATGTCCAGTTCATCGGTTCTTGATCGGAGTTTGAGTTGGGTTGAACAGCTGAAAGTCAACGTTTTTGTTTGGTTTGATCTGTTTAATTGGTGGGATTTGTGTTTATATTGGGACTGAAATCCGTAGCTTTATTCAGTTCGTTGGTCAGGTCGACTGGTTCTTGTTTGTTCGTTTAGGTCGAAATTTGTTGTTTTCACGTCACAGTTCTTTTTGGTGTCTCAGTCTATCATGTGCTGAAGTCTGTTGCATTAGTCAAAATAATTGAAAGCTCAGATACCAATTTTCTATTTTTCTGGGTATGAATATGGGCCCAGTTGATGCTCTATTTGATTTTGGACGCAGGTCATTTGATTTTGGAATATAGTTGAGCCGTTACATAGCTAATGAATCTAGTTTGAGATGTGGGATGGTTATTGTTGAAATATTGAGTCTTAAAATTCCAGTTTGATGGATGTGAATTTTAAAGGAGGAGTTTGGTGTTTTTATGTTTTTGAAAAAGCTCGCATGGATTTACAAACATGTGTCATCTATTAGTAATCTTTCCATCACCATCTATCGTGAAAAGGACTTTGACAGCCTACTATTTCGTTGTCTGACTCAGGTGTCGCGAGAGTGTCCTGAGTGTGTCCATATGAAAATAATTGGGAAAAATATTGGACACTTCTGATTAGAATGTTGGATTGGTGGTTAGAGAGTGTCTGTGTTCAACAAGTGTGTCAAACCGTTACAAAGTGGCTGTGTGTCTATGTCTCGTACACTTGATCAATGATTTAAATACGCGAGGTGACAAAGCCCTTATTGAAGCGAGGCAAGGTGAGCACCTCTTTGAAGCGAGGCGAGCGTTTAAAAAAAAAAAAAAATCTAAACTACATAAATGACTAATATTCACTCCTACCATCAAAACAAGAATAAATATCACCATATTGCATAATAACCAACAATCCAACATACGAAATACTAGTAAAATACGTAAAATATGCTCATAAAATGTAACAATCCAAATATTCTAAACAAGACATCATCCTTTCATCACTCATCACCAATATCTTCATCTTCTTCATCATCATTTGACTTATATCCATCCACATCTTCCTCTTCTCCTTCATTTGAAACAATGTCGTCAAATTCTTCTTCTTCCCAATCATCTACATGAAAACTTGATGCTTTTGAACGCTTCTTTGAAGTTGTTGGTTTATGAGTTGACCTAGTAACTTTGTTAGGTTTTTCAACTCCACTAGCCTCCGCAACAACATTCCTATCCAAATCTTCACCTCAAATACAAGCTCATCCTCCAATTTCCCAATCAGCCATTCATTGCTCTCATCAATGTTCTTCAAGGAAATCGGTTTAAATTTGCCGCGTTTTACATATCGACGCCTCAATGTTCAATTGTACTTAACAAACACCAAGTCGTTGAGGTGCGTTTGATCTAGGTTATTTCTTTTTTTTTTTGTGAAGTTGCAAAATAAAGTTGAAGAGATTTAAGTTTATATCACACGATTCACACCTTAAAAACGACTAGAAATCCCTTAATGTAATACTCACATGTTCGAACACACTCCAATTGCTCTCGCATCCGGATGAACTGCAAGTAAGGCTAAGAATCTTGATGGCAAATTTTTGCAAATCTGGAGTTTCACGACCAAATGCCTTCCACCACTCATCTGTACATTGCCAATTAGTTATATTGTAGCAAATGATAAAGAACAAAGGGGTAATATTTGAGCACAAGGAGTAAGAAATTGTGATCACCTGGTGCCCTCAGCTCTTTGCCTAATTGCCATGTTTTTTTTGAACATTATGTCCTCTCTCTCATATTCTGCTAACTGATCGAGAATGTCATCTTGCATCTTCTTAGTTGGGACCAACCTTTGAATACAGTCTATCAAACCCCTCCTTCATGTTTGCCAATCACTCGATCTCATATGTACGCCAAAATAAATGTCCAATCCTTCATTTGACATTCACATCTATCAAAATGGAGCCTTAGTGATTGGCATAGAATTGAGATATAGTTTGTCTGTTCCTTCATATTGCTGTTAATATGTTTGGCAGGTATTTTTTTTTGGTTGCTTTCAACTTATTAAGATTTGAGGCAAATGTTCTGGGCAATTTATTCACTAAAGCTTTTGTTTTTCCTTTCTGGGTGGATACAGGGCTATCTAAATTGAAAACAGGGGACAGGCTATGGTTCTTCTTTAGTCCGAGAGATAGGAAGTATCCCAACGGAGCAAGGTCAAATAGGGCAACAAGGCAAGGGTATTGGAAAGCAACCGGAAAAGACCGGACTATAACATGTAATTCTCGCTCAGTTGGGGTGAAGAAAACACTGGTTTTTTACAAAGGCCGTGCCCCTAGTGGCGAACGCACAGATTGGGTGATGCATGAGTATACTTTGGATGAGGAGGAGCTCAAAAGGTGCCCGACTGCACAGGATTATTATGCCCTCTATAAGGTGTACAAAAAGAGCGGACCTGGACCAAAAAATGGTGAGCAATACGGAGCTCCTTTCAGAGAAGAAGAGTGGGCTGATGAAGAGAACATGAATTCTATTAATGGCTGTGCTGACATAGAGAAGTCTGCATATCAGGTTAATGATATTGCTGTGGTTGCGAATACAAGAACCAATGGTCAAGTGCAGCAGTCTCCATTTAGCGACCTTGAAGAGTTCATGAACCGACTTGCAGCAGACGAAACACTTGCTGTAGATTATGGGTATGGACTGCAAGAAGGGTTCGGCGAGGAGGAAAATTTAAGTACTTTGGTGGATCAATCTTTAACGGAAACCAATTTGCATGAAATTAGGCAAAATGATGCACAGCCTAACTTTGAATTGACTCAGTCAGCTGCCTCGCATTGGCAACATTATGAGATATCTGAGGTCACGTCTGCTCCGGTTATTTATAGACAAGAATCTCATGAAAGCGAGCTTGACGATTTTCTTGAAATAGATGATCTCATTGGCCCTGGACTTCCCACTGTTCCAAATACCGAGAGCAACCCTCTTTTTGAGAACCTGCATTTTGAAGATATTGATGGGTTGAGTGAGCTAGATCTATACCAGGATGCGGCTATGTTTCTGCGTGATATGGGTCCCATAAATTCAGAACCACCACACCCTCACCCATATTTCAACAACGAGACAGTTAACCAGTTGGGTTACCAGTTTCAACAGCATTCAAGTGATGGAAGTCAGATCACTAGTGAAGTGTGGATGCATGATCAACGCAGCATTGTTACACCTGCAGAATACAATCAGGAGTTTATTCCTCCCCCCACTCCAGGTATGCCTTTTTGAAGATAGAGAAAGAAATTCAATTTCTTTCCAATTACTGCAGAGACCAAGTTTGAATTTGTTGATGTAGAATTCGGAAATGTCACTGATTATACTTGAAATTGGTTTACGCTCAGGCTTATTCTCACTGCTATATATTTTATTGTTTTAGTTTTTGCAAATACTATCTCTATGTTGGCTAACATTACGGAGCTCTTGATCAGATAGATGGCTTTGGTAGACAATGTCATCGTCTACATGGCAAGAACTCTTTTGTGCCCCAGTGGAAAAAGGGGGAGTTTGAGCCAAGCTTCAAGAGCTCTCTTTCTCTATCTAACACAGTGCGGTGCGCTGTTTCCTAATATTATCAGTTTCTGGTCATTTTAGGTGTGGTATGTGAAGGTAGTTCAAATCTTCCCGTGGTAGAAAATCAAAATCAAAGTGGCAAAGAGGATGATGGTGGAGACTCGTGGTTCTCTTCTGCTTTATGGGCCTTTGTGGAGTCTATACCAACAACTCCTGCATCGGCTTCCGAGAGTGCCGCTTTGGTGAATAAGGCTTTTGAACGGATGTCTAGCTTCAGTAGGATTGGTGTTGGAGCGAGAATAAGTGCTGGAGAGACAAGATTGGCTGCAGTTAACCCCACTGCAACTCGACCCAAATCCAGCAGTAAGTATAATAGGGGATTTTTGCTTTTTGCAGTTCTTGGTATTGTGTGCGCTTTATTGTGGGTATTGACAGGAACATCTGTTAGTGTATTGGGTAGATATTTATCGTTGTGAATATGCACATGAGAACTATAAGTTTTACTATTTTGGTTTCACTCAGCTGGAATCAATTGGAAACCTCAATGCCTTGAGCAATTAAAGGGACTTAACTTTATTTGCCAGTGGTTATCATCCGTTGGTTTTCATCATGAGAATATAAGCAAGGTCTTTGAATGGCACACACATGTTTGTATCTAACAATGAAGAAGGAAAAGACCTTCCAGAAAATTTGTATTATGTTAGATATCTGTTTTTGGTTATTTTGTATACCGAGATATTATTAGCATGACCAACTTGCCAAAATAATTGTAATCAAGGTGATGTTTCCTTTGCTGGAATGATTATTAGAACGAATGAAATATGATTATTCCCAGGCCTTCCGATGGAATGATCATTCAATGAAATTGGTGAAAGGATGATTTCATTTGTAATGCTTATTTTTTTTATGGGTAAATCTTGTAATACTTATTTTGTTTCATTATTGTCTTGAATCTTAACTCATTTGGAGTACATGTTAGTGTTTGAAAAAATATACTATCAACTACTCCCTCCGTCCTTTTTTAAGAGTCCGGTATTCTATTTTGGGCTGTTTCTTAATAAGTGTCTATTTTATAAAGTTAGTGGGTAAAAGTTGGTGAATTTTTCATTTTGTCCCTAAAAGTAGATTTCATTTTAAAAAGTTAGTGAGTAAAAGTGTAATGATTGTGGATAAGGAGAAAAAGTGGATGAAAAAGTTGATGTGAAAGGTATAATGATAATGTTTTTTTAATAAGTTGGAATTACGAAATATGATACTTAAAAAATGACGGATGTATATGCTTTTAAATAGTAACTTTCAGAAAGGGAGCATCATTCTAGTGAGTGGTGGATCAAACCCTATCTTAAAAAGCATAGCAACAGAAGCATTTAAGATGTCTAAAATGATCGTACTCTCTCTCTCTCCTTTTTTTAGAGTTTAGTATTCTATTTGGAGTTATTACTTAGTGTCCATTTTGTAAAGGGAAGCGGGGGCTTTGCCGTGCCATGAAGCGCAGTAGACCTTGCCCACACCCACAAACGGCACCGTTTTGGAAAAAAGACATCCTTATCTTTTTTATTTGCAATCCTATGAAGTAGAAAAATAATTATAACAGTCCTGAAATAAAATTTAATTATACAGCTTTAGAATAATATAATCAGAGTAAAAAGATTTTCACACTGGTTTAAATGGATTAAAAATTGGAACAGTTAATTTTTTAACCATATTTTTAATATATAAATAGTCTAAAAAATTAAGTACTCTAATTCTTAATCTGTTTGAACAAGTGTTTGAACAAATGCAAAAATCTTACTCCATCCGTCTCTTTTTAAGTGTCTTGCTTCGTAACTCCAACTTATTAAAAAGACATCATCATTATACCTTTCACATCAACTTTTTCCTCCACTTTCCCTACTTACCCATCATCATTACTCTTTTACTCACTTACTTTTCAAAAAGGAATCTACTTTTAGGGACAAAATAAACAATACACCAACTTTTACCCATTAACTTTACAAAATTGACACTTATTAAGGGACAGCCCAAAATGGAATACCGGACAATAAAAAAGGGACGGAGGGAGTATTATTTTGATCATATATTATTCTAAAGAGACATAATTAACTTTTGTTTTTAAGACTCTAATAATCATGTTTTTGCTCTACTAGATCCTAAGTAAAGAGCAGATACTTAATTATGAGTCTTAAAGACAAATTAATTATGATCCTGTAGAATAATATGGTCAGAATAAAAAGATCTTCGCACTTGTTCAAACAGATTAAAAATTGGAGCACTTAATTTTTTTAGACTGTTTATATATTAAAAATGTGGTTAAAAAAATTAACTGCTCCAATTTTCAATCCGTTTGTACCAGCGCGAAGATCTTATTATTTTGTAGAGACATAATTAAATTTTATCTCTAGAGCTGTTGTAATCACGTTTTTGCTCCATAGAATTGCAAATAGAAAACGTGAGGATGTTTTTTTTCCCCAAATGGTGTCGTTTGTGGGTATGGGTTGGGGCTTCTGTGCTTCATGTCACAGCAGAGCCCCCGCGTCCTTTTTAAAATTAGTGGGTAAAAATTGTTACATTTTTTATTGTCCCTAAAAGTAGAGTCCATTTTATAAAGTTAGTGAATAAAAGTGAATTGATGATATCTTCATAAAACGTAAGTAGAAAAAGTCGATGTAAAGACCCGGTATTTTTAATAAATAAAAATTATTATCAAAAAAAAATATTTATGCTCGTTAGTTATTTAATACGAGAAATTATTTATGTCGTCATACCAAATTTTATTCCGTAATCATCTGTGTGCGCGTGTGTCCGGCTAGTAATTGTCTGAGTGTGTGCGCGTGTTGCACCAGAGCATTTTTCTTTTTCCCAACCCCTCCCCATTTTTATGTTTCGGTTAAGTACAAATTCCCCATTTTCCTCATAAATTCCCTTAAATGTAGACAACACATAATTTCCCATGGATTAATATCTCTTATGTAAATCCTAACCTCTTTGATATATCCCTCCCCATTTTCTTCTTTTTATTCGGAACTAACACACACGGGAGGAGAGGAAAGAGACAAATCCCTTAGGCCTCGTTTGATAACAGTAATAGATGGATGGGATTCGTAAGGATATGGGATTAGGATTGGGATTCGTAAGGAGATGGGATTGGTAATGAGAAGGGATTGATAATGAGTATGTTTGTTTGGGATGGAATTAGATGATGGGATTATTAACATCATGTTTGTTTGAGATGGGATTAGATGATGGGATTGGATTGTTAGAAGAAATTGGTAATGAAAAGGGATTGGTAATGTGAAGGAGTTGGGATTGGACTATTAATACCCTGTAATACCAAGTTCCACGGGGTATTAACAATACCCCCTAATACCCCCTCTATTAATCCCATCGGACTATTAGTCCGAACCAATTTTGGTTACCAAACAAGGTATTACTAATACCATCACCTTCACAATCCAATCCCAACCTCCAATCCCTTTATCAAACGGGGCCTTAATTCCCTCCCTAATACCCTCTCCATTCAACAACTCCTTTTTACCCATTGGGTAAAACTCCCCATGTAAATCCAGCACATCCTTTTTATACCCATTCTTCCTTTTATTTTCTGTTTTCCCCAGCCGACTCCCTCTCCCATTTCGACAGGGAGAGAGAGGGAGGCCAGCTCACCACCACCACCTTGCGCCACCACCACCTGCTCCTCTCACCCACCGGACCTTGTCAACACCAACCGCGTTTCCACCAGCCGAGCATCATCACCACCGGACCCCACCTCCGCAGAGCATTATCACCACGGTCACCATCAATGATAACAACTGGAGCCACCACGACCACCGGGTCACCACTGCTGGAGCCGCCACCACCGATCAACTCCTCACCACCACTGCCATGAACAGCCGAGCTCCGCCGCCGTTTCGACTCGCCACCGAAATCTCTCTGAACCCCGTTTCGCCAGACGCGAGGTAGTTCCGAACTCACCTCCCTACGTATATATATCGTGCTCTATATTGATTTTTTGCGTTCGGTGTGATTGTATTCGAACCCGGCGTCGCCGGTCGAGTCCGGGCCGGAAGCCCACTTCGTTGAACACCACTGCCTCTGTTTTGTTAAAAAAAAAAAATTGAAAAGAAAGAAAGGCCGCCGACGCTGGAAATATTGAAATATTTTACAATAATTACTGGTTAATTCCTTGAGTTAGATTAGCTTGTAAATCTCACCCTAGTGTATTAAAAGCTAATCGTATCAGCCCCAAAGTTAATTAACTTCGATTTGATCCTAGTTTTGTTGCAAATACAAACTATTCCAATATTGTCAACACTTTGAGGTGATGTAGATTAAACGTAGGCTTTAGTTTGGAAAAGAAAATAGAAAATAGTAAGAACCACTTAGTTTGTTTTAATCGCATAATTAATTCTATGACATGATTAATTTTCTCGCATTATTAGTTTTATCGCATGAATTTGTGTTGTTAAGCATGTTAGTATTTTTAGTTGAAATGTTGAATCGTGTAATATTTTATTGTGGTTGTAGATTGGACAAATAGGTTCCCTGAGTGGTTACGAGTAGTGACTCACATAGACGTGATAAGTAAATGGAAAATGGTAAAGTGTTGAAGGTGTGAGTTGTGGATTGTATTTTGAGCCATGGCAATGGCAAGGGTAACCAATTGGGCCCTGTGTTGACATGGGTTACCTGCGGGGCCCGGTGATGAGATTTGTTGTGACGCTAATGTATGATACGTCATGGGAAGTTTTCCTTCGAGGAAGGGAATGGGTCCTATGAGACGGTTATAGTTAGTGAGACATTAATGTATAATACGTCATGGGAATTGTTTCTCTTTGAGGAAGAGAATGGGTCCCATGAGACGGTTATAGTTAGCGTGGGTAGTGGATATCCGACCCTAATGTACGATACGTCATGGTATGACTTGATCCTCATGTTATGGTCTTAATTGAGAACATACTCGGTACATAACTTAGGTGCGCTCACCTAAGATCCTAGTACAGGATACGCAAGAGGAATGGTGGATCCATGAGATGGTTGTAGTTAGTGGATGTGGGAGGAAAGGATCTCGTGGAGATAATCCTTAGATTTCATGTAAGATGATGTATAGTATAGAAAAAGACGATGTGCTATTATTCTGTACCTCTCGTGTATTATCAATTGTGATATTATTGTTATTATTGAATGCTAATTGTAGAGTAAGGGTTGGTAGGGTTAGAATTATTCTACTGGGTGAATTATCACTCACGGATACGTTTGTATCCTGGTAAATCGGTTGCTTTGGCGATTAATTTACCAGAGGGTGCAGGATATCAGGAAACCGAAGAACAGGATCCTCTGCAAGTTGATCAGTACCAGGGTGAGGATCTCGCAACTGAAGAAGGAGAATTTGTCGAGTCTTGGATTTCTTACCCTTAGAAGCTTTGTTGATTTAAAATACTATTAATTGAATTTCCAAGAATGTTATCACATTAGTCAAATTTTATTTTATTTTTAGAGTTGTAAGACAATTAAGAAATTTTGAATTTAGTATTTGAGATTTGCGCTGCTAAACTCTGTTTAATAAAATTTCATTTCTTAAATCAGTCATATGAATTATTAAATCCATTAAAAATGATTTAATTAGCGTGTCTGAAAATTGGGGCGTTACAGTAGAGGTAAAAATTGATGTGAAAAGTATAATAATGTCTGTTTAATAAATTGGAGTTACAAAACTAAACACTTTAAAAAAGACGGAGGGAGTACTATATCAAAGGCTGTTTCATTTGTCCCCCAAAACGAAGTATCCCAAGGGTCATCATTTAGCCTGAAAGCCCGCGGCCCGCCGGGCTTTTATCCAGTTCGAGCCCGTCCAATGGGCGGGCTAGCCCAATCCGTAGTTTTCAATGGGCGGGCTTGGGCCTAAGTACTTTTGCTTGACCCGTCCGCCGGCCCGCTCGACAACCCGCCCATTTTACTAATTTATTATGCTCTACTTTTGTCCACTACCATAAACTATATTAATTTATTATGCTCCACTAAGCAAATAAAGAAATGAAGAAGTTCACTTACCGAGAAAGTGAAACAAAAGTTTGGTCTTGAAAGACTAGAGAGGTGTGTAGGGTGCTTTATGCATTTGTGGTTGGCTGTAGAAGACTTGTCGGCTGGAGAAGTTCTTTTTATGCTCCCAATGCTATAATATATGATGCAGACTTGATTGCATGTGCATACATGGATCAACATGAGAGACAAAGGGCAAAGTAGTCATAAGATTTCAGTGGATTTTCTAGAATTGGAATATTCTTGAAAATCCTCTAAATCTTCATATAGTTTCCATGATAAGAAGGATTTGATTTGCTAGTATCTTTTATTTCCATGATAGGAAGGATTTGATTTGCTAGTATCTTTTAATTAGGAAGTTTCTTCTTTTTGGTAATTGTTTTGTTTGGTTAGGAAGTATTACCTTTTTTATTTTATTTTCCTAATATGTTTAGGTTCTAGTAGCCTATAAATAAACACTGTAAGCCTTAGGGCAAATCAGTTGATTAATAAAATTCTAACTTTGCTTGAGAAGGGAGAGTATCTCTTGTTCTTATGTTTGTTCAATGTTGCGTGAGTTGTTCTTCGCTTTTACGCTGCGTCAATATGTAATATACACATACAATATATAATGTGTGACTCTATTGAGTGTGTGGTGCTAATATTATACACACTTTTTTATCGTACTAATATAATGTACATTTTTTTGTGAGGCCAGGCCCGTGAGCCTGTTTGAACTTTGGCCCGGTAGCCCGGCAATTGGGCTAACCTATGGGCGGGTTTGGGCTTTAAATTAAGAAACACAGGCCGACCCGCAAAAAGAAAATAACCCGCTCAACCCAGCCCGCAAGCGAGCTTGGGTAGTGACTTGGCAGATTGGACTGGCCCGGCCCGGCTCGATGCTGACACTTAATCTCAAGGCTTTCATCTCAACTGCTACTTCATGGTTATTTTTAAAAATATACTCTCTCCGTTCCTTATTTAGAGTCCACTATTCCATTTTGGGTTGTCCCTTAATAAGAGTCCATTTTGTAAAGTTAGGGGGTAAAAGTTGGTGCATTGTCTATTTTGTCCCTAAAAATATATTTCATTTTGAAAAGTTAGTGAGTAAAAGTGTAATGATGATTGGTAAATAGAAAAAGTGGAGGAAAAAGTTGATGTGAAAGGTGTAATGATGATATCTTTTTAATAAGTTGGAGTTACGAAACAGAACACTTAAAAAGGGACTGAAGGGAGCATTTAGTAATTTTGCCCTGAAGAGGATAAAGAGCTGTTGTGTGACCATAGCTCATGTGATGCAAAATAGCATTTTTTATGGTCCTTTGGGCTTTTGCGATTCAAGTGGTTTATTTTGTTGGGATCGATATGTATCTATTGTTTTTGTGTATGTCAAAAATTAGGTTGATTGATAAAACTCGATTGCATTATACTGTATTTTAAGAGAAATGAACAGTCAGAATATGATAGTTTATTAGTCGATCTTGTGACAAATATACTTCTTTCAAATACAATTTGATTTTTTTGATTGCTTTCAGTCTTACGAGAAAGACACATGGTTCGGGATTAAAAGAAATTTTTTGAACTAAATATACACTTGTTAAAGGAGAGGTTTGTAAATAAACCAATTCTTTTAAGTGGCAGGCGTATAAAAAGAAATTGATGTCGATATTCGATCAACTTGAACATTTGCAAGAATGGTGTACACATACACCTATGAAATGAAGGATTTGATTCATCAAATGAGACCATGATGTGCTTTATTTTGCATTACATGAGGAATTGTCGCATGAGAGGATCGTACTCTGCATATTTTTGGTATGTACTATGCATATTTTGATGAACTGCGAATTATGTACTTCGAAAGTGTATGATACACAGTTTTGAAGGATGAACTGCATATTTTGGGTGCGTACCTTTTTTTTTTTTTTTGTTCTTTTTGTGCATCACTTATTTTTCGGCTCATTAGCTATGGAGTTTTGTAATATTAGTAACACAGTTTTTCTGGTAAAAGTTATGGATAGAGGTGTACATTAAATCCCAAAATAGATTGGTTACCAAAAAAAATAATTAAAAATAAGTAACACAGTTTTAAAAAATTACTAACACAGTTTTTAAAAATAATTAAAAATTAGTAACACAGTTTTAAAAGTTAAGGTTTTAATAATTACAAAAAGATTGGTTACCAAATTTTTTTGTTAGTAATACCGTGGGCTTGTCATGGAATGAATCCTTCAAATGTAGTTTTTCGCCTTTTTCTTTTGGGAAAAAAGAGCAAGGACTCAAATGCTGGATTAAGTTATCTCATCTCTGGTTATTTTCCAAACTGGTATGTTTGTCAATTAAATTAAAAACACATCGTTGAGGCCAAAATGTTAACATGATTTAAACCAAATTTGAGGCAATTTGGACAATTATACCCCTCAATTCTTGGATTGTTGCTCTTGGTTGGTTGGTTAGAAGGGTAAATTGTAACGACCCTGATTTTTAGTAAATAAAATTTTCGTTAAATATTTGAATTTTATATTTATTACTTGGATTGCTTTTAAAAATTCCTTTTAAATTCTAATAATCCGTCATAATTAGAATTGAAATTTGTAAAATTGAATTCTTTTACTCCGGACAATCTAGTCCTTCTCCCATGACTAGTATACTTGTAAACGTACTTGTATATTTTCCTAGTGACTAAAATAATATATCTTTAAATTGTATTTATTGACTAGAAAATCCTACATAGCAAGCATAGTTAGCTTTTAACCAATTAGTTAGAAAACCTAACTACCATTTAGTTTAGTTACATTCCCCTAACCTAGAATGAGCCCTATGAACCTTGTGAACCCCTATTGAACCCTTGAACCCTAGAAATAAATCATTAGACTTACTTGTCTAGTCTTGTCAAAGCCAAAACTTATATTTTTGCTTCCAAAAAAAGCAACCTTAGCCTTGCATGCATGCAACCCTAGATTATATAGCCCTAACCCTATTTATGTTACTTTCCTAGATTTTCCTAGCCCATATTTGCTTTCTAGGAAAGTATTAGCCAATACTTTTTCATTGACTAGTCACTTGAAAACCCTTGGTACTTGATTCTTTGTACACTTTCTTTTTATACTTTGCCCAAGAGAGAGAGGGAGAGAGAGAGATGGCCGGAGAGAGAGAGAGAGAGAGAGAGAGAGAGAGAGAGAGAGAGAGAGAGAGAGAGAGAGAGAGAGAGAGAGAGAGAGAGAGAGAGTGAGAGAGAGAGAGCCGAATGTGAGGGAGAGAGAGGGAGGGGCCGATTGAGAGGAAGAGAGGAGGAGTGTGTGAGTGTGTTTTGTCACTTACACAAGCAACTTTCTAGCCTTGCACCTATTTGCCATTTGACTACCCATGACTAGACTACTTTAAGTATGATCCTAGCCTTGTACTCTTCCAAGCCAACCCATCCTAGGACAAGACTAGTCCATAATTCCTCATGATAATCTAGGACTTAGCCTAAAAAGGAAATGACAACCCTTGGCATGCTTGAAGTACATTGATTGACCCATGAAGGAGAAAGGTTGCATGCTTTCAAGCATGATGGGACAAAACAAAGAGAGAGGAAGAGAGAGAGAGGGCTGGCCGAATGTTGAGAGGGAGGGAGAGTGTGCTTGTATGTGGTACACTCCAACAAGGTACATTATAGCCCTTAAGACTAGACTTCACTTTACAACCATTTCTAGTCTTCCAAAGTACTACCTAGCCAATGATCTTATGCTTTCTTCCAAGCAAAGCCTTTTCTAGGATAAGACTAAGCCAAAACCCTTCATGATAACCTAGGTTTTGAGCCTTAAAGCCTAAAAGATTGGACAAGACAAGTCATGGCATGCTTTCAAGCATGAAATGACAAGTCATGGAGTGCATCCATCCCATGCCATTCAACTCACACCTTCAAGCATTGCTCCAACTTCTCTCTAGAAACTATCTCTGTTTTTCCAGTCAGCTTATTGCCCT
The DNA here is from genome assembly GCA_025413875.1 of Rhododendron molle. Taxonomy (NCBI): domain Eukaryota; kingdom Viridiplantae; phylum Streptophyta; class Magnoliopsida; order Ericales; family Ericaceae; genus Rhododendron; species Rhododendron molle. The sequence goes on along the minus strand of CM046393.1, from coordinate 18,846,548 downwards.
TTGTAAATTCCCATTTTTCTCCTGCTTAAGGTAGTTTTTAGAACTAGCTCCTATTGAAAAAGTTGTAGAGTACTTTGAGACCTTGAAGTTAGACCCAAGAACCATCTCAATCGGTCAAGAAATGACCAAAATATTGCCATCCGAACTTTAGTAAAATTCTCGGATTCTAGATTCTAGACAGCTTATTGTCACTCCCTTTATCACCATTATTCTCCTACCTAAACTAGTTTCTAGGATCAACTTCCTTCACAAAAGTTGTAGAGAACTTCGAGAGATTCGATTTCGACTCAAGAACGATCGTATTCGGCCAAATATTGACCAAGTTACTGCAATTCAAAGTTTGGTCCAGATTTGGGAGTTTCATCGCCCGTAGAATTTTTCAACTAGCTTATTTGCCCCGACTAGTTTCGGATCAAGGTAGATTCTCCTTTACTTGTTAAGCCTAAGTATACGTACACTACTACAAAATGATATAAAGATCACGGTACAAAAACTAAAAAGATCTCACTTTTTGTAAAAGCGTAATAAAATGTTATAGACTATAGTTTTCATCTTAGTTATACAAAAAAACTGAGATGGAAGGATTTTTTAATCTTAGTAATCTAAAAAGTGAGATCTTAACTTAAAGAATAGACCTCATTCTCAAAAAACTAAGATTAGACATGAAAGAATATATCTCGTTTCGAAAAAAACTGAGATGAAAAGATTTTTTAATCTCAGTAATTTAAAAGTGAGATCGTAACTTAAAGAATAGATCTCGTTTTTGAAAAACTGAGATTGTATATGAAAGAATATATCTCATTTCTAGAAAAACTGAGATAAAAAAGAATCTTGAATCTCAGTCACCAAAAAACTGAGGTCATAAGTTAAACGCATATGTTATATATTAAATATTTCAATTATATATTAAAAAGTATGTGTGGTGTAGTTGGTTAAAGTTTCCATGTAAAACTCAAGAGGCTTGGGTTCAAAACCCAACAGGAGAAAAAGAGAGTAGGATTTTTTCTCTTAGGAAAACACCACTTTTAAACAACCACGGTTTTATAATAAAACTGAGATGTTAAGCTATTAAAGGTCATGGTTTTATCATTTTAATAATAGTTTTTTATGTTTTTAGTCACAGTTTTAATCACAGTTTTTATCATGTGGTTAAAAGATAGAGACTATTAGTTACACCTTGATAGACCACGGTTTTGAATGCGAGATTAAAAGTGAAAGATCACACCAAGTGACCGAGATCTTTATCTATTTTTATAGTAGTGGTAGATTAATCTCTACTCATTTTCTCTAGTATAACTCTAGTTATGTTGCTTAGGTTCTTGAAATGAAAGAATGATCTTGTAGATTATCCTTAACCATTAACTCTAAGTATATTTGTAGACACCCCAATCTGGACCCCTGAATAATCTTTAAGTTTTCCCGATGATGAAATAAGGAAAAATATACCTTCGAGGCTTGGATTGTTGCTCCCTTGCTACTCCTTCTCTAACCTCAAGAAAATTCCTTTTCAACAATGTAGGGTGGCCCTCGGTTCAATTGCAAAAGAGAAAGATGCGTTTGTTTTGTCAAAAATAACTTTTTTCATGACACATTGAGGGTAAAATGGGCACACTTTTCAATGTACAAAATTACTTTGAGTGAAACCAATTGGGTTAGAAAGAGGACTCGACGAGCCTTCCAACGCTTCGAACCGCGTCCAAATCCGAGTTCGGAAGTGTCCAGGGCGCCCTCGCGAAGTTCGGTGCGCTGTGCTGACTCACAAACCGCGCGGCACTTCAAAAGGGCGCACGGCACCTTAGAAAATTTTAAAAATCACTCCACCGCACGACATTTCAATTCAAAAATCACTCCATCGCGCGGCATTCAGGAGGAGCGTCTGACAGATTCCCATGCGCGTCAGCAGATTGGGCAGAATACATTTTTCAAGTTTTTTTCATTCTTTGGGTGCTCTCCAAGTATCTTTTTACCTATAAATACACCCCCTCTCTAGTTGAGAAGGACCCCTCCAACTCCAAGTAAAGTTACTATGCCATTTTTTTGGCTCTCACTCTCTCTCTCTAAAAATACTCTCTTTTGATTCTCTCTCTACAACTTCTTACACCCACCACCACTATACACATCTCTCTCTCTCTCTACACCCATTTGCTCTCAAATCTTTCAAGTTCAATCCAAATCAACTTCCATTCCTCCACCTTCAAGCACATCCAAGCTTCGATCAAAAGGTATAAATCCATTTTCTTGGGCTAAACCATATTTAGCCTTGAGGGGAGCCGATCGAGACCCTTCTCGGTCTTTCTATACCGAGCTTGGGGTCTCAAACGAGCTTTACATTTAAAGTCTTTCTTTTATTTTCTTTTTCTTTTCTTTTTTGCATTTTCTTTTCATATTTTGACTAATATTGCTTAAAGATCGTGCAGGTACATTTTAGATTCAAGTTTCATGTTAAAAGTCCTTTTTTTTACTTCATGAGTTCTTTCAATATTCCGAAAAGCTTTTAACATTATTTTACATGATAAGATGAATAAATGGGTCTCATAAATCATTTTTCAAAGATTCGGAAAATATAACAAACTATTTTGCGGACCTATGGGTTGTTCTATCATGTAAAAGCAAACTGATTCTGGAATGTGCAGACAGGTGTACCGCACGGTACTTTGGTTGTACCGTGCGATGCATCCGGTGTATCGCGCGGCACCTCTTGTGGTATTGACAGTCTGTTATGATGTTGTTATTTCATTTCCTGTACATTGCTCATCCATTTCATACTGTACAGTTCGCACCACAAGCACGCCAATGTGTTATATTCTATCCCGTGTCCCTTCCCCGTATATGTTTTAAAGTTAAGTTTTTCAAATGGTATTAAATCCCCCATTTAAAATGCTTAGTAGAGACCGGTTTTACCGGGCGAGCGGGGTGCTTTTTCAACAAAACCTTCCCCGTTCGTAACGTGGCTCCCGGATCCAAAATCTCAACGTTTTCGTTAAACCAAAAGCCTTTCTTTTTCAAATCAAACTCTCGGTTTCTCGGATCATCCATCTCAAAATTTTGGGTGGCGACTCTTCGGGTCAGCGCTTTTCGAGCGCGGGAGCCCACAATATTGTATGATATTTGTTTGAGATGCATGAAGTAGAATATCCGTAATCACTTTCTCTAAGTATACAAAGCATGTTAGTTACTTTGAATATTTGAAATGCATGATTGTTAGTAACCTAAGTTGCTTATGGACTTATGGTAGTATTAACATGTTGAATAGATGACTTTTAATTCTATAAACATATGTTGTCTTTTTGAACTTCCATAAAAGAAGAAAGAATGGGTTTTGAAGTGTAAGAGTTTAAACGCATGATTAGAAATATTCGTATTTTGATCTTTTAGAGGGTTATGAACTTGTTTACATGTTGGTTGCATTACTCGTGGTTGTATAAGGATGGTGATGAGCTTATTTATAAGATTGCTTGCATGATCTTGCTAGTTTAGATTACAATGAATGATTTATGTATGTCTATGCGAAAAGTCTTACCGTGGAGTCTATGCATGAGAACGAGACACAAAAATCGAGAAAGTAGAAATATGGCACCTAGGGTGTGGTTGATATGGATAAAAAAGATTTTTTTTGAAAATACATAATGACCAAATGTGGGTGCATTATGTGAGTGTGTGTGTGTTGTGTGCCAATGGAAATTCGGCGCGGCGGAATTATCGTGAGAATACTCGGGAACCCGGCGCGACGGAACCGAGGTTGGGTGTGTGTGTTGTGTGCCAATGGGAACCCGACGCGGTGGAACCATTGTGAGGATACTCAGGAACCCTGCGTGGTAGAACTGAGGTTGGGTGTGTTGCTTGGTTATCCGCAGAGAGGAGCCAATGCAAATGTGTGCTAATGGGAACCCGGCGCGGCGGAACCGAGGTTGGGTGTGTTAAACGTGATTTTAAAAATGTTGATTTGGAAGTGAAAAGGATTTTGGACATTGATGAATATGGTGACACAGTCTACGACGAGTCGCGTAGGAGAAACTCAGATATCACCGACACCAACGATAGAATAGTGTATGTGGATGTGTCATTGTTAATGCCTTGTTAAACATGTATGTGTTATTCCGCTACTTGTGCTAGAGTTGGTATGCTACTCTTTTACTCTGATATTGATTACTCTGATGAGCTTTCATAGCTCATGGTGTTACTGTTGTAACCCTGACATATTATATCGGTGGCGACGCTGGTATAATGTGCCAGACTTTGTAGATAATCAAAGTGAGCTGTATACCTTGGTGGCTTTGGAGCTGAAGAGCTGGCTAGGATGGAGGGGCATGCGGAGCTGTAGTTAGGAACCCTAGATCCTTCCTTGTGTAAATATTGGACTCCAGTGGGAGTTATGATGTAATAAAGAGGCAGACTCTCTTTTGATATTCAATAAAATGTTTATTTAACGTACCCAAAAATCAGGGGCGTTACATAAATTTACTTCTTCCACTTTGTGAGTTACGTGGCATGAGGGGATGAAGGGAATATCAGAGGTGTCCTTGATTTGGGTGGTACGGTTTCCCCTGCAGAGGAAGACACCCATTCTCTCTCTCTCTCTCTCTCTTAAGATCGATCGATCGATTCTGACTTTGCACTATCTCAATCGCAGAGCAGATCTTTTCGTCTGAGATTTGTTCGCTTCTGCTCGCCTAGATTCATAGCTCCGTCCAACACTTTAATCGACGGCTCGTGCTCCTTCTGAGAAGGTTTGGCCCTGTTCTCGATGGCTTTTCCCGATACATGTTCTTTGCTGCGGTTTGCATGGTTTTTGGTTTGGCTAATGTGGCTGCAAATTCTTTTTTAGGGTTTGTTGGTTGTCGATTGAAGGTTCCGTGAATGCATATTCTAGGGGTAGGGTTTTGGTTGGGTTTGTTCATGTTTTTTCTCTACTCCATTTGTGTTGCATGTGCGCTTTTGTGACGTTACTGTGGCTTCGGTAGCTTTGGGAGATGTAGCCTTTACATTTTTCTTGCATTATGGTTACATGATTTGACTTATTCAGGATTAGTATTTTTAGTTTTGGGGGTTTTCCCCCTTCTTCGTTTGTGTTGCATGTCTACTTTTTGGGCATTTTCATGGCTTGGCTAGCTTCATCAGATCTAAGAGTTCTGATATCGTGCTTCACCGATATTTGCAAGCGAAACAAGTCTCGCTCTATTTTTGAAAGCAACTAAAAAAAACAGAGATAGAGAGACAGAGTGAGCAAGTATTAGAAGAAAGACACGTACAACAGGTGATGGATGCATTCAAGGCGTCGACTGAGAGAGATTGTGATCTGATAAATTGATACTATTATGCCAATCGAGAAAGCGAATAAATTTCCTATATTTGCGATCACCTCATTGTATCAATAAGCCGCCATTGACTCACTAAAATTCCGTGCGCGTCAAGCTATTAACTTGATGCTACGATCTGGCAGTACCAGTTCAAGACCAGTTTGAATGCTATCAAACATAAATGTCATGTTCAAGATTGCAGAAATTGAGAGGATCAAAACACATCGATAAAACACGAATCAGAAAAACAAAAACTGTAATTTATTATTATTAGCATTTCTAAATGACCTTTTCCTACTTTCTTCTATAATTAATTTCGACCATGGTATTCGTAATGTATAGAGTGCGTGAAGCAAGATCCCGTCCAAGTTTAATCCGCAGTAAAATCAATATTTACTGTTACTTGCTTTGGAATAAACACAATTATCTTTCGAATAGAACATTCTGCAAAGAAACTTTGATTTCAGAAGTTTGAGGAATTTCCAAAAGATTCAGCAAGGTGGCATATCCGGCGGTGGTGGGAGCAAAGTTGTATCGGAGTCCCTGCCATTCTTCACAATGAGCGCCATCTCCATCCCCCATGAGGCGTGACGCTCAAAATGACAATGCATAAACCAAACTCCTTCATATTAAAAATCCAATTAACCAAGTAAGGCAACATTATGATGATAATAAATAAAGCCACTGTATGCATTGCTCTTAATTGTATTGATAAGGGTTCTTAGACCCGTTTAGGGTGTTTGGGTTTTGTCCAATTTGGGTGTCCTGAATTGATTTCTTGTCAATTTTAGGTCTAGGTCTCGGATTGGACTGATTGTTCTTATGAACAAGACGTTGTTTCCTTGCTCCTATTGGTCTTGTAATAATTTCAAGATCGATGTTCAAAAAAAAAAAAAAATTTCAAGATCAATAATATTTTTTCGCCGTTCAAAAATAAAAAAAGCCACAGTATGCATAATTATAACGTTAATCCTATCGGTTAAGAAAAAGTCTTTTTTTGTTTTTTTTTTTTATTTGTTTTTGTTGTCCATAGGCCTCACTGCGTAGTAAATAGGGATTTTGGATTTTGGGGAAGTAATAACTAGTTAGCTTAGGGGTTGATATATAGACTCTCCCGGGACCTAAAATCTAACCCGCTAAGGTACTTAATTTAGTATCAGAGTCATTCTCTTTATAACTCTCGATTTGCTGGTTGTGGGGGTTCAATTATTCGGGATCTAGACCGGGGCTGTGGTTAGGCTCCTTCTTCCGCAGTTCCGTGCTCCTGCCGCCGGACCTGTAGCAAGTCATTAGGGCTGGAGTAGTCCAGTGACCCTCCGACAATCAAGTTAGATCTTAGGGTCAGATGGCTTACCTTCTCAGGTGAGTATCCCTTTGTATTTATAGATCTACGTTTACTTGTCCTCCAGGCTGACGCGTGGAGGAGATGCTTGGTAACCACTTCGGGTGCGTCATACGTGACGAAAGGGATGAAACGGTTACGGAGCACATGGGCATGAATGATCCCAATGATTACGCCTGCTGCATAATCCTCGTGGGGCCCGTCTGGCGCAACTGCTTTTCTTAGGTGGCTTAGGGAATATCTGGAGGTGCAGAGCCGTTGAACACCACCGAAGCATCAAGAGGCCTATTCCCGAGCATACAACCGAACAATATTCCGAGGGGAAAGCTTGTTCCAAACCGTGGGCTGGACCCTCCTAAGACTTTGGTTCACACCACACGGCCAGGCTACCGAGCTGGTAACCGAGGCCACTAAAATAGCCCCTCAACTTTCTTGAGCATCATTCCTTGGCTCCAGGGAGTTGATCTTTCTCGTGAACCGATATATCCTGACCTTCAATGTTTATGACACCGAACGGTAAAGCGACGTCGGTGTCGATCCAACTGTGAGCCCCAGCCCTTGGAGCCACGTGTCAATCACTACCGAAGCGTATGACGTCATGAGCTGCCTCGGCACGTGACATGTCAGCTGATTGGTACGAAACGTCCCTTCGGGGACACGTGTCACCTTGTCAGTGGCTCGGTGGTTCGGTGCTCTGACCTCAGTGCAGACTCTTCGTTGTTGACCGTCCGATGGTTACATGTGTCGAAGATCGAACGGCTCGGTGCACAACGCTTTGTTTCCCGCGTAACCCTTCGTACGCTCCTTTATAAAAAAGGGGGAGACGAAGTGGACGGCCATCGTCTCTCCACTTACTGACGTCGAAACTCCGCCACCGCTGCTCCTCGACTTTCAATCAAGATTCAAGGCGATTTGGAGACGAATCACTTTATGAAACTCAGGTATAATGATCCTCAAACCTTGGTCTTTGTAGTTTGCTCATATTTTTCAAGTTTTTTGAAGTCTTTAGTGCGCATTGAGGAGGAGACGCTGCTCGCCGGCGTCTGGTTCGCGGTGGCGCTAGAGTTTCCTGCCGCTGTTCTCGATCTTCCCGAGGCCGAAACTCATCTCGAGGCGCAAATTCATCCCGAAGCCCAGCGTTAACCCGTGACCGTAGGAATCAGCTTAAAGACCCCAAGGGCTCTTCCCGAGGAGGAGTTTCTTGATAATGACTGAGACCTAAAGACATCGAAGAGTGACGACCATTCCGTCCCGCCCGTCAGATCCTCCTGCTTTCCCCTAGGCATATAGCTAACGGGTCACCCTCTCCCGATCACCCGAGCTCGCGAGGTGGAGGCCGCAAAGACTAAGAGCTACGATGACGGTTGGGATGCGGCCAAAGCGGAGTACAAGAGACAAGTTCGGGAGATCGAGAATGAGTTATACACGGATCGCTTCTTGGACAGACTTCGGTTTGGCCACGAGGCTCTTCTGAAGAAACTCAATCTCCCGGAAGATCAGAACTCCGAGCCCTACCTGAGGCACCTCTAGAGAAGCTGGTGATCCCCGAGGAGGATGCGCAAATCCCCGATCCTGAAGTAAAGGCTCTTTTTGAAGGTCAAACCGCTTTTCAAACTACCGCACTGATCGGCGATGCAATCCAAACCCCCCCCCCCCCCCCCCCCCACAATACTTAGGGTTTTCCCTTTTTTTAGCTTTTGTTTGGCTGGACGGCTCCGGACATTTGGAGTTTGCCATTCCAAGATTTGTAAATACTTTTTGCTGACAAGTGCCAAACAGATGGCCGAGGCCTGGCCAGTTGTAATAGTTTGACTTAGGGGCTTAACTTTGCATTTCATTTCGTAGTGGTATGAATGAATGTTTTCTTTTTACGAACATAGTCTTTGAGGTGCTTGTATGGCTTCATCATTGTAACCGAAGGGTACCTCTGCCCCTGCTTCGGTTAAACTTGGGAATAATACAAGTTTTAACCGAAGCAATAACCGAGGAGATCTCAAAGATTAAGAAATGTTCAAGAAATTGAGTTTTTGGAAGCCCCTACTTCCTGTGGGCTTACGTTGTGGATAGCCAAGGGTTGACCGAAGCAGTAGAATGTATTACCGAAGTCCTAACTGCGTGTGGGGCGATAGATGTCCGAGGAAGCAAAGCCGAAGCGTTTAGCACATTTTGAATTTTGAATGCCCCTGCTTTGGGTTGGCTGTCCGCGGCTACCTAGTAGAAGAGTGAATCGAGAGAGAGACTCATGGTAAAGTAAGCCTGCTTAGAGATTAGATTAGGGCTAGAGTCCCGACAAGAAAATGGCGTCAGCCATGGCTTCGGGATTAAGCGAATCCAAGCAGTTGTGGACTTGTTGGTGGGTCGGAATGAGGGGCTCGGGGTACAAATACCGAGTGTCCTTAATGCGAGCGATCGAAAGTCCGAACGACCAAGGAGGTCGGGGTGACTTGGTGAGAATTTTGTCCGAGGGAGTTACCCGGGGGAGGACATAATTCCTGAAGTCAAGATAAAATGGTTCGAATGAGGACGAACCGCGTAGCAAAAGGTAAACGACGAGAATAGTGACACTTTAGTAATGACAAGAAAGGGAAATTCTCATTGAAACTTGAATTGGAACATGTCATTACATAAGCGAATTGGTCTCCACCAAATAACTTTAAAGAAAAAGATTTGCAAAAAGAGAGGTGGATAGGCCCTCGGGATCAAAGCTTGGCTAGCCATAGAACTTTTTCAGGTTGTTGGTGTTCTAAGTCTTGGCAATTGGAGAACCATCCAGCTTCTCTAGCCTGTAATTTCCCGAGCCGAGGTGTTTGAGGACTCGGTAAGGACCCTCCCAATTAGGCATCAGTTTTCTCTTCTTAAACTTCTCAAGCACTTTTTTCCAAACAAGGTCATCAGATTTGAATGACCTAAGGCAAGCGCTACGGTTATAGCCCTTGGCGACCTCCTGTTGATATGAGGCGAGTTTTATCCTTGCATTCTCACGTTCCTCCTCGGCCAAGTCGAGCTCGGAAGTGATGGTGTCATTATTGACTTCTTCATCGAAGTTCTCAGTACGGATTGTTGGAAGACCGACCTGGAGAGGAATGACAGCCTCCATGCCGAAGGAGAAGGGAGTGCGACCTGTGGAGCGCCTGGGGATTGTTCGGTAGCCCCAGAGTACCCTTGGTAACTTCGGCCCATTTGCCCCGACGGGATTCAAGTCGACGCTTCAGTCCGACAGAGATGGCCTTATTGGCGGCTTCGCCTGTCCATTTCCCTAGGGATATCCCGGGGTGGATGTGTCCCATTTGATGCCATATTCGTCTAAGAGAGCCTGGTACCTCTGCCCGGTGAACTGCTTCCCATTGTCTGTAATGATGGCGAAGGGTACGCCAAAGCGAGAGATGATGCTACACCAGACGGAGCGAATGACATCGGTTTCTTCGATGGTGACCTTAGGCTCGGCTTTGACCCATTTGGAGAAGTAGTCGATAGCGGTTAAGAGGAACTTGAATCTACCAGGAGCAACCGGGAGCTTGCCGACAATATCCATGCCCCACTGCGAGAAGGGCCATGGGCTGGTGAGAGGGCTGAGGTCCTGAGCCGGCTGATGAATTATGGGAGCGAACATCTGGCACTTCCGACAATGCTTGACGAACTCTTCGGAATCTTTCTTCATTGTGGGCCACCAATGCCCCTGAGTGACAGCTCGGTGTGCGAGAGACCGTCCGCCGGAGTGACAATCGCTGTCCCCGGTGTGGAGCTCTTCGATGATTCCGGGCACTTGGTGGGGGTGTGTAACCAGCAAGTATGGACCCATGAACGACCTTCGGTAAAGCTTGCCATTCAGGTTGAGCCAAAAAACGACGGCCTTATTGCGGGGTCGATGGGCATCCTTCTTGTCGGTGGGGAGGATGTCATCTCGCAGGTAACTAATGACCTCGTCCATCTAGCTCGGACCGCGTTCTATGTTGAGTATCTTGCGGCTCAGTACTTCGAGCTCGAAATTGGGCTTGTCAATGGAGCTAAAGGAGATGGAATGACGTTCCGAAGCAGAGTAGGCCGAAGCAAGCCCAACGAGGGCGTCGGCGTGAGCGTTCTGTTCCCTGGGAATGTGTTCGACGCGATTGGCCTTAAAGCATTTGAGAAGCCGGACGGCGGAGCTGAGGTAGGTACGCATTCGATTGTCCCGAGTCTCATACTTCTCTAAGAGCTGGTTAACCACTAACTGGGAATCACTGTAAATAACAAGCTCGTAAACGCCCAGTGCTTCGGCCGTCTTGAGCTCGGAGATTAATGCTTCATACTCGGCCTCGTTGTTGGAGGCTGGGAAATTGATGGAAAGGGAGCTTTCATGGAGAATGCCGGAGGGGGATATGAGTACAATCCCAGCCTCGGCGCCTCAGCTATTAGATGCGTCGTTGGTATACATTTTCCAAACATCGCTGTGGAAGAGCTTCCAGGCAATGCTCGGATTTCCTTGGAGGACAGCTTCGGGACGAGGAGCTGGAGTTGTAGCAAGCACGTCGGCAGGTGTGAGCTCGACGGTGAAGTCAGCGAGGGCCTGAGCTTTGATCACTGTCCGAGGCTGGAAATGGATCTCATAGTTCGCGAGCTCGACAGCCCACTGGGAGATTCAGTTGGAGAGGTCCGCCTTTCGGAGGAGTGATTTGAGCCGATACTCGGTAAGAACAATGATGCGGTGGGACTGGAAGTATGAGGCAAGCTTCTGAGAGGTTGAGACGAGGGCGAGAACAAGCTTCTCCAATGGAAGATAGCGTGTCTCGGCGGGGGTCATTGTCTTACTGGAGTAGTAGATGGGTTGGTGGTCCCGTCCTTCCTGTCGAACGAGGACCGAGCTTATCGCGTGTGGACAGACGACAAGGTATAGGAACAAGTCTTCCTGGTCCCGAGGTGTGACGAGTAGTGGTGCTTCGGAGAGGTAAATCTTCAATTGCTGCAAGGCTCAGTCACAGTCTTCTGTCCAATTGAAGCTCCGTCGGTTGCCCTTTAGGAGGGCGAAGAATGACTGGCATATGTCAGAAGAGCGACTGATGAATCGGTTTAGAGCAGCGGCCTTGCCTGGTAGGCGTTGAACATCCTTCTTGTTGTGGGGAGTTGAAAGTTTCTCAATGGCGAGGAGTTGAGTGGGGTCGGCTTCGATACCGCACCAGGAGACGAGGTGACCTAGGAATTTACCGGAGCTTATGCTGAAAGCGCACTTCTCAGCGTTGAGGCGGAGCTTATGTTTCTTGAGTATGTCGAATGCTTTGACAAGGTGGGTCAAGTGATCATCGGCGAGCATGCTCTTGACAACCATATCATCAATGTAAGCCATCATGGCGTCTCCTAGTAGATGCTCGAACATCTTGGTTATCATTCGTTGAAAAGTTGCTCCGGCATTCTTTAGGCCGAAGGGCATTGCGAGATATCCAAAGATTCCGTGGGGGGTGATGAAGGCCGTGTTTTCAACGTCTCCTCCGCTCATGGCGATCTGGTGGTAGCCTCGGTAAGCGTCCGTAAAACTGAGTCGGTCATGGCCAACCGTTGCGTCGACGAGCTGGTCGATTAGCGGGAGGGGGAAGAAGTCCTTCGGGCAGGTGTCATTGAGGTTGGAATAATCGACGCAAATGAGCCACTTGCCATTCTTCTTTTTGACCACCACGGTGTTAGCCAACCAATTGGGGTATTGGACCTCACAGATGGCGTTGGCGTTGGCGTTGGCGTTGAGGAGTCGGTTGACCTCCTCGATGACAGCTTCGGAGTGAACCGGAGAGGATCGCCTAGCTGTCTGGACGATAGAGTGCTTAGATCGGTCAATGTTGAGCTCATGGTAGATGAAGGAGGGATAGACCCCGGGCATCGCGTAGGGAGTCCAGGCAAATACCTCGATGTTCTTTTTGAGGAAATCCACCATGTCGTTCCGCTCGGTGTCACAAAGTGAGGAACCGACAAGGAAAAAATGCGAACCGTCCTCGGTGATAGGGATGGTTATGAGGTCTTCTACTGCTTTTTTGTTGGCTGGCCTACCGACGTCTTCCCAAATTGGGGCTTCGGGTACTTCAATGAGGTTGACCCGGGAAGTCTGCTTACTGCTACGAATGGCGTTAACATAACACTTTTTCGCCGCTGTTTGATCTCTATATAAATCTTCCTAGCGTCCATCAGCACCTATGAAGCGGACCACCTGGTGATAAGTAGAGGCGATAGCCTTTAGCTTTTGGAGCTAGGTTCGCCAGACAATTGCATTGTAAGGGCTAGGAACATCAACTACCATAAACTCCATATCAAGGACAACCGATCCTGAACGGTGGGCAGCATGCCCTGAAATTTTCCGATTCCAAGCGCACGGGCCCAAAAATCGAGGGAGCGCGAGCAGAGAAGCAGGCGCTCGCAAAACACAGAGTCGCCACCTGGGTTTGAAGGTCCGTCACCCAAGGAACCGTATTTCGAAGCACCTGCCGCGCTATTTGATTTGAAAAAGTAAAGGAACCAGTCCGTCATAACCATATCTGGGTTCGGGAGCCAGGTTACGAGAGGGAAAGGGTTTTAAGGCACCCCTCTCGCCCAATCCGGAAATCGGTCTCTACTTAAGCATTTTGCGAAAATGTGATTCTTCTTTTATTAATCAATTTTAGCCAATTAGGGCGGGGGAACAGTTAATCGGGGATTAAGCTGTAACATGTTTGCAAGATGTGATAGATGGCATGTTTGCTCTATTTGAAAAAGTTAGTATAGGATGAAAACAGACTGCTGTGGGAATTAGATAGACTGAAAAGCCCCTGTCTTGGAGTATCGTGCGCAGGAAACCAGTATGCACTGATCAAGTCCATGCATGCTAGTCACACCTGCGTGCGCTACTACAAGACCTGCGCGCGCCAGTAAGCCTAAGCCCACAACTCTTATTCTCAAACCCTTTGAGCTCTGGAAGGACCAGTGCACACCCAGGACAAACCAAGCAGTTGATAAGCAGTTATAATATACAGTTTAAAGGCTGAAAAGCCCTACAAATAAACAAAACAGTCCATAAACAATGTGGACAAAACAGAGACCAAAGGCCTAGTTACCCATAATTATCCCTGCAAGGCCAACCACTGGTCAGAAGCAAACCATCGCGCGAGACAGTCATTCTGTCGCGCGAGTGTGCGCCCTGGCGCGCGAGGGTGCGCCTCAGGCGCGCGACAGTGCGCCCTGGCGCATAATCGCGCGATGAAGTCAGTCTATCGCGCGAGGGACTGGACCAGACCAGTGCTTGGTTTACATGTTTCTGGGTTCTGAGACATATTCAGAAAGGTCCCAGGGGTAGTCCAACAGAATAGAACGAAGTATTGAAGTGTAAAACTAACATTTCTAACAAAGGAAAAGCAATAAACTGGTTATTTTCATGCTTGCAAGTGATCTTTACATAATGAAGACATAAAACGGCAAGACACCAATCCCCACGCGGACCATCGCGCGCAACAGCAGAGTGTCGCGCGAGTGTATGGGTCCGTCCCGCGTTGGTTCTTGCCATGACGGTTTTTGAAACCTTGCTAGCTTTAGGACCAGGACTGGTATTGATTACCAGCCTTGGCCCTGCCAGCCCCCCTCAGAGATCAGAACAGAGAGCAGAACAAAGGTAAGCTATACCTTTGGCTTTGAGGTTTGAAAAGTGTTTGAACTTTGAATTGAGTTGAGGTTGTTTGAGTGGTGAAAATAGTGAGTAAAATGTTGTGCCCTTCCTTTCCTAACCCAAAGTGAATGAAAATCTTGAACCCTTTGAAAGGTGAACCAAAAGGGGGTATTTATAGGAGGCTTGGAAGGTGTAGGAGAGTGGCAAACAAGGCCTAAGGCCAAAACTTAGTGGAGAAGGGTTGCCAAAAGGTGAAAGTGAGGTTGTGAGGGTGTAGTGCCCAAAGCCCGCGCCAGCGGCTTTGTGGAGAAAAAGCGGGTTCGAGAGCCTGCAGACCGCCACGGCAAGCAACCAAGCTGGGGGCAAAAGGTGAAAGTGACTGGTTTGGACCATCGCGCGATGGAATGGGACCATCGCGTCGTGTGGCAGGTATCGCGCGTGGGTCAACATAAACCTTTGACTTTGACCAGCGGACTCGGCAGAAGTCGATGCATCGCTAGCGATAGTGCGCCCTGGCGCGCGATGGATTGACTCCAGCGCGCGATGGTCAACCATCGAGGGAGTCAAACCGTCATGCGACGGTGCGCCCTGGCGCGCAATAGTTATACTGGCGCGAGACGATTGCGCCTTGGCGCGCGATGAGTTTTTGACTTTTGGAAGTGGCTTAGGTTAGGTTGGGTTTAAGGGTTTTTCAAACATTCAAAGCTCAAACACTTTACATTCCCGGGGTGTTCTTGATCCATTTCATCATCGGGGAATTAAATACCGTAAGTAAAGTAATCTGGAAGCCCAGATTGGGGTGTCTACAGTAGCCTCTCTTTGACGGCACTTGAAGCACCATTGACTTGGTACAAGTAACGTCAAAGAATTCTAGACACCCCTCAAGGTAATCCAGAGCAGAACATAGTAAAGTAGACAAACATACTTACAGAACCTGATTGGTGGAATGGACGTGTGACCATTGCCAAGGATGGAAGTAGAAGTGGACGATTGTATCGCCGCTTGTTGATCGAATTTGGACAGAACAGGCTGTCGCTGCAGATTTGGACGGGACAGGTCGTCGTTGCTGGGGATCAAGCTATTCTCGGCACAAAGTATTCCAACAAACACGGGTAGGTTGTGTCAGGTAGGTTAAATTCCATCTGTTAAGAATCAGAGCCAATCTCCTTATCAAAGACCATCCGAGACAGAGCAATAAGCCTGCTGGAAGATGCACTTGTGGCTAGAGTGAGGGTGATAGTCGTTCGGGACAAGCCAAGACGGACACTCCTAGGAAACAATCAGTTGCGGATGATCGGACCATTGGAACGATATCTGATCGTCGTTGTGGATTGGATGGACGATGTGCTGATCGCCGTTGTTGAATTTGACAGGACTGGCTGCCGTGAAAGCGGATGGGGAGATCAATGTGCCGAATGATCAAACCATTGGGGAACTTTGCAATCTGGATGGAAGGATCATCAGTAAAAATGATCGAACCGTTGAAGCCGGGGCGGGAAAATCATCAGTAAAAATGATCGAACCGTTGAAGACTGGATGGGTATAAATGATCAAACCGTTGCAGTCAGGGTGGAAGGATCATCAGTAAAAATGATCAAACCGTTGAAGACTGGATGGGTATAAATGATCATCAGTATAAATGATCAAACCGTTGCAGTCAGGGTGGAAGGATCATCAGTATAAATGATCAAACCGTTGAAGACTGGATGGGTATAAATGATCATCAGTATAAATGATCAAACCGTTGGAGTCATTTGACAGGACCGGCTGTCGTTGATTTGAAACGGGCAAATCGCTGTACAAAGTGATCAAACCGTTGAAGATGGACAGGACCTGCTGTAAATGTTGCAGTCAGGGTGGAAGGATCATCAGTATAAATGATCAAACCGTTGAAGACTGGATGGGTATAGATGATCATCAGTATAAACGATCAAACCGTTGCAGTCAGGGTGGAAGGATCATCAGTATAAATGATCAAACCATTAAAGACTGGATGGCTATAGATGATCATCAGTATCAACGATCAAACTGTTGCAGTCAGGGTGGAAGGATCATCAGTATAAATGATCAAACCGTTGAAGATTGGATAGGTATAGATGATCATCAGTATAAAGGATCAAACCGTTGCAGTCAGGGTGGAAGGATCATCGATAAATGTTGCGATCGGTGGAAGGATCATCGATATAAATGATCAAACCGTTGAAGATCTGGATGGGTATAGATGATCATCGGTATAAATGATCAAACCGTTGCGGTCAGGGTGGAAGGATCATCGGTATAAATGATCAAACCGCTGAAGGCTGGATGGGTATAAATGATCATCGGTATAAATGATCAAACCGCTGCAGAGTCAGGGTGGAAGGATCATCGTATAAATGATCAAACCGTTGAAGACCGGATGGGTATAAATGATCATCGGTATAAATGATCAAACCGCTGCAGTCAGGGTGGAAGGATCATCGGTATAAATGATCAAACCGTTGAAGATCGGATGGGTGTAAATGATCATCAGAGATAAATGATCAAACCGTTGCGGTGGGTGGAAGGATCATCGGTATAAATGATCAAACCGCTGAAGACTGGATGGGTATAGATGATCATCAAGATAAATGATCAAACCGTTGCGGTGGGTGGAAGGATCATCGGTATAAATGATCAAACCGTTGAAGAGGATGGGTATAAATGATCATCGGTATAAATGATCAAACCGTTGCGGTCAGGGTGGAAGGATCATCAAGATAAATGATCAAACCGTTGAAGACTGGATGGGTATAAATGATCATCGGTATAAATGATCAAACCGCTGCAGTCAGGGTGGAAGGATCATCGGTAAAAATGATCAAACCGTTGAAGACCGGATGGGTATAAATGATCATCGGTATAAATGATCAAACCGTTGCGGTCAGGGTGGAAGGATCATCGGTATAAATGATCAAACCGTTGAAGGCCGGATGGGTATAAATGATCATCGGTATAAATGCTCAAACCGTTGCAGTCAGGGTGGAAGGATCATCGGTATAAATGATCAAACCGTTGAAGGCGGATGGGTATAGATGATCATCAGTATAAAAGATCAAGCCGTTGCAGTCAGGGTGGAAGGATCATCGGTATAAATGATCAAACCGTTGAAGATTGGATGGGTATAGATGATCATCAGTATAATTGCAAACGGGATGGAAGGATCATCAGTATAAATGTTGCAGTCAGGGTGGAAGGATCATCAGTATAAATGATCAAACCGTTGAAGACTGGATGGGTATAGATGATCATCAGTATAAACGATCAAACCGTTGCAGTCAGGGTGGAAGGATCATCAGTATAAATGATCAAACCGTTAAAGACTGGATGGGTATAGATGATCATCAGTATAAACGATCAAACTGTTGCAGTCAGGGTGGAAGGATCATCAGTATAAATGATCAAACCGTTGAAGATTGGATGGGTATAGATGATCATCAGTATAAATGATCAAACCGTTGCAGTCAGGGTGGAAGGATCATCAGTATAAATGTTGCAGTCATGGTGGAAGGATCATCAGTAAAAATGATCAAACCGTTGAAGACTGGATGGGTATAAATGATCATCAGTATAAATGATCAAACCGTTGCAGTCAGGCTGGAAGGATCATCAGTATAAATGATCAAACCGTTGAAGACTGGATGGGTATAAATGATCATCAGTATAAATGAAAAAAACCGTTGCAGTCAGGGTGGAAGGATCATCAGTAAAAATGATCAAACCGTTGAAGACTGGATGGGTATAAATGATCATCAGTATAAATGATCAAACCGTTGCAGTCAGGGTGGAAGGATCATCAGTATAAATGATCAAACCGTTGAAGACTGGATGGGTATAAATGATCATCAGTATAAATGCTCAAACCGTTGCAGTCAGGGTGGAAGGATCATCAGTATAAATGATCAAACCGTTGAAGACTAGATGGGTATAGATGATCATCAGTATAAACGATCAAACCATTGCAGTCAGGGTGGAAGGATCATCAGTATAAATGATCAAACCGTTGAAGATTGGATGGGTATAGATGATCATCAGTATAAATGATCAAACCGTTGCAGTCAGGGTGGAAGGATCATCAGTATAAATGTTGCAGTCAGGGTGGAAGGATCATCAGTATAAATGATCAAACCGTTGAAGACTGGATGGGTATAGATGATCATCAGTATAAACGATCAAACCGTTGCAGTCAGGGTGGAAGGATCATCAGTATAAATGATCAAACCGTTAAAGACTGGATGGGTATAGATGATCATCAGTATAAACGATCAAACTGTTGCAGTCAGGGTGGAAGGATCATCAGTATAAATGATCAAACCGTTGAAGATTGGAGGGGTATAGATGATCATCAGTATAAATGATCAAACCGTTGCAGTCAGGGTGGAAGGATCATCAGTATAAATGTTGCAGTCATGGTGGAAGGATCATCAGTAAAAATGATCAAACCGTTGAAGACTGGATGGGTATAAATGATCATCAGTATAAATGATAGCAGTCAGGGTGGAAGGATCATCGGTATAAATGATCAAACCGTTGAAGACCGGATGGGTATAAATGATCATCAATATAAATGATCAAACCGTTGCGATCGGGTGGAAGGATCATCAGTAAAAATGATCAAACCGTTGAAGACTGGATGGGTATAAATGATCATCAGTATAAATGATCAAACCGTTGCAGTCAGGGTGGAAGGATCATCAGTATAAATGATCAAACCGTTGAAGACTGGATGGGTATAAATGATCATCAGTATAAATGCTCAAACCGTTGCAGTCAGGGTGGAAGGATCATCAGTATAAATGATCAAACCGTTGAAGACTGGATGGGTATAGATGATCATCAGTATAAACGATCAAACTGTTGCAGTCAGGGTGGAAGGATCATCAGTATAAATGATCAAACCGTTGAAGATTGGATGGGTATAGATGATCATCAGTATAAATGATCAAACCGTTGCAGTCAGGGTGGAAGGATCATCAGTATAAATGTTGCAGTCAGGGTGGAAGGATCATCAGTATAAATGATCAAACCGTTGAAGACTGGATGGGTATAGATGATCATCAGTATAAATGATCAAACCGTTGCAGTCAGGGTGGAAGGATCATCAGTATAAATGATCAAACCGTTGAAGACTGGATGGGTATAAATGATCATCAGTATAAATGATCAAACCGTTGCAGTCAGGGTGGAAGGATCATCAGTAAAAATGATCAAACCGTTGAAGACTGGATGGGTATAAATGATCATCAGTATAAATGATCAAACCGTTGCAGTCAGGGTGGAAGGATCATCAGTATAAATGATCAAACCGTTGAAGACTGGATGGGTATAAATGATCATCAGTATAAATGCTCAAACCGTTGCAGTCATGGTGGAAGGATCATCAGTATAAATGATCAAACCGTTGAAGACTAGATGGGTATAGATGATCATCAGTATAAACGATCAAACTGTTGCAGTCAGGGTGGAAGGATCATCAGTATAAATGATCAAACCGTTGAAGATTGGATGGGTATAGATGATCATCAGTATAAATGATCAAACCGTTGCAGTCAGGGTGGAAGGATCATCAGTATAAATGTTGCAGTCAGGGTGGAAGGATCATCAGTATAAATGATCAAACCGTTGAAGACTGGATGGGTATAGATGATCATCAGTATAAACGATCAAACCGTTGCAGTCAGGGTGGAAGGATCATCAGTATAAATGATCAAACCGTTAAAGACTGGATGGGTATAGATGATCATCAGTATAAACGATCAAATCATTGCGATCGGGTGGAAGGATCATCGATAAATGATCAAACCGTTGAAGATTGGATGGGTATAGATGATCATCGGTATAAATGATCAAACCGTTGCGGTCAGGGTGGAAGGATCATCAAGATAAATGATCAAACCGTTGAAGACTGGATGGGTATAGATGATCATCAGTATAAACAATCAAACCGTTGCAGTCAGGGTGGAAGGATCATCAGTATAAATGATCAAACCGTTGAAGACTGGATGAGTATAAATGATCATTAGTATAAATGATCAAACCGTTGCAGTCATTTGACAGGACCGGCTGTCGTTGATTTGAAACGGGCAGATCGCTGTACAAAGTGATCAAGCCGTTGAAGATGGACAGGACCGGTTGTCGTTGAGAAGGATCATCTGTATAAATGATCAAACCGTTGAAGACTGGATGGGTATAAATGATCATCAGTATAAACGATCAAACCGTTGCAGTCAGGGTGGAAGGATCATCAGTATAAATGATCAAACCGTTGAAGACAGGATGGGTGTAAATGATCATCAGTATAAACGATCAAACCGTTGCAGTCAGGGTGGAAGGATCATCAGTATAATTGATCGAACCGTTGAAGACTTTTGACTGAACCGGCTGTCGTTGATTTGTAACGGGCAGATCGCTGTACAAAGTGACCAAGCCGTTGAAGATGGACAGGACTGGCCGTCGTTGATTTAAAACGGGTAGATCCTGTACAAAGTGATCAAGCCGTTGAAGATGGACAGGACCGGCTGTCGTTGAGTTGAAACTGGCAGATCGCTATACAAAGTGATCAGGCCATTGAGGTTGGACAGGACCGGCTGTCGTTGAGTTGAAACAGGCAGATTGCTATACAAAGTGATCAGGCAATTGAGGTTGGACAGGACCTGCTGTCGTTGAGTTGAAACAGGCAGATCGCTATACAAAGTGATCAGGCCGTTGAGGTTGGACAGGACCGGCTGTCGTTGTGTTGATCCAAGTAGCACAATCAGTGGTTATCCTTGATAATAACATGGATAGAGACAAGGCGGACTGCAGCTAGGGAGAAATTGGTGATAACTGCTGATTGGGCCTGAGGCCTGAATTTATCTGCGCGTGCTAGTATAGGTCGCAGGCTTGACGGTTGCCATAGAAAACGAGATAAGGAAAGCGGCATGTGACACCCTCTTATAATTGCCATGGAGCAGCAGCTCTGGCTCCTGTTCGAGTAGTGACTTGATCCTAGGTATGAATCCCATGTATGAATCCCAAAATCTTGATTACTTGTTGCTTTAGATACTGGACAGGCATGCGTTGGCACTTGATTGTCTTTTCCTGCTTTCAACATTCGACGTACAATATGCATGTATACTAAATTGAATGCACAAATTGAAATTGCAGATGCAAGCTAAGGGCGGCTCCTAAGAGGACAACGATGCCTAAGGACTACCACTGAGTCTCATTACTATACTGTTTGACACTTTTGAGATGTGCACCCAGATAGATAGATATTGAGCAATGAGATTGGGCCTGCATGTCCCCTTTCTTCTATGTTTGGGTAGATCAGCCCCAGAGATGCTCTGCTTGGACTTGGGCTGACGAGCTCTTGCTATTCATGAGATTCCATAGCTTGTGGATTACAGGAGCTGGGGTAGCAATGTAAAAATTGCATTTTTCAATTTATTGACTTTCTTTTGCAAGTGTTGAAGAGAATGTAAAAACTAACCACCAATATCTAATTTGCATTGACAAGTGCTCTGAATTGGCACACAGACATGCGCACATGTAGAACAGACTCGCCTAGCTCGAACGAAAAGGGAGAAAGAGCCCCAGGGTACAATGCGAACCCTTAGGCACACAGAACATAATGAAATTTTGGGCATTAACGTGCCAAAACTCACAACATTCCTTAGACAGGTGAAACTGACACTTATGAAAGTGCAAAAAGTACAAAGACCTGTACAAACAGATCGAGAAAAGCATCTCGACATGACAATTGATTAAAAAAACTGGAAAAAATGCCACAAAGACGTACATAAGACACATATGATGACTCGTATAGGCCCGGACTGAAACCGACACCCCGTGTAGTCACATTAAGTCCATATGACTTGCATGGTATGATAAGACTTGGCAAAAGCCCCTGGAACGACATTCGAGGGCGGTAGTAGATTACTACTGTCTGCTGCAAGAATTGGAAAAAGTGCGTGCAGTCTTGAGACCAACGCGAATCACTTTGAACAAACGCGCGTGACTATAAGCTAGCACGCAAGGCTGCAGTTGCTCATACCAGATCTCGCTGAACTTAGAATAAACTGTGAGCCATTAGGCTTCTAGCATTTCGTTCTATTTTTGATGCTTCAAATATTTTTAAGGTTTTATGCTCAGCCTATAAATAGAAATAGCAGTTTTGCAATAAAATTGAAAGACAAAAGATTTCCCCCTTCTGGTTCCTCCAATGCAGCTTGATATTTGATCCTCTCCGACCTTTGATGTGTACCAGAACGTCAACCATGGATCCAATTGATAGATTGTGACCGAGTCTCAATGAGAAACTGCCTATGTATCCCACTTTGGGGAATCAGGTCAAAACGTAGTTCAGGCTAAGGTTCACTCGTGTGTTACCTCTCCTTTTGCGCTCTAACTTTTGCCTAGTACCGCCCATCCGGGTTTTCGGTCTAGCGAGCTTTCAAATATTGCCTATTACTTTTGCCTAAACCGCCTTCATAGGTTTTCGGTCTAGCAGGCAGCTCTAACTTTTGCTTGGAACTGCCCACCCTTGGGGTTTTCAGCCCAACGAGCTTCTCTCAGGGAAAAGTAGCTTTTGAATTGATCCAAATTGACCAAGGTATTGAATTTGTTGCTGTCGAGGTCGACAATCTTTGGCCGCAGTCCCAGATACTATGGCTTTGATGACGCAGAGTCAAAAGTGCTTCGGTTGGAAATGCCTTGCTCCAGGCCGTTTCGTGCACTTCCTCATTTGTGCTTGGCGGAACGCCGCTGCTACTGTTTTTGAACATGGTACGAGGCTTGGAGCCTTCTGAGCCACTGCTTTCTGGCTTGGCACCCGGTAGCAGGGGATTTGATATTTTTTATCTCAAAATCAACGCCACGCATGTCTTTGTGCGACCATGCCAAGACGTTTGATGAATTTTTTGAGTTTGCCTGACCGGGCACAATGCTTTTCTGGCGGGGCACTTGGATCAACTTTGAACCTTTCGGGAGGTTATACTTGTCTTTTAAGTTTATTGAAACTACTTCTTCTTTTAATAGGCTGAGCATGCCTTTCGTCTTCCCTATCGGCGAGAGAACACATTTCCTTGGAGATGATCCCATCGAAATCTATCCCGTCGTCGTTAGGGTCGACACAGTTTATTCAAAATCTAGCGAAGTACTTAGAAGCAGAAAAATGCATATCATAAAAACCCACGGGGTTCGCCAAGTACAACAGACTCAAAACTTGAAACAAAAGCTACGACGTAGAGGGCCAAGAGGCACAAACTCCGACTCAGAGCTAGACTTGAGACAAATGCAAAAGACTCTGTGTCAGACTTAGACATAACGCCAATGCAAACTAGACACGGTTTTTAAAACGCAATATTTAAAAAGCTACCCATAGCTTTCCACAAAAGAGGTAGGATCCAGCGGGTGTCAGGCCCAAGCAACAGCACTTCGGCTTCTTCAGCTTCTTCAACCAAACCTACTCGGTGCTCCTTTGATCAATGGACCTCAGCCAGTCGGTCCTCTCATTTGCAAGCCCCTCATCACTGTCAATCCAGATGTCAACAGTGAAAACCTCATTCACACAAACAGCGGCCAACAGCCTGTCCTCAGGCTCGGACAGGATGGATGTAGCCGGCTTGGAGTTCGGGTTGATTTGAGTGGAGTTGATAGTTATCTGACCAACCAGAGGGTCAGACCCGTGTTGAGGCAAGGGGTTGGAAGTGAGGTTGGGCTTTGGTGGAACTTGAAATGTGCCATTGTCAATAAGATCTTGTATCTCGTGTCGGAGACGATAGCAATTATCAGTGAGATGGCCAGGCATTTGGTGGAAGGCACAGAAATGGTTGGCATTGTAGCTGGCTAGAAGAACTTTAGGTGGGGAAGTTGGGGTCAAAGGTTTAAGGTGCCCAGACTTGACGAGTTTCTCCATTACTGCAGATAAAGATGCCTCAAACACAAAGAAACTCCGGGGTTGAGTTCGGGCTCGGAAGCTTTGGGCGTTTTGAATCTGATTGACATCGGCTTTTGATGGGGGTGGGGTTGCGATGATGCCACAATCGATGAGATCTTGAATGGCATGTCGAAGCCGAAAGCAGGCATTGGTGGAATGACCAGGCATTTGATGGTAGGTGCAATAGAGGTTATGCTTGAAATTGGGTGATGGATTTTTGGGTAGAGGAGTTGGATTGAGGGGTTTGATGGCACCAGTATCAAGGAGCTTCTCATAAACTGAGGCCAAAGGTGCAGAGAAGTATGAGAAAGTCTTTGGTGGGTTCCGGCGAACAGATTGAGAATTCAAAGTGGAACCCCTGTTTGCTTTGCAATCGTACCACATTGCCTCATCAACAGGATGCATTCTTTCGCCTTCGGGGTTGAAATCATCACTAAGCATGTCTTCCCCTTCGGCAATGGTTGTGAATAAGGACCCAGCATCCTCATTTGGGTAGGTCTTGGCCTTATGAAACTCAGCCAGGTCTTTGAACATGTCCTTCGAGCACAGCTTGATCCCAACCGCAGAAGCGTGGCATGCTTGAGAGGGTTCCTTGACTTGTCCCATATTTGGTTGTAGGGTTGTAGAGGTAAAGAGGCCGACCAGTCCCTGGACCATAATCATTTGCTTGTCCATCTTGTGACCCAATTCCTCTACAGCTTTCCTGAGCTCAACCAGCTCCATTTGTGCTGCCATTCTAGATTGATGAACGAGGAAGGAGATATGACTTTGGAAGCAAAGGTGTAACAGCCCCGGCAGACGTTCCCAAGCAGGTTTGGTTCTTCCCTTCGGTACTCTCTTTCTCGATGCAATGGCTCAGAACTAGACAGTGAAATAAGTGAAAGCTCAGTGGCACTCCTACAGCAATTAGAATGCAATGCATGCGTCGTTGTCGGTGTCAACCCTAGACTCTAGACTAGAGACAAATCTGTCACATGATGTTCGGACGCTATCAAAATCCTCAGATTTCTTTTCGAGGGTGTATCCATTGAATAGATCAGACTGATCCTAAGAGATGTCAAAACAGACTAAGTCTTCGACTAGTCCCTTTTGAAGATTCAACTTTGAACTTGGAACAACTCGGTATTGATGGCGTGACACCTTTACCGAGGTGGCTTCAGCGACAACGCGCGTTTAGCCGGGTGGTGTACGTGCTGCGCACGATAACCAAAATGACATCAATATCACGACATCAATACTTTGTGGTTTCTTATTTTTGGTTGAATCTTCAACCGGGCATGAGCCAAGGATTTAATAAGGTCTGATTTCCCAAAGTCTCACTGATCTAGGGACTTGAAAAATTAACAACATGCACCATCGAGATGCACGACTCTTCATCGGGTCTAGCAGCGTCCAAATTAGCATAAGACAGACTCGAAAGCGAGAGACAACCTAGAACCCGCCCTAAACATGCTCCTATGCAAAATGACATGTATGTAGTTACAGTTCCAGAGACGAGTTTGCCTCATGAATTTCAGACGTTGTCAGAATCCTCAGAATTCTTTTCGGCGATGTGTCCTTGAGTAGATCGACAGATCCTAAAAGATGTCAAAATAGACTAAATCTTCGTCTAGTCCCTTTTGAAGATTCAACTTTGAATTAGAAACAACTCGGTATTGATGACACGGCACCTTAACCTCGAACAACGTGGTGTATAGTGACAACGCACTTCAACTTGGGTGGCGCCAGTGACACGGCATCAATACTTTGTTGTTCCTTATTGTCGATTGAATCCTCAATAAGGCATGAGCCGAGGATTTAGCAAATTTTGATTTCTCAAAGTCTCATTGAACTAAGGACTTTGCGATTGATAACGAACATTCGACAGAATGAACGACTCCTCATCAGGTCCAACAACGACTTAGACAGCGTAAGACAAACTCGAAATAAAGAACTGCCTTAAGCATGCTCCTATGCACAACAGTGTATGTACAGTGCGTGCGATAGGGAAAGCAGTAACACGTAGACAGTATATGAGGTTAGATGCAAGTAGATCCTACCCTGCAGGTACCTGTCCTAGTTTGGAGAGTTCTAATGCTTTGTATATGCAAAGGCCGGTTTTGATTCGTAATAGGTTCCACGGACTAGGGCCACAGATATACTTCCCGTTGCCCGCGATATCGCTGAGCAACAGTCAAACGGTAGCATGACCCATCATCGTCGAAGGTTGTTGGTCATTCGGGGTCCCTGGGCTCTGGTAAACCGTGCCGGATTGCCAAAATGATCCAACGAGGCTTATCCCACATCGATGCAAAATGAGATGCTAGAAATTGATTAAGAAGAAGAAGAATCACAAAATCGCAAAATGCCTTTTCAAGCTCGGCTCACTTTATTTAGTCCATCTTTAGAGGAAACTACGCAAGTGAACAATCGAAAAAGTCCCAGATCAGATTGGCCGGACACGAGGTCCTGTTAAATCACCATTCCAACCTTCGGCAGCGCGAAACTCACCGTTTTGATAGACTTTTAAGGGATTGTTCACAAACGTATTAAACTCTAAGTACGGATTAATATCGGTTCGATCATCCCCAGCAGAGTCGCCACTGTGGGCAGCATGCCCTTAGAGAAGGATTCCGTTCCTTTCTAAAGAGGCCCGAAAATAGAGGGAGCGCTAGCCCAAGTGGGAAGCGCTCGGAAATTAGAGTCGACAGTCTGTTTTGAAGGTCCGACTCCCAAAGAATAGTATTTCGTAGCAACTGGGCGCTATTTGATTTGAATAAGTGTAGGAACCATCCGTCATAACCATATCTGGGTTCGGGAGCCAGGTTACGAGAGGAAGGGTTTTAAGGCACCTCTCTCGCCCAATCCGAGATCGGTCTCTACTTAGGCATTTTGGAAAAATGTGATTCTTCTTTTATTAATTAATTTTAGCCAATTAGGGCGGGGAACAGCTTAAGGGGATTACAGTAACATGTTTGCAAGATGTGATATATGGCATGTTTGCTCTATTTGAAACAGTTTAGTATAGGATCAAAACAGATTGTGGGAATTAGACAGATCGAAAAGCCCTCGCCTTGGAGTATCGCGGCGCAGGAAACCAAGATGCACCGATCAAGTCCATGCATGCTAGTCACACCTGCGCGCGCTACTACAAGACCTGCGCGCGCCAGTAAGCCCAAGCCCACAACTCTTATTCTCAAACCCTCGGGCTCTGGAAGGACCGGTGCACACCCAGGACAAACCAAGCGGTTTATAGCAATTATAAGCAGTTTAAATGCTGAAAAGCCCAACAAATAAACAAAACAGTCCATAAATAGTGTGGACAAAACAGAGACCAAAGGCCTAGTTACCCATAATTATCCCTGCAAGGCCAACCACTGGTCAGAAGCAAACCATCGCGCGAGACAGTCATTCTGTCGTGCGAGTGTGCGCCCTGGCGCGCGAGGGTGCGCCTCAGGCGCGCAACAGTGCGCCCTGGTGCATAATCGCGCGATAAAGTCAGTCTATCGCGCGAGGGACTGGACCAGACCAGTGCTTGGTTTACATGTTTTTGGGTTCTGAGACATATTCAGAAAGGTCCTAGGGGTACTCCAACAGAATAGAACGAAGTATTGAAGTGTAAAACTAACATTTCTAACAAAGGAAAAGCAATAAACTGGTTATTTTCATGCTTGCAAGTGATCTATGCATAATGAAGACATAAAACGGCAAGACACCTATCCCCACGCGGACCATCGCGCGCAACAGCAGAGTGTTGCGCAAGTGTATGGGTCCGTCGCGCGTTGGTTCTTGCCATGACGGTTTTTGAAACCTTGCTAGCTTTAGGACCAGGACTGGTATTGATTACCAGCCTTGGCCCTGCCAGCCCCCCTCAGAGATCAGAACAGAGAGCAGAACAAAGGTAAGCTATACCTTTGACTTTGAGGTTTGAAAAGTGTTTGAACTTTGAATTGAGTTGAGGTTGTTTGAGTGGTGAAAATGGTGAGTAAAATGTTGTGCCCTTCCTTTCCTAACCCAAAGTGAATGAAAATCTTGAACCCTTTGAAAGGTGAACAAAAGGGGGCATTTATAGGAGGCTTGGAAGGTGTAGGAGAGTGGCAAACAAGGCCTAAGGCCAAAACTTAGTGGAGAAGGCTTGCCAAAAGGTGAAAGTGAGAGGTTGTGAGGGTGTAGTGCCCAAAGCCCAGATCGCCACCGCCTGTGGAGAAAACGGGTTCGTGAGCTCCCACTGCACTTCTCGGCAAACAACCAACCGGCCGGGCAAAAGGTGAAAGTGATCGGTTAGGACCATCGCGCGATGGAATGGGACCATCGCGCGTGGGTCAATCGCGCGTGGGTCAAGAGTCAAATCTTGACTTTGACCCGTGCACTCGCTGAGAGAGTCAGTGCGTCGCGCGATGGTGCGCCTGGGCGCGCGATGGAGTGGGTCTGGCGCGCGATGGTCAACCATCGCGCGAGGGAGTCAAATCGTCGCGCAACGGTGCGCCCTGGCGCGCAATGGTTGCGCCTTGGCGCGAGACGATTGCGCCTTGGCGCGGGTCAGTAGGGTTTTTGACTTTTGGAAGTGGCTTAGGTTAGGTTGGGTTTAAGGGTTTTTCAAACACTCAAAGCTCAAACACTTTACATTCCCGGGGTGTTCTTGATCCATTTCATCATCGGGGAATCAAATATCGTAAGTAAAGTAATCTGGAAGCCCAGATTGGGGTGTCTACAGACGGGGATAGTGATCATGCCGAGGGCCATACCGGGGCCCCGTTGATGCTGATGACGGGGACTTCGGAGGGACGAAGGTCGGTGTCTGAGAGCTTCAGTTCTTTGAACAGAGAGTAGTACATGACCTTGGCCGAGCTGCCCTGACCCACGAGGACGCATCGGACGTTGAAAGTGCCGATGCATAGCGTGATCACCAGGGCATCATTATGTGGGAGCTAGACATGGTCAAGGTCCTTTTCGGTGAAAGTAAAAGTCCACTTGGATTCGGCGTCGGTATGGGCGCGCTTCGGCTCGGGACCGACTAGCATGACCTGTTGGGAAGAAGAGGCGTCATTTAGCCCAGCCCAGATGATGTGAGCGACCTCAGAGTTCAGAAGGCCATGAATAACGTGGATTGTCTGTACTTCTTCTTTGGTATGGTTTTCGGCACGCTGTGCCCGAGCCCTTGTCTTCTCATGATCAATGAGGTTGCCGAGGTAGCCTCCTACGACAAGCTGCTCCAAGTAGGCCTTGAAGGGCTTGCAAGCGGTTGTAAAATGGCCTTGCTCATTGTGGTAAGTGCATCAGACGATTGGGTTCTTTATTTTCCCATTCTCGGTGCCGAGTTTTTGGTTCGGGAAGGAAAAGAAAGGCTGATCCTTCACCTGGTTGATGATCCGGTAGATAGGAATGGTAAAGACAATTTTCTCGGCGTTGAAGTCATTTGGCTTTGGTCCCTTCCTCGGGGATTGCTTAATATTGTTGACCTGCTTCTTAGAGGTTGAAACAGGTACAGGAGCTGAAACGGCTGCCGAGACGGAAGTTATTTTGGAGCTCGTGGGCTTCCTGATGCCCCTCTCGGCCTTGGATTCGATGAGCTGGCACCATCCTTCAATGCGGGTCATGAGGTTCTTCATAGAGTCAGGTTTGTGCCGGGCGAGGTCGTCGTAGACTTGCTCGTCCTAGGATGTGAGACCGAGCTTGAACCCTCAGGCCAAGATGACACCATCACAACCTTCAATTTCATTAAACAACTCCCAGTAGCGATCGGCGTATTGTCCGAGCATTTCGTCGGGTCGCTTGCAGAGGGCGAGGAGGGAATCGATCTCCTTCTCTTGTTTGCTGCTTGTGATGAACAGAGCCATGAAGGCATCGCATAAGGAATCAAACAAGGAAATTGACCGGGCTGGTAACTGGTTAAACCATGTAAGGCCCAGGTCCTCGAGGCTTGTGGGGAAGACCTTACAGAGGAAAGCGTCATCCGAGGGCTCATTTTGGAGGAACAAAGACATGACTAGCTTGTACTGCACCAGATGTGTATATGCTTCGGTCTTGCCATCGTACTTAGCAAATTTGGGCTAGGTGAATCCTTTTTTTTTTTTTTGGGGGGTGACTGAGTCGATCTCCTTGGTGAAGGGGGAGGTCATGAATCTCTTTAGTTGGGCGTCGCGATGAGGTCGGATCGAACGGTCGGGACCGTCTGGACGGTCGATCGTGGAGCTCTTCTTCGGAATCAACTCGTCCGACCTTTCGTACTCCTTCCTCTTCGGTGGGATGCTTCCCAACTTCTGAGGAGAGCGCTCGTGTCGGTCCTTCTTGTAGCTATCTCAAGCGCAGAGCTCGAGGTGCTCGGTGACTTGGCTTCTGTCACCTTTCTCCTTTGGGTGTGAGACGAATGGGTTTTTTGCTCGAGCGTTTTTTAGGCGCTCGCGATATCCTTTTGTTTGGAACTCCAGGATGCCATCGTCGTCGTTGGCAGCTTTGGTGAAACTAGGGGTGGGCTCGCGGTGCCCCTTCCTAATCCTGACTGAGTGCGTGGAGGAGGCAGAGACGCTTCCGGTGTCGAGCCTCTCGAATGTGGATTGCTTTCTGCGGGGGTCCTTGGGGTTGGGGGAACGTGAACGTTCCCTACACCCGTCACCTCTTTCAATTCGACCACCCTCTGTACCTGGGGGCTTGACACGGTCTTTGGCAGAGGGTCGAGGTTGGTGCTCCACCAGGCGGCCCCCCTCGCGACTGCGGGAGGGGCTATGATGGCTTCTTCTTCCGCCACGGCGCCCGGAGGAATGAGATGTGGAGATCTGGAGGAGATGCTTGATCTCCGCCAACTCATCCCGGACGTGCCTATCTTGGTCCACGGCCGTTGATAAGTCGTCGATCTTCCGCTCTAGGTGGCGGATGTAGGTGTGGAGTTCGGTTGCGGCCCCTGCGTCCTGCGTCGAGGTCCCGGCTCCGATGCCGATGGACATGTGAGCCTTCCCAAGGGCGTTGGTTTTGCCGGAGGCCAGCATCTAGTCTCTGAGGGGAACGAGCCATAGGGTGGTGTCGTCTCGATGCGGCTCTTCTACCACCACCATGGCTGGTTCAGGAGGCTTGAACGGAGGCCTCGTGAAAGAAGGTAGTGAATGTTTTGAGAAAGGCGGCTAGATCCTTAGCAGAGTCGCCAATTGTGGGGGTTCAATTATTCGGGATCTAGACTGGGGTTGTGGTTAGGTTCCTTCCTCTGCAGCTCCGTGCTCCCGCCGCCGGACCTGCAACAAGTCACTAGGGCTGGAGTAGGTCAGTGACCCTCCGACGATCAACTTAGATCTCAGGGGAAAGTATGTAGATCTAGGCTTACCTTCTCAGGTGAGTATCCCTTTATATTTATAGATCTAGGTTTACTTATCCTCCAAGCTGGCGCGTGAGGGGATGCTTGGTAACCACTTCGGGTGACGTCATACGTGACGAAAGAGATGAAGCGGTTACAGAGCACATTGGCAGGAATGATCCCAATGATTACGCCTGCTGTACGATCCTCGTGGGGCCCATCTGGGTATCTGCTTTTCTTTGGTGGCTTCGGGAATATTCGGAGGTGCAGAGACGTTGAACGCCACCGAAGCATCAAGAGGCCTATTCCCGAGCATACAACCGAACAATATACCGAGAGGAAAGCTTGTTCCAAACTGCGGGCTGGACCCTCCTAAGACTTTGGTTCACACCACACGGCCAGGCTACTGAGCTGGTAACCGAGGCCACTACACTGGTCATTCATACTCAAATCAAATTGATCGGGTATCGATATCCATGTGAACAAAATATAATTGTAGGGAGATAAATGAACGATTTAGATCGTCAAACGCGACCATAGTGAAATGTCACATGATTAAGTTTCAGATGAGAGGATTATTGACAAGGCGGGCCCCACTAAAAGGTGATGTTTTTCAAGATAAATGTTTTCAATACCATATCAAGAGAGACTACTACTTCGTGAACAAGTAATATTGGTAACTCTACTCAATTCTAGAAATAGAAGTCAGGCAATTACCTGGATTGTTTGCCCTGAATCTAATGGCTGTCCAGCCATTCTTTGGCACAGCAATTGTATCCTGGAGCGGCGGGTCGACCAAGTTATACGTTAACGGGTCCTTATCTTTGTCATAGTTTCCAAAACCCGACCCGACCACATAAAAACTGTACCCATGGAGATGCATCGGATGCTCTATACCTGCAACCAAACTCGTCCCTTGCAAAACGAGCTCAACCGTGGACTCATAATCCAGTACTAGCACTTCCGTGCCTCTATTCGGTACCTCCAAAATCAATGGCTGATAATCGGCCGTGAAATTGAAAATAAATGGAGGAAGATGCGGAAACTGATCTCCAAACACCCCGCTAATGTTACTATAATAAGCTTGTAGTATGTCAATTGATGGGTTCACGAAGCTTATGTTGTTCATGCTCGCAGCTAATCGGGTCCCGTTCGGTCCATCACATGAATTATCAGCGCAAGGGATTGTATTCACGGAAACAGTTGAAATCAATTGTGTGGTCACGTTTAATGGAACATCAATCGGGTGGCTTTCGCTAGCCAAGCTTCGAAGGCTCCTACTAAAATTAAAATATGCAAATGTGTCGTTGTAACTGGGGAGATATGGTATGGAAGGTAGTTGAAGAGGGAAGTATTGTCCGTAGTACTGAACAACAGCGGTAGTGGTGGTGTTATCGAAAGAAACGTTGACACCGCTAGCATAAGCTCTAGCGGCAATGTAGTAGTGATCGGGTAGTTGGTCTGCGAGTAACAAGGCGTCAATGGTTTGGCCGGGAGAGATTGTAATGTAATTTGTCGAGGATGGCTTGGTGTAGCTGGCGCCGGTTCCTACGATTGTGAGACTGTGGTTTGCCACAGAGAGGAAAAGGATGTCGCTCATGGCAGCGTTAATTATGCGGAGGAGGTAGGTCGCACCCTGAACCACATTTAGCTTGAATGTTCCTGCATTAATGATAACGGCTGGTTGAGAGAAGAATTTCGTGAAGCAATTGGAGGGACTAGATTGCTTACTCTGGCAAAATAGCTGGGGAGAAATGATAAGAAAAGAAAGTAACTAACCGGGTTTGGAGCATGGGTAGAGGTCACCAGGTTGACCGTTGATGGTAAAAGCATCAGATATATTTGGGTCTCCTCCGGTTGCAAGAGCCTCTGTTATAACCTCCATCACATCCTTCTTCCACCACTCCCCTAATTCAAGGCCCAAAAAAAGAAAGAAAGTAATAAAAACTAAGATGAGGATTCGTATATTAAATTTTTTTTTTTGGATAGAAAACGAATTGGCATGACTCAAGAAATAATAGGTTTGGGGTAAAGCACCCCTACTACATCTTCATAAAATTGAAAAACAAGAAATGAAGGACAAAACTAAAGATAACTAATCCGGCTTGGCTGTTAAAAGCTGCCTTATCAATGAGGTCTGCACATCGATTTGCTTGTCGAAATACATGACTGATAAGTAGGGAAGACCTACCACGACCAGCCCGGTAGGAGGGGTAAAGCTGGGGAGCAAAAACCCAGCTCCGCCCAAGACCCTTTGAAGGACGTCACCATTAAGTATGTTAGGGCATCCAGCCCGGCCCACAAGATGGAGCTGGGTTAGGATTTAAGGCCCAGCTCGGAAACCCAGCTAAGGCTAGATAAGTAACACTCAAGCAACATGTTTATCCCGAATGAAGATAACCATAATCCCATGGGATAATGGAGAAGATACGGATAAGATAGACATGAGATCCCAAAGATAAACACGGCCAGTGAAGGATAAGGATTCCAGGCCAAGATCAAAACAGGAGGGAGTCCCAGCTAAGGCAGGACTCCACTCTCACCGTTGAGATAACCTACAATCCCCGAAACGCAGTCCTAATAGGACTCAACCTCCTATCAAATGCCTATAAAAAGTGACAGTAGAACTCCAGCTAAGGTACGTGCTCAATTAACAGCGGTGAATCTCAATTCTCCCACCATATAACAAATTCTCTACTGACTTAGGCATTGGAGGGTGGTTGGCACGCCACCACACCAGTGACATTAGCTCTCACATTGTCTTTGCAGGAACAGGTTAGGCCAGATACAAAGCTGATTCATCAGCTAGCGCCGTCTGTGGGAAACGACTTTCTCCTTCACGCTGAATAGTTTTGCATGGTGGATACCTGATCTAGTAGAACAACGATGGCTTCAGACCCCTCGCAAACGGGTGTCGACGACGCCACCAAGACCGCCGTCGCGATTAAAGTTGCCAAGGCCGCCGAAACAGCCAAGGCTGCGAGAGCGGCCAAGGCCGCTGCAGTCACTGAAAAAGCGGCCAAAGCAGCAGAAACAGCCAAAGCAGTAGAAGCGGCTAAGACTGCTGAGGCAAGTAAGACGGGAGGCGATCAGATGACCCCAGAGGCATTCGCTCAAATGCAGGAGCAAATAAAAACATTAACCCAAGGGTTACAGACTGCGATACAGGAAAACGCAGCTTTGCGTCTGCAAATCTCCGAGCCGAGCATCCTGAACATACAACATAGTCAACACGAAGAGGAGAATCGCAAGGAAGAAAGCGAGTCCAATGAGGATGAAAGCCAAAACCGAAAGAGGAATAGCAAGCCGCCCCTGTAAAAGCCATCCCATGAACTAGGGGTGATTCTCAAGATGCATAATCAGATTGAAGGGTTAATGAAGCATGTTAAGGCAAAGGCTCCTGCTACGGTAGAAGAGCTGGTACAGAATACGGATTCACCTTTCACCCCCGAAGTCATGGGGCGCCTTCTTCCAAGGAAGTTCAAGATGCCCCAGCTGGAAACATTCAATGGCTCCACGGACCTGTTGGATCACTTGGAAACGTACAAGTCCCTGATGCACCTACAAGCAGTACTTGACGAAGTCATGTGTCGGGCTTTTCCTGTTACTCTTAAAGTAAGTGCCCGAGCATGGTTTAACAAACTCCCCCCCGGGAGTATATGTAGTTTCAAAGAGCTTAGCACAAACTTTGTAAGCTACTTCATTGCTAGCCAACGCTACGGCAAACCAGCAACACACCTTCTGACAGAGAAGCAGGGACGATGGGAGTCGTTAAGAGACTATACCACCAGGTTTAACAAGGAGGTGATCCAGATAGATGAAGCTGATGACAACGTGAGTATAACTGCGTATATAGCTGGACTGTACTCAGGACAGTTCTTATACCTCTTATCTCAAGAACCACCTAAGACCCTAGCGGAGCTCATGCTCAGAGCGCAGAAGCACATGAATATCGAGGAAGCTGTCTACGCAAGGCGTTCCCATGATGGCTTTGACCCCCAGGCAGGGCCACCACAGGTTGGTGAATTTCCACCCTCTGACAAGAAAAGAAGAGGCTCCACCCGTAAAACAGGAGGAGAGCCAAAGAACAAGAAGGTAGACTCAAGGACTTCCTCTAAAAGGGGAGGAGGACCGCCTCAAGGCCGGTACAAGCAATTTACTCCGCTCATAGCTACAGCAGAGCAAATCCTCAACAACCTACAAGATGATCCGGACCTCAAGTGGCCGGAAAGTTGAGATCTGATCCAAACAAAAGAGCTAAGGATAAGTACTGCAGATTCCATAAGGACCACGGTCACAACACAGATGATTGTATAAACCTGAAGCAGCAGATCGAGGAGTTGATCCAGAGAGGAAGACTTCAGCGTTTTGTATCAAAAAAGTAGCAGAAACAATCCAGGAGAGAAGATACAAACAAAGACGGAAGAGATGGTGCTGCACCCCGGTCAGGACCCATTGGAGAGATCAAGATCATCCATGGGGGATTTGCTGGAGGAGGAGAGTCTAGTAATGCTAGAAAAGCTCACCTGGGGGTGACTGAGGCGATCTCCTTGGTGAAGGGGGAGGTCATGAATCTCTTTAGTTGGGCGTCGCGATGAGGTCGGATCGAACGGTCGGGACCGTCTGGACGATCGTGGAGCTCTTCTTCGGAATCAACTCATCCGACCTTTCGTACTCCTTCCTCTTCGGTGGGATGCTTCCCAACTTCTGAGGAGAGCGCTCGTGTCGGTCCTTCTTGTAGCTATCTCAAGCGCAGAGCTCGAGGTGCTCGGTGACTTGGCTTCTGTCACCTTTCTCCTTTGGGTGTGAGACGAATGGGCTTTTTGCTCGAGCGTTTTTTAGGCGCTCGCGATATCCTTTTGTTTGGAACTCCAGGATGCCATCGTCGTCGTTGGCAGCTTTGGTGAAACTAGGGGTGGGCTCGCGGTGCCCCTTCCTAATCCTGACTGAGTGCGTGGAGGAGGCAGAGACGCTTCCGGTGTCGAGCCTCTCGAATGTGGATTGCTTTCTGCGGGGGTCCTTGGGGTTGGGGGAACGAGAACGTTCCCTACACCCGTCACCTCTTTCAATTCGACCACCCTCTGTACCTGGGGGCTTGACACGGTCTTTGGCAGAGGGTCGAGGTTGGTGCTCCACCAGGCGGCCCCCCTCGCGACTGCGGGAGGGGCTATGATGGCTTCTTCTTCCGCCACGGCGCCCGGAGGAATGAGATGTGGAGATCTGGAGGAGATGCTTGATCTCCGCCAACTCATCCCGGACGTGCCTATCTTGGTCCACGGCCGTTGATAAGTCGTCGATCTTCCGCTCTAGGTGGCGGATGTAGGTGTGGAGTTCGGTTGCGGCCCCTGCGTCCTGCGTCGAGGTCCCGGCTCCGATGCCGATGGACATGTGAGCCTTCCCAAGGGCGTTGGTTTTGCCGGAGGCCAGCATCTAGTCTCTGAGGGGAACGAGCCATAGGGTGGTGTCGTCGCGATGCGGCTCTTCTACCACCACCATGGCTGGTTCAGGAGGCTTGAACGGAGGCCTCGTGAAAGAAGGTAGTGAATGTTTTGAGAAAGGCGGCTAGATCCTTAGCAGAGTCGCCAATTGTGGGGGTTCAATTATTCGGGATCTAGACTGGGGTTGTGGTTAGGTTCCTTCCTCTGCAGCTCCGTGCTCCCGCCGCCGGACCTGCAACAAGTCACTAGGGCTGGAGTAGGTCAGTGACCCTCCGACGATCAACTTAGATCTCAGGGGAAAGTATGTAGATCTAGGCTTACCTTCTCAGGTGAGTATCCCTTTATATTTATAGATCTAGGTTTACTTATCCTCCAAGCTGGCGCGTGAGGGGATGCTTGGTAACCACTTCGGGTGACGTCATACGTGACGAAAGAGATGAAGCGGTTACAGAGCACATTGGCAGGAATGATCCCAATGATTACGCCTGCTGTACGATCCTCGTGGGGCCCATCTGGGTATCTGCTTTTCTTTGGTGGCTTCGGGAATATTCGGAGGTGCAGAGACGTTGAACGCCACCGAAGCATCAAGAGGCCTATTCCCGAGCATACAACCGAACAATATACCGAGAGGAAAGCTTGTTCCAAACTGCGGGCTGGACCCTCCTAAGACTTTGGTTCACACCACACGGCCAGGCTACTGAGCTGGTAACCGAGGCCACTACACTGGTCATTCATACTCAAATCAAATTGATCGGGTATCGATATCCATGTGAACAAAATATAATTGTAGGGAGATAAATGAACGATTTAGATCGTCAAACGCGACCATAGTGAAATGTCACATGATTAAGTTTCAGATGAGAGGATTATTGACAAGGCGGGCCCCACTAAAAGGTGATGTTTTTCAAGATAAATGTTTTCAATACCATATCAAGAGAGACTACTACTTCGTGAACAAGTAATATTGGTAACTCTACTCAATTCTAGAAATAGAAGTCAGGCAATTACCTGGATTGTTTGCCCTGAATCTAATGGCTGTCCAGCCATTCTTTGGCACAGCAATTGTATCCTGGAGCGGCGGGTCGACCAAGTTATACGTTAACGGGTCCTTATCTTTGTCATAGTTTCCAAAACCCGACCCGACCACATAAAAACTGTACCCATGGAGATGCATCGGATGCTCTATACCTGCAACCAAACTCGTCCCTTGCAAAACGAGCTCAACCGTGGACTCATAATCCAGTACTAGCACTTCCGTGCCTCTATTCGGTACCTCCAAAATCAATGGCTGATAATCGGCCGTGAAATTGAAAATAAATGGAGGAAGATGCGGAAACTGATCTCCAAACACCCCGCTAATGTTACTATAATAAGCTTGTAGTATGTCAATTGATGGGTTCACGAAGCTTATGTTGTTCATGCTCGCAGCTAATCGGGTCCCGTTCGGTCCATCACATGAATTATCAGCGCAAGGGATTGTATTCACGGAAACAGTTGAAATCAATTGTGTGGTCACGTTTAATGGAACATCAATCGGGTGGCTTTCGCTAGCCAAGCTTCGAAGGCTCCTACTAAAATTAAAATATGCAAATGTGTCGTTGTAACTGGGGAGATATGGTATGGAAGGTAGTTGAAGAGGGAAGTATTGTCCGTAGTACTGAACAACAGCGGTAGTGGTGGTGTTATCGAAAGAAACGTTGACACCGCTAGCATAAGCTCTAGCGGCAATGTAGTAGTGATCGGGTAGTTGGTCTGCGAGTAACAAGGCGTCAATGGTTTGGCCGGGAGAGATTGTAATGTAATTTGTCGAGGATGGCTTGGTGTAGCTGGCGCCGGTTCCTACGATTGTGAGACTGTGGTTTGCCACAGAGAGGAAAAGGATGTCGCTCATGGCAGCGTTAATTATGCGGAGGAGGTAGGTCGCACCCTGAACCACATTTAGCTTGAATGTTCCTGCATTAATGATAACGGCTGGTTGAGAGAAGAATTTCGTGAAGCAATTGGAGGGACTAGATTGCTTACTCTGGCAAAATAGCTGGGGAGAAATGATAAGAAAAGAAAGTAACTAACCGGGTTTGGAGCATGGGTAGAGGTCACCAGGTTGACCGTTGATGGTAAAAGCATCAGATATATTTGGGTCTCCTCCGGTTGCAAGAGCCTCTGTTATAACCTCCATCACATCCTTCTTCCACCACTCCCCTAATTCAAGGCCCAAAAAAAGAAAGAAAGTAAAAAAAACTAAGATGAGGACTCGTATATTAAATTTTTTTTTTTGGATAGAAAACGAATTGGCATGACTCAAGAAATAATAGGTTTGGGGTAAAGCACCCCTACTACATCTTCATAAAATTGAAAAACAAGAAATGAAGGACAAAACTAAAGATAACTAATCCGGCTTGGCTGTTAAAAGCTGCCTTATCAATGAGGTCTGCACATCGATTTGCTTGTCGAAATACATGACTGATAAGTAGGGAAGACCTACCACGACCAGCCCGGTAGGAGGGGCAAAGCTGGGGAGCAAAAACCCAGCTCCGCCCAAGACCCTTTGA
The DNA here is from genome assembly GCA_025413875.1 of Rhododendron molle. Lineage (NCBI taxonomy): Eukaryota > Viridiplantae > Streptophyta > Magnoliopsida > Ericales > Ericaceae > Rhododendron > Rhododendron molle. Next base: position 18,807,133 of record CM046393.1, on the reverse strand, counting down.
AGGACGTCACCATTAAGTATGTTAGGGCATCCAGCCCGGCCCACAAGATGGAGCTGGGTTAGGATTTAAGGCCCAGCTCGGAAACCCAGCTAAGGCTAGATAAGTAACACTCAAGCAACATGTTTATCCCGAATGAAGATAACCATAATCCCATGGGATAATGGAGAAGATACGGATAAGATAGACATGAGATCCCAAAGATAAACACGGCCAGTGAAGGATAAGGATTCCAGGCCAAGATCAAAACAGGAGGGGGAGTCCTAGCTAAGGCAGGACTCCACTCTCATCGTTAGGATAACCTACAATCCCCGGAACGCAGTCCTAATAGGACTCAACCTCCTATCAAATGCCTATAAAAGTGACGGTAGATCTCCAGCTAAGGTACGTGCTCAATTGAACAGTTGTAAATCTCAATTATCCAACTATACAACAAATTCTCTACTGACTTAGGCATTGGAGGGTGGTTGGCACGCCACCACACCAGTGACATTAGCTCTCACATTGTCTTTGCAGGAACAGGTCAGGCCAGATACAAAGCTGATTCATCAGCTAGCGCCGTCTGTGGGAAACGACTTTCTCCTTCACGCTGAATAGTTTTGCATGGTGGATACCTGATCTAGTAGAACAACGATGGCTTCAGACCCCTCGCAAACGGGTGTCGACGACGCCACCAAGACCGCCGTCGCGATTAAAGTTGCCAAGGCCGCCGAAACAGCCAAGGCTGCGAGAGCGGCCAAGGCCGCTGCCATCACTGAAAAAGCGGCCAAAGCAGCAGAAACAGCCAAAGCAGCAGAAACAGCCAAAGCAGTAGAAGCGGCTAAGACTGCTGAGGCAAGTAAGACGGGAGGCGATCAGATGACCCCAGAGGCATTCGCTCAAATGCAGGAGCAAATAAAAACATTAACCCAAGGGTTACAGACTGCGATACAGGAAAACGCAGCTTTGCGTCTGCAAATCTTCGAGCCGAGCATCCTGAACATACAACATAGTCAACATGAAGAGGAGAATCGCAGGGAAGAAAGCGAGTCCAATGAGGATGAAAGCCAAAACCGAAAGAGGAATAGCAAGCCGCCCCTGTAAAAGCCATCCCATGAACTAGGGGTGATTCTCAAGATGCATAATCAGATTGAAGGGTTAATGAAGCATGTTAAGGCAAAGGCTCCTGCTACGGTAGAAGAGCTGGTACAGAATACGGATTCACCTTTCACCCCCGAAGTCATGGGGCGCCTTCTTCCAAGGAAGTTCAAGATGCCCCAGCTGGAAACATTCAATGGCTCCACGGACCTGTTGGATCACTTGGAAACGTACAAGTCCCTGATGCACCTACAAGCAGTACTTGACGAAGTCATGTGTCGGGCTTTTCCTGTTACTCTTAAAGTAAGTGCCCGAGCATGGTTTAACAAACTCCCCCCCGGGAGTATATGTAGTTTCAAAGAGCTTAGCACAAACTTTGTAAGCTACTTCATTGCTAGCCAACGCTACGGCAAACCAGCAACACACCTTCTGACAGAGAAGCAGGGACGATGGGAGTCGTTAAGAGACTATACCACCAGGTTTAACAAGGAGGTGATCCAGATAGATGAAGCTGATGACAACGTGAGTATAACTGCGTATATAGCTGGACTGTACTCAGGACAGTTCTTATACCTCTTATCTCAAGAACCACCTAAGACCCTAGCGGAGCTCATGCTCAGAGCGCAGAAGCACATGAATATCGAGGAAGCTGTCTACGCAAGGCGTTCCCATGATGGCTTTGACCCCCAGGCAGGGCCACCACAGGTTGGTGAATTTCCACCCTCTGACAAGAAAAGAAGAGGCTCCACCCGTAAAACAGGAGGAGAGCCAAAGAACAAGAAGGTAGACTCAAGGACTTCCTCTAAAAGGGGAGGAGGACCGCCTCAAGGCCGGTACAAGCAATTTACTCCGCTCATAGCTACAGCAGAGCAAATCCTCAACAACCTACAAGATGATCCGGACCTCAAGTGGCCCGGAAAGTTGAGATCTGATCCAAACAAAAGAGCTAAGGATAAGTACTGCAGATTCCATAAGGACCACGGTCACAACACAGATGATTGTATAAACCTGAAGCAGCAGATCGAGGAGTTGATCCAGAGAGGAAGACTTCAGCGTTTTGTATCAAAAAAGTAGCAGAAACAATCCAGGAGAGAAGATACAAACAAAGACGGAAGAGATGGTGCTGCACCCCGGTCAGGACCCATTGGAGAGATCAAGATCATCCATGGGGGATTTGCTGGAGGAGGAGAGTCTAGTAATGCTAGAAAAGCTCACCTGAGGAAATTAAGAACGGAGGAACACCTTGAAGTCAACATAGTTGGCTATTCGAATAAATTCCAAAGGAAGGAGGAAATACCCATAATTTTCTCAGAAGAAGACATCAAGGGAGTTTAGGTCCCTCACGACGACCCTCTGGTTATCACCGTTGTCGTGGCCAACTACCTCACACGTAGGGTGCTGATAGACAGCGGAAGCTCTGCCGACATCCTATACCTCCACGCTTATGATCAACTCAAGGTTAGAAGGGAAAGGCTAGGGCCTATGACCTCACCACTGGTTGGATTCGCAGGGACGCCCGTTTATCTAGCTTGCCAGATAGCCTTACCTGTCACCATGAGAGGGGAAGGAAGCCAGATTACACAAATGATAGATTTCATAGTGGTGAGCTGTCCTTCTGCATACAATGCGATATTAGGGAGAACAACCCTGAATAAAATTGGGGCAATAATCTCCACATATCATTTGATGATAAAGTTCCCAACACTAGCAGGGATAGCGTGTGTAAGAGGAGATCAGAAAGCAGCACGGGAATGTTATGTCACCTCACTCAGAGGTGCTAACGTTACCGTGACCATAGAAAGCCTCGACACCTGGGACGAAGAAAAGCTTCAACAAGGAGAGCCTGTGGAAAAGTTCATAGAAGAGCTCCTGGAGATGGGCAAACTGGGCAAGACAGTGAAAATCGGAGCAGGGCTGAGCTCGGTAGCAAAGTCAGAGCTGCTACAGTTTCTAAGGAAGAACAAGGACGTGTTTGCATGGTCCCACGAGGACATCCCAGGAATCGACCCAAGGGTTATCACCCATAAATTGAATGTGGATCCTACGGTTTGCCCAGTCAAGCAGAAGAAGAGAGTCTTTGCCCCAGAACGGAATGAAGCTGCAGCAAAGGAGGTAGACAAGCTCATCCAAGCAGGATCCGTCCGAGAAGTTCTCTACCCCGATTGGCTGGCAAACGTGGTTATGGTGAAGAAAGCCAATGGCAAATGGAGGATGTGTGTAGACTTTACTGATCTCAATAAAGCATGTCCAAAGGATAGCTTTCCGCTACCAAGGATTGACTCCTTGGTGGATTCTACAGCAGGGCACGAGCTCCTAAGCTTCATGGATGCATTTTCAGGGTACAATCAGATCCAAATGCACAAGCAGGATCAAGAGAAGACGTCGTTCATCACCGACAAGGGGCTATACTGTTACAAAGTAATGCCCTTCGGTCTCAAGAATGCAGGGGCAACATATCAGAGGCTGGTCAACAAGATGTTTAAACAACAAATTGGACGCAACATAGAGGTATATGTGGATGACATGCTGGTCAAGAGTGCCAAGGCACTAAACCATGCGATGGATCTGGAAGAAACCTTTCAAGTCCTCAAGATTATCAAATGAAGCTCAACTCGAGAAAATGTGCATTCAAAATATCCTCAGGAAAATTCTTGGGCTTCATGGTGTCTCAAAGAGGTATCAAAGCCAATCCCGAAAAGATCCAGGCCATCCTCACCATGCGCTCGCCCCAGAATATTAAGGAGGTCCAGAAGCTAACAGGACGTGTTGTAGCCCTGAGCAGGTTCATCTCACGAGCTACTGATAAGTGCCAAACATTCTTCAAGGTTTTGAAAAAAAAGCCTTTGAATGGACTACCACTGAAGAAGCAGCTTTCAATCAACTGAAGGAATACCTCACATCCCCCCCGCTACTAAGTAGGACTCAAGACGGAGAGGTCCTATTTCTATACCTTGCTGTCTCCCCCCACGCCGTTAGCGCGGTCCTAATACGGGAGTAACAGGGGACGCAGCTCCCAGTATATTACACTAGTATGGCGCTACGAGGAGCTGAGCTGAGGTACCCCAGAGCTGAGGTACCCCAGAGCTGAAAAGATAGCTTTTGCAATGGTGGTAGCAGCTAGAAGGCCACGACCATACTCCAAGCTCACCCCGTCAAAGTACTCACGGACCAGCCACTTCGAAGAGTTCTCCATTGCCCAGAGACATCAGGCCGATTAATCCAGTGGTCAATAGAGCTTGGCGAGTTTGATATAGAGTACAATCCTCGGATTGCCATCAAAGCACAGGTGCTAGCAGATTTCCTAGCAGAATACACATATCCGGAACCAAATGAGCACCCCAAAGAAGATCCCAAGCCTTGGATTCTTCAGATTGACGGATCAACGACCAGGGAAGCAAGTGGAGCTGGTCTGATTTTAACATCCCCAAAAGGGCAATGCCTGAGCTATGCCCTTAGGTTTGAGTTTAAAGCAACCAACAACGAGACAGAACACGAAGCTCTTGTCGTAGGACTAGAGTTGGCTTAAGGCCGTGGGTGCTAGCCATGTGCTAGTCAAAAGTGATACACAGCTGGTCGTGGGACAAGTCCTGGGAGAATACACTGTGAAGGAAGAGGTAATGCAGAAGTATTTGGATAAAGTAAAGTTCCTGGTTGCAAAGTTTCAAAGCTTTAATATTGTCAGAATCCCGAAGGAAGATAATGTTGAAGCAGATTACTTGTCAAAGCTGGCCACGGCCAGGGAAGAGGCCATCCCACGGAATGCCCCAATACGGTACTTAGAGCTCCCCAGTATCTTCTCCCCAAACGTACAAGTGCAAACCATCGACTATAGCAATTCATGGACTGCTCCCATAGTCAATTACATAACGAATGGGACGCTACCAGATGTCAAAGTCAAAGCCAGGCAGCTCAGAATTAGGGCTGCAAAATACTTAATGATGGGAGATGTGCTATACAGAAGGAGCTTCTCACTTCCATACCTGAGATGTCTGACTACGGTAGAGTCAACGCGGGCTATGGATGAGGTTCACCAAGGTGTATGTGGGGATCACCAAGGTGGCCGCATGCTAGCCTATAAGCTTTTTAGGTTGGGATACTATTGGCCAAGCATGCAAAAGGATTGCAACTCGATGGTTCAGAAATGTGAGAAGTGCCAACTCTTTGCAAACATCATTCACGGGCCTCCAACGGTTTTGACCCCAATGAAAGGATATTGGCCATTCGCCCAGTGGGGAGTAGACCTAATCGGTCCACTTCCCATGGCAGCAGGGCAGGTCCAGCATGCCATCATAGCTGTGGATTACTTTACGAAGTGGGTCGAAGCCAAGGCGTTGGCCACAATCACGGCAGAGGTGACAATTGACTTCCTATGGAAGTTCATCATCAGCCATTTTGGTTTACCACGAGTGATAGTCACAGAACAAGGAAAGCAATTTGATAATGCTCAATTCAAAGATTATTGTATTTCCAAAGGGATACACATACACTATGCATCCAAGGCTCACCCAAAGGCTAATGGCCAACTAAAAGTGACAAACCGAACTATCAAGAAGGGAATCAAGAAGAGGCTGCGAGAGGCCAAAGGAGCTTGGCCAGACGAGCTGTACAACGTGCTGTGGGCATACCATTCAACACCCCGAACTGCAACTAGAGAAACTCCATGTTCTCTCGCATTCGGGGCTGAAGCTGTAGTTCCAATTGAGGTTGAACTCCTCAACTACAGAACAGCAAGCATGGACCACCAAGAAAACCAAGAAGATCTCAGGGCCGAGCTGGATCTCTTGGAAGAAAAAAGGGAAACAGCAATGGCCAAAGTAGCTATATACCAACATAGAATGGTCAATTACCATGAGGCACAGGTTAGGCCGAGTGATTTTCAGGCTGGTGATTTAGTTCTAAGGAAGGTTGATCCTACGGGAAAGAAGGTGGGCAAGCTTGGCCCTAATTGGGACGGACCCTACCAGGTCCTGCATCACATCAAAGCTGGAGCATACAAGCTTGCAACCCTAAGGGGAAAGGAGTTACCAAATTCGTGGAATGCAGAGCATCTGAAGAAGTATTACAAATAGGTGCTCACCAATATCGGTTTATTTCTGTTTTTAGGAAATTGACGTTTGCTTTAGGCAGTTCTTTGTTTGAATAAAACTTTAGTAGTAAAGTTGTTTCTCTTAGGACCAAGTGTTCTTTTATCTAGCCCTTGTGGCCAATAAACTCCCCACGAGGGAAGATTGTTTTAATTTCCTGTAAAGCATGATATGGTTAAGTTTCCTATATGCATGATAAGGAAAAAATAAAGCAACAATAATAAAATTCTTAAATTTTATTTATAAAATCCTAAGAGTGCAGACAGTCATTACATAAAAACTTTGTGGACAAAACCCACAAAGTCACAACCTAATCACTACCACCCTCTCTCGGAAGGGAAGGAACTGGCGGCAGTGGTTGCCCTTGGAAAGCCGCCAACTGATCCCAGTTGGCAATCAGCACCATGCGGACCGTCTTCTCCATGACGGAGACAGAATCCGCCATGGCCTCCATCTTGGCCAAAAGGCCGTCGACAGCGGCCCTTAAACTCTGCAGCTCCTAACACAACTGGGAGATTTGCTCACTGTTCGCCATTATGTTTTTGTAAGATGAATATGGAATGGGGAGTGATTTCTTCGAACTGTTGGTAGTTATAGCACAAACTGAGCCGTTCATTAACCTCTTGCTAAACCAATCAGCATTATCACCATTAAAATCGCACTTAAAACGGCCACCTCAACCTCTCAGGGTAATGGGAAATTGCAAACCCAGTCATCTCGAGCAGTTGAAACGATTGCCTTTTAAATGTACATGGCTCTCATTCCAAAGCAAACCTCATGCGTCTTGTTCAGTTATGTTACCTTACAGTAATGATTATTAGACCTGAGGAATACCCTACGGGAAATTCAAGAAAGTATATTAATTAGTTGGCTATCAAACCAATTACTTACTTAGGGGAGTGGAAATGTCACCTCCTCAGTAGACGTAGCAAGGCTATGCAATTTAAAAAGCTTAGGAAAAATTTCCAAGCTCATTAGATGTAGCAAGGATATGCAATTTAAAGAGCTTACGAAAAATTTCCAAGCTCATTAGGCATCGCGCAGCTATGCTATCTACGGATTAATCACTCACCCACTAAAAGATCCCACGGGAAATACTAATAAGTGTCTCAATTGCTTGGACGCAACAATTGCTTGGACGCAAGCAATTAACACACTTAGGGGAGTAATAGACATAGTATAACTATGAAGAGTTTGGAAAACATAACCCAGGCTCAAAGGCGTAGCATGGCTATATCTAAAGAAATTTAATTTTTGGAAATATTTCAAAGCCACAAGACATAGTATGCCTATGCAGCGAAAACACAAACAAGCTAAGAACAGAATCCCTAGCTACACAACTTGATATAGCAAAAGGGTACGCCCCTTACGAAGATATTCAAATGCTCAACATGGTGGCAACAGAGGCAGAGATTAGCCAATTCCACAAAAGTCAGCATGCATGAAATAGAGCTCCAGAATGCAAAGACTAGTGGAAGTTACGACAAATATAACTTAAATCGAAAGTACGCTTTCATCTGCACCTGTCATCAAAAGCATAAAGCCTTTATAAAGCTCCAAAAGCTTTGGAAATATTTCCAAAAGAAACATGACCTCAAAGAGATCATCTCCATTCACCAATAAAACGAGTTTTCAAAAAAAAAAAAAAAAACATCCATCAAAAGAAGATTCTCCAGCCAAGGCTAGAATCACGGCCAAACCAACAGGCCATTCCTACTAGCATAGTCAGAAGTACGAAAGTGTGAAGCATGTTTACAGACCCAAGTGAAAGTTCTTAAAGGCCCAAGATGGAACTATCAATAGCCTGCCCATCGCCAGACGATGGGCCAGGGGGTTTTGTGGCAGGGTTTGAGAGGTCGAGAGACAGAGAGACTTTTTCTGGAGTTTGGAGAAGAGAGGCAATTGAAGGCTCAACACAGATGTGTCTTTGGACACCGCGTCATCACCGTCATCCTCACCCTTCTGCCCTCCGTCAACACATGAGGGCCCTTCTTCATCATCGACCTCAAATTTGGAAAAATCAAAATTTGGGAAAGTGGTAGCTGCCCTGCTCCTCATGGCCTCGAAGCCATCAAATATTGCTGGGTAATATCCTGACGGTATTCAAGGGACTGCAGAAAGAGCTCAATAGCATCCCTACAAGCATTTTTTTACCTTCTCCAGCATCCCCAAGCTCACGGCTTTGTAGTTCTCCATCTCTTTGTCCCATTTAAGGATCTTCTGCTCCAGACTTCGAGCAGTCACCACGGCAGTATCTCTCTCCTCTTCCAAACCCCTCTGTGACTTCAAAGCAGCATCCCTCTCGTTTGTCATTTTCTGGAGCTGTGCGGCCATGGAAGCACCTTGCTTAGAGAGCCTCACGTTAGTCTCTGAAAGTGTAACCACCTGCTTCCCTAAATTATGGCTTCGTGAAGCAAGGAATCGGCCACGAGCCGTGGCCTGCCAAAAGAAGGAAAGGATTAACAAAGAAATAATCACAAAATTGAATTATCAAAAGATATAGAAGGGGAGCTTACCATGGCCAGCTCGACCAACATATGCTCCCCCACTGATTGGAGAGACATCTCTGCCATCGAATCCTCATCAGCTGCCCAGAGCAGTCCAGAAGCACGCTCCAAAGCATCCTGGAAATTGCCCAGCGTGGAAGGGCCAACAGGAGCTTTTGCCTTCTTGTTGGAAGGGGCGCCCTCCACAGCCGTACCCTTCGCCTTCCTCTTTAATTTCTCGGCACCTCCCTCTTCAGACGGCTCAACCACTAAGTCAAGAGTAGGGTCCTTTGAAAGATCAGCATCCAGGAAACTATCGACGTTCAGCTCCTTTCGGAGATGAGAGCTCTTCCTTTTTGGAGCTATGCCGCTAGACGACTGCTTTACCCGCTCAGCTTTCAGTTGAGCTAGCAGATTCTTATCCATTTTTGGTGCCATCTTTTTACCTTCACTTTCTTCTTCTGAAAAGGAAAAAGTGGAAACAATGAGAAGGTCAGCAGACGGATTAATGCCCAAGTAAAAATAGGAAATACTTCTGGAAACAGCTAAAGCCTCACGAGATGTTTCCGGACCCAACAGATAAGTAGCCAAGGACTCCGGAGTCACGAGCAACCCCTAGCTATGGATTTCGTAGCTCCAGGCCAACTTCAATTCCGCTTCTGCGGCAGGGGTCAAAGGAAATAAAGCTCGAGATGCAAAAAAATAAGGAACAGAGACCCTTGAGAATAAAAGAACTTGTGATAATATGCAGAAAGGGAAAAGAAGCTATGGCTTACAATTTGCAACAGGCTCTCCCCATCTATTGGGGACACGCTATGTGTAGGACCCAATCTCCCAACTGGGGAGTTCCCATCCATCTCCCCCAACAGAGAAAAATTTGTCCTTCCAATTCTTATGGACATTGGGAAGACCAGTGATCAACTCTCTTCCACCAGGCCTTTTGGTGAAATAATACCATCTTGTACCCCCAGGAGCTTCTTTTATTGAAAATTGGTTGAGAAAAGGTCATTTTGTCAAAGGAGTAAGACCATCAGACATGGCTCCCCAAAGAGCAGCACAACCAATCAACAAACGCCATGAGTTAGGGACAATTTGGCCAGGCGCTAAACCCAAGAAACTCAGTACTTCCCTCGCCATGGCTGGAAAGGGCAGACGAAGACCTCCATCTAAGGCCCCAACATAGATGCATGTCTCGTTTTCCACAAAAGAACAAGCTCGCTCCGGCTCGAAGGGCTTCCTAAGGGTTACAGAGGAAGGAATTGAAAACCTAACCCTAAGAATGGCCAGCTCTTCGTTCATAATTATAGAAGGGATGGTGGAAGCAGAAAAGGCAGGAACCCTACGGGGACTCTTTAAAGAAGATGAAGGGGACGAGGGCTTGACACCACTAGGCTAGCTCACATGAGACGGAGCCCTGGCCACACTATTACGGCACATTGGGGCCTCCTCATCCACTGTCGACTCTTCAACTTAGAGAATCGAGGAAAAATTGATAAGACCCTCCGACATTAGGGTTCTGGCAGATGATCGTGGATATGAGGAGACTAATAAACCAAAAAGATCCCGAAAAACCCTATTTTGAAGCACAATAGAGTAAGGTGCGAAGCCTTCTATAACGGGAGAGACGAGGTTGACGGAAGTGAAACAGGCTAACCTAGCGAAAATAAACTCCCCAAGGGTAGCCCACACTAGGCTCGGAATCTCAACACCAGGAAAAGAAAAATCTAACATGAAAAGAAGAAGAAGAACAGCAAGAAGAGGGGAACGTACCTAGAAGGAGTGGGCTCTAACACGATGACAAAGGGGAATCGAAGAAGAAAGGTCTCGCACGGGAAATCGCCAAGGATGATCCGAATGCCCCTCTGATAGAGTTTGATCAGGGCAAGGGAAATTTAAACGCTGAGCGTCAATCCCGATAAGCACTCTTGAATCTTCGTCGCCCACCTCCAAGCTCAAGGGTAGCGAGGATTTCGACACCTGGCCCACAAAGTAACCCATGCATTTAAAACCCCTAAAAGAGAAAAAGCGGTAACCGCCATGCAGGGCTGGCATATGTTCCCAACCTCCAAATCAGAGCTGGAGCTTGGAAACAGGGGAGTACCTGATAAGTAGGGAAGACCTACCATGGCCAACCCGGTAGGAGAGGCAAAGCTGGGGAGCAAAAACCCAGCTCCGCCCGAGACCCTTTGAAGGACGTCACCATTAAGTATGTTAGGGCATCCTGAAACAACTCGGATTTTTACTGAATAAAAATTTCGTTGTTATATTGGAAATTCTTTAATTAATCTTGTATGTCTTAATAATTCTCCTTTATTTCTAATAATCGGTCATAATTAGATTCTAAACCACAAAATTTGATTCTATCGCTCCGGTCGATAAAATCATTTTCTAAAGACAAGCGTGCCTGTATAAGCAGTTGTATATATTTACTTAGTAATTGAAGTAAATCCTTAAATTATATTCATTGGCTGGAAATCCTACCTAACAAGTAGAATTAGTTTCCTAATAGACTGTTAACCTAATCACTCGGATTCCAAATTTAATTAGGTTACCCTAACCCTAGATGGACCATTTTACCCTTTTTGTCTTTATCCATTGGACGATAAAGGCTAGGGTAATATTTATCCGTTGGACGATAGATGCTAGGGTAATCTTTATCCATTGGACGATAAGTTCTAGGGAAATCCTTATCCATTGGTTATTACATGCTAGGAAGATCTTTGACCATTGGACAATAGTTGTTAGGGAGAAGACCAAGCTTGACTAGTAGTTGGAATAGTCTAGCCAAAAGTAAATATTGTACTTCATGATGACTTTCCTTGGACCATTGGTTATTACATGCTAGGGAAAGCTTTACCCCTTGGACAATAGATGTTAGGATTGCCAAATAGGATGACAAGACTAGTCATGTGTCCTTTCTCCTACAAAAAGAACAATCATAGCCATGTGTGCATTTAAGTGAATTTGTCCATGCCTTCCTTGTTCTTTCCATAATTGTACATATACATATATATACACATGGAAGTACTTTGACCAAGAGAGAGAGAGAGAGAGAGAGAGAGAGAGAGGAAGTGGCCGAATGAGAGAGAGAGAGGGAGAGTGAGGTGTATGTACTTGGCCATGTGTGTGTACTTGAACACTATTGATCAAGTTGCACTTGGTTGTTGTACTTTGGCTTGACAAGACAAGACCATGGAACAAATCCATGGGGGAGAGAGAGAGAGATGGCCGAATGAGAGGGAGAGGGAGAGTGAGGTGTATGTGTGTTGTGCTTTGACATGTTGTAGTACTTTGACACTATTTGACCTAATTGCACTTGGTTGGAGTACTATTGCTTGACAAGACAAGTCCATGGAGCAAATTCATGGGGGAGAGAGAGAGAGCTAGTGGCCGGCCAAGTGGAGTGAGGGGGAAGCTTTATTTTGCCTATAAATAGCATCCATTCCATGCCTTTCAACTCACACCTTCACCATTCAACTTCTCTCTCTAGAAAGCTTAGTGTTCTTACTTGTTCTTGCTTTGTTCTTGAAGTTCTTCTCTTGTTCTTCAAGAAACTAATCCTAAGCCGCCACTAAACCACCACTCCACCCCCCTTCGATCCATAAAAGTTTAGTAGTATAGTCAAGATTTAGTTTCGAGAGAAACCTTTCTCTTTCGAAGCTACCGGAAGTCCACCGTAAGCCATTACTCCGACGAAATTCCCGTAGCCACCCTACCACCTAGAAGAACGGTAGACTTTTCTTATGATCTCTAACCCTAAGTATATGTAGATAATTCTTAATCTCTAACCCTAAGTATAGTTTACGAGCATGATAGAAAAATATGTAGTATACTTGGATAAGTTGATCGTATGCTTTTGCTTTACGTAGTTTACTTTGACCTTGAGAATGATTGAATGCATGACTTGTAGAATCTTTCCAACTTGATTAACTCGTCAATAAACATATGTTGTTACGCTTTCGTTTAAAGATAAGGTGTTGTTTCAAAACGAAGTATTCGTATTTTGACCTTTTCAAGGATTGTGAACTTGATCGCATGATTGCTTACCTTACTTGTGGTTATGAACGAGCATGATTAAATAGAGTTGGATGATCTTGCTAGTTCAGTTTCAAGATTACTTTAAAGTGATTCGAGACACAAAAATCGAGAAAGTAGAAACATGTCACCTAGGGTGTGTTAAAAACAAGGTGTGTTTTGAAAACGCAATGCGGCCAGACTTGCCCATTGTGGGAATGTGGTTGATATGGATAAAAAGGATTTTTGAAACTACATAATGGCCGGACTTGGTAGCCTTATGTGAGTTGTGAAAACCCGCAAGGTGGCCGGACTTGGTAGCCCTTTGTGTAGACTTGCGAAAACCGCAATGAGGCCGGACTTGGTAGTCCATTGTGTAGATTGCTAACGGAGCCGGACGTGGTAGTTTCAGTGATAATTGGGCTTGGTTGTCCGCGGAGAGGAGCCAATGCAAGATTTGATAACGTGGCTGGACTTGGTAGCCCGTTGGTAACAAAGAATGAGGAATGATTTTCGAAATGTTGATTTGGAAATGGTGACACGGTTTACGACGAGTCGCGTAGGAAAAACAAAGAAAGGCATGACACCAACGTAGGCAAGATAATGAATGCGGATGTGTCATTGTTAATTATATTGTTGAATGAGCATGTGTAATTGTCTATGTACCTTCGTGTTATAAGTTATGGGTTAGCGGGTTTGGATTATTCTATTGAGCTTCTGTAGCTCACGGTGTTACTTGTTGGTGACCCTGACATATTATACTGGGGGCGACGCTGGTATAATGTGTCAGATTTTATAGAGGAACAGCATGACCAGTACAATTTGGAGGCCTTCGGAGCCGAGGAGCTTGCAAGGATGGAGGAAGAGGCGGAGCAATAGTTAACCTTAGATTATTCTCTCTTTTGTTGAATAAAAGTACTCTTGTGAGAATTATGTTGTAATAATGAGCTAGACTCTCTTTAGTTTATGCAATAAAAATGTGTAATTAACGTACCCAAAATTTGGGGCGTTACAAATCCAGCCCGGTCCGCAAGACGGAGCTGGGTTAGGATTTAAGGCCCAGCTCGGAAACCTAGCTAAGACTGGATAAGTAACACTTAAGCAACATGTTTATCCCAGATGAAGATAACCATAATCCCATGGGATAATGGAGAAGATACGGATAAGATAGACATGCGATCCCAAAGATAAACACGGCCAGTGAAGGATAAGGATTTCAGGCCAAGATCAAAAAAGTAGGGAGTCCCAGCTAAGGCAGGACTCCGCTCTCACCGTTGAGATAACCTACAATCCCCGGAATGCAGTCCTAATAGGACTCAACCTCCTATCAAATGCCTATAAAAAGTGACGGTAGAACTCCAGTTAAGGTACGTGCTCAATTAACAACGGTGAATCTCAATTCTCCCACCATATAACAAATTCTCTACTGACTTAGGCATCGGAGGGTGGTTGGCACGCCACCACACCGGTGACATTAGCTCTCACATTGTCTTTGCAGAAACAGGTCGGGGCCAGATACAAAGCTGATTCATCAATGACGTATTGAGCTTGACCTATTAAGCAATAATCTGCAATCCGAGATATCATTGTAACTTATGACTCTTAGTCAGAAATTATTCCCTTGTGATTTTAGGTTATTTGCCCATCCCTTGATATTGCAGTCGGTACTTATCTCATCATTGGGGTAATCCAACTGCAGCTTGCAATTTGGCCCTTTGCGGGCTTGTGCATGTACTATTTTGATGATCTAAATCTTTCACTTAGTAAAAATTGTTGAGAACTTCAATCCGTTTGAATCGGTGGGAAAATCTTATTTTTTTGATCATTTTATTCTAGATGGTCGTAATGAATTTTTGGCTCTAAGGCTTTTCAACGAGCACCCGAAAACTCCTTATTTATTTTCAGGGCTTTCTTAGGGTACTCATTGAAAGGCCTTAGAGCAAAAAATTCATTATGACCATTTAAGATAAAATGATCAGAAAAATAAGATTTTCGCACCGGTTCAAACGGATTGAAAATTGGAACACTTATTTTTTTATATCGTTTATACATTAAAAAATATAGTTAAAAATTAAGTGTTCCATTTAATCTGTTTGAATCGGTGCGAAGATCTTATTTTTCTGATCATTTTATCTTAAATGGTCACAATAGATTTTTGGCTCTAAAGCCTTTCAATGAGCACCCTAAGAGAGCCTTGGAATTAAATAAGGAGTCTTCGGGTACTAGTTGAAAGGCCCTAAAGCCAAAAATTCATTACAACCATATAGGATAAAATAATTAAAAAAAATAAGATCTTCGGACCAGTTCAATTGGATTGAAAATTGGAGCACTTAATTTTTTAATGATATTTTTCTATTAATTTCATTAATGGTGTTAACGATTTTACCAATTTGAATTATAAGACAAACTACATGGTTTATTTGGTAGCAATTGAAACTAGAGGGATGAAATTGAAACAACCGTAAAACTAGAGGAACGACTACGTAAATTTGCCATAAAAAAAATGAGCAATAATGACAAAACAGTTGTCACTAAGCTATTACTAAAAGTGTGTTGCTAAAAATTTTTAGTGACAACTTTTCACCTATAATGATAGCTATTTTTTTCACCGTCGCTCATTTTTTTTGTAGTGTGCCCACCAAACGCGGGTTTTTTTTTTTAATTTATGGGTTTGGGATATATATATATATGCTCATATGATTGGACTAGGTGGACTTTGTAAGCCCGTTTAGTTAATGGGATGGGCTTGGAAATACCCCTCAAAATCAAGCCCGTCTCGGCCCCTTATAAAATACACTACCAAAACATATATATTTTTTTAGGGAGGGCATGCAAGAGGGTAATTTCACCTACCAACTCATCTAGGCAATTACAAAAATATATTAAATCTATGAATTACAAAGGAAAAAAACTTGTATATACACGTAATATAAACCATCTACGTTAATATATATATATATAGTAATTTTCAAGTCCACTCGCCCGGATTTTCTTATGGTCCGGATTTTTCATTTCCGGATCCATTTGCAATGATCAGAGTCGCTCAATGTGATCAGAACGTGATTTTAAGGGTACAAACGAGAAATTAGCAAAAAAAAAAAATGACCGGGAAGGGCTTGATCCGAGCAGTTTTTTTATTGAACGGTTCAGAAAAAAACTACTCGGATCAAGCTCTTCCCAGTATTTTTTTTGCTGATTTCTCGCGGGTACCCTGAAAATCACGTTCTGAACACATTGAGCGGCTCGGATCATTATAAATCGATCAAGAACTGAGAGCTAAGACACAAATCCGGACCATAAGAAAATTCGGGCATCTGGATATGAAAAGGAGCTATATATATATATATAGGATATAGGGCGCTTCTAATATGGGCATCCTTATTTTCGTTATTTGCGGACTTTTATTATCAGCCGTTGGATCATGATTTCAATGATTCTGATCTGCTGATGGTTTATAACCGATCACAATTAATTTTTTCCTGAAAAAGTTTCATTAAAATTTGGACCATTAAAATCACGATCCAACGGCTGCCAGCGACGTCCGCATTTAACTCTAATAAGGGCGCCCTCATTAGAAGTGCCATATATATATATATATATATATATATATATATATATATATACACACACACACACACACACACACACACACACACACAGAGTCAGTCTCTTATGAGAACCACCTCATTTTATTGAATAGTTCAATAAAAAACTGCTAAAATCAAGTCTTTCCCGGTTATTTTTTTGGCTGATTTCTCGCGAGTACCGTTAAAATCACGTTTTGAACACTTTTGAGCGGCTCGAATCATCAAAATTTGCTCTGGAAAGGGGAGGTCCACACGGTAGACTGATAAGGGATCTCTCACTAGATAATTTATTATATATATCGGGCCGCTCAATGTGATCAGAATGTGATTTTAGGGGTACCCGCGAGAAATCAACAAAAAAAAGACCAGTAAGAAATTGATTTGAGTAGTTTTAGCTCAGATTTGATGAACTGCTTAATTAAAAACTGCACAAAATAAGCACTTTTCGGTCATATTTTTTGCTAATTTCTCGCAGGCACATTTAAAATCACATTCTGTACATATTGAATGGTTTGAATCATAAAATTTGATCGGAAACTATGAGATTGAGATTTGGTGTGTTTTTTTAAATGTTTTTATTGGTTTCCCCGAAACCGTCCCGTGTGTGTGTGTGTATATATATATATATATACAGAGCGCTTCCGTTGTGGGCGCCCGCAACTAATTTAGATGCGGACTTTGCCTTTCCCTGTCGAATTTCGATGATCCAAGCCGCTCAATGTGTTCAGAACGTGATTTTAAGAGTACTCGCGAGAAATCAGCAAAAAAAAAAAGACCGGAAAGGGCTTTATCCGAGCAGTTTTTGTTTATTTTCAATTGAACGGTTCAAATAAAAACTGCTCAAATCAAGTCATTCCCGATCATTTTTTTTTCCGATTTTTCGCGAGTACCCTTAAAATCACGTTCTGAACACATTGAACGGCTCGGATCATCAAAATTCAATAGGGAAAGGGAGAAATGGGGTGGTCCGCATTTTAGATCCGTAACGGAAGGGCACTGTGTGTGTATATATATATATATATATATATATTTCTTGATCTTCGTATAACTATGATTATAAGGGTGTGAAAGGCATATATGTATCGGGAACAAACTTATTTTGAAACGCAATGCCCATGAAGTAAACTACTACAAGAAATTAAATGTCCTCTCCACTTTAATTAATGTTGATACATATATAGTTCTGTACGATCATAGACGAACCCAGCAAGAAATTCAAGAGGGGCAAGACAACTAGACAATATTAACAGTAATACTTGTGGCGTACCAAGATCATCTGGGTCATGTTTGGACGGTGGTTAGGGGTGAGTTATTCAAAAAATGTTCTAAAATGCACATGGCATGAGCATACTTACATACATATACACACACATTCCTACACTTCTGTTAATATTATTTCATTTTCCCCTATTTTCCAATCATTTTACATTTTACATAGTAGTAAATAATATTGGTTACCCATCGATCGGCTGCTGTTTTGCATTTCGGAGATAATATACAAATCTAATGTTATGATGTATTTCCATCGCAATTATTGTTTCTGTTTCGGAAAAATTAAATTGAACGATGAAACAAAAATCTTGTTCTTTTGAAGTTTCAATTTTTCATAAATCCCCATTGACTTTTTAATGTTTCAAAAAGCCAAGTGGTAAGACATTTAGTTTTCAAAATAGACAGATATCTGGAGATAACGAAAAGTCAAAAAGTAAACTGATAAGTAAGGAAGACCTGGCGAGGCCAGCTCAGTAAAAGAAGTGGAGCTGGAGAATAAGAGCCAACTTCGCCTGAGATCCTCTGGAACATACCACCTGTGAGGAGGTCAGGGGATGCCAGCCCAGCCCACAAGATGGAGCTGGAGTAAGGTCTAAGGACCAGCTCGAACATCCAGCTAAGGCAGGATAAGTAACGCTCATGAAGCATGTTTATCCCGATTAAGGATACCACTCTAAAGAACCCTAATCCTAAGGGATAAGGGAAGTATGCTGGTAAAGATAAACACAAAATGTCAGGGATAAACCCAATTAAATATGGATAAGGATTCCAAATCAAGGCTGAAGGAGTATGAAATCCTAGATAAGGTAGAACTCTGCACTCATCCTTAAGATGATCTACAATCCCCGAGATGCAGTCCTATTAGGACTCAACCTCCTATCAAATGCCTATAAAAAGTGACGGTAGAACTCCAGTAAAGGTACGTGCACAATTAATAGTTGTGAATCTCAATTCTCCTACTATACAGCAAGTTCTCTACTGACTTAGGCATCGGAGGGTGGTTGGCACGCCATCACACCGGTGACGTAAGCTCTTGCCTCGTTTTGCAGGACCAGATCGGGACGAGGGGCAAAACTGATTCATCATAAACAATTAAATTGGGACCGAACCAAGTTAAAAATTAAAAAAAAAAAAAAAAAAACAGCTTTCATATATCCAATGCACAAAATTGATGCTTTGGGAGAGATTCCGTTCAAATGATCAAGAGGCATGCAATAAATTTTTTTTAAAAAAAAAGTTTGATTTTATAAATCTCCAGAAATTCAAAAGGTTATTCCTTCATCAATTACTCAAAAAGTTGATGTGGGCTCTGGACCATCTTATTCACTTGGTCCTCCTTTATATGACGTTTAAAAAAGAATTGCAAAGACTTTTCGTACCTAATTGTATGAGCACTTCTTCGAAAGGCAGGGGGAAAGGGTAGCCAGTCCCATGCTTGGGATAGACAATAATAGCACCGTGTACGGTTGCTCGTGACCAATCGCTATGAGCGTGCCACCAAAGAGTTCCTTCTTCTGTCGAAAATATAACCTTTTGGCTGAAATTAGAACCCGGTTGAATTGGACATTGAGTGATGTATTCCGGGCCATCTGACCATGGAAATCTTGGTTGTTTCACACCATGCCTGGAAATTTAAGTTTGAACGATTGAATGAAACATTTTACTAACGTGACATTGTGGAAAACACAGAAAATTGCGATAAAAGAAATCTGCATTGCGTTAATATGAGATACCAGTGAAGAGTGATGTTGTAATTTCCCATGTTATAGACATCAACAACAATTGTCTCTCCTTTGTGCACATGGATAGTTGGTCCAGGGTATTGTCCATTCACTGTCAATATCTTCTTTGTTTCACAGAGTCTTGTGTAGGGAGTTTCTCTAACCTGAACAATTTAAGAATTTGATGCCACATAAGGGCCATAACCATGAAGGATCATATTATACAAATAAGCATAGAACACACACACACAACTATGCACGTGTGTGAGCATGAAGGTGAGTGTGAAAGCGTCTTTCGAAAATTTTCCAGCCACAAAAACAAAGATTGTGGGCAAGACCGAAGGGTTCTCTTGAAGGATTACGTGACCTAGGTCATGACCATCTACTCATAGCTTTACTTTAGGAATTTAAGAGTACTCACAACGAAACGGTAGTGCCGAAACCAAGCTCTGCAATGAAGGATGGTATCATCAAAAAGTAGAAACCCCAAAATGAAGAGGACGAAGATCTTGTAGCCAAACATCGTTTTTACCATATAGAAATCCCTCTTTTCTCCTTCTAAAACTTATTCGTTGGAGGATTAGAAACTTATTTATAGAGTGATACCTAAGCAGAGAAAAAGGAAATTTAATGTTGCAGGGATGTGAAAGGCTTTATTTCTTTGGGCATGAAAAAATAGGCCAAGTAGCAGCAATTAAAAGGGAGCTTGACAAAAGTTTGTAGTGATAAACGAATTTTAGATATCTTATAGCAGAGGCTTTTGCTTTCTGTCGTACCTTTTCCTCTTGAGTTAATCCATAAATGCTCTCCTTTACCGTATTTTGATATGGGATATCAACTTTGGGTTTGGCTTGCTTTCTTCAATTTTCATTTTTTACGTTTCCTTTCTACTATTGTAAGACTTGGTTCTATAATAGATTTAGACAATCTCCTTGAAAATTTTTAGACTTGTTACTCCCCTGGCTAAGCCCCCAATTCATCGGTTTCATTGAACTTTCAGTTCCCCTCTTTTCTCACTTGAGCCTGACTTTTACGCTCTATCCTATCTAATCCTCAATAATTACTACACAATTTCACTCATTGATTAAATTACTACTAGGGGACTGTCCGTGCCTAAATACACTCCCGACATATACGTTTTATATCTTCGAATTATTCGCAAGCATGGACACATTGGTTTCTAAATTGACTTTAACTTTTACATCTGCTAAAATACCCAGATCAAAATTTCCCATGCCCAACGTTAAATCCACATAAAGGCCTACCCCCCCAATATATATATATATAAACAGTAAAAAAAAACTTAACATAAACATTCAAAAATATTGTCATAGACTTTAGATGTGTAAGAGTTACTTGTGTTTATGGGTAGTGCAGAAAAGAGATTGAGAGAACGTTGTTAACTCGGGTTGATGAGAACGTGTATTGATGGGTAATGCAAATTAAAACGTGCAGGATAGCGAGTTTTCAAATATTGTGTAGATTTTTTTTTTCCCTAACAAATGTGTAGAGGAAAACGAAAATACCCAAAATTGAGGAGAGAAAGAACACTTGTCCCCAAAAAGATGACGAGGGAGGGGAAGATTTGGTAGAAAAAGTAGTGATTTAAGTTGGGCGCGGCTATTTGCAGCCATGTATTTTCTCCCTTAGCCCACTATATTTCGGTAAGTAGTTGTTGAAAATCATAAATAATATTTCGGTAAATAGCTATTGAAAACAAAATTATATTTCGGTAACTGCATGTCGAAAATATATTCAACCTTCGGTATACAACTGCTAATACATACATTTCGATAAATAGCTGTTGAAAAAAAGATTATATTTCAGTAATTGGGTGCTGAAATGGTATCTCAATTTCAGTAACTAATTGTCGAGTATAGTTAGAAATTTTTAACGGACTATGGGAG
The DNA here is from genome assembly GCA_025413875.1 of Rhododendron molle. Lineage (NCBI taxonomy): Eukaryota > Viridiplantae > Streptophyta > Magnoliopsida > Ericales > Ericaceae > Rhododendron > Rhododendron molle. Next base: position 18,785,988 of record CM046393.1, on the reverse strand, counting down.
AAAATATGTGGCTGCGAATAGCCGCGCCCTTTAAGTTTTGAGCAAAGCTGTTAACACAATTTCAAAATATAACTCTGGACACAACTATTTCCGTAGCTGTATACATGGATTCACACGTATTGAACGTCCGGACACGAATATTTTAAAGTTGTATGTATATGCCTTTTGTTAAGTTTTTCCTATTCCCCCCCCCACCCCCCCCAATCGTACTGCTACAACTTGAACAAGAAGTAATCAAACCGTTGCAGCGGTTGCTCTAGTTTGTATGTAAACACATTTTCAAAAGATTTTGCTCCGTTAATTAATTATATAGATTCTTGTACGCTGTTTTACTCTCTCCGTCCGCTTTTAGTTTTCCGCTGAGAGCGTGCATTTTGGCGGGAAAATTAAAGTATATGCGCGTCGATTATTTTGAAATTTCTCTATGGTGTTTTCTTTTTTTTGTTGAGCTCTTTCGATTGGTATAAAGGGCTTCAAAATCATCTACGGGAACATATTTTTTCCGGTTCGCAAAAGTAAAAGTCCTTCGGTAATTATATGAAAATCAAATCCATGACGATTTCTCTGCTCTCTCTCTCTCAAAAAGTGTAGGGGTTCGATTTGACGGGATCTTGACTATGGTTCGGATCAGGTTCCTTCTCCCACAGCTCCGCGCTCCTTTCATCGGACTTGCAGCAAGTCACTAGGGCTGTGGTTGTCCAGTGACCCTCCAACGATCAAGTTAGATCTCAGTAAAGGAATTGAGGTCTAGAGTTAGGGTCGAATGACCACTACTACAATAATAGATATGTATCACACTAAAGAGATTCACAAAGATCACGGTTTTCAATGAAAGCGTGATAAAAAGTGGTGTTTAAATTTTTTATCTCAGTTTAAGTTCAAAGCTGAGATAAAAAGTGAGTTTTATCGCGGAATAAAAGACCTCGCTCTTGCGGCGAGATAAAAGAAAAACAATCTCACTCTTGCGGCGTGATAAAAGATTTTAGGACTGAAAAGAATGAGATAAAAGATCTCGCTCTTATGGTGAGATAAAAGTAAAAAGACCTCACCCTTATGGCGTGATAAAAAGGAGCAAAGATCTCACCCTTGTGGTGTGATAAAAGATTTGAGGGCGGAAAAAAATGAGATAAAAGATCTCGTTCTTGTGCCGAGATAAAAGAGAAAAGGCCTCACCCTTATGGTGTGATAAAAAACATTAGCGCGAAAAAAAGTTGAGATAAATTATCTCACTCTTGCGGTGAGATAAAAAACCTACCCATTTAGGCGGTCTTAATTTTCACGTGGGCGGGTTAATACTCATTTAGGCGGGTTTTGAAAAGTTATGTGTGGAAAACGATGTCATTTGAGGATTTCGAAAAGTTTTTTTTTTTTTTAATGTAAGAAGATAAGCCTTAATTACATTCACCCCAAAAAATCTTTACGTTTCATCTTCATCTTCACGCCCAAAAAGATCGAGAGAGAGAGAGAGAGAGAGAGAGAGAGAGAGAGAGAGAGAAGGCAAATCTCACGATTGGGTTCTACCAATGCCCAGTTGTTTCTTCGACGACGGGCGAGCTGTTCCACTAGTGCCCGATTTCATGTGGGCGAATTGTGATCTTTATGATTTATTGTAGTGGTAAAACTTTGTTATTTCGAATGTCTTCCAAGTGTTTGACACATTAGGTAAAAAAATAATTATATTATTATGGCTTAGCCTTATCTGAAAATGATTAAAATCCAATTGAAAAGCCACCATTGAAATTGAAATTCAATATAAACACAAAATATATGTGAAATGGTTAGTTTATAAGAAAACAATCTAAAGTTTGTCCATAATGTTACAATTTGCGGGTTGTGATAATTTTCATAAAAATACAAAGCGTACACTACAACAAAAAACACTATTGTCTACTAAATTTATTGGCTAAAAACAAATTTTTCGCCCAAGAAAATCTTTTGGTAACCAACAACTAATTTTGATTAGCAAAAGATCTGTTGTCATATTTTAAATTTTTTTTAAACAATGTTTATATATGTATTTTTATATATTTTAATATCATGTTAATTACATTTCAAAAAAATTCAGCAAATTTTAAAGAACAAAAAAAGTTTTCTTACTTTAGGAAGTAAGTATAAATATTTTGGTTTTCATGATGTAACAAAAGATCTTGGCTAGCTTAGTGGTAAGGGCTTGGAAAATCAACCAATGGTGTGTGGGTTCGAAACTTGGCAATGACAAGAAAAGATGGTCTAGTAGATATAAAGAAAAGATCACGCCCAATAGTTTTCCATCTCAGTTTATGGGTGTGATCATTTTGAACTTTCAATCACGGTTATAAACCGTGATCTAAAGTGACTTATAATCATACATAGAAAAGAGAAACGATCATGGCCAAGAAAAACGATCACGGTTTATAACTGTGATAAAAAAGAAACGATCACATTTATTGGCCGTGATTGTTTCTCTCTTTCAATCACGGTTATAAACTATAATAAAAGAGTGTGACTTACAATCACACTCAAATCCATCACGGTAGCAGGAGTGTGATGGAAAACTTACAATCACAGTCAATCGCTGTGATCTTTATGGTTTATTGTAGTAGTGGACATATCTCTCTAGGTGAATATCCCTCTGTATTTATATCCCTAGGTTTGTTTGTCCTCCAAGCTAGCATGTGGAGGATACACTCGCGTAAACCCCTCGGGTGATGTCATATATGACGAAAGGGATAAGGCAGTTACGAAGCATATGGCTAGGTCACACCCCAATGATTACGCTTGTTGCACAATCCTCATGGGTCCCTCTTGGCATAACCATTTCCTCCTAGCAGTTCTGGGTGTTCCGAGCCAGGGACATTCCATGCTTTTGCATGATACCGAAGTCACCACAGAGGCCTTCACTCCAATCTCTAAGTCGAAGGAATAACAGAGCCTTCCACAAGCTCGTCAAATCTCGGACTGGGTTTCTCATGGACCTCGGTTCATAGTGCCTCGGCTAGGTTATCGAGCCCAGTTACCGAAGCCACCACAAAAACTAAAACCCTATCCGCAGCCAACAATTTCCTCCCTCCCCTCCATCCCCCTAAGGTTTCTACCCTAATCGGGGCTGCGGGAGGGGGGTTCCCCCCTCTCTCTATGTTGTTTGGTTTGTTTTCTTTGTTTGGGTGAAACCCTTAAATCCAAATCTATTTTGCGTTGGAGCTCGTTGCTGGGTGTTTGCAGCGATGGTATGGGATGTTGCGGCGATGGTGCTGGCGTTCTTCTTCCTCGGCGGTCTCTTGACTACCAGAGCGTCTTTTTCATTATCTCAAGAGGCAACATGGTCTCTCGGCGTTCGATCATGTCGATTGTTGGGGTATAATTTTCTTTGGGTTTGTTCTGGTTTTATTTATTTTGGTTTCTTTTGTCCCTGTGTCTCTCCCCTGCAGGAGTCTTCTTCACCCACAGTTCAGGGGTGTCGTTGTTTTTTGGTGTTGGTGTGTGTGAGTTGGGTTATGTGAGATGCAGTAGTTGGTGTGTGGTGTTACACTGATACTCTTCTTATGTGTGTGTATGGGGTTTGGAGGTGTAAGTCTTTAGATTGCCTACCTGCCTGTTCGGCTATTTTCTCTCTCGAGAAGAATATGCCCTATATTGTAAGCTCTTTGTTATCAATAAAAATCCTAAACTTTTGGCAAAAAAATAAAAAAAAGTAAAAGTCCTTCCAAAAGGGGAGCGGATGGAGGGAGGGAGTACTTTCATATCGATTCAGATTCATTTTTGTAAACATGTTCTTCTAACCCTAGCCGACCCCCTCTCTTTCAACCCTAGCTAGCCACCACAACTCATTTTCTCACTTCCCCTCCCCCGTGGGTTCCATACCCGTGTGCAGCGGTGGGAGGGAAAGGCCATGGTACTATTTCTACTTCATTTCTTTGTTTTTTCATTTTTTCCTTCCTTCTCTCCAAATCAACGACTTGTTGTCTGATTTGTGAGAGTATGTCTCTTGTTTTACGAGAGTTATTGGTTTCGTCTGGACAAATTTTGTCTACAGATTGGGTTCTCTCAATCGAGGTTGCTTTACAATGATATTTGTGCTTCAGTGTTCTATCCTTACTCGATGTCTTTGGTGGGGCACTCGTGGCTGCTTGGCAGAACTGTAGTTCTTGGGAGTTCATTGGTGCATTCGTACTTGATTGGAGTGCATCTGATCGTCTAGGTATTTGGTGTCTTTTGTCTTTAATTTTGCACTTTTTCTCATTTGAGACTCCTATTTAGATGTTAGGTAGTTTAAAAGTGTCGTTGTTGCATCAGGTCATCTGGGTTAGGATGAAAGATATTGATTGTCTTGTGATCTACTCGTTTTGTATTTATTAGACGATTAGTTTGGCTTTGTCCAATCTCTTTGTAATGATCTCCGTTTTGTAAGTGCCGCTGGGTATTTATCAATAAAATCTTCACACTTTTGGAAAAAAACAAGATTCATTTTTGTAAAAAAAAAACACTCTCATGAATTACAAGTTTCATATTTGTACAGCCCGCGTCCGATTTTGGTCATTAAAAATTTGACTTTTCATTGTTATGAATTGTTTGTCCATTTTAAAAAGTTCAAGAAAGAAGTTGATAAAAATATCATTTTACCCTTCTTTTTATATTTAAAATGACAAATGCAATTTAAAATTCATGCAAATTTGTGAAAAGAAAGTGTAGTAATTATGGACCCATAATAAGTTGGATTCCCTAATTATTGAACAAATAAATTGGGCAATTCCCTAATTATTGAACAAACAAATTGGGCAAAGGCCAAAGGGGGAACAACTTTGGACAGCGTGAGGCTCGAACAAACAAAGACAACAAAAAATTCAGGGGCATCAAAATAAGGGAGTGATTTTGGCACTCCCCATGTATATTGATAAGTACCATCATTTGGGGAGTGCAAAAATCAATCCCTATATGAAATTAATTTGGCACTCCCTTGGGAAGTGTGGTTATCAATTTGGAGAGTGTTAAAATCAATTACCACCAAAATATTATATAAAAAATTAGTCTAGAGTCCACTATAACATGTTTGTAACCCACCAAGTCCACCTCTTTAAGTTTGTAACCCATCTAGTCCACTAATATAGTTTGACAAGGCCTTAAATCCACTTCACTTAAAAAAGAAATTAGTCCAAGACAAAAATAACCTTTAGTTAGGGTTTTAATCATTATACTCAACTATCTTCTCAAAACACATTTGACAACTCTCTCTACATTTCAGATGTCAACTGCTCCGTGTCTATCCTCCGTTGCTGTCCACCACCACCACCACTGCCTTTGTCCGCCGCTGTCCTCCATCGCTGTCGTCCTCTAATCCCCACCATTGCCATCTGCCATCGAAAAGACGTTATACCTCAGTATCAAGTGTGCAATCCATACCAATCGAAGACCTAATCCCCCACTCATCATCACCACCGTCGCCCCCCCCCCCCCCCCGGTCCTCATCAATGATGATGTTATAATCACAACCGTCGATCGACAAAGAGCTGGGGGTGACATCGTCATTTTGTGCGGTGGAGCCACCGCTGCAATTCCACTCTCACTTCTCGATCTGATCGTCGGTGAGGGAATAGAAGACTCCGCTGTGATTCCACTGTCCAATTTCTTATTGTTTTGTATCATTTTATTTTTTTTTTTGTTGATTTTTGTTGTTCTGTTTGATTTTTGTTGTTCTGTTTTGATCTCTAGTGGTCGGATTTCTGTTTCGATCGATGTTGTAGAAGGTTTTGTTTTCAAAACCTAAGTTAGAAAACAAGTAAACTTTCTACATAAGTTTGTATCTTGAATTTGAACGAATGTATAATTCAAATTGAACATATAAGCTAATCTGTTGAAGAATGTTTTTGTGTTGTAATTTGGATGACAAAGCAACACATATAAGGTTATATATGTAAATCCGTTGTCCGTCACTTATTTAATTGGTCCGCGCAGCGGCCTAACTGTTTGCATGAGAATTTATTGGCCCAATTAGATAGTGACAAGTGGCCATTCATTTTAGACAAAACAGATCGAGTACGCATAGACTGAAATATATGGAATCACACAATTAAAAAAACAATGACATTCTGATCAAATTAGTGTTGTTTTATAGGTAATGGCAATTATCGCTAGGTGTCATTCAAATGATAGCTTAGAAGGTAAGAAGTTTAAAGCTCAAAGGCGCAAATGGTTTAATTCAAACAAGAGGTAGTTACGGCTGACACAATCGAAGGAGTTTAGATTCAAGCATATAACTGCCCATATCCAACACGATGCAGTTGAGGGAAAGTGGGGTGATGAATTAAACTGAATCACCATGTGGATACCTCTCAAACGGGGCATCGCCATACAGATTGATCGTGTCTGTTTGCTTTCCACTTCATAAACCAGGATCGTGGATATTCCCATGGCTAGGAACATCGCCACACGATGACGGTTATCATCAAAATAGAGTCGCCACATAGTTTATAAAAACTAGGAAAAGAGATAGAGATTCCAGGTACGGGAGCCAAAAGTACAATAAGGGGAATGTGTTAGGCACCCCTTTTTGCCCAGTCGTAAAATTGGCCCATAATCATTCGATATACGATTAATACATGCTTTATTTAATTCTAAACACGTAATATGTTTTATTAGCTTTTAAACAGTTAATGGTGAGCCAGTACGTTAATTAAATCATGCATCAGAAATAAACAAAACTGATAGGCTGTCCCAGGAAAATCGATCTCTCGGCTGGTGAATGGATTTCACGATCGAGGGATCCCACTGGATTGATATATCGGCCGAAGGATTGATCTCCCAACCGATGTTTTTACTCACACCAGGACAGATATTTAACAGATAATCAAAACACTATAATTAATGCACAAAAACGTAAAAGAGATCAAACCATAGGCCCCTGGGCCTCACCACCTCGATCCCTCAGTTGCTTGATTGCTTTGGATTAGAAGGGATTGATTGATTGCTTCTTGAAAACCCTAGGGTTAGGGTTTGAACTTCGGGGTTTGATCCTCAGATTGATGGCTGCCTTCGGGAGGTTGGGGCTTTTGTAGAGGGGATTTGAGAATGAATTTGTGCAGAGTTTCGTGACTTGAGAGGATGAGTAAGTATATGAATTTCGTGTGTCTTTATTTCGGAACCCTAAGGCCCTTTAGATAGGCAATTGGTGACTCACTCCGTCCAATCAAAATGCACGGTAGGAATTGTAGTTGCAATGCAATACAAACTCTTCATGGTGATCTTTGAACGTAGCCCGAACGCATCGGGGAGGTATCGTAGTTGGATTAAACAATTGACAGAACGTTCCAGAATCTGGAAAATAGACAATCTAGCGGCCACAAAAACGATTTGGCAGCCGCGGAATAGATGTTGTGGCCGAAGGATAGATGTTGTGGCCGAGGGATTGATCTCTCAGGGAGATTTTCAAGCAACAGGTTGCCCGGGTGAAGAAATGACATTGAGGCCGTGAGATCAATGTTACAGCCGACAGATGGATTCTCCTGGGATACTGTATTTCTATCTGAAAGGTTATTTGGCTCTAGATTGGGTCCTCTAAGTGGCTAAAAATTCTTACCGAAAGTCCTAAGATTCACAAGAAGTCAATCAGCAATCATTATATCCATTTCATCATCGGGATGGTCCCCAAGGTGGGATTTGAAATAATTGTTAGGCCAAATTCGGGTGTCTACAGATGCCCCTCTTTGACTGAGCTCAGACGGATCGCGAGACATGTTTGAGAAAAAGTCAAAGTTGTAAAAATAACTCAATTTGGTCCAACCATTATTCCAAGGTTTTTTTGAAAAAGGTTTTTGTTACGGTCGGGTCAGGAGGTTGCCTACGTATTCCACAGGGGAAATTCAGTCCAACCATAGTTCGGAGGGCAATTAGCAAAAAAGGTTGGAAGAGTTAAAAGACGTACCTTCGGGCTTTAAAATCCGTAGTGTGACGTACCTAGGCTGAGCTAGGATTTTGGCGAAGGGTAGTTGAAGGAGCGCGGGGCTGCCGGGGATATTTTTGCGAAGAGCGTCCTTAGTATTTTGGGGTAGTCAGTACACGACAGGTGTGTTTGCTTTTTTTGATCATCCTGACTTTGATTGAGGGGAGCTCGGTAAGGTACCTATCCTTGCGAATGAGCTGGAAGGAATTGATATAATTGGGTGGAATCCAAGCCATCTGCTGGGGATGAGTTGGATGCCGGTTTTGAGATATGGTGGCATGAGACTAGAGAATAGAGTGCGGAGCTTGATGTGATAAAACCGAGGCGTAGAGCCAGTTGTATGCAGGATTGACCTGTTTCATGAGTGAGAGAGATGCAAAACATAGTATGTGCATGACGATGGTTAGATATGATAATGGTGATGCAGACTCGATGATAACAATGGTGATGCAATTGATGCTAATGTGCACGGGCTCGTGCGTGTGTGTTTGATTTAAGCATAAAGCTTATATCAAGTTCCGGACTTAAGCATTCGAAACGTAGAGCTCGAGCATTCGGAGGGTAAAGTCCGAGCATTCAAAGTAGGTAAATGTTTATACCTTTGCTTGAGTAGTTTTGAAATGGATTGGAGAAGATTGTTGTGCTTGGAAAATGAGTGTATGGAAATGGCAAGGATTAGGGAATATCAAGTGTTTTGAGGGTTTGTGTGCCTTCTTTGCTTGATTTTTGGTAACCCCTAGACTTTGGAAGTATGGGGGGTATATATAGGACAATGGGAGGCCCAGGGGTGATGAAGAACTAGGCCTAGAAGCCAGCCAACAAGGCTGGCCAGCCTAGCTTGGTGGATAAGGTGGCCAACAAGGTGGGGGGAGTGGTTACATTAGGAGGTGCCAACCATGCAATCTACAATAGCTGTTCTGGTGGAAAACGGGGTTCCACAGGCTTACAGGCCCCTTGATGATCATAAAATCCAACTGGAAAAAGGTGATGGGGACAGTCTCAAACTGTCGCGGGAGAGAGTGGGACAGCCGTGTGAGGGTGCAAACCATTGCGCGAGGGTCAATAGTCAATAGTTTGATTTTGACCAACACCTGGCAATCTGTCCATCGCACGAGGGTTCTAAAGCCACGCGCGCTGGTCACACCTTGGCTAGGGTTTTGACCTAGGGCTTTGAGGTTCAGAAGGTTCAAGAGGGGTTCCAAACACCCCAAGCTCAATCCGTTCCATTCTCAAGTCTATTTTTAATCCAATTCATCATTGGGGAAACAAGAAACCGTAAAACAATCAGGAGATTCAGATTGGGGTGTCTACAGTAGTCCCTCTTTGACGGCACGCGGAGCACCATTGACTGGTACGGGTAACGTCAAAGATTTCTAGACACCCACCAAATCTACCCGAAATTCGATTAAAATAGAAGATGTAGTCAAATATGTAAAAATACCGTGCACCAAAGGATGAAGAGCCGTTTGAAGTGAACTCTCCTGGGGAATGATGACCGGACGGATAGATCGTCAGGGACTGGAAGTGGACGGATAGATCATCGCTGATTGATATTGGACGGATAGATCGTCGCTGATGTTTGATTGGACGGATAGATCATCGCTGATGATTGATTAGACGGATAGATCGTTGCTGATTGATATTGGACAGATAGATCGTCGCTGAATTGAAATTGGACGGATGGATCATCACTGAATTGAAATTGGACGGATGAATCGTCGCGGATTTGAAATTGGACGAATAGATCGTCGCTGATTTGAAATTGGACGGATAGATCGTCGCTGATTTGAAATTGGACGGATAGATCGTTGCTGATTTGAAATTGGACGCATGGATCGTCGCTAATTTGAAATTTCCTCAGACGTGTGCGGGCAGACCACTGCTGGGGAAACAATATAACTTGAAGCCGTGGAAGAATTAATTCAAAACAAACCCCAAAATGGTCTTGAGGCAATAAGAACAAACCATGGGCTATTGCAAGAGGAATAAACATGATTGGGCCCGGCCTACTGGGGAATTGGGCCTGAGGCCCAAGTTGACACTTGCGTAATGAAGCCAGACCATCGGGCGATGGAGTCTTATCCAGGCCTGGATCTGGAACAGGCCTAAACCCGGCCCATGCTTGTTCTCGTGTTTATATTGACGGGGATGTTTCTGAAACCGCTCATAGCAGTTTCAAACACCCTCGAACTCTCCTCTCTCTCTCACAAACCCTTCTCTCAAACCCTCGATTTTGCTCCTCAATTGAGAAACCCACACTCCATTAAAACATCCATGGCGGATCACGGAGGTAATGGCAGCGGTGGAGAGGTTATTGATCGTCCGGAGGACGTCGAAGGGCTTATGGAGACGGATTAAAGGGGTCAAACGGCGACAGAGGGGGCCGTGGGCGCCGGTGCAGTGGCAACACGTGGCAGAGATGGCGGAGAAAGCCAAATGCAGGAGCTCGGTGGTGGAGATAATCATCGCACGACAAAGGAGGCTGGGGCCGTGGGGTCCATCGTTGAGCCAGTGGGCTCGGATACAGTAGCTGAGGGTTCGCCTACAGTTGGTGGGAGTTCAAGTGGCTATGGCAGTAGTGGTGCCGTGGGTGATGACCCTAGGCCAAACAGGTCTATGCCAAGGGATCCGGCGAGAGGCAAAGGGACTGTTGTTGAGAAGGAAGAGACCACAGAGGCTCCTGTTACATATCGGGAGGAGGACGTGCTGTTCCGGCCAGATAGTCCTGAAAGCCAAAGAAAATCGGGCACGGGCTATTGCTGCAGCAGAGGCAGAGGAGAGGGCCAAGAGGAAGGGAGCCGAGCAAGAGGACCTAGTGAGAGATATGGAGGCCGAGGAAAGGGCCGGGGCAGAGGCTTAGTGGCCTAGAGTGACAGCAGTAGCTGAGGCGGGGAAATTAAAGCGCCCTGACTTTTCAGCAGAGGCGTATGTGCCTCCTACACCACACCTGTTCGCGCCGTTAGGCTTTGCAGCCTCCATGCCACAGCGGACAGAGTACGATGACGAGGTGGTGCTGAGAGACCCCGAGGCTCACATTACGAACACCTGGTCTGAGGTAATTTCTGAAAAACTCCCTTTGCAATTCAATTTCCTTTCGCTTGCATGTCCAGTAGGTTGTATAGAAGAGCATAAAACAAAACCTCGAACAAAACCAAGTCACGATTACAGAATCCTTGAATTGCATGCCATGCAGATAATAACTTGAACCAACCATCTTAGTATCACACTACAAGAAAAATGAAAATTGGTGACGAAAAAGTGGCGACGAAATTTAATTTCGTCACTAAATGAGTATATTTGGTGACGAAAAAATAAATTCGTCACTGTTTTGACAACTTTCATGACGAAATAATTTCATCATCAATTATACCTGTTTAGCGACGAAAAAAATATTTTCGTCACCAAAGGTACCCATTTGGTGACAAAATACATTTTTCGTCGCCGAAAGCTTAAAAAAGGTGATGAAATTATTTTTCGTCACAAAAGATAATTACTTGGTGACGAAAAATATATTTCGTCGCTAAATGAGACCAATTTAGTGACAAAATATTATTTTCGTCACCAAATGATTAACTTTGATGACAAAAAATAATTTCGTCACCATTTTAATGCTTTCAGTGACGAAAAATATATTTCGTCGTCAAATGGGTACCTTTCGTGACGAAATTTATGAATTTCGTGACAAAATTTATAAATTGCGCTTTGTCACTAAATATATTTCGGACATAACTCTTTCCTAAAAACTCCGTTTGAGATAATTCAAATTGGGTTTGAATAATAACTCAATTGCCTACAACTTTTATGTTTATCAAAATTGATAATTTTAATGTTTAAAGGTTCAAAATTACATTCGAAATATATTTTCATGTTAAACATATATGTTATATATTAGATATTTCAAATATTTACTGAAAAGTGTGTGTGGTGCAGTTGGTCGGAGTTTGCGCGAAAAACTCAAGGAACTCGGGTTCGAAACCCAGCAAGAGCAAGATAGAAGGATTTTTTTCCCATATGAAAACGTCTTTTGCAATGAAAAATTTCGTCACCAATGTGACCCATCGGTGACGTATTTTTTCGTCACCAAAAGGAGTAATTGATGACAAAAAATTTCATCGTCAAAAAGCACAATAGATGAGGAAAACAATTTCGTCACAAATTATTCACTTTTTGGTGACGAAATATTTCGTCATCAAAAGGCACTATAGGTGACGAAAAATAGATTTCGTCACCAGGTAGGAATCCTCGACAACCTTTAGTCGACAATTTTTTTTTCGTCACCTATATTATTTGTGACGAAGAACATGCAATTTGTGACGATTTTCATTCGTCACCCAATGTAATTTTTCTTGTAGTGTCAACTGCGCTGAAGCAAAAGCACGATGACATAACCCTTGCAAGCCATGCATGCAATAGTACAACCCAAAGAACCGTTGCTATACCGTTGCATTGATTACCTAGAACTTGAAAATGAAGACCATGTATACTGGCATTTGCCCCACTGTTCATCTGTGTACTTGAAACAGGAGAGAGCAGGACAGAGGGATATCTGCGGCTTTGGAGGCGTGTGCAGGTCCCTGGCACTGTATGAGGCCTTACCGCCGAGGGTGAGAGAATTGGTGGATGCAGCGGGTTTTGGGGAGTTCATTCGAACTCTCACTCTGAGCAGAAATGACCATGTTGTGCTGGTGGCACTCGCAGAGAGATGGAGGGATACTACCAACACCTTCCATCTGCCACTTGGGGAGATGAGAGTGACATCCACAGACTTCGCGGCGATCACAGGGCTGAGGGTTGGAGGAGAGCCCATCCCTTTTGACTCAGGCATTCAAAATGACCAAGCTGCACTAGAGTGGTTTTTGGGTGAGGCGCCCAAAATTGAGGAGGGGATGGCGAGGTACAGGCAATTCACAGGGTACCTGAAGAAGAAGGCGACCACAAAGCAAGAGGAAGAGAAGATGGCCAGAGCATACCTTCTGTACCTCTTTGGTGCTACTCTGTTTCCAGGCAGGCATAGCAAGGTGCACTTGTCCTACCTACCGGCCCTGTCACGACCTGGATTTTCAACATAAAATAAATAACATTCTATAATAAAAGGACCTCGCTTGCCATCGTATTCCCAAAATAATAATATCCCAATTAAAAAGAATATAAAAGTTTGGCACCACGGCCCAAAGTAACTTAAGTACAGTTACAACACATGCGAAGTGTTACAAACTTCCTTGTCAAAAGAAATTCATGAGTGCTTAGTTACAAAACCATCTTGACCAAAAGCTAAACTATTACAAGATGAAGTAGTAACTAAAAGTGATAAGCTTTCAAAAGTCGTCCACACTCCAAGCACGCAATGCATGATGCTACAGTCCGGCATTAGTACCTGAAAAGAAGGATTTTGTTGAGCTACAATAGCCCAGTAGGAAAATCTTTACCAAAGTTATATGCACACATGATGATGAGGTAAGGAAAGGAAACAAGTGGATGCGACTTAATCGATGAAGAGCGATCAACAAAGAGTATGTCTATCATTCGGTACAATTAATTCGAGTCAAGGTATCGTTGCACTATGCCATATAATTCAAAGGACACAAACATCTCTAACACACCCGACACCACACACTATACTAACTCCCACTGACTGTATTTCCACCCCTTGCGTTACAGTATAACATCTCAAGAGTTACCGTATTACCACCCCTCGCGTTACGGTGAACCCTACAACTCGGACCATCGTATTACCACCCCTAGCGTTATGAGGCCCACTTGAGTCTCCGTATTACCACCCCTTGCGTTACGAGACTACTACTACCAACCTCCGACTCATACAACTACCTTCCTACTCTATATGTAAGAACAAGCCTTTCTATGGTCACATTCATTCGTGAGACTCCATTCAGTATGCCAACAATATCACATTTAGCCCATAAACATGCCTAAGCAATCAATCCATAGAATACGATTTCAATCATGTAACCTAACATTCGTTCTCTATCAAAAAGGAAGCCAACAAAATGCGGGTATCGTCAAATCATCATAGGAAATCAATTGGACGCGCTTGAAATAGTTTAGGAGGTGTTACAAGGGTGTTAAGAATGCCCAGAGTCCAAACAAGTGACGAGGAATCAAACAAAAGTTCAAACAGTTTTTCTGAGTCAAGGTAGCACTACCTCAAAAGGTGGTAGCGCTACCAAACCATTCCAGAGAGCAAACAAGACTCAGGGTAGCGCTACCTCAAAAACTGGTAGCGCTACCAATGTTTGACAGCAGGCGATTTTTTGCAGATTTTGATAGATTTCGATTCGGACTATAAGCAAGGCTAAGGAATGATTCTTACACCAAATTCAACACATATACATATAAGAGAGGTAAATAAATTCCTACCTCGAGTCAAAGAGCGAAACCCAAGAGATTTCGAACGAGCCCTAGCTCCGAACTCTCCGAAATTGATGAAATGCTTTCCTCCGAGCTTGACCCACGAAATTTAGAGCTCAACAACGCGATTGAAGGGCTTGAGGGAGGTTGATCCTTGAAGTTTTAAGGTCTTGGAGTGGAGTTTTGAAAGAGGAGTGAAGAGAGAAAGAGATTGGCAGGAGAGAAAAGAGAGCCGAGAGTTTCAAAAATGGGAAAATGATCCCCTACACACACATTCACCCCTTTTATACCCCTATATCTATATATTACACTCACACTCCCTTAACCTTCTATTTATTCACTTTCATCCTCAATTCAATAAATCACCCGATAAATCATGTTATTCCAATTTAGGCATTTAATAAATAATTTGAAAATTTAAAAATTATTCGGGTCTCTACAACCTATCCTCCTTAAAGAAATTTCGTCCCGAAATTTACAACAAAAGCCAATTAAGTCATGCATTCAAGTAACCATGCTCATGCCACAACATATATCACCAAACAACAAGTTATCAATCACTAAACTAAAATTTCAAAACTTACAATGGTCAACTTGGAAATAAATGCGGATATTTCTCTCTCACTTCGTCCTCCCTTTCCTACATTGACTCTTCCTTTCCGAGATGACTCCATAAGACTCGCACTAAAGGAATGGTTTTACCCCTCAAGATTTGCTCGCGCGAATCTAGGATACGTATCTGTTTCTCCTCATAAGATGCATCGGCTTCTAACTCAAGTTCGGACCATTCTAGGACGTGTGACGGATCCGGTTCATACTTCCGTAACATCGATACATGGAATACATCGTGAACGCCCGATAATCTCGGCGATAAAGCCAATCGATACGCGACTTCTCCAATCCTTTCGATAATGTCAAATGGCCCGAAAAATGCGGTGAAAGCTTGCCTCTTTGTCCAAAACGAGATAGTCCCCGACGTGGCGACACTTTAAGAAACATGTGATCCCCCACTTCAAATGTTAACGGTCGGCGACGACGATCGGCGTAACTCTTTTGTCTACCTTGCGCGGTTATCAACCGTTGGCGAATCAATTTGACTTGCTCGGTGGTTCTCCTTTGAGCCTCAAGTAGTCGTTGACGAATCGCTCTCATGCTTTCGAAAGTCTCTTGAACCAATTCCAGCCCAACCAATGTAGCCTCGCCCAACTCGGTCCAACAAACGGGTGATCGACACGGTCTCCCATACGAAGCTTCATACGGTGCCATCTCGATACTAGATTGGTAGCTATTGTTATACGCAAATTCGACTAACGACAGATGATCCTCCCAACTACCCCGAAAGTCCATAACGCAAGCTCGAAGCATATCTTCTAAAATTTGGATCGTTCTCTCGGATTGCCCATCCGTTTGAGGATGATACGCGGTGCTAAATAAGAGATTTGTGCCAAGAGCAGCTTGCAGACTCTGCCAAAAACGCGTGGTAAACCTTGGATCTTGATCCGATACAATAGAGACGGGAATTCCATGAAGACGTATAATCTCACGAATGTACAAACGGCTAAGCGTGTCAATCGAATCCGTAACTTGAATCGGTAAGAAGTGTGCGGACTTGGTCAATCAATCAACTATCACCCATATGGCATCGTGTCCCCTTGGCGATCTTGGCAAACCGGTATCAAAATCCATAGTCACGTTCTCCCACTTCCATTCGGCCACCGGTAACGGTTGCAACTCCCCCGCGGGTCGTTGATGCTCGGCTTTGACTTGTTGGCACGTAAGACATTTGGACACGAAGATAACGACATCTCTCTTCATTCCTGGCCACCAAAATTGTCTACGCAAGTCGTGGTACATTTTCGTTCCTCCCGGATGTACGGCTAACGGTGAGCGATGAAATTCTCTCAAAATTTCCTCCTGACACGAAATGGGTACGAACAACTTTCCATGGTATCGTAAACCTTGATCGGCGTAAATCATCCACCCCTCTCGAGCATTCCCACTTAGGAACTTAGTACGAAACTCTCCCGTTAATTCATCATGTTGTTGGGCCTCAACAACTCGGGTCGATAAAGTCGATTGAACGGTCAAGTTACACAAAGTGACTCCATCCCGAACTTCCTCAAAATGTAACGCATACGAGCCTAAGTCATTCATCGTCTTCCACTCATGGATGGCCAAACTCGCAAGTTGTGTCGATCTCCTACTCAATGCGCCCGCTACCACATTCGCTTTGCCCGGATGGTATTGCAACTCGAAATCGTAGTCCTCTAAGTGTTCCATCCATCGGCGTTGTCGCAAATTGAGCTCCTTTTGAGAAAACAAGTATTTTAGACTCTTATGATCGGAAAAGACTTCGAACCTCTCATCGTAAAGATAATGTCACCAACTTTTCAAAGCAAACACGACGGCCGCAAGTTCTAAATCATGGGTAGGGTAGTTTCGCTCATGAGTTTTCAACTGTCGCGAGCCATATGCTACAACACGTCCCAATTGCATCAACACGCACCCCAATCCCTCATTCGAAGCATCACAATACACGGAGTAACCCACTCCCCGTTCGGGTACAACCAAAACTGGCGCGGTAGTCAATCTTTTCTTCAACTCCTGAAAGGCCATCTCACACGCGTCACTCCAAACAAAACGAGTCCCTTTACGAGTCAATCGAGTCATCGGAGCCGCTAAACAAGAGAAATCAAGGACGAAACGACGATAATATCCGGCCAAGCCCAAGAAACTACGAATCTCGAACACATTCTTCGGTCGTTGCCAATCCATCACAGACTCTATCTTCCCCGGATCAACGGACACCCCATCTTTCGATACCACGTGACCCAAAAACTTGACTTCGGATAACCAAAACGCGCATTTGCTAAGCTTGGCATACAAACGGTGTTCTCTCAAAAGTTCAAGGACAATGGAAAGGTGAGATTGATGTTCCTCCTCCGAAGGTGAGTAAATAAGGATATCGTCCACGAAGACAACTACGAAACGACCGAGATAAGCACGAAAGATACGGTTCATCAAGTCCATGAAGGTTGCCGGTGCATTCGTCAAACCGAAGGGCATAACAACGAACTCGTAGTGGCCATATCGAGTACGAAAAGCGGTTTTAGGAATGTCTTCCCTTCGAACCCTCAACTGGTGGTAACCGGACCTCAAATCAATCTTAGAGAAACATGTAGCGCCTCGAAGTTGGTCAAATAAATCGTCGATTCTAGGCATTGGATACTTATTCTTAATTGTGACGTGGTTTAGCTTACGATAGTCGATACAAAGGCGAAGTGATCCATCTTTCTTCTGAGCAAACAAAGCCGGTGCGCCCCACGGTGAAGTACTCGGGCGAATAAACCCCAAACTCTCCAATTCTTGCAACTGAATCTTCAATTCTCTTAACTCGGCGGGTGCAAAGCGGTAAGGAGGCATGGAAATAGGAGCGGTACCAGGAAGTAAGTCGATAATGAATTTGATTTCTCTCTCGGGTGGTAAACTGGGTAACTCCGTCGGAAACACGTTCGAAAAATCACAAACGACAAGAGGTAACTCCCCACGCGCGGATACATCCTCATCTAATGCCAAACTTGCTAATAAGGCGTACATTGATTCACGTTCCCTAGACTCACACAGATATGGTTCTATCGGTTCCCGACGCTCCCCGAAAAACTCAAAGCAAGAACCCCCAGGCGGACAGATACGGACCCGACGCCTGTGGCAATCTATAGTGGTGTGAAACGTGGACAACCAATCCATTCCCAAAATAAGGTCGAACCCCGTCATGTTCAGCATGATAAAGTCAGAAGTAAAACGACGATCTCGTATAGTGAGCTCACAATCTCGGCAAATACGATCTAACAGCAATCTACCTCCTATAGGTGTGTCAACAAACAACGGAGGGTGGATGCTATCGATTTCCAATTCCAAAGCATAAACAAAAGATGCAGCAATAAAGGAATGCGATGCTCCTGAATCGAATAGTACTTTAGCGAAGGAGTTAAACAAGAGAAATACACCCCTCACAATTAAAGTCTCCGGGGCCTGAGAAGTAACAAGAGGTGGTGGAGGTGGAAGGGCTGAAGTGATAGCAAAGGCCCTCCCCTGAGTAGTCTGACTCTGGATATGTCCACCCCGATGACCGGAACCTTGGGTAGGCGTGGACGAACTAGCTCCCCTCTCAGCCTGAGACCCCTGAACCGAAGTGGCCTGACGGAAGTGAGACTGCTGCTGCCTCTGAGTACCCCGAAACGACTGCCGCCCAAAACTCTATCCACCCCTCAACTGCTGCACTGACCCCGATTCACTACGAGTCCCGTCCCCACGCGGACAATTTCTAGCAAAGTGACCCGACTTCCCGCAAGTAAAACAAGTACCCAAAATACGCGGACATTGAGCTCGAATGTGCCCTGCCTGACCACACTCATGGCATACCGTTGGAGGCCTATTGGAAACCCCGCGATTCCCGAAAGAAGAAAAAGAAGGAGGCCTAAAGTTCGACGGACCTTGCGAAGTTGACATTTGATCCCTTTGCCTCTTTCTCCCTTGACTACCGAAACTTCCCGACGATGAACTCATACCCCTCACTGGTTGTCTCGGTTCCCAAGTCCTAAGATTTTGAGGCCTCTCTAGGTGTCTCGATGCTTCTTGCACACTCAACAACTTCGGAAAACTTCCCTTTTCGTTGTGCCACCACATACTTTTTCACGGTCTCACTCAAACCCCTTTCGAATCGCCTACACTTTCTTTCTTCGGTTGCCACCATCTCCGACGCAAAATGGGACAAAGATTGAAATTTTACTGCATACTCCGAAACAGTCATATCCCCTTGCTCTAGCTTCTCAAATTCATTCCTCAATTGATCACGACTCGTTTTCGAAAAATATTGCTCCTCGAAGAGCATCTCGAATTCGGCCCATGTCAAATTTTCAACGTCCGGCCCATCTACTTGAGCCGCGGTCCTCGCCGCCCTCCTTGCATCTTTCCTCGATTCCAAGACCTTCTCCCACCATTCGCCGGCTTCTCCAACCAACTGCACGGCCACAATACCCACTCTAATGTAGTCCTCGGTAATATTAAGAGCTCTAAAGAGCTTACGGATTTGGGTTAACCAATGGTCGGCTACCAAAGGATCGCTGCTAGTTCCATCAAACGTCGGAGGATTCCTACGGCTAAACTCCCGCATTGCTATCATAGCCCTATCCTCAGCATTCTCCCTCGGAGCTTGGTTCAAAATGTTTGCAGCTGTGAGTGCCGCAACGAGATCCCTAGCGAATTGAGTCGGATTTGGAGGCACACCTGCACCTCGACCGGCCCCAGCCCCCGGATTCTCCCCGAGCTGACTAACCTCATCTTCGGGAGGTATCCCACGGCCACGACCATGGCCTCGGCCACCCCGGTTTCCAACCCCACCTCGTCTAACTCGCGTCCTCGGAGGCATCTTACTACAATTATAAGAAAGAGAGAGTTCATCAATAACAACCTTATTTAATGAGGTCAAACCTCCAACTATCCCAACACGGGTCAAAACAACTTTACACTACTCTACAGTATTGAAATGCTATGCCACGTAAGTCAAGTAACATCAATGCACACAAGCACACGCATGTTATGAAAATAATGTGACATTTTGAACCCATGAGACTTGAAGTCTCCCCACGGTCTCTAGGTGTTCTAAACCTAGACGCTCTGATACCAATTTGTCACGACCTGGATTTTCAACATAAAATAAATAACATTCTATAATAAAAGGACCTCGCTTGCCATCGTATTCCCAAAATAATAATATCCCAATTAAAAAGAATATACAAGTTTGGCACCACGGCCCAAAGTAACTTAAGTACAGTTACAACACATGCGAAGTGTTACAAACTTCCTTGTCAAAAGAAATTCATGAGTGCTTAGTTACAAAACCATCTTGACCAAAAGCTAAACTATTACAAGATGAAGTAGTAACTAAAAGTGATAAGCTTTCAAAAGTCGTCCACACTCCAAGCACGCAATGCATGATGCTACAGTCCGGCATTAGTACCTGAAAAGAAGGATTTTGTTGAGCTACAATAGCCCAGTAGGAAAATCTTTACCAAAGTTATATGCACACATGATGATGAGGTAAGGAAAGGAAACAAGTGGATGCGACTTAATCGATGAAGAGCGATCAACAAAGAGTATGTCTATCATTCGGTACAATTAATTCGAGTCAAGGTATCGTTGCACTATGCCATATAATTCAAAGGACACAAACATCTCCAACACACCCGACACCACAAACTATACTAACTCCCACTGACTGTATTTCCACCCCTTGCGTTACAGTATAACATCTCAAGAGTTACCATATTACCACCCATCGCGTTACGGTGAACCCTACAACCCGGACCATCGTATTACCACCCCTAGCGTTACGAGGCTCACTTGAGTCTCCGTATTACCACCCCTTGCGTTACGAGACTCCTACTACCAACCTCCGACTCATACAACTACCTTCCTACTCTATATGTAAGAACAAGCCTTTCTATGGTCACATTCGTTCGTGAGACTCCATTCGGTATGCCAACAATATCACATTTAGCCCATAAACATGCCCAAGCAATCAATCCATAGAATACGATTTCAATCATGTAACCTAACATTCGTTCTCTATCAAAAAGGAAGCCAACAAAACGCGGGTATCGTCGAATCATCATAGGAAATCAATTGGACATGCTTGAAATAGTTTAGGAGGTGTTACAAGGGTGTTAAGAATGCCCGGAGTCCAAACAAGTGACGAGGAATCAAACAAAAGTTCAAACAGTTTTTCCGAGTCAAGGTAGCGCTACCTCAAAAGGTGGTAGCACTACCAAACCATTCCAGAGAGCAAACAAGACTCAGGGTAGCGCTACCTCAAAAACTGGTAGCGCTTCCAATGTTTGACAGCAGGCGATTTTTTGCAGATTTTGATAGATTTCAATTCGGACTATAAGCAAGGCTAAGGAATGATTCTTACACCAAATTCAACACATATACATATAAGAGAGCTAAAGAAATTCCTACCTCGAGTCAAAGAGCGAAACCCAAGAGATTTCGAACGAGCCCTAGCTCCGAACTCTCCGAAATTGATGAAATGCTTTCCTCCGAGCTTAACCCACGAAATTTAGAGCTCAACAACGCGATTGAAGGGCTTGAGGGAGGTTGATCCTTGAAGTTTTGAGGTCTTGGAGTGGAGTTTTGAAAGAGGAGTGAAGAGAGAAAGAGATCGGCAAGAGAGAAAAGAGAGCGGAGAGTTTCAAAAATGGGAAAATGATCCCCTACACACACATTCACTCCTTTTATACCCCTATATCTATATATTACACTCACACTCCCTTAACCTTCTATTTATTCACTTTCATCCTCAATTCAATAAATCACCCGATAAATCATGTTATTCCAATTTAGGCATTTAAGAAATACTTTGAAAATTTAAAAATTATTCAGGTCTCTACAGGCCCTGAGAGACTTGAGGACAGCTTCACGCTTTGACTGGGGTGGTGCCGCACTTGGTGCAGCTTACGGCTTCCTGGGTGATTCGTCGAGGACAGAGCAGAGCACCGCTGGCTACTGGAGAGTCTGGGAGGTATAATAACACAATACAACTTCTGTTATGCTTGTATTATTTGCTTGCAATAGCCTGTTTGAATACATATCTGCATAATCGTATATCCTGTGACTGATGCACATATGCTCTTGAACTTTGAACATCTCTG
This sequence comes from Rhododendron molle, assembly GCA_025413875.1. NCBI lineage: Eukaryota > Viridiplantae > Streptophyta > Magnoliopsida > Ericales > Ericaceae > Rhododendron > Rhododendron molle. The sequence goes on along the minus strand of CM046393.1, from coordinate 18,763,998 downwards.
GGCTTATGAAGTCCTGCGGATGTATCGGCCAACGTGCAAGCATCCCGACTTGAGCACCCTCCCCCGTGCACTGATATGGAGCAAAAAGAACATGGGGACAAAAGAAGGTAGAGGCGATCTTAATGCCTTCAAACTATATTTGGATGATCTTAGAGCCTCACAGGTATATCGTAAAACCCTCAAAGTCAAACATGCATCTATTTACTTACTTTAATGTTGTCGCTGATCAATTATATTCATTTCCTGTTTGACCTGTGTGCAGGTCAATTGGGACTCTTAGGGAGCTGCAGGGCCAGAGCCTGAGTACTTGGCTAGGAGCAAGGCCGTTACTGCCAGTAGAGTGTTACTTGAGTCAGTCTTTGGCTGGCAGTGGTACCTCGAAGACCGAGTGACGCGCCAGTCACTTGGCTACGTAGAGTTCCAGGTGCTAGGGCCACTTCTGTAGACACCTCCCTAGAGCGGGGCATCGCCATACAGATTGATCGTTGTTTGCTCGTTTGGTTGTTTGCTTCATAAACCAAGATTGTGGATCCATGGCTAGGAATATCGCCACACGATAGCAGTTATCATCAAAATAAAGTCGCCATGCAATTTATTAAAACTAGGAAAATAGATAGAGATTTTGGATACGGGAGCCAAAGGTACAGTAAGGGGAAGGTGTTAGGCACCCCTCTCTGCCCAGTCGTGAGACCTGCCCATAGTTATTCAACATAAGACATATGCATGCTTTATTTAATCCCAACACGTAGTCAGTTTTTAGCCTTTAAGCAGTTAATGGTGAATCAAGATTGTAATTGAAACATGCATCAGAATGCAGAACAAAACAAAGTGGTCTCGGGGGAATGGATCCCATGGCCGGTGAATAGATGTCACAGCCGGGGGATCCTCTGGTTTGATGTATCGGTCGAGGGATCGAACCCCTGGTCGGTGTTCTTCCTCACACCAAACAAAAAGGTTAGCAGACTATCAAAACGCTTTGATTAAACATAAAAACGATAAATAAAACCAAACCAGAGGCCGTTGGGCCTCACCACCTTGGTCCCTCAGTAGCTTGATTGCTTTAGATTGATTGTGATTGACTGATTGTTTCTTGAAAAAAACCCTGGGTTTAGGGTTTGAGACTTCGGGGTTTAATCGTCGGATTGATGGCTGCCTTCAGGAGGTTAGGGCTTTTGTAGAGAGGGTTTGAGAGTATGACTCTGTAGAGTTTCGTGGTTTGAGGGAGTAATTTCGTAGGTGAATCTGATGTCCCTATTTTTGGAACCCAAAGGCCCTTTATATAGGCAATTGGTGACTCACTCTGGCCAATCAAAACGCACGATTGCAATTGCAATTTCAATGCAATGCAAACTCTTCGTGGTAATCCCTGAACGTGGCCCGAATGCATCGGATAGGTATCGTAGTTGGATCAAACAATCGACAGAACGTTCCAAAGTCTGGAAAATAGACGATCTAACGGCCGAGCAATGGATCTGGCGGGCGAAGAAACGATGTGGCGGCCGAAGGATAGATCTTGCTGCCGAAGGATAGAGTCTGTATTTCTATCTGAAAGGCTATATGGCTCTGAATTGGGTCCTCTAAGTGGCTCAAAGTTCTTACCATAAGTCCATGGGTTCACAAGAAGTCAATCAGCAATCATTGTATCCATTTCATCATCGGGATGGTCCCAAGGTGGGACTTGAAATAATCGTTAGGCCAAATTGGGGTGTCTACAGATGCCCCCCTTTGACTGAGCTCAGACGGATCGTGAGACATGTTTAAGTAAGAGCCAAAGATGTAAAAGCAACTCAATTTGGTCCAACCACTATTCCAAGGGGTTTTTTTTTTAAAAAAGGTTTTTGTTATGGTCGGGCCGGGAGGCTCCCTACGTATTCCACAGGGGAAATTCAGACCAACCGTAGTTCGGAGGGCAATAAAAAAGAAAAAGTTTGGAGAGTTAGAGACAAAAAACGTACCTTCGGGCTTTAAAAGCCGTATTGTGACGTACCTAGGCTGAGCCAAGATTTTGGCGGAGAGTAGTTGAAGGAGCACGGGGCTGCCAGGGATATTTTTGTGGAAAACATCCTTAGTATTTAGGGGGAGATCAGTAAACGGCAAGTGTGTTTGCTTTTCTTGATCATCCTGACTTTGACTGAGGGAAACTCGGTAGAATAGCCTATTCTTGCGAATGAGCTGGAAGGAATTGATGTGATTGGGGTGGAATCCAAACCATCTGCTTGGGATGAATTGGACACCGATTTTGAGATATGGGGTGGAACCCAAGCCATCTTCCAGAGATGAGTTGAATGCCGTTTCTTGAGATATGGGGGCACAGGGCCAGTAACTGGAGCACAGAGCATTGGAATGAGGGAACCGAGGCGCGGAGCCGGTGAGAGCTTGAAGTGTTGGAGCTTTTGAGCTTTATGGAATCGAAGCGCAGAGCTGGTATTGGTCATAAGGCGAAAGCCTGAGGTGTCAGAGCTTAGAGCTTGACGTGATTTTGAATCGAGGCATAGAGCTGGTTGTACTCTGATGGTCTGTGCACGGAGCTTTCTCATCATAAATTTTGGTGTAGAGCCAAAGGTTCGAGGCGCTGGACCGATCAATAAAACTGAGGCATAGAGCCGGTTGATTGCAGGATTGACCTGTTTAATGAATAAGAAATATATGCAGAATGTGTATATGATGATGATGGTTAGATGTGAACAGATATGATGATGTAGACTCGATGTGATAATGGTGATGCAATTGATGGAAATGTGCACGGGCCCGTGCGTTTGTGTTTAATTTTAAGCGTAGAGCTTCTATCAAGTTCTGGACTTGAGCTTTCAAAGCGTAGAGCTCGAGCATTTGGACAGCAGAATTCGAGCATTCAAAGTACAGGCTTTGAGCATCTAGTACGCAGTGGTTGGGCATCCAAGCATAGAGCTTGAGCATTCAAGTATAGAACTTGAGCATCCAGTAAACAGTGGTTGGGAATTCGAAGAGCTTCGAGCATTCAATTCAAAATGTTAGATTTTGAGCATTCAAACGTAGAGCTTGAGAATTGATGATGTTTTGATTCGGGCGACGTAGAGCCTGCTGAGAATGGTTGTTACGGCGTAGAGCCAATTGACGTGGTTATGGCGTTGAGCCAGTTGATATAATGGGCGTGGAGCGGCTGAAATGATTGGCGTGGAGCCTGTTTGAGATAATGGGCTTGGAGCCGCTGAGGTGATAGATGCGGGCTTGAAGCTGCTGAGTGAGCCTGGTGTAGACACCCCAATTTGGACTCTTCGAATTTCCTTAATTTGTGGCCCAGAGGCTCCCCGATGATGAATTTGGATTAAAGCAAGCCTTAGACCAGTCAGAACAATGCTTCTTGGAGGACTTTAAAAGGAAAATAAGGTGTCAAAATCAATCTCAAGCGCTCAGGAGCAGTCCCAAGCGCTTAAAACCATTTTCAAAACCCTGGGCCAGTCCAACTCTCAAGCGCTCGAGAGTGACACTCCCAAGCGCTCGAGAATGCTCCCAAGCGCTCGAGAACTCTGTGCTGCCCAATGGGTGATAAAGCTTCCCCACTTCCCATGCAACCCATCATTACAGCCGTTTGAGCTGATTCAAACTTCAGACAACACTCAACCTCAGTCAGAGGAGAGGTCAGGCCTGAAGATCTTCCAAGATTCCAAATTTCATTTTCTAAAAATGAGACCATATGTTATTTTGCCTATATATAGGCTCACTTCAGCACAAAGAAGACCAGGAAATCCCTCTCTCTAGAAAGCCTTTGACTGTCCAAAGAAAGCCATTTTTCCACTCCTTTGAAAAACTTTGATTTTCAAAAGAAAAACAACCAAAACTCAAGATACCAAAAACATGCAGGAAGTTCAGATCATTCTCAGGTCTTGATCTTCCAAACTTTTCTTTCCTCATTCACCTTCCAAAGTCTTCCAAGAAGCAAGGTCCTAACCGATGGTATAAGTTTCAACTTTAACCTCAAGCAAAAAGGAGGCTGTTTTCCTTTCTGATGGAGGTCCCTCAGCCTGGCTCAGTCTTTAATACTGAGCATGGGTTGAGAGACCTTAGTGTAAAAACAAGAGCGAAGGGGCATAAAAGTGTTTTCTGTGCTAAGCTTACTGGAAGAACTCCCGAGCGCTCGGGACTACCTAGAGCGCTCGAGAGTGACTCCAGTCCTATTTTCTTCTTTTGGGCATTTAAGTGGGCATGCAAGGGGAGTGAAATGTGTTTTCAAACAAATCAACTCTTTTGAAATGTGATGGTACAGACGACCTTCATGTTTCAGAGACAAAATAAAGAAAATCATTTTCATTTGAGGGCATGCAAAAGAGTTTTGTTTAAAATTTAAAAGGAGGAATTTTCACATTTCAAAAATATAAGATCTGGTGTACCAGCATACTACAATGAGGGTATTGGTTGATTAAAGTCAATCCTGGGATGTAGATCACTCCCAAGCGCTCGAGATCACTTCCAAGCGCTCGGGAGTGTCTGCATGTCACTCCACCCCATTTTTCTTCCAGTTTGATTCTTGTATTGCCTTTGGATGTCCATGCATGGGTCCTTTACCCCTTTAGAACTGTAAATTCATCTTTAGGGAGGTAAGGATGCATGGCTTGGAAGAATGGGGTCTGATCCCATTCTACTAAGTTCCTTGTTGAGCCAGTAACATGTTTAAAGATTATTCCAGTTTACACTTTTAGTATTGTATCCTATTGCACTAACATGACTTGCAGGTTGAACATGTAATACTCCCAAGCGCTCGGGAGTGCTCCCGAGCGCTCGAGAGTGAGATTTGTGGCAGGGTTTTAGCTTTTGTCATATTGCATTTCTCTATCATCTTTCATTATCACATGCACATGCATGCACCTCCTTACTTGATATACCTCTGAATACTTGCTACTTGAGTAATGAAATAAAATTCTTTGAAAAGTCCCACAAATGTTTAGTAGAGACCGATTTCAAATCGGGCAAGGGGGGTGCCGTAAAACCCTTTCCCCTCGTAACGTGGCTTCCGAACCCTTTTACAATTCGCTGGTTTTCAAATTCAATCAATCAATTTTCAAATCAAAACGGTTTCTCGGGTGACAAACCATAAATCCAGGTGGCGACTCTTCAAATTTTTTGAATCAAAACATTGCGTTTTTCGGGCCGCCCCGATCCACCCGGGGCTGTGGTAGCCCACAGTGGCGACTCCGCTGGGGATATGATTTAATTAATACTTGAGAAAAATCGGTGCGTTGATGAAATGGTCCAATTCCCTTAAGCATTAATTAAATTAGTGAGCCAAGCTTGAAAGATATTTGTGGGATTTTTCAAAACATTTTATTTCATTGTCTATCTTTTTGTATATATCTTGTGCAGCCCCCACTGTTGTGTTTCGGCAATCCTACCCGGCTTGCCGGTGATAGGGAATCCCGGAATGCTCAGCAACCCTCGAGCGTGATGAGTCATCCCTACTGTTTGTACCGTTATTGGGTGTACGCTCAATAATGGGAGGTATACTTTGACTCTAGTCCGGGGAACCCTTTTCAAGCCAAAACCAGCTTTTCTACATGTTTAGCGAGCCATAGAACCTTCCAGACTAAGACAGGAACCTACAGGGTAGGGTTACATGCTATATCGCACTTACGTGTTGCATTGCATCTTGCATTGTCATGCTGTTAGCCACGGTTCTCGAGACTCGCTCGCGCGGTCTTCGAAAGGTTGCCGAGACCCGATGAAGAGTCACGCACCCTAATGCGTGTTGCTAAATCACACAAGTCCTCGAGCCCAAACCTAAAGGAAACTAAAATCTTGCTAAGTCCTCGACTAGTGTTTAATCAGGGATTTAACCAAAGGGAAGGGATGACAAGGAAGCAAAACGTTGTGATACCAACACCGCCCTGGCTTAAAGCAAGTGTACCGCTTACATCGCTTTGGTTATCGTGTCACATTGTTCACCCCAGGTCATCCCGAACCAATGGTCGAATTGTCGATGGAATATTAGCCAAATACTTAGCTTGTTTTAGCATCTTTTAGGAATCGACGGTTCCTAAACGAGGATACACCCCAAAAATCTGACAATCAAGGCAACCTCTAGTAAGTCAATCGTTTTTGAAAAATTACAGTCGATGACGGTGACGATGATGCAAGCATTTTCTAAAAACCATGCACAAATTTCATAAAAATGCAAGTAGGAACCGCGTCTGAGCACAGTTTTGCTTTGCTGTCAGTTTTGAGCAATTGGGCCGAAGAAGAAGAATATCATACCCTCCTGGACCAGACCCCTTGGGCAGAGATTGGAACGACTTCAACTTGGGTCAGATCCTAGCAGTGCTTCGAACTTTCAGGCAAAGATGGAACAACTGGCCGGGAATCCCAATCCAAACCCCAACCCTAATCCAAACCCAGAAAATCCACACCCGGAGAATCCTAACCCAGAGAACCCAAATCCAGAAAACCCGAATGGAGAAATGGGGGAAATCAGGGAAGCTATCTGATGGTTGGGCGAACGCACTGATAATCAGATTCCCAGCTTATGCTCATGATCACTGGGGTGGCTCGACGACTCCCAAACCCAAATCCAAACCCAAACCCAAACCCCAACCCAAATCCGAACCCGAACCCCAACCCGAATCCTAACACAGAACAACCAGCCCTCGAGATGGAAACCCCGCAGAACCCTGAGATGGCAGCTGTACTAGCAAAGATAACCCAGTTGGAACAGTCTGTTGCAAGGAATGAGAAGATTGCTACAACGGGCTTTGACATCAATAAACTCTGTTTATTCCCCAATGCAAAGCTACCTAAGAAGTTTAGACCCATAGACTTTGCAAAGTTTGACGGAACTGGAGACCCGAAAGCACATTTGACTGGATACATAGGAGCACTCTCCATGTGGGGTGTCGAGAGAGACGCCATGGCCCAGATGTTCTCACAGACTCTCATGGGTCATGCTCTCCACTGGTTTACGTCACTGGATGAGAGGAGGAAACGATCTTGGGAGGACATATGTGCGGCTTTCATAGCGCAATATGACTATAACATTCAGTGGAGGTCACTACCCGTTAGCTGGAGTCCACGAAAATGGATGCCAAAGAAACTTTTGCGGATTTTGTGAAGAGGTGGAGGGCGAAAGCGGCCCAAATGAAGGATAGACCATCAGACAGGGATCAGATTCGGATGATCGTTCAAAACCTTCAGCCCAACCTGGCCAGGCATATGGTCATGGCACAAGCGTGTTCGGATTTCAAGACGTTCTTCGATACTGGCCTGGCTGTCAAAGAAGCAGTCCAGCTCGGCATCCTTGATAAACCTGAACCTGCCCCCAAGCCAAAGAATGTCTACTCTGGTAACAGTAATGCCCTGTTCGGCAATTCCAGCTACACCAACCTTCCCAACACCTCCACGAACACTACTCAAACTAAGCCAATCAATCAGATTGTCGCTCAGAACAACCCACCCCGTTCTCAACCTCGCACTTTTGCTCATTCTCGGCACCTCTCTTCGCTGTGCTCGAGAAATTGGTCGAAAGCGGCGTCCTCAAGCCAGTCAACCCTAGTCCTCTACCTCAAAAACTCCCTGCTTCCCATAACCCCAATGCGTATTGTGCTTACCATCAAAATGTGGGCCACCCAACCGACAACTGCTTCCGCCTTCGCCACGCTATCCAGGACCTCATAGACAACAAAACCCTCCCCATGCCTCCACAAAAGCCCAATACCGTCTCCAACCCATTGCCTAAACATTCGAACACTCACACCAACCACATTTCCCTAGCCTCCCCCTTTAACCCAAGCCTTTACATCATTCCTACTGCCCAACCCAAGCCGACCGTCGAACTGCCAGTTGAGGATGCTATCTGTGCACTGGAAACTGTGGAATGGGATTTCCAAAGATGGGATGACCTAGTAAATGACTTCTTTGCAGTGGAACATCGGGCTCTTATCACTGGAGTCTGGCCCATGGCACTCGACCCTCACCAGGTAGAGGAGTTGGAACACGGAGATTGGAGACAGGATTGGGAAGAGATGATGGCCGACCCTTTGGATGGGTATTCTCTATTTGCTCTGTTCATGGAACCTGAATCGGTCGAAGACGAAGACAAGTGGGAATGGGAGCAGGATCCCAACGGATGGCAGTGGATGGATGATTCTGACCCTCTGGACAAAACATCTTTGGCGTACCTTTTTCAAGAAAAAGAAGAGGAACAGGAACTGGATCTGATGAACCCTCGCATGTTCTCGAGACTCTCTGTCAGAACTATCGTCAATCTCACCAGAAACTCCGACGTTCTGGACTATGTAATGGACCATGCTTTCTGTCTGTAGGAGCATATTATTGATGAGTTTCTCCCTCAACCGTTAGTCGAGATTCCCGATGAACCCAACATTTGTGTGCTTGATCCTGAAGATATCTGGGGCAAGGCTGAACTGGTAAACATATGGGTGGATGGCAAAGAACTAACGTCAACAAGGCTATGCTAGATGAAGGGTCCTTGCAAGTCAACAACAACAACAATGTCAACTTTTGGAACTCGTTGGAAGAGGAGAACATATGGAATGCCCTGGAAATGGAAGTTCTCAACGACACTCTTGAGAAGACCAAGCTTGAAAAGGGAAAGCGCAAGGCTGACACTGATCTCTCCAACTTCTGGGAAGATTCTTAGTGGGATCCTATCCCCGAGACAGTTGGTAATCTCACCAGGAGTGGCAGGGTGTACCAACCAACCAACCTCCAACAAGGAAGTTCATCTCGTGCACCTCCCCCACAACAAAACAACCCCAATATCCCGATGAACCCAGTCAACCCAGCAAGTCTAAATGCCCCTATCCCACCTACTCCACAAAATATCCCCTCAAGCTCCACTAAACCTAACCCGCCTACCCAACCCAAACCGTCCATTGACCTCAACTCACTCCCCGACTCTGACCCCGAAGCCTCCGCTGACCCTATCATCCAACAACTTCGTGAAACCCCGGTCCACATGTCTATGTGGGGTGTATTGGCGTCTTCCCGCGAACATCGCCGAAGACTTGTCAATACCCCCTCCAAGCTCAAGGTTCCCTCGGACATCGCACCTGAAGCCATGATTGCCCTCATAACCCCAAACCTTACCCAACATACCTTGTCCTTCACCGAGAAAGACCTACCGCCTGAAGGAGCTGACCACAACAAGCCCCTTCATATCACCATGAAGTGCCTCAGAAAGTGGGTTCCGGCAATCCTTGTAGATAATGGCTCCGCCATTAATGTGTGCCCTCTCCGCACCGCCTATTGTCTTGGCCTCAAGAACAAGGATTTTACACCGTTGACTCTGGGAGTCCGTGCCTACGACAATACACACTACAAGAAAAATCACATTAGGTGACGAGTGAAAATCGTCACAAATTGCATATTTTTCGTCACAAATAGTATAGGTGGCGAAAAAAAAATTGTCGACTAAAGGTTGTAGAGGATTCCTCCCTGGTGACGAAATCCGTTTTTCGTCACCTATAGTGCCTTTTGACAACAAAAAAATTCGTCACGGAAAAATCACTTAGTGACGAAAAAAATTCGTCACCAATTGTGTTTTTTATGACGAAACATTTCGTCACCATTGCCATAATTATTTGTCACCTATTTTCAATTTCGTCATTAATTGTGGCAAGTAATTGATCAAGTTAAGCACATAGGTGACAGGAAAAAAATTCGTCACCAATTGTGTTTTTTATGACGAAACATTTCGTCACCATTGCCATAATTATTTGTCACCTATTTTCAATTTCGTCATTAATTGTGGCAAGTAATTGATCAAATAGGTGACAAAAAAAATTCGACACCAAGTATTTAATTAAAAATAATAATAAAAGGTGACAAAATATTTTGTCACCTAAAATTACAAATTAAAGCCAATCAGTGACAAAAGATTGTTGATCACCTACACTCTTCTTACAATACAATATTATCCTGTTGATTTCCATACTCAAACAAACAAATAAATTATACATTACCCCATATATAATAGCCAACACATCTTCATAAAACCAATATAATCATGTCCAAATTAGACATCCATTAACCACGAGAACTATGTAATCTACACCAAAATGTCCATCCACCCATAGGGTCCGAAGCATCAATGTCCCCATAAAAAAAAAAAAAAAAAACATGAAAGGTAGACCATACCATATACGTTCATCATAGTTCGGTAGTATCATTAAAATAAAAAAAGAAGACTCGAAACTTCAACCAAAAAGGAGTCTTCATAGAAGCATATATCAAGAAAAGAAGACTCCAAACTTTATCCAAAAAAGAAGTCTTCGTAGAAGCATATACCCAAACAAAAGTCTTCATAGTAGAGCGTATATATACCATCTTCCCCGCTACCGAATATCTGCACACATGAAAAGTAGGATAATATTTTGGTAATGATGTTAGTAGAACACAAAATATTACGTAAACTTTACAATATACAAATGAAACAAGAAGTGGGGACCTAACTCAAAATACAATACCAATACGACGACCTTAAGCAAGGAAAAGTTCACCGCATGGGATGATTAGTGCACAAAACCAACCTTTTAAAGAGACAAAAAGCCTCACACTCTTGTATAAGTTGGTTGCCTTTTTATCTGTAAAGTGTATGTCTAACAGCCATGTTTAATTGATCCAATGGTATAGTCAGATTCTAAGCATAGTGGTGCTATTATTAAAAAATATTTGTGGGAGCTTTACCCATGCGCGTTTGCAAAATTAAGGCCCATACTTACAGTCTTACTGTATTTAAATGAAGAATGTAGAATAATAAAAGGATTGTTATGTTAAGCTACAACCGTCTAGCAGTTCACCCAAGAAGCCACCGGATATAAACACTCTAACAACCTCCACATACCATGAATATGCTCGAACCACAGAGGCAGCACTCCAACAAGCTAAAAGTGAACCTTTCACCAGATCAAGAGAGAGAAGTAACTCACCCAGTCAACGCCAAGTGGTGGATAGAAGAGGTCCGCCTCAAGATCAAGCTAAGCAACGTCAATCCGAAGAAAATGGAGCCCCATCAGGTATCATTGAACCCAAAGTGGGAATTCCAATCGACTCTTCGACGAGTTAATCATCTGCTAGGATCTCCTCTAAACTTTTCTCCTAACAGAAGATCTTTTAATGAGTTGTTTAGACATTTTAGTCTGGAATTGTAGAGGAGCGGGGAAGGCCAAATTTAAAAGAAATTTCTCTGAATTGATGAAAACTCACAAACCTGGAGTGGTAGCCCTTCTTGAGACCAAAGTCAGTTTGGACTCTATGGGTATTTTCTTCAAATCCCTGGGCCTCAAAGGCTCAGTTCATGTGGACCCTATGGGTAGAGTTGGGGGAATTTGGCTTCTTTGGGACCCTGATACTGTCTCGATAAACACCACAGAGATTTCCAATCAAGTCATTCATGCAACCATTAAAAAAGACACTTTTGAAGATTGGGTTTTCTCTGCGGTCTATGCCAGCCCCAACCACATAACAAGAGAAACTCTGTGGGAAGAGCTTGCGACCTAAGCAGCCATCATGAACTCCCCTTGGTTACTGGCAGGAGATATGAATGAAACTACTTCAGCAACAGAATGTCAGAGCTCCTCAAACGTGGTCAGAACCAGTCAGAACCAGAAATTTAGAGATCGTATTGACAGTTGTAATCTAATGGATATGGGAGCTACAGGTCAAAATTTTACTTGGTCCAATGGAAGAAAAGGTATGGCCCTAGTCCAAAAACGTTTAGATAGAGCTCTTTGCAATGCGGATTGGAGATCTCTATTCCCAGAAGGTATGGTTAAAAACCTCCCTAGAACTTATTCTGACCACTCACCTTTACTTCTTCATGTGTTTGGTAATAGCCAGTTTACTCGTATTAATAGGCCTTTCCGTTTTGAAGCTGCTTGGCTGTTGGATAATTCTTTCTCTAATTTGGTTACCCAAGAGATCCTGCACACTCTTAGATCTAAGAAAGGCAGAAAGGGTGGCATGATTTTTAAAGTTGATCTTGAAAAAGCTTATGATAAAATTTCTTGGAGATTTCTGGCTGATACTCTTCAGTATTTTAATTTCAATGATGGTTGGATTGAGCTTATCATGAGTTGTGTGACCAATTTTAGCACCGCTATTTTATGGAATGGAGAACCCCTGCCTGAATTCTCTCCTCAAAGAGGGCTTAGGCAAGGAGACCCCCTTTCTCCTTATCTCTTTATGCTTTGTATGGAACGTCTTTCAGTTCTTATCAAAACTAAAGTGGAAGAAGGTCGATGGAAGGGTATCAAAGTTTCTAGGAACTCTGAACCACTAACTCACCTCTTCTTTGCGGATGGTCTTATTTTATTTGGTGAAGATAAGATTACCACTTGTAATGCTGTCATGGATGTTCTTAATGAATTTTGTGCTATGTTTGGACAAACTGTCAACTTAAATAAATCTAAATTGTTTGTCTCTAAAAATGTCCAGAGAAGAAAGGCCAGAAGTCTTAGCTCCCCAAGTGGTATTCCTCTTACCTCTGATTTAGGAAAATACTTGGGAATCCCTCTTTTACATGGTAGAGCTAAACGTGAACATTTTGATAACATCCTTGATAACATGCAAAGAAAGATGTCCACTTGGAAAGCCTCTACTATAGCCATCGCTGGAAGAGCCACTCTTGTTCAATCTGTCTCCTCCACCACGTCTAGCTATGTCATGCAAACCATGGATATACCTATTAGTGTGTGTGATAGAATAGACAAAAATTAATAGGAATTTCCTTTGGGGAGATTCTGAGGACAAGAAGAAAATCCATCTCATCAATTGGAAAATGGTTTGTAAACATAAGGACAAAGAGGGCTTGGGAATCAGGAAAGCTAAAGAACAAAACTTAGCTCTTTTAACCAAACTGGGATGGAAAGTGACCACTAGAGAGGATAGTCTCTGGGTCCAAATTCTGCAGGACAAATACCTTCAAAATCACTCTTTATCCACTTGGCCACAATCAAGATCTGCTTCTCACACTTGGAGAAGTATTCTTAAAACCCAACCTATCCTGGATAGAGGTCTTAAGTGGACTATAGGGGATGGGAATCTGGTCCATATTTGGAAGGGCTAGTGGTGTAGTACTGGGCCTCTTGGCATTCAATTCCCTGGCCCCCATACAACTTCCAATAGGAATATGACTGAACTTGTTGATGGCAATGGTAATTGGGATCTTAGTTCTATAAACCATATTGTCTCTGAAGATGTTATCAATTCTATTTTGAATATCCATATTCTTAGATTCTCAAATGTGATGGACCATCCTAATTGGGTGGGTTCTGCCAATGGTAACTTTACTACTGCCGCAGCTTATGATATTCTCAGCTTTGATGTAAGTGATATGAAAGGTTGGATCTGGTTTTGGAAATTGAAAGTTCCTGCAAAATACAAAACTTTCATATGGCTGCTTTCACATAATAGACTTCCTTCGAATATGCTACGTGCTCAAAGAGGTATAAACATTACGGATTTGTGTCCCAGATGCAATGCATTATCAGAAGACCTTGATCACCTCTTTAGAAGGTGTAATAAAGTCACTGATATTTGGACAAAAATCCGCAGTCTTCAATGGATAAGAGGGGAGTTGGCCATTCCTTTTAAGAGGGGAGTTGGCCATTCCTTTTAATGACTGGATCACTAAAAATCTGAAATCAAAGAGGAAAAGTGGAATAACCGATGATACACCCTGGAACATCATTTTTATCACCACTCTTTGGCAAATTTGGAAGGATAGAAACAAGAAAAGTTTTGACAATATTGATGCTGAAGTTTCTACTAGCTACAGGACTATCATTAATTATTCAAGGGAAATTGTGGCAGGCTGGCAGCCTTTAAATCCCCACTTATCTGTGAACCGAATCCTATCCCCTTATTAAACTGAAATTTTCCTTTGCCAGGAGAAGTCAAGCTAAATACGGATGGTTGCTGGTTCGATCATGACGTGGAACATAAAGCAGGAATTGGAGGGGTCTTCAGAGATAGCATGGGAGCGTGGATCCTAGGCTTCTTTGGGAAAATTGCAAGCCAAACTAGCTTGGAAGCTGAACTTTGGGCAATATACAGAGGTCTCACCATTATTTTGGAGAAAGGCATTGCCTTGGTAAAAATGGAAACAGATTCTCTCATGGCAGTGAGACTTCTCCATGGAGAAAATGCAAAATTTCACAAATATGCTGGACTCATAGAAGACTCAAAGGCTCTTATGATCAGGACGGGCACAACAATATCCCACATTCCTAGACTGGCTAATCAGAGTGCGGATAGTTTGTCACACATTGGAGCAGAACAGGAGGAAAGATTGGTTGTCACCTATGACATCCCTGAAGCTATAAGACCTCTCATCAGAGAGGACATTATGGGAGCCAGATGTCTCCAAGACTAGTATGGGCTGGTGTAGCCCTTTTCATGTTTTATTTTTTATTCTAGCTAGTTACTCTAAGCTTATGTTGTTTTTGAACTCTTTTGGTTAAGTTTTTAATGAAGATTCCGAATTACACAATATTTTATACACCTAAGGACTTATGTCCCCATATATGTCGCGTCCCCGGAGTAAAGAGGTGGAAACCCCTCTGTTTTGGGACACGACGGATCAGCAGACCCCAAATCACATATCAGCATCAGATGGAAAAGTCTCATGATTAGCGTCAACAACTACATCAGATCTCGATAGATGAAGATATACCACTACAGTAATAGCAGTGCAAAACCAGAGCAGTAAGAGTCCAAAACCAGAGCAATAATAGCCCAGAAACTCCATTATTATCAACTACAACAGAAACCAAGCTGGACAGTGTCAAACATTAGGTTTCTTGAAGGAAAACCATAGCAGCAAACAGCATAGCAATACCAAAGCAAGAGGAATACAACATAAACTATTCGTTTCTTGATTGACTATTTATGTCTGTCCATCTATTTTGGACAGATTCATAGGATGTAGAGATAGTTAACATCAAACCAAACAACATAAAAACTTTCATAATCTTTGTAAATAGAAAACATATGCTTAAAAAAGGCACAAAAAAAGACAGAAAACCAAACCAACAAAAATATTTAGCCCAGTTTTCTCATGACGAATGTAAATAGGGAAAGCATGACGTACTAACCAGGAAGTCATTAACCGGTGAATTCTTGGTGTTTAAGAAACGCCATAACACTAGCCAAAGTCCTCCCATGTTCCTCTTTTGCCTCTACTAGCTCGCCTGTCTTATTGTTTGCTACTTCATTTCCTTGCACTTGCTCTTGAAGAAGAGCAGTACATGTCCATGTTGATAAAAATAAAAAAGAAGTTACAAATTAAGCAGAAGAGGCCACAAAAAACAATAGCCAAAACAATCCTTAACTTAAGAGGCACTACAAAGAGATCCAAGGATCAACAACATAGGCACAAGAGCAGAAAAGAATGCAAAAAGGCAGCATCAAAAAGGGCAGAAAATTAGACCTGTTTGTGGTGTTTTTTTATCGCTCCTACAAGACCACAAACTAACAAAGAAAACTATAAGGGTTTCAAGTTTAGGATTTGGTTTTTCCAATAAAATCCAAGATTAGGATGCTATAAGAAGAACCATGACCATTTCTCTGGTGAACGAGAATACCTGTCATATTGGAGCAGCCCACTTCTTAGTTATTAAGCTTGTCCACTGGTGGGTTGTTTCTAGCATACTCTTCCCCCCTTGTTTCTCTAAGTTTCTTGTATTTTTTTGTGCAAAATGAAGTTGTGGTTGCTCAGCCTCCGTCCACATTGCATTGACACTGCATTTTTAACATCGATAGGATCTCATAGCAAGTCAAACTTATCCAACAATATTTGATATTTTGAGTAATGACTTGATCATAATATAGGAAATTAATACCCTATCTGCAAACTAAGAAACCTGATATTTTAGTACACTATGCCAAATTAGAAGCTTAAACTAAGAGCTGCTGCAAATGAACAGCTAGAAGTTAACAAAGAAAGAAATACTGAGAGGTTCCCAAATAAGTGCTCAAGTCAAACAATGAATTACAAATGAAAGATTAACTGCTGCATATCGTTTCCAACCATTTCCAAATTCCAAGACCCCGAGCGAGGGGGCCGAGTCTTCTAGAGCACATTAAACATATGCAGATACAACTAAAGTCTTTCAATTTCCTTTGGCAATGTTATGAGCTTTCACCACAGTTTTCCTAGGAACCTTTGTTTCAGTAACATGATCAAAAGTAGCAGCAAGAGCAATAAAATCCTTAAAAACACATTCTGCAAAACAAAGCAAACATGAGAGAAGTCTTTAATGCTTGAAACTACTTCACTTGCATTGGTTAAAATATGCACACGATGGCAATTCTATAACACAATTCTCGTATGTTTGTCTGTTTTGTTGATTATCAAACATTGTTGTCACTATGACATGCTTAAAAACTATATACAACAAAAAGAAAATACAAACATTTAGATCTCACCTGTCCAGTCTGAGCCTCCATGCACTTGAGATGAGCCATTAACCTCTCATTCAGCCATTAAGCATATGCTCAATCTGTTTCGTGAGCCTCTGCTCAATCACTTCCATGAGCCTCTGTTCAATCACTTCCATGAGCCTCTTTTCAATCTCAAAGCTTAGCCTTTGCTCAATCTCGAGTGGCCTAACATACTTGCGTAGTGATCTTGTTAAGTCCAAGACACACCTGCACCGAAGTACAACAAAATAAACAATCTCGAGTGGCCTAACATACTTGTGTAGTGATCTTGTTAAGTCCAAGACACACCTGCACCAAAGTACAACAAAATAAAAGAGAAGTCAGGTCATAAACCACAGACATTATCGAACATGACCTAAAGTTTGGCTCCACTAGCCCACTTCTTCATGCCCTTAGCACAGCCTCGACCATACTTCTTCATAGATGTCTCAGGAGCTGAAAAATCAACTAATAGTATGATAGTAACCTATTAGCAAACAAATACCAAACACACACCCCAACAACTCTGCATTCTGTAATTCCAGTTAGAGCATATGGCAAAATAGAAGCAACAACCAGGAAAAGGCATTTACACAGACTAACATAGTAGCAATAGATTCCATCTCATCTAGAGTATGTGTTTCTTGTTAAAAAAATAAAAGAGTTACATGTCCGGATCATCTGATGACGGTTGAGCTGGCTGTCTTGACTGAGAATAGAATTTGATACTCTGTAGAGGCTGCATTTAGACAGATGGATTGGTGCCTTCGTACCATGTTAGGAATGGTATATGAATTTCTAATTTTCTACAACTAAAATGCTAAAAGTTTATTATACAAGATACCAACAGATACAACAAGTAATCCAAAATAGACATGAACTTGATCATTTCCCAATTCGGTTCATATTCCTCAAGGACACGTTTGTTCCTAATTTTCCACAAGGACCAACAAATAAAAGGACTGACTTTGCATAGCAAAAAGAAAAAAATAGATCTCATGTTTCCCTTTCACAGACACAAAATAGGCAAACTACAGCCAAATCAAAAACTCCCATATGTGCAGGTTAGCATCTTGCTAATCTTATTTCTTTTGTCAGATAAGTTTTATATTTTTGATAGGGAACATGGCTGGGGACACGCCAGGAACACGTGGCGTGTCCCCTGCTGTGTCCGTATTCCTATTTTTTTAGAATTGTCGTGTCCCGTATCCGTGTCTATATTCGTATCCGTGTCCGTGCTAAAGCCTACATAGATGCAGACTGCTCAAAATTTTCAGAGACATGACTGCCATTCTTTTCATACAAACACTAAATGACAATAAGACCCAAAAAGTTATTTCCAACTAAGTTATATGAAAATGACATAAGAAGTTTACAATTGTAGCACACATTTCCAACTAAGTAAATTTAGTTCATGTACAATGTAAGAATGTACCTCCATTAGAACATTCGATGTCATGAATCTCATGACTTGCGTGCGATGATCTTTGATGTGCGTGTGGAGAAGCTTGATCAAAGGGGCCATTACAACCGTCTCTTACCACGAGTTATCTTTTCCTATTCAACAACAAATAAATCTCTCTTATTCTCTGCTTTTAGAACTTACATGAGCATCATAGCATTGAGTTTTTGTGAATGTTGATTTAACCATTGGTATAAATAGTGATCTAATCTTTTTTGTCTCTAGGACAGCACAAGTTCCTCAAAATATGTTGTCGTAATGTAGCCAAATATAGAATGTGAAACTACAAAAGCTAGAGTGCAGAAAACAAAATCCTCTTTGTTTGACCCTTTATGTTGGGCTTAAGAAGCTGGTGACTTTGTGCGCAACGTGAAACCATAGGACCTAAACTTCCAAAACTTTCCTCGTTTTCCAACTTATAGGGGGAAAATATCAAAAACCCTTCTTATTTTTGTTGGGTTTAAGGAAGTGGTGCCTTTGGTTGTGATGTGGTGCTAATGGAGTGCAAGAAATTTGACTTTTAAGTGGGTGGTGTTAAACATATCTAGCCTAAAAGAAATGCTGATGGTATTTTTCTTATTTTTTTATTAATCTTTTTTTCCATCAAGATTTTAACTATCTATGTTTGTTCTTTCAATGGACTGTACAGCCGTGTAGAAGAAAAGTCTGGAGAAAAACCGTGTATACAGCTAGTGTATGGGACTAATGACCATAACTTGCTTCCTTCTCAACCAACGTACTCGGAAGCTCTTCTAGATCATACTGCTACAAAAAAGCCTTGCAAAGTAAAACGACGCATTCCAATTGAAGAGCAACAAGCCAAAAACGTGCAAGCAATTATATTGTTGTATTAGGGGGAAAAAAGAGACCACGTGCATTCAACACAAAAGAAAGGAACACAATAGACTAACTGAAGAGAATCAAGTACAATAGATAAGGAAGAGAGATGTATATCAAACAATAAGAAAATAATACCAAACTTCATACGGAGACTAACACAAATTAACAAAATTTCTTAGTTTCTTTCAAAAAAGAGGCTAGAAATTGAAGGCTATATCTTCATCGAAATACAAAATTGAATGCTTTTTCCAAACATTTAAAAAAAAAAGTTAATAGGTAAGTGCCTAACATTGGTGCTCGCTATTTCAATATGTAAAGCTCTAGCACTAATTGTAGAGGATTTCCATACCACACCTATGGGTGTCAGGACTCCATTGCCAAAAATCATAACAATTTCAAACAAAGCTACAATAAGCAGAGAGATTTTTTAATATGCACTATAAACACAACACCCAATTTCAAACAGCTCGCAATGCATTTCATCGAAAGTAGCTTCCCTTGTGCAGAAACCCAATGCTTTTACAATATTTCTTGCTGCTGCTGAGGATGCACGCCTAGCATCATAAATATCACTTGATGGCCTATAAAATTTGGTTAGAGCATTTAGTTCATTTATTCTCAGACTATTCTATTCAATTGCTTCACAAGTAACAAGCTGTGTAAATGCCTTTCCAGTTGAGAGAGTGAGAAAGTAAGAAACAGAAGGTTAACTCGTTAAGATGACATGTCCCCAACCAAAAGAAACGATAACATCTACAACAACTACCATCAACAAATCGACAGCCACAAGAATCGAAATATTTTCAATCAATAGAATCGACCACCAAAACTTATTCAATAGGTTCACAACCACTACTATCAGAATAAAAAACCCAAAATAAAAATCCCAATTTTATGAAATCTGAAAAAAAAAACCCCTAATTTTCTCATTTGTGCGCATTAGTGAAAGAATTAAATGTAGATTAGTGGAGAGGGAAGTGAGAGAGATACCTGTGAGAGAGAAGAGATGGTGGGGTGCATCGGTGGTGGTAGGGTCTGGTTTGGGGTTGCCCGCCGGTGGTAGGGACGGGTTTGGCGTTGCTCGTCTTTGGTGATGCGACGAGTGGACAGTGTGTGAGATGGAGGAGAGAGAAGAAAGGAGATCGTGGTGGTAGTGCGGCGGCGGTGGTGGGGCTGTTTTGGGGTGGTCACCGGTGGTGCGTCGAGATAGAGAAGAGAGAGAGAAGCTGTCTCAGCTCGAACAGCAGCAAACCCTAACCCTTGCATCGGCATGAGAAAGAGAGAGAGCCGACTAATTGCTAGGGATATCGGAATTTCATTTTGGAGGATTTCGTTTCAGCGGGTTTTGAGATTTTTATTTTGGGGATTTCGTTTCAGCGCCATTTGTTTCGAGAGAGTTTGGGATTTAAATTATTTTGGGAATTAGTCAAAATAATTAAGCGTCCTCGTATCGCGCACTACGAATAAATTCTAAAATTAATCAGTCAATTATATTTTGATAATGATCAATCTGAACAATTAGAATTTCATGTCTCACTGATTCCATAATTATCACCAAAATTGAAGATCATTTGATATCGGCGATCGCCTGATCGGACCACATTTAATTCATCCCAAGACATTATAGTATTAGATTGCAATACCCGATCCTATTTGAGTTTTTTTTCTGATTAGAACCGTCCATCTTTTACATATCATGGAGTGCATCATTCATACCCAAAATGAAGTAAATCGAGCATTGCTACACACTTGATTTAACAAAAAAACACATTAACTTAATGAAATTGTGTCTCAATAAAGAAGCTTTCGAAACCCAATCGAGACAGATGTTTACGATAATGATATAATCAACAAGGAAAACAAAATCAACAGTTTAGATCATTGTAATTGTGTCACGATCGAATGGCTATCATACGTTCAAGTAAAGCACGAAACTTAGTTTGTTAACAATTACATTGAATGTATAGAATTTAAAGGTCGTTACCAACTCAATTCGTACAGTGATCGATCCGAACCGTTAGGATTTCACGCTTCACTTATTTCATCGATGTCACCAAAATCGGAGATCATCGGATATTGGCAACCGTCTAATCGGGCAACATTTGATGCATCCCTAGTTGTTAAAGTATTAGATTGCAAGACCCAACCCCACCGGAGTGTTTATTTTTCGATCCGAACCGTCTATCTTTTACATATTACACAATTTATCAATCCTATCAAGAATATGAAGTTGATCGGGTATCGCTACACATTTGATCAAACGATAACTATAATCCAAAAAATAAAGTGCGTCCCAATCAAGGAGCTTTCTAAATCCGTTCGAGTCAAATTTTTACGATAATGACTTAATCAATAAGCACGACAAAATCAACAACTTCGATTATTAATATAGTTTTGTCTTATTTAGATTCGCTAAATAATTGTATTGAAGAATATCAGAAAAAGTATAACGTATAATATAATTACACAATATTGTTTAGTGATCCACGTTCTTTAGGCCACCTCATGCAAAATTTCTGGCTCTGTTTTTTTTTTTTTTAATTGTTTAAATCCCCCCTGTAAAATGGAAATTTCCGGCTCTGTTTTTTTTTAATTGTTTAAATCCCCCCTTTAAAATGGAAGACAAAAAGAATTTGTCACCCAAAGCATTTCCTTTTGTGAGGAATTATTTCGTCACGAAATGGTTGCAAGTATATGTGGAGGAAACGGATTGGTGACGAAATTTATTTTTTCGTCACCTTATATTTTTTTGTCTACTCTTTTGCTGACAAAATTTATTTTTTCGTCACTGATTCACTATTTTTGGTGACAAAATCAAATTTTCTCACCTTAAATCTTTTTGCCCTCTTAATTGGTAACGAAAAAATATTTTCCTCACAAAATAGGTATATTTGGAGACAAAAACTACTTTCGTCACCACCATTTCGTCACTTATTCACATTTTTCTTGTAGTGGCACGTCGTGATGTTTTGGGAACGATCAACTTGGAGCTGGCAATCGGAATATTCAAGACTACCGTGGAATTTTGTGTTCTAGAGATCCCTGCCTCATTCAACCTCCTACTGCGGAGACCGTGGCTGCACCGCTCTGATGTTATGGGGGGTACCGTCCACGCTGCACCAAAAGCTTATCTTGGGATTGGATTTGGGGACTCTTATAATTCATGGGGATTCTGGCATCCGTCCTCATTCCGAATACAACTCCCCACTGTTGGAAATTATGCATGGAGAAGAGGATGTACCATGGGGGGATTCGCTGTTATAACTTCAAAGGTGTGCACCATTCGGACTGATGAAGATTTCCTGGTAAGCTCTGCGGCCTTAGAAATCATGAGGGGGATGAACTACCTGCCTGGCCTGGGCCTTGGTCGCAATCAACAGGAAGTATCTGAGTTCCCTCATTTCCCTGGGAGTGTTGATCCGTACGGTTTGGGCTACATGCCCAAGAAGAATGACCTTGCAAGGAAGTGGCGCAATCGCGCCCGAGCCTAAGCTGCTAAAATAAAGTTTAGGGCCGGTCCCGTGATCAATGAGAAGGAGAAACTGTACTGGGGAGAACCAGAGCCATTCATAGATCTGGAGACAAAGGTGAAGTATCCTGGCTTTGAGATCTTTGCCAACGACACCTGGGAAAGTGATGAAAAAGTTGCAAAGATAGAGGAACTGTCTGAAGCACTGGATTGGCTCGAAGCTCTTGAAATGAGCCACTTTCAATCGCTGTTCGGGGGTGAGGAATCCGGGGGGTATGATAGAAGATGCTATTGTCCTGATGCTGGGAGAAGAAGAAGAGATTGAAGACCCCTCTATGTCCATTGTGGACGCCGTAGGCACATATGAAAACTGCACTTTCATTCCACTTGTAAAGCGCACTCATGACACTGACACTGACACTAAATCTGAGTCTAGCACTGAGTCGTCGTCTAGCGCAGAGTCAGAGCTTGTGCCTATTGGCCCTCCTCGTCGTAGCTTTTACTTCGAGTTTGAGTCCACCGCTGTATTTCCTCCTACCGAGGCCCCCGTTGATGAAATGAAAAATGCTTTTGCTTACTTGCCAGACTTTGAAATAAATTGTGTAGATCCCGACGATGAAGGAATAGATTTCGATGGGGACATCCCCATGGAAATCCGTTCCCTCATAGAGCATGAAAATGAAAGGCATGCTCAGCTTTTAAAAGAAGAAATATCAATAAACTTGGGTGATGAAGAGAACCCTCGATTGGTTCAGGTCGGTTCCGGGCTAAATCCTGATGAGCTTCAAGAGCTCACTGATTTATTGAAAGAATTCAAAGAAGTTTTTGCCTGGTCCCACGCGGACATGCCCGGAATCGACCTAGAAATCGTCGAGCACAGAATCCCCCTCTATCCCGACGCCAAACCTGTCAAGCAAAAGTTAAGAAAAAATGCTGCCCGATTGGGTGTTAAAGATAAAAGAAGTGATAACAAAGCAAATTAACGCTGGTTTTCTGATAGTAACTGAATACCCCACTTGGGTTGCAAACGTCATTCCCGTCCCTAAAAAGGATGGAAAAATCAGAGTGTGCATCGATTTTAGAGACCTGAACAAAGCAAGCCCTAAGGATGACTTTCCTTTGCCACATATAGATGTACTCGTTGATAACACTGCAGTGCATGCTTTGCTGTCTTTCATGGACGGTTTCTCTGGATACAATCAGATTCTCTTAGCACCGGAGCAGAAGGAGAAGACCACATTCATCACCGAGTGGAGGACTTACTGCTATCGGGTTATGCCGTTTGGGTTGAAGAATGCCGGGCCTACGTACCAAAGAGCTGCTACGACATTGCTGCACGATATGATTCATAAGGAGGTCGAGGTGTACGTCGATGACATGATAGTGAAAGGGAAAGCGCTGAAGGATCACCTCCCGGCACTAAGAAAGTTCTTTGAGAGAATTCAGAAGTACAAGATGCGTCTCAATCCGCAAAAGTGCACATTCGGAGTCACGGCTGGAAAGATGCTTGGATTCATGATCACGACCAGGGGGATTGAGGTGGATCCTTCTAAGATCAAAGCCATTCTAGACATGGAACCACCCTGATCCGAGAAGGATGTTCGGAGCTTCTTGGGCAAAATTCAGTTCATTAGCCGTTTCATTGCAAAGTTAACATTGACTTGTGAGCCGATGTTTCGGTTACTAAAAAAGGATATGAACTTCGAATGGAATGACAAGTGCCAAAAAGCCTTCGAAGCAGTGCGAACTTACCTTCAGAACCCTCCAATCCTGATGCCGCCTATCCCAGGAAAACCTTTGATCCTGTACTTGTTCATCACGCCCTCATCCATGGGGTGCATGCTGGCACAAGAAGGAGAAGATGAGGTTGAAAGAGCCATTTATTACCTAAGCGAAAAGATGGTGGGGAGTGAAGAACGTTACACTCCGTTGGAAAAGACGTGTTGGGCGCTTGTATGGGCCACGAAGAAATTGAGGCACTACATACTGTCTTACTCGGTGATACTGATTTCTCAAATGGATCCCCTCAAATATCTGTGCGAGAAACCAGCACTTACGGGTAAGTTAGCACGTTGGTTGCTCTTATTGGCAGAGTTCGAAATCAAGTACGTCACCCGAAAGTCAGTGAAGGGCAGGGCTGTTGCAGAATTCTTAGCGGATCATCCAATTGAGGGACCAGAGCACACGGAATTCCAATTCCCTGATGAAGACGTAATGACAGCAGTCGATGAGACGTGGACTCTGTACTTCGATGGAGCCCGCTAATCAGAAGGGCTTTGGGATTGGCATACTGCTGGTCTCACCTGAAGGGTCACATATTCCCCTCGCTTTGATGTTAAATTTTGAAGTCTCGAACAACGAAGCGGAGTATGAAGCATGCATTGTGGGGATGGAAGCCGCACTAGAGATTGGAATCAAGATGCTGGAAGTTGTGGGAGATTCCAACTTGGTTGTGTCGCAAGCAAACGGAGAATGGAACAACGAAGCGGAGTATGAAGCATGCATTGTGGGGATGGAAGCCGCACTAGAGATTGGAATCAAGATGCTGGAAGTTGTGGGAGATTCCAACTTGGTTGTGTCGCAAGCAAACGGAGAATGGAGGGTTAGGGATGAAAAGATGAAGCCATATCATCAGCAACTTGATGAACTTATCCCGAATTTTCAAAAGGCGACCTTCACGCACGTCCCGAGAATGAAGAATCACTTCACCGATGCACTCGCTACCTTAGCATCCATGCTGGAACTTCCGATTGGGGTAAAATTGAGGCCTGTCATGATTGAGCAGAGAGGAAAGCACGTCTACGACTACATCATGAACATAGACGAGCCGAACGATGGACTCCCTTGGTTCCACGACATTTGGAATTTAGTTGAAAAGGGAGAATTCCCCGCAAATTCAACCAAGAAAGACCGGATCCCTTTGCAACGATTGGCATCTCAATACATCATCTGCGGCGGGCAATTGTACCGGCGATCTCCGTGCGGAGTTCATAAGTTGTGTAGTCACGGTGACGATACGAGATCGGTGATGGAAGAAGTTCATGAAGGAGTTTGTGGGCCCCACATGAACGGAATGATGCTGGCTAAGAAAGTTTTGAGACTGGGATACTATTGGTCAACCATGGAGACAGATTGCATCGAGTATGTGCGCCGGTGTCATAAATGCCAGACTCATGCTAATTTCATCCATGTCCCGCCCTCGGAGTTATACTCAATGGCAACACCATGGCCATTCTCCGCCTGGGGCATTGATGTCATTGGAAAGATCACACCCGCGGCTTCTAATGGTCACAGATCCATCTTGGTAGCAGTCGATTATTTCACCAAATGGGTCGAAGCAGCTTCATTCAAGACATTGATGGCAGTTCAAGTGGCTCGGTTCATGAGGCAAAACATCATTTATCGGTATGGGGTCCCTCAAGCCTTCGTGTCTGACAATGGTGTTCACTTCAACGGGAAGGTTCTACAGCTCTTTGACGAATTCAAGATTCAAGTGCATCATTCGACTACTTACCGACCACAAACGAATGGGGCAGTCGAAGCAGCAAATAAAACCATCAAGATGATTCTCGAAAGGACTATTGAGTCGGCTAGGAATTGGCACGAACAACTACCACTAGCTTTGTGGGGATACCGGACGTCTATCCGCACACCGACAGGGGCAACACCCTATTCTTTGGTGTATGGTATGGAAGCCGTTCTCCCTATCGAGCTAGAAGTTCCATCGTTGAGGGTCATAGCTGAACAAGGAATAGACGAAGTTGAATGGATCAGTGGGAGGTTCGAGGAGCTCATGCTATTTGACGAAAGGAGGTTGCGAGCGTTGTATCACATTCAGGGCTATCAGCGAAGGATCACCCGAGCATTCAACAAGAAAGTGAAGTCGAGGGACCTGCAAGAAGGGGACATGATAGTCAAGGAAATCTGTGCGCTAATCTTTGACCTACGAGGGAAGTTCCGACCAAAGTGGGATGGGCCGTACATCATCAAGTATATTCTGTCTAGGGGAGCAGCCTCAATCATCGATCTCGACGGCAACGAATTCGCAAACCTTGTCAATTTGGATCAACTCAAACGATATTACCCCTGAGAGAGCTCGCTGGGCCGAAAACCGCAAGGGCGGGCGGATCCAGGCAAAAATTAGAGCAAGCCCGCAAGGTCGAAAACCCGAAAGGGCGACCTAGACAAAAGATAGGGCAAAAAGTCGAAAAAGAGCTCGCTAGGCCGAAAATCCGAAAGGGCGGTGCTAGGCAAAATTTAGAGCGCTAAAAGGAGAGTGTTAATACCTGAGCGAACCCTAGCCCGAACTACGTATGACCTGATTCCCTTTCACAATCTCACACTGAGGTTCGGTCCTAAATCACAAAAATCAAATCCAAATTGACGAATCAAAATGCGTTCTCTCAAGGCACGTGCGATTAATGAACCGAAAGGGGGAAACCCTTAATCTGTCAATTTTATTCAGATCATTTCTTTATTACAAGCTGAGCACGAAAAAGAAAAACACACAGCGAGATCCACTCTTTTATTTCAAAGACCGGCAAAGTAAGCAGTCAACCCCTCCTTGCTTCCACATCCCTTCTTAGCCATTTCCGGTACCTACCAGTCAGGGCAATGGAATAGAGCAGATCACTCGGTTCGGCCCTATGAGATCCCCATGTTCACACGTAGTTTCAAAGGCCCGGAATGGTGAACGGAGGGAGACGAAGCATTTCTGAACCCGAGGGTGGCACCTCTTGGCTGAGTCCAAACTGGCGCAGAATGCGGAATGGTGAATAGAAAGTGAAGCCAGCCAAGCCTGCCACGAACACCTGTGGCGAACCCATATTACTTACAGTCATTGCAGGAAGGCTCAGCCAATGACACCGCCAAGCAATGTCATCATCATCTAGGGAAGCAAAGAAGTCGACCCAATCATCCTCATTCTGGTACATCACCTGAAAAAGGGCGATTCCATCTGCTGGCGCGATACCACCAGTCATTTGCCGGTGGAGTCAGCAAGTTTAACTTGTCACAAAGCCACATCTGTCAGAAAAAAGAGAGAAAAAAAGTAAGGAGCCAGATAAAGCCTAAATCGAGTATTGAGGTAAAATGAATGAGAGAAATAGAAAAAAGAGAGCTGAGTGAGGTCCCAACCTGCAACAATAGCGGGCTACCACCAAAAACCCTTGTGTGACCAGCACAAACAGCATCCAACCCCATCAAGGTTTCTACGAGGACTAAGGGAGCAACGTCCTTGCGAGTCTCGATCTGAGCAGCGACTCCCACCAGCAAAAGGCTAGGCTGACCGACAAAAGGGATCAGCAGGAAGGCCGCCAAGAGGCAAATGCAACAAGCCGTCATCCGACGACCTTGATATTCGAAGTCTGTCAAGTTTCCAGGTGGACTGAACATCTCGTACAACTGCACGATGTTGGTGGCATTATGTCGAGTGAGGAATTCAGCAGTGTTACCGCGACACCTAGGTTGGTCTTAAGGATGTTCTTCATGCTCTCCCGGATCATAGGAACAACTGGTTCGGTCGAGTCATGGCTTCCAAGGTAGGCGTGGAACTCCTCGACGGTGGGGCAGAGTTCTTGAGAACCAAAGCGAAAGACGTGTACTTCGGAATCCCAAAAACGTGCCGCCGCATGCAACAAGACCGGACGAATCGCAACTTCTCGAAGATGCCTTAAAGCATAAAGGCGGTGCCCTCGAAAAATTAGCCTGTCGATGCCTTCAAGGCTGTCCAACCAAGGCCGGAGCAAAGCTTGGTTCAACAAAGCCATGAGAAAGAGGAATTTTTGAAAGAAGAATGATGGAATGGGGTGTGAATGACTTACCAAAGTAATTCTGGATATTTATAGAGGTCTAGGGGAGACAACATCACTTCCCCACCAGTCTTCAAACTCATCAAGTTCCATATTTTCAAAGCCTTTTCAAAATTCAAACTTTGGAAAACTTGAAAAAGCATTGGAAAAACACTAGTGTTGCTTTGGGAAGCCACTGACCTCTGGAAAATAGTCCAAGGAGAGTTATAAGGCGTTTTGAAAAGGGGCATACAGAAGAAAACAACATGGGAGAGCCAAGAAGTTCCCTTGAAAAAGAACATAGGTCTGCTGGTGACAGCAGTCCCGAGCGCTCGGGAGTGAATTCCTAAGTGCTCTACACCACTCTCGAGAGCTCGAGAGTTCTGCAGTTTGCAGCAGGTTTTTGTTTTCCAGGTTTAGGCCTCGGAGTAGCATCATAATCTCAGTGCATCAAGTTCAACAAGTTCCAACCTGTTCCTGGGGGAATACAGCGGGTTCAGTTGTCCGTTCGCTTGAGTACTCGAGTATATTATCTGAAAAACCTCAAAATCCCAATGATTTCCTTCCCATGGGCGTCTCAAAATTCGTGTCAAGAGCGTTTGGTTAAATCAGTGGCGTGTGCAAGTCTTAATACGTGTTGGTGATGGTATAGCATAGTCAATCATGTACCACAGCTTATGAAACCAATTTTTGCTTTCAAACGCCTCAACTTCATTACTTGTGTGTATATCAAAATGGCGCTAGGAGGCATTTGATGAAGCCTAATGCACATCATAGGCTATGCACCTTGACCAAGTACGCCCGTGTCACATTCCCGTGTCCAATCACTGTCAAAATTAGTTGTCGCTTTCCTTGATGATCATAAATTCCACATTAAGGACGTTCCTGTCGTCTCAAGTCAGATTCTATGGAGTCAAGTAAGTTGTGTCAAGTTCTATCGTATTTTAAGAGTATCGGTTGAAATTCGCGTGCTCTTTACTTTCTTTCAAAGCTAGACAGACATATTTCATAAAATACAATTCTATAAAAGGAGTGCGAACGAATGGAAAAAAGTGCAAATTTTCATAACCAAATGGTATTTACAATGGATATAGAGGGAAGTACATGAACTGGGGCAAACACATGCCTAATCCTATTTATCAGGGCAAGCAAGCCCAAACAAAACCAAGGCACGCAGGCCTAGAAGCTACAACTATGCTGGCACGCAGGCCCATGCAAAAGAAAAGCTAGCAAAGCAAAAACCTAAAACTCAGTCTCGACGGGTCCTCTTCCGCTGATGTCCCTTAGACTCAGAACTCTCAACCTCATCGTCGCCATCGTCATCGTCATCGTCGGAAGGGTCTGAGGCTGTACTCGAGTCCGTAGACCCTAAAGCTCGTGACTCGAGCGACTCCTCCGTCTCCTCCTCTGACTCCTCAGGAGCGGGCCTCCGCTGGGACGCTGCCCTAGGAACTACCTCAAACTGTCTCGCCTCTGTCGTGGACTATGACGCCCTCTGTGGACCTCGGCCTCTCACGCAGGTGGAAGCTGGAAGGCTCACGGTGCCCTGCGGCTGCGTCCTAGTCGAGCGTCGTGGCTGCACCTGCATGTCATGAGCATTCATTCATTTGATACATGTTTTTTAAATCCAATAAAATGAATATGCGTGCATTTTCATACCTGAGGAGCAACAGGAAAAACTGGCTCGGGAGCAGGTCTAGTCTGGAGGATCCTTCCTTTTGCGTAGTCCTTCAGCAACTGGCGTATCCTCACTATCAGCATGATAGCCTACTCTGCCCACTCTCGTGGCACCTACACAATGATTCAAGAGTCAACAAAATAGACGCATGAACATTTGAAGCATAGAAAGAAGCAAAGTTGTGTTCATACCTGAGCAAGAAGCCGCAATGGCAGCTGCGGGAGGCGTGGAATATCTAGCAATGCCCGTGCCCCAGAAGAGTCCCTCACCCGTATCGTCCAATCCAACGATGGTAGTCCGGGTGAAGCTGAAGTCTCGGCTGTCTCTAGAGCCCGCGAGCTGCCTTCGCCTCGGCCCGAAGAGCTAGCACCTCGCCCGCTAGCAGGAGGTCTAGCACCCCGACCCCTACCACGCGTAGAGCGACCACCGCGGCCTCGTGCTCCGGTCTCACCTCTAGTCTCACCTCCAGCCTCACCTGCTTCCCGTCTGGCCTCGGACTCTACCATCCGTCTCTCCAGCTCCCTCTCCACGCCCAAGCTAGTAGCTAGATGCCTGTCCCTGTATGCTGCGTAGTCCAGCGTGCGCTGTAGGTACTTCTCCAGGTCGGTATCTGGCATCGTGAACTGCTCCAGCTCGGCTCGAGTGTAGGTCTCAGCCCTCTGCACTCGTGGAGGAAGTGGCCCCGGCATGATAAACTCTGGAGAACCGAGTGACTTCACGTCACACGATCCCCCAGGTACCATTGCCAGCCCAAGGGGCACTCTAGCAGGACCCTGCTCCGCGTCACCTCCCGGCTCCTCGGAAGGAAGTCAGCCTCCACCCTGGCCCAGCGATCCTAGTGAAGCTGCATTCAATTTTCTTGCATTAACAATCAAAAATTTCATTCTTTTTCAAGAAGGCATGAAAACAAAGGAAGGGTGATGTTTTGTACCATAATC
Source organism: Rhododendron molle (assembly GCA_025413875.1). Classification (NCBI taxonomy): domain Eukaryota; kingdom Viridiplantae; phylum Streptophyta; class Magnoliopsida; order Ericales; family Ericaceae; genus Rhododendron; species Rhododendron molle. The sequence goes on along the minus strand of CM046393.1, from coordinate 18,733,415 downwards.
CCGGTTATGTTGTCCAGCCAGCGTCGGAAAGTCATCACTTGTCCTCTCCGCTCCTTTGCTCTCCTATATTCCTTACCCTACGCAAGTCCACTTGGAAGCAAATGCAGATTCGTGCAAGTGTTCTCGGGTGGGAACATTCCCAAGACCTCGTAAGCCCAAAGCTGCAAGTTTTGGAGATCAGTTCAATTCGAATCAGTGCATTTTCAATCCAATAAATCAATCAATCAAAGCAGTTCAAAGCAGTAACATTGAATCACACCTCGACTACCCTCCAGTATCCCCCATTGGTATCCCCCACTCCGCGTGAGGCAGCCCCAAGAAAGCAGTAGAGCGTGCATAGAGCAGCACTGCCCCAGTCATATCGCCCCTCCTATCTCAGATCCACCAAGCCCGCCAATTAATTGTGATGGACCCAGGATCGCCTATTCGGGAACAGAGAAGCCCCGAATAGGTATAGCAAGTAGGCCCTGGCCATTTGGGCCACCTCGGCATCGCTCGCCGGCTCGTGATCCCAGTACTTCTTGAACTGGCCATACTCTGCCACCCCTCCGCTATGGCGCGGAACCCATCCGAGGAACCACTCCAGAGCCGTATCATCTCGATCTATACTCGGATCATAAGGGATGGGCTCGCCTCCAACCCGGAGTCCCGTGATCGCTGCAAAGACGAGAGGAGTCACCATCATCTACCCGAAACGGAAGTGGAACGTGTTGGTGGTGTCCCACCACCGCTCCGTCAGCGCTGTCAGCACTGCGCGATCTACCCTCACCACTGTCATCAGCTGGATGAACGGCCTGAAACCCGCCTCCTCTACCAACTCCCGCACTCTCCGGGGGAACTCCTTGAAGTACTTCAATGAGCTGGCTGAGCCTCCGTGGCCGTAAATATCCGTGGTGTGCTGTTTCAACAAAGCAAAGAAGCGGCATTAATAATGATGCAATAATTCACGAAAGCAAGTCTAAATCAAGAGGTTAAACCTTTAAACTCTTGCCGTGGTCCACCCAGAGGAAATGTGTGAACCCCGATCTCGGAGGAGCAAATCCTCGGGATAATCCGTCCGAGCAGGAACGTAGCCAGTCATCCCTGTCGGCTCAAAGAAGTGGAGTCGCGGAGCATAAGTCCCCGGTACAAACTCAGGACGCTCTCCTGCCAGGTAGGCCTTCGCCTTAGCGACCGCCATGACCCGCTCCTCGACTACCGCCTCCTCCTCTGGCTCCTCTACCCCCATATCATCCATCTCCGGTGCCCCATATCCGCCGCCGTCATCCCCGCACCGCTCAGCAACGCTCCTAACAAGAGCGCCGAGGCCTGATCCTCTGGAGTCCTCGCACCCCTCAGCACCTTTGTAATCCCAGTGTCGAGGCCAAGTGCGTCTAGTAAGTCCCGCGGCCTCGCGGAATCCAAGAAATCCCCCTCCGCGAATGGGACCGGGCGCGAAACACCGATCCCACTATCCCCGACCCTCGGCTCGACAGCCGTCACCTTTAGAACCGGAGTCGCAACAACGCGACCAGCTGCACCACCTCGTCGCCTGCACCTTCCCTCCGCTCACTGCTTACCCGTTCGGCGGCCGCGAGCAACTCCTCTACCGTAGGAGTATGAGGAGTGCCCGTGGCACCTCCCCCACTACTTATAACATCTCCCCCACTGCCCGACATGTCTCTGCTGCTCGGGGCCAGGCTGCCGTCCCCTCCTCGCATGGCCTCGCTGTCACCCACTTTTTCTACCTCCGCCACACCTCCGCTGGCACTCGCCACCGCTTCTGAACCTTCACCAACGCCACCCACCGCAGCCAAATCCTCACCAACACCCCCCTCGTGAACTGGTGTAGCAGCACTGCTACTGGCCCCCTCTATCGTCGCCGCAGCCGCCTCCGCCACCGCCTCCTCACGGCTGGGCAGCTCCCTGTCACCACCACTGGCCATGGCCTATTCTTCTCCTCCCCAAAGCTTCTTCTTCCTCTTGATTCGTACCTCCTGGCACACAACAGCCCACCGTAAGATCGTGGAGATCTCGAGATCTCGGGCTCGATTCGTATTGAGAGAGAGAGGTCAACTGAGTGAGGAGGAGGGATCGTTTGAGTGAGAGAGAGATTGATTGAGTGTGAGAGAGAGGTCGCCTGAGAGAGAATGAAAACGATCGAAGTTGGGACCGTACTCTGGTTCTCGAGCGATGTGGTATGGGGTTTAAACCCCAAATCAGTCGAAGAAGATGAAAAGGACAGTAGGCCCCAGCCGCAGTCTCGAGCGCTCGAGACCACTCCCGAGCGCTTGGGAGTGGTTCTAAGCGCTCAGATCTGTCCTTAGCCCCCGTCCCAGTCCGTCGTCGTCCCGTGCATTCCCTGCTTTCGACACTTGATTAGATTCCATTTCTTTTTACAAAATCAATCTCAGTCCTGGCTTCGTCTGCGTCGAGCGAGACTGCGAGAGGCAAACCTCCGTCGATGATGTGACTTTGGGCTCACGCTTCATGATTTGGTATTTTACTTGGTAGTCGACGAAAATTTGTCTATTTTGGCCATTTTCAACATGTTTGCAGGTATACTTACCCCTTATGAATGCTATTTTATCCTTGTTCCATCTGCCGAACAGAGTAACAGATGGACCCTTCATGCATTTATCTTATCAAAGTCGTGTCGATCCTTTCTCATGCAAGCATCACACGTGTTTGCATCTGCCCGAAAGAACTACGCTGGTCTGATCCCTGCAAAAAAAGGTACGTAGGTAGTCTGAAAAGACGCGACCGCACTTTTATTTACATTTGTTTTTCGAATTAAGGGTTTAACGTGGCTCGAATTGGGTTGTCTCAATCTTTGGATGTCACTCGTATCCAGACATGATGCCAAGCACCATCCAAAGAGGGGCAACTGTAGAAACCCCAATTTGGACTCTTCGAATTTCCTTAATCTGTGGCCCGGAGGCTCCCCGATGATGAATTTGGATTAAAGCAAGCCTTAGACCAGTCAGAACAATGCTTCTTGGAGGACTTTAAAAGGAAAATAAGGTGTCAAAATCAATCTCATGCGCTCAGGAGCAGTCCGAAGCGCTCAAAACCATTTTTAAAACCCTAGGCCAGTCCAACTCTCGAGCGCTCGAGAGTGACACTCCCAAGCGCTCGAGAATACTCCCGAGCGCTCGAGAACTTTGTGCTGCCCAATGGGTGATGAAGCTTCCCCACTTCCCATGCAACCCATCATTACAGCCATTTGAGCTGATTCAAACCTCAGACAACACTCAAGGAGAGTTCAGGCCTGAAGATCTTCCAAGATTCCAAATTTCATTTTCTAAAAATGAGACCATATGTTATTTTGCCTATATATAGGCTCACTTCAGCACAAGGAAGACCAGGAAATCCCTCTCTCTAGAAACCCTTTGAATGTCCAAAGAAAGCCATTTTTCCACTCCTTTGAAAAACTTTGATTTTCAAAAGAAAAACAACCAAAACTCAAGATACCAAAACATGCAGGAAGTTCAGATCATTCTCAGGTCTTGATCTTCCAAACTTTTCTTTCCTCATTCACCTTCCAAAGTCTTCCAAGAAGCAAGGTCCTAACCGAAGGTATAAGTTTCAACTTTAACCTTAAGCAAAAAGGAGGCTGTTTTCCTTTCTGATGGAGGTCCCACAGCCTGGCTCAGTCTTTAATACTGAGCATGGGTTGAGAGACCTTAGTGTAAAAACAAGAGCAAAGGGGCATAAAAGTGTTTTCTGTGCTAAGCTTACTGGAAGAACTCCCGAGCGCTCGGGACTACTCTAGAGCGCTCGAGAGTTACTCCAGTCCTATTTTTCTTCTTTTGGGCATTTAAGTGGGCATGCAAGGGGAGTGAAATGTGTTTTCAAACAAATCAGCTCTTTTGAGATGTGTTGGTATAGACGACCTTCATTTTTCAGAGACAAAATAAAGAAAATCATTTTCATTTGAGGGCACGCAAAAGAGTTTTGTTTAAAATTTAAAAGGAGGAATTTTCACATTTCAAAAATATAAGATCTGGTGTACCAGCATACTACAATGAGGGTATTGGTTGATTAAAGTCAGTCCTGGGATGTAGATCACTCCCAAGCGCTCGAGATCACTTCCAAGCACTCGGGAGTGTCTGCATGTCACTCCACCCCATTTTTCTTCCAGTTTGATTCTTGTATTGCCTTTGGATGTCCATGCATGGGTCCCTTTACCCCTTTAGAACTGTAAATTAATCTTTAGGGAGGCAAGGATGGATGGCTTGGTGGGGTCTGATCCCAGTCTACTAAGTTCCGTGTTGAGCCTGTAACATGTTTAAAGATTATTCCAGTTTACATTTTTAGTGTTGTATCCTGTTGCACTAACATGACTTGCAGGTTGAACATGTAGTACTCCCAAGCGCTCAGGAGTGCTCCCGAGCGCTCGAGAGTGAGATCTGTGGCAGGGTTTTAGCTTTTGTCATTTTGCATTTCTCTATCATCTTTCATTATCACATGCACATGCATGCACCTCCTTACTTGATATACCTCTAAATACTTGCTACTTGTGTAATGAAATAAAATTCTTTGAAAAATCCCTCAAATGTTTAGTAGAGACCGATTTCAAATCGGGCGAGGGGGGTGCCGTAAAACCCTTCCCCCCTCGTAACGTGGCTTACGAACCCATTTACAAATCTCTGGTTTTCAAATTCAATCAATCAATTTTCAAATCAAAACGATTTCTCGGGTGACAAACCATAAATCCGGGTGGCGACTCCTCAAATTTTTCGAATCAAAACATTGAGTTTTTCGGGCCGCCCCGATCCACCTGGGGTTGTGGTAGCCCACACCTGGCGTACATAGGGTCGCTGAATTATTTGATAAAGATGAGCTCAGAGCTGCAGAGATGACGGTGCAAGGCTTGTTGGATAAGTGGGCGTCGCAGGTGCAGATCCATCGTGTCGCTTGATAGTGATGAGCTCGGAGCTGTTGAGTGAGTTTAGCTTGGAGCTACTGGGCTAGCATGCATTGGGCTGCTGACGGTGACAAGTGAAGCTTTGCTGTGTGGTTGCTGAGATGATAACAGGGGTAGAGCTATTGAGACAGCATATAGTGAGTGCGGGGCCATTTGAATGATTAAGGGTATGGAGCCGCTGAATGGCTTAGAGCCTGCTGAGTAGTGGGCACAGAGCAAGAGCTTTGTTTTGATATTCCTTAGTGGTCATGTGACCAGCATCTTGTGATTTTGCTGCAGTGGAGAGATAACTTTGATGTTTTTCATGCTCGGGCGTGCCCCCAAGGTTAGTTTTGATTACACTGTATTCATAATTGCTTGGATGGACGTGTTGAGGATAATCCACTGGGGCTATAGAGAACGGTTTGGGGGGCCAGAAGATCGATATCTCGGCCGAGTAATAGATGTTTTGGCCGAGCTATCGATAAATCGGCCGTGCAATCGCTTTATCTTCCAGAGCTCTATAAAAGGCCGAGACTTCGGTCGTTTCATTTCGTTCTTTCTCCTCTCTCTCTCTCTTCTCTTCATTCTCTTTTCATCCGAGAGTTCTACCAAAGGCCTTCTCGCTGTTCCTGTCAGCCTCGAGCCATGGGTGACGCGTAGCCAACGATCGCAGACGGAGTCCGCGATATTTCTGGCCTTGTCTTAATGCTTGATTAGGGACCCATGCATGGGTGGTTTGCTTCTGTGATGCGGAACTCTTGGGGTGGCGTTTGTACGTGGTATGATAATTTTTCTGGGCCGCGTGATGTCTCTTCTGCACCGCAGTGCTTCTTTGGTACACGTCGCCCCAGGGGTGTTTTTCTTCTTTTTTGCAGTTGGTCTCTGGTGTTCGGACTGCCAGAGAATTCGGTATCCTCTTCTCCTTCTTTTCTGCTTTTTTTTGCTCTCCTGCATAGGTTAGTCTGATAAGAAATCGATGTATAGTTTGCTTAGAAAATGTGGGATGATTCACCTTGTGATGTAAAAAGCTTTTGATTATATGAAATAAATCATTTGCTCTGATATGTGATTAGGTATGCTTTTGTTTACACCGTTGATAATTTGGTGAAAATCCAATGAACTGAACATAACCGTGGAGGTTTTCTGTAAAATAGTCGTTCTAACGATCGAGCTATCGCTTACACGGCCGAGCCATTGATCAAGTGGCCGAGGGATCGATTTATCTCTCTTGGTTGACTTTGAGTCAGTCTTGATTTTTATGGGCCGAAGAATCGATCCAATCTCCTTTATATCGATATGGCGGCCGAGATACCGACTATGTTAATGACGGGTTAGAATCCGATTCCGATCCAAACTAGGACTCGACCTAGCCTATAAGTACGCATTCTACGAACTTGATAGTATCATCAGCAATAGTTGCTTGCATATGGCTCAACCAGTTCTTGATCAGTGGATGAATTCCTTTAACGGCCTCGACCGTTTGCACTTTAAGTCCTTTGGTATGGACTTTCTCTTCTCCCTTCGCCAAATTCCTGTGAATTTTGCTGTCCTTCGGGCAGCCACTAGCCTATGGGATCCTATTTTTCATGTCTTTCGATTTAGAAGAGAGGAATTGTGTCCTACTATCGAGGAATTTACAGCTATCATGGGTCATTCGGATAGAGAGGGTCTCATTATTCCTAACCCTTTGTTTAATCGAGGCAATCTCTTAAAGGATTTGCTTCAAGTTCAGAAACACGAAGCCAGGTTTTTCATGGTGAATGGAAGGTTGGAAACTCTACAACTTGTTCAGCGTTTTGGTTCAGCTGAAGCTCTTCGTCAAGTTCCTCAACAGAAAGCGTGCTTTCATGCGCTGTGCATCTCTCTTCTCCATTATTACTGGATTGGCCCTTCTTCTAGTCATGCTAATTCCATGCTGCTTGATTTCGCTCAACAGGTGGGAAACCGTATAGGTTTTGCTGATTTAGTGTTGGCAGAGACCTTGATAGGCCTTGATATGGTAAAGGGTAATCCTACAGCCCAATTTTCAGGCAGCCCTTTATTATTACAGGTTCGCTCTTTACCTGTTTATTTGCCAAGTTTGTCTTTCCACTCGTCACTCTCTTGTTTTGACTCACGTGTTCTCACAACTCGCAATTTTCCCTTGTTTTCTATAGGTATGGCTTCATGAGAAGTTGAGGGTGTGGGACGTGCCAGAGCGGCTTCCTTACAGTTCAAATCACTCTATGGGGCGTCGTGTAACTCGACAATTTCCAACTGAGGCTGCTTGGAAAGCATGGATGAAGACTCGTAAAGGCGATCAGATCCAATGGGTTTGCCCCTGGTATGGTGCTAAGAGCATGACTGCAAGTACCATAAACCATTTTGGTGTAGCAGTGATTGGTATTACTCAAGTTATCTTCTATTTCCCTGCTCGTTTCCAAAGGCAGTTTGGGGCTGAACAGGTCAGAATTTTGGGTGACCCTGAGTCTGCTGTTTCTAAAGTTCATGATGCCAACCTTCGTCGTAATGTGCTTCGCTGATGGCCGAACCGAATAATGCAAGAGGTTGTTGAGGACTTTGCTGACAAGCTATCGGGTTCGTACAAGCGCTGGTTGGAGAAAAACCTTTTGAAGGACAAAAGTGTGAAAAGAAGGAAGACCTGGTGATTGACACTTTGCCTATGTCTTCTTTTTTTTTGTCTTTGATTCTAAGTTTTCATAGATTGGGAATTGTTTGAGCTCGCTTTTCCTTTTTCCATGGAAAAAATAAAACATTGGTTAATTTACTTGAAATGTTGTTGCCATGGTTTGATAGTGAACATGCCTTAGGATAGACCTAGAAATTTGGAAGTGATAGTGATAGTAGTGGCCGAATCTCCATTCAGAGATTGCCTACGTATCCCGTGGAGGGAATCAGGCCATAAACGTAGTTCCAACAAGATTTGTTTGTGTTTGTTAGGGTTCACTCGGGTATTTTCCTCTCCTTTTGAGCTCTTGATTTTTCCTAAACCGCCCTTACGGGTTTTCAGTCTAGCGAGCGCTTTTATTTATGCCTTAGTTTTTGCCTAAGCCGCCCTTGCGGGTTTTCGACATAGCAGGCTTGCTTTAATTTTTGCTTGGGTCTGCCCACCTTTGTGGTTTTCGGCCCAACGAGCATCTTTCAAGGGTAGAACTTCTTCAGCTTATCAATGTTTACTGGCATTGCGAATTCCATCCCATCTAGGTCTGCAATGTAGGCTGCTCCTCCAAACAGTATGCGCTTAATAAGGTAGGGTCCTCCCCAATTTGGTCTAAACTTGCCTCTCGGGTCTGAAACGTGGCGACGGGTTGCCTTGAGCACCATATCCCCCACCTTGATGTCTCGTGGTTTCACCTTTTTGTTAAATGCTCGTGCTATGCGGCGTTGCTACCCTTACACATGGTATAACGCTCTTAACCTCCTCTCGTCTATCAATGCTAACTCGTCGTAGCAGTTTTAAATCCAATCCTCTTCGATCATTCCAGTCTCAGCCAGAACCCTTAACGAGGGTAGTTCTTGTTCGATAGGTAAAACAACTTCCATTCCATAGACCAGGGAGTAGGGAGTGGCCATAGTTGAAGTCCTTTCAGTTGTTCGATAATCCCATAGTGACAGAGGTAGCATTTCTGGCCTGTCCGTGTAGGTGTCGGTAGTCTTCCGTATAATCCTCTTGATGTTTTTGTTTGCAGCCTCAACTGCTCCATTAGTTTAAGGTCGATAAGTAGATGACCGATGATTCTGTATCCCAAATTTGGCAAGACGCTTCTTTATTGCTCCTCTGAAGGGTGATCCATTGTCGTAGATGAACTCGTGAGGTACACCATATCGATAAATGATATTGGTGCGAATAAATTTGGCCACATGAGTAGCCTTAAGGGTGGCATAAGAGGCTGCTTCTACCCATTTGGTGAAATAGTCGATGGCTACTATAATAAACTGATGCTTATATCTTCGCTTTGGATTTATACTCCCAATGACATCTATCCCTTAGGTGGAGAATGGCGAAGGAGATGTCATGCTCTATAATTCCATAGGTGGAATACGCATGCGATCAGCATGAGTCTGACATTTGTAACGTCGGCGAACATAGTCAGCACAGTCGACTTCCATTGTAGTCTAGTAGTATCCCTGACGCAGGATTTTCTTTGCCATTGTTGCCCCATTCATGTGCGGCCCACAGATTCCCTCATGTATTTCTTTCATTATCTTACGACTTTCCTCTATTGTGACACAAAGCTGATTAGGACCTAGATACGTTCTTCGATACAATGCTCCCCCGCAGGTTACAAATCGAGTGGCAAGCTTTCGTAGAGCCACCTTGTCTTTTGAGGTGGCTTCGGAGGGGTACTCTCTTTCCTCCAGGAGTTTCTTCACATCCTCATACCATGGCTTACCATCATCTTCACCCTATTCAGTGAAAGTGCATTCGCATGCTGGTTTGACCTTTTGTTTGATCATAAGAGGTCGCATTATGAACACTAGGGGTATTTCGACCATAGAGGCTAGTGTTGCCAATGCATCTCCAAATCTATTACTTTCTCTGGGAGCGTGCGTGAAGATGACTGAGTCGAATTGTGGAATCAGTTCTTCCAGTACAGAGTGATATAGTTTCAGCGTATCTTACTTGACCTTTCAGTCTCCTCTTGCTTGGGACACTACTAGGTTTGAATCTCCAGTGATTTCTACCCTTCTTGCCTCAAGTTCTAGGGCTGCCTCCATTCCAGCTATGCAAGCTTCATACTCAGCTTAGTTATTGGTGACTTTAAACCTTAGTTTATATGACAGGGGGATATGAGAGTTGTTTGGGGAAACCAGCAATACCCCTATGCCATATCCACTTTGGTTTGATGCTCCATCAAAATAGAGTTGCCAGGTGTCGTCTAGGAGACATAAAATGTCTTCGTCAGGGAACATGAAGTCCTCTGCTTCGGCCTCCGTCACAGGGTGATCTGCCTAGAATTCTGCCACAGCCTTTCCTTTCACTGATTTCCTTGTCATGAATTTGAGATCGAATTCTGCTAGAAGCAGTAGCCATTTAGCCAGCTTTCCAATAAGTGTCGATTTCTCGAAAAGATATTTAATTGGATCTAAACGAGAAACTAGCACTACCAGATGTGCTAATAGGTAGTGCCTCAGTTTCTTTGTGGCCCATACTAGCCCCCAACAGGTCTTCTCCAGGAGAGTATATCTTGTTTCATAGTCCATCATCTTCTTGCTGAGGTAGTATATGGCGTGCTCCACTTTGGCGTCATTTTCTTATGCTAGCATGCATCCCATGGATGTGTCTGTTACTAAAAGATACAGAATCAATGGCTTCCTAGGGATGGATGGCGATAGCACAGGTGGATTCCAAAGATATTCTTTGATTGCCTTGAACGATTGCTGGCAGTCTTGGCTCCACTCAAAATTAGTACCTTTCTTCAGAAGCTTGAAGAGAGGTTCGCAGGTGGCTGTGAGTTTGGAAATGAACCTGCTGATAAACTGCACTTTCCTTAGAAAGCTTCTTACATCCTTTTCTGTCTTTGGCAGTAATATCTCCATGATAGCCTGTATTTTGGAAGGGTCTACCTCGATTCCTCTTTGAGTGATGAGAAATCCTAACATTTTATCGGCCGTCATCCCAAAAGTGCATTTTTGAGGATTGAGACATAGCTTGTATTGCCTAATCCTCTCAAAGAACTTTTGAAGTGCTTTATAGTGCCCTTCCCTTTCCTTTGATTTGACTATCATATCGTCGACATATACCTCTACTTCATTGTGCATCATGTCGTGCAGCAATGTGGTTGCCATTCTTTGGTAAGTGGCTCCAGTATTCTTCAACCTGAATGGCATCACTCGGTAGCAGTAAGTTCCCCATGGTGTGGTGAAGGTAGTCTTCTCTCTGTCTTCGGGAGACATCAAAATCTGATTATACCCAGAAAACCCATCCATGAAAGATAGCAATGCATGTCCCGCGGTGTTGTCCACGAGCTCGTCTATGTGTAGTATTGGAAAATCATCTTTTGGGCTGGCCTTGTTAAGATCTCGGAAATCTACAAAGACCCTGATTCCTCCAGTTTTCTTTGGCACTGGAACGATGTTAGCTACCCATTGTGGATATTCGGTGACCATGAGAAAATCGGCGTTGATCTGCTTAGTGACTTCCTCTTTTATCTTTAAGACCCAATCAGGGCGTATTCGTCTTAGCTTTTGTTTAACAGGTTTTGCATCAGGATGAAGAGGAATTTTGTGCTGAACAATTTCAAGGTCTATTCCAGGCTTGTCCTTGTAAGACCAAGCAAAAAACATCTTTGTATTCTTTTACCAAAAGGATTAGTTTTTCACTTTCTTGAGAAGATAGTGTTGCACCAATTTTAACCAATTTGGGCTCGTTTTCAGAGCCTATGTTTGCTGTAATTATTTCCTCAGAAAAAGGTTTAGCATGCCTTTCTTCCTCTCTCTTGATGAATTCTAGAATTTCTTTTGGAATTTCTTCCTCAAAATTTGGATTGTCGGAATCCACACAGTTGATTATAGGCAAAGTGAAATACTCTAAATCTTCCTTCTCATTGCTAAAATTGTCCAAAGGCATTTCAGAGTCAAATTCAAAATAGACATTATGCCTTGGTGCTTTGACCAGGTTTTTCTCACTAAACTCAGTAGTTTGAAAAGATGAAAAGCTAGACTCGGATTGAGTTGACCTAAAGTCGGAATCGGAATCAGAGCTAAGATTGGAATCAGTATTTTTTGTTTTGTATTTTAAAGTGTGTTCCATGGTCCAGTTAGGGTGGGCCCCTCTTTCGGCATCCACAATCAGCTCAGAGTAGTCTTTTTCATCAACCAGGTTGATCATCAGCACTTCACTGTCACCTTGATTCGCACTTTCATCATTGTTACCCTGCAAGTCTTGGAGGGCCATTTGATTTGCTATTGTCGTTAGCTTCTCCAGTTGAGCATCAATTTCTGCTTCGTCGCTGTTGTCGACTCTTCGTATGCCCACAAATCCCCACCAATTACCAAATCTATCTGTGATGGGACGGATCACCCTTATTTCATTGTTGGTGACCCTCTCATCAAAGAGTAGATTTAGTGATATTTCATCTAGTGGATTGTTGTCAGCAGATTCCTCTTCCTTGCTTCTTCAGCTTCAGAATTGTCAACCTCATCGATTGGCCAGTAGTCATCAGTGGGTGCATAAGGGTCATAGAAGTAGATTAGGACCCTGCCAAATTCTTCTATCTCTTCTTCATAGACTGTTCTTGCGAACATGACATGGTTGTCTTCAACGATAGTTACCATAAGCCTTGGTTGTTCTATTGGAGTGATATATTTGGAGGGGTCAAAATCCTCGACTGCAGAGCGGGGCAAACCAGACAGCTTGGTGACAATTTGAAAGTGAGAATCAAACACGAACAATGATGTGGCCGTTTTATCTTGAAAAGTTTTTAGCCAAATTAGTTTAGCTTACTTATCTTCATTTGATCTTAAAAGGTTGCTAAGGTTTAACCTGCAAAAGAAAACTTTACTACATACATATATACAATAGGTGTGAGGAAGAACTTGTACAAGTAGATGCAAATAGATTCCTAGCATGTAGGTTCCTATCTTAATTTGATAAGTTATATGGTTTTCTAACACATGTGGAGTTTAGGCAGTCTCAGGGTGCTCTGTTGTCAAAGGGCACCAGTCCTTTCGCCAGCCCATCATAGGCGGTGATTGGGAGAATTCCTTTTTGATATACCCCTAGGTATAAGTGACTGTGGAGTTTGCCGGAACCCCTAACGTAGCCCGTGTCATGCCGGGGTATTAGGTGAACTCAATGAGGTTTGTCTGCTTAATGCATATGATAAATGAATTAAGTAAGGCAAGTATTAGTCTTATGTTGAACTTTCTGGTTATGGCTCTCATGTCCCCAGCGGAGTCGCCAAAAAGCTGTAGGCACCTCCCTGGAGCGGGGCATTGCCATACAGATTGATCGTTGTTTGCTTGTTTGGTTTTTTGCTTCATAAACCAAGATCGTGGATATTCCCATGGCTAGGAACATCGCCACACGATAGCGATTATCATCAAAACAGAGTCGCCACCTAGTTTATTAAAACTAGGAAAATAGATATAGATTCTGGATATAGGAGCCAAAGGTACAGTAAGGGGAAGGTGTTGGGCACCCCTCTCTGCCCAGTCGTTAGACCGGCCCATAGTTATTCAACATAAGACATATGCATGCTTTATTTAATCCCAACACGTAGTCTGTTTTTAGCCTTTAAGCAGTTAATGGTGAATCAAGACTGTAATTGACACAAGCATCAGAAAGCAGAAGAAAACGAAGCTGTCCCAGGGGAATGGATCCCACGGCCAGTGAATAGATGTCACAGCCGGGGGATCCTCCTGGTTTGATGTACCGGCCGAGGGATCAAAGCCCCGGTCAGTGTTCTTCGTCACACCAAACAAAAAGGTTAGCAGACTATCAAAATGCTTTGATTAAACATAAAAACGATAAATAAACCAAACCAGAGGCCGTTGGGCCTCACCACCTTGATCCCTCAGTAGCTTGATTGCTTCAGATTAATTGTGATTGACTGATTGTTTCTTGAAAAAAACCCTAGGTTTAGAGTTTGAGACTTCGAGGTTTGATCGTCGAATTAATGGCTGCCTTCGGGAGGTTAGGGCTTTTGTAGAGAGGGTTTGAGAGTATGACTCTGCAGAGTTTCGTGGTTTGAGGGAGTAATTTCGTAGGTGAATCTGATGTCCCTATTTTCGGAACCCAAAGGCCCTTTATATAGGCAATTGGTGACTCACTCCGGCCAATCAAAATGCACGATTGCAATTGCAATTTCAATGCAATGCAAACTCTTCGTGGTAATCCCTGAACGTGGCCCGAATGCATCGAAGAGGTATCGTAGTTGGATCAAACAATCGACATAATGTTTCAAAGTCTAGAAAATAGACGATCTGGTGGTCGAGCAATGGATTTGATGGCCGAGGAAACGATGTGGCGGCCGAAGGATAGATCTTGCGGCTAAGGTATTGATCTCTCAGGGTGACTTTCAAGCAACAGGTTGCTTAGGTGAGGAAATAATGTTAAGGCCGTGAGATCAATGTTGCGGCCGACAGATGGATTTTCCTGGGATACTGTATTTCTGTCTGAAAGGCTATATGGCTCTGAATTGGGTCCTCTAAGTGGCTCAAAGTTCTTACCATAAGTCCATGGGTTCACAAGAAGTCAATCAGCAACCACTGTATCCATTTCATCGAAATGGTCCCAAGGTGGGACTTGAAATAATCGTTAGGCCAAATTGGGGTGTCTACAACTTCCACCCCGAGCTTCACATACGAACACATACACTCGGGCTGAGCTGGTGAGGTTCACTCAACCTGATACTGAGCTGATACGCCACCTGCGACCGGAGATGGACTATGCTGCATACTAGAGAGACCGTTTGGCGGGACCGATTGGCATTCGGGCCTTTCAGAGATGTACGGAGCCAGGCCCGTGGAGCTGCTGAAGAGAGGAGAGCCGCTGGAGAGAGGTCGAGTGGCGGCAAAGGTCGTGTCTGGCGGAGTTTGAGCGGACCTGTGGTAGGTGGGCCACCAGAGATGTCATGGAAGATCCCAGTGGTGGACACACAGGGCAATCCGGCGGAGATACACGTGGTTCCTACCAGAGTTGAGCCATCGTCCGTAGCTATTCCGGTATGAACCTTGCTTCCATTATATTTTCGATAGACATACACTATTGTTGAATAGCTTAGCGATACTGAATTGCCTTTGCAGGTGCCCAATGAGTGGGTAAATGAAGCCATCCGCCGTATGCTGGCCATGGAGAACGTGATCATGAGGGCGGCAAGCGGCCCGCCATTAGAGCTGCGTTACCCAGCTCCGTCCCCACCACGAGTTCAGCGCGCTGCTGCTCAGAGACCTCAAGTATACAACACAATACATTCTTGTCTTCGATACTTGATGATATGCTTCTGCTTCCAATATACTTGGTGTATATGCTTTGGTAGCCTTTGATAGAAAATACGTGTATTCAAACATTTGATATATACAATATGTACAAAGTATATTAATGCTTTAAATAACATGACAATGCAGGCACAGGGACAGGCGGTTTCTAGGAGTAAGAGGACACGGTCGCCTCCGCAAAAGAAGATGGCGACGAGGACGCCTACACCACCGGTCACTACACGGCGACAGACCAGGAGCTCACAGCCAGCTCCTGCAAGCGAGGAGGCAGCTAGAAAAGCCGTGGCACGTGCTGAGCTACAATACCAAATCAAGATGCGCGAGAGGCCAGTACAGGAGGAGGGGTGAGCTCAAAAGAGACCAAGACTGATCCTGCCTGAAGTCTCTAAGGAGGAAGAAGATGAGGGAGAGGAGGAGGGAGAAGAGGAGGAAGAGCATTCTTCCGCCCACAGTGACTCTGACGACTCTGTTGATCATCCTCCATAGAAGAAAGATCCCAAGGAGAGGGATGACGACGACGGCGATGGTGGCGACAGTGGCCAGGGAGACTGGCTCGGAGAGGAGAGCTGAGGTTCACGGCGGAGCCTCTTTACTTTTTTGCACGTTGATTTTGTTTCTGGGGCCTACGTGCCCAAGTAGATAGATGGAGGGCAGATGTGCCATAATTGATACTGATACAGGTTTTGGTGGCCTGCATGCCTTTTTTTTGGTGGGCGGATGTGCCCGAGCTGATTTTGATGGTTTTTGCTTGGCCAAAGTGCCACAGATACAGTAGTTCCCTTTGCTTTGATATGGATAGATCATAGTTTTAGCTATAAAATTCACATTTTCAACGTTTATTGTTTCTCGTTATGGATAAGAGAAAGTAAAACCATCCACTAATACCAAACTTGCATTGACAACATGCTGAGACTAAGCACAGACACATATGCACGTACAGGTGTGACTAGCTTGAAAGAACACGGAAAATATACCCAGGATATGAGGATACAATGGCAATATAAGAAATTTTGGGCATTGAATGGCCAAAACTCAAAATACTTCAACTCTGACAAAATCGACACTTCTACAAGATCCGGCATGCATAGGATGACTTACACGAATCGACAAAATTGAGAAAAACACCCTAGTATAAAACTTATACCTGAAAATGCTCATAATGTTGCAAAAAAGGACACAAGACACAAAACATGACCCGATTATGTCCCGGACTGAAACCGACACCTCCGCACAGTCACATTAGGTCGATATGCCTCGTACGACATGGTAGAACTTGGCCAAAACCTTTAGAACGGATTTCGACCTTCCGAAACCTCGGTTTTAACTTGAAATGGGCCACCGAGGGTCCAAAATCTTTGTTGAGCACGACATTTCGAAACCGATGCTTGGACATAGTCACATATACCCATTATGACTTGCTGGAACCAACAAAAGTACCAAAATCCCTTTAGAATGAAATTTGACAAACTTGGTCAGTAGCTGTTGGAAACTGTCAAAATTGCAGACGAACCCTCGCGCAAGGGTTTGGCTCTATTGCGTGACTGACACTTTCTCGCGCGATGGTTTGCCATGCTCGCGGGACAGTATGATCCTGCTAAGCTGCCCTTTTTTGACTAAATCATCCTTTGAAAGCACCAGAGGCCCTGTCATCCCCCCAAACGTCTTGCAGGCCATTCTAAAGTTTGCAGAGGAAGGTGTCCTTGCATGGCAAGGTGTTCAGGACACCTTGCATGGAAGTTATCTCTCGACACAAAAACTGGGGACGATATTTCCAAAATCTTGCCTATAAATAGAATGCATTTGCAGAAATGTAGAATACATCCTTCCTTCGTACGTATAAAAAACTCTCACATCACTCAGGATGGAAAGTCTGCTAGCTGCCATACTCGATCTATGGCTAATGCGGCCCGAAACCATTGATTGGGAAAGTCCCCGTTCCTAATGCTTAGCATCCATTCGTGATCTTCGATTCATGGAGCCACGCCCTGAGCTACTTCA
Source organism: Rhododendron molle (assembly GCA_025413875.1). Classification (NCBI taxonomy): domain Eukaryota; kingdom Viridiplantae; phylum Streptophyta; class Magnoliopsida; order Ericales; family Ericaceae; genus Rhododendron; species Rhododendron molle. Next base: position 18,716,584 of record CM046393.1, on the reverse strand, counting down.
AGCTGCGATGGTGTATTGGGATCCTGTCATGCATGTTTTCCGTTTCCACAATGACGAGATGTGCCCGACGGTGGAGGAGTTTCAAGCCTACCTTCGAGGCTTCACCGATTGTGAAACTCTTGCCATTCCTCCGTTCTAAGAGGACATGAGTCAACTCTTACAGACGAAACTCAAGATACCCGAAGAGCTATCAACCAGTATAATCCAAAACGGCGAACTTAACATTGTTCGTCTCATTGAGCTGTATGGTCCAGAGGGAGCCCTGGGAGATTATGTCGAGCAGGCCCACAGACACTTTGTGTTGTCAATCTGTGCGTTGGTTGCTTACATGCTGATTCCTACTAACGAAGGAATTAGCCCTAGCTTAGTGAGCATTGCCTTGCAAATGGATGCTCGAAAGAATATCATGCCCATCATTCTGGCGGAAACCCTTATGGGCTTAGACTTGGTCAAAAGCGGCCAAGCGGGGTGGTTCAGCGGATGCCCTCTCCTGCTCCAGGTAGGTTCTCACTCAGCTCACCTTTTTCTTATTTGCATACATTCTCGTTTTACCGCGACACTCAGGCTAGAATCACTCGACAAACCTTACTTGTCTTTCACTCCGGCTATATGTGACTTCTTACTTGTTTTTATGCTCAGCTTTGGCTTTCAAACAAAGTGGGTGTGCTTGAAGCACCGTAGGCTGGCTTTGAACACTTCCCAAGGCAATTGGTTGAGAGACCGATGGTGTACCCCGAGCTATTGATAGAGGAATGGTATGCCTTCCTGCATGACATGCAGTCAGAAGACATTGTCTGGAGGTGCCCATGGCTGAATTTGTCAGAGATGACTGTAAGCTCTGCAGGATTCAAAAGGGTGGTACTCGCTGGACTGACTAGCTTCACATTCTACATTCCAGGGCGGACACTTCGTCAATTGGGCACCAACCAAGAGAATAGACGCTTTGGGAGAGAACACTTCGAACTCCCCACATTCGAAAACCATAACCTGTTGGTCTATGAGTATAGCTGGAACAACAGGGAATTGGAGGAGCCTCTTCTTGATTCCATCACATGGTTGGAGAGCCGTTACGTAAAGTGGCTTCACAAGAAGGTCAAAGCAAGATTAGGGGGGTATTTCTGAAGTCCTGGGGACAATCTTATTTGTTTGGAACATAAGCCCGAGAGCCGATGCGTTTGCTCTCCCTTGCTTTGGAAGTTTGCTTTGAACTCGTTGTATGGCCTTTAAGCCTGGCATGACTAATAAAAGATCGTTTCGCTTGGCACAAACATCCATACAATGCTGATTTGTTCCAATGAATTCCCGACCTCTTTCTGAAAATAGATGTCGGTTGATAATGAAAAATCAACCCCAAAAGTTAGTAACCTGCCCTTATGGCTGGTAAAGAGATAAACCATCGCGCGATGGATTGACTCCAGCGCGCTGGACCTTTCTGCCGCACGACAAATCCACACCATCGCGCGATGGTACTGCCCCCACTTTTGACCCATTTGGAAAGTGAAAACTTGCAGGCCTTGTCATCACCCTTGTCCGTTAAAAGGGGTCCCTGGGATGTTCCTTAAAGGTACCCTTGAGTTGAAGGGGGTAGGACACCTCACTTAGATATTTGTCATGGTGGGAGGGATTTTTTTCATCTCCTTTACCATAAAAGGGCAAGTCCCTGTGAATGGAATGTACTCCTTCAGTAAAAACTCTCTATATTCCATACAGAATGGCAAACCACCTACCAACCTTAATTGGTCCATGGTTAGAAGCATTTATCGCAAGCAATTGGCTATCCTTCCGAACCCACGGGCTCGCCGCATTTTGCTTCCTTCAAAGCATAACGCTTTGCCCCGAAATCTTGTGGTCAGCCTTGCAGTTCTAGGACCCAGACGTCCATGTGTTCAGATTCGGAGACAACGAGCTATGTCCGACAGTTGAGGAGTTTCAAGCGTATCTCCAAGGCTTCGCCTCCAATGTGATCGTCGTGCCTCCATACCGGAAAAGCATGTCAAAACTCTTGAAAACCAGCTTGAACATTACCACTGGTGCAGCAGAAAGTCTGCTGAGCGGCGGGCTGATAAATATCATGCGCCTGATGGAATGGCACGGGCCCGAAGGTGACAACGGAGATATAGCTCTGCAAGCTCGTCATCGCTTTGCTCTGGTAATCAGCGTGCTTGCCGCATATTTGTTGGTGTCCCCAAACGGAGAGGTTGCTCCCTCTTTGGTGAGCGTTGCCACACAACTGGGCGCCTGAAGGAACGTGGTGCCCATGGTTCTTGCCGAGACACTCATAGGGCTGGATTTGGCATCCACTGGTCAAACAATGACATTCGGCGGTAGTCCACTTCTACTGCAGGTAAACTCTCACTCAGCTCACCTTTTTTTTGTTTTCGCACATTCTGCTTTTACCTTAACACTCGGCTAAGGCTATGTCAGTGCTCCTTACTTGTTTTTCCGCTCAAGTCTTATATGGCTCCTTACTTGTCTTTTCGCTCATGTAGCTATGGCTGTCAGACAAACTCGGGCTGACTGCAGCCTCAGAGGCAAACTGGCCCCGTATGCTCGGGTGGATGCATCAAAGAAGGATGTTGTATCCAGAGATGACCACAGAGGAATGGTGTAGGTTCATGAATGAGATGTCACCACAAGAAATCGTCTGGAGGCATGAAGCACTAGGCATTCCAGATATGGCCCTAAACTCCGCAGGTTTCGAAAGAATGGTTATTGCTGGGTTGTCCAGCTTCACATTCTACATCCCAGGTCGTATCCTTCGGCAACTGGGGATAAGTCAAGGGTCACACAGAGCTGGAGTGGAGTCCTTTCATATTCTTGCATTAACTGCCCAAAACTTAATGGGGTATGAGCACAGCAGGGGAATGAGGGAGCTTGGAGGAGCAGATTCGGACTTCAGCACAGAGCTGACAAATCGGTGCAAAGCATGGCTAAGAAGAGAAGTTAACAAAAGACAAAATGCAGACTAACTCCTGACACAACTCCAATGATCTAAAATAAACTGTGAGCCTGTGAAGGCCTCTAGCATTTTATTCTGTTTTTGTGCTTTAACTATTTCAAAGACTTTGCTCAGCCTGTGTAATAGAAGTAGTATTTTGAAAAAAAAATCAAAAGATTCAAGAACTTTCCCCTTTTTGGTCCAAATGTTGAATACCGCCCCGCTCCAAACACTGAAAACACACCTCGGAGTAAGCAACCCTGGATCAAGTTGATTGATTGTGACCGAATCTCATTGAGAGATTGCCTACGTATCCTTTTCAAGGAATCAGATCAAAACGTAGTTCAGGCTAAGGTTCACTTGTGTGTTTTGGCTCTCCTTTCGCGCTCTAATTTTTGCCTAGTGCCGCCCACTTCGGGTTTTCGGCCTAGCGAGCTTTCGATTTTTGCCTATTTATTTTTGCCTAGACCGCCTCCTTAGGTTTTCGGTCTAGCAAACTTGCTCTAATTTTTGCCTAGAACCGCCCACCCTTGTGGTTTTCGGCCCAGCGAGCTTCTCTCAGGGATAGTAACGTTTGAGTTGATCCAGGTTGACCAGAGTGTTGAACTCGTTGCCGTCCAGATCAATGAGTTGAGCTGCCCCACCCAAGAGGATGGTCTTGATGATGTAAGGTCCCGAGCGCTTCGAACGGAACTTATCGCGAGGATCAAAGATGGGAGCCCGGATTTCCTTTGTAACCATATCCCCTTTGACCAAATCGCGAGACTTCACCTTCTTGTTAAAAGCTCGAGCAATCCTTCTCTGATACCCTTGAACATGATACAAGGCACGGAGCCTCCTCTCATCAAAAAGCATGAGCTCAACGAACCTCCCACTAAGCCACTCTGATTCCGTGAGTTCACATTCAGCCATGACCCTCAACGACGGTACCTCGAGCTTGATAGGGAGTACCGCTCCCCGGCGGACTCTGCAGACTTCTTGATGATCGTCTCAATGTTCTTGTTGGCCGCTTCAACTGCCCCATTTGTTTGAGGGCGATAGCCCGTTGAGTGGTGTATTTGGATTTTGAATTCTTCGAAGAGCTCCAAAACCCTGCCTTTGAAATGAGACCCATTATCTGACACGAAAGCTTGCGGAACTCCGTACCCATAGATAATGTTCTTCCTGATGAACTGAGCCACCTGAACCGTAATCAGGGTTTTATAAGATTCGGCCTCTACCCATTTGGTGAAATAATCTATCACCCATTTGGATGGTCTGATCATGCCGATGACATCAATGCCTCACACAGCAAAGGGCCAAGGCGAAGTCATGCCAAACAGATTGGAGGGGGGAACATGCATGAAATTGGCATGAATCTGGCACTCATGACAGCGGCGAACATAATCCATGCACTGTGATTCCTTAGTGGACCAAAAGTATCCTTGCCGTAAAATCTTCCTAGCGAGCATGACACCGCTCATGTGAGGACCACAAACTCCCTCATGAATCTCCTCCATTATTCTGGTGGCTTCAGCACCACTGACACAGAGCTTATGCATCCCACAGTGGGATCTCCTGTAAAGCTTCCCTCCACAGATGATGTATTGGGCAGCCAATCTTCGCAACGCGAGTTGATCCTTTTTAAAGGCTTCAGCCGAGTATTCGCCCCTTTCTACAAAATTCCAGATATCATGGTTCTAAGGCAGGCCATCATTGATGTCATCAATAGCGCTAACGTACTGATAAGCAGGTCAGTCCCGCTGTTCAATCAGGATAGGACAGAGCTTGACGCCCAATGGAAGTTCAACCATGGAAGCCAAAGTTGCTAAGGCATCATTGAATTGATTTTTCAAGAGGGGAATGTGAGTAAAAGTCACCTTGTTGAAACGAGGAATAAGATCTTCCAAGTCCTGGTGATAAGGCTTTAATTTTTCCTCGCGAACCTTTCGGTCCCCGTTGTCTTGAGACACAACAAGATTAGAACCGCCGATGACCTCGAGCTTTTCAACGCTGAGTGTTAAAGCGGCTTCCATGCCAACAATGTAGGCCTTATATTCAGCTTGGTTATTAGTGACATCAAAATTGAGCTTCAATGCCAGCGAAATATGAGAGCCATCGGGTGTTATTAACAAAACCCCGATTCCATATCCTTTCTGATTGGCTGCCCCATCAAAATAGAGATTCCACACATCTTCTACAACTGTTAGCACTGCCTCATCTGGGAAGACAAAGTCTAAGTCTTCCGGTCCATGCACAGGATGATCAGCCAAGAATTCTGCCACTGCACGGCCCTTGACAGACTTTCTCGTGACATATTCAAGATCAAATTTTGCCAGCAAGAGCAACCAACGTGCTAACTTACCAGTAAGTGCTGGTTTCTCAAATAGATACTTGAGAGGATCCATTTGAGAAATCAGCTTCACTGGGTAAGCCAGCATGTAGTGTCTCAATTTCTTAGAAGCCCAAACAAGGGCCCAACACGTCTTTTCAATAGCAGTGTAGCACTCCTCACATCCCACCATCTTCTTACTCAAGTAATAAATGGCCTTCTCCACCCCCTTATCTCCTTCCTAAGCTAGCAAGCATCCCATAAAGGATGGGTTTATAGACAAGTAAAGTATCAAGGGCTTCCTAGGCACTGGCGGCATCAGAACCGGTGGATTCTGCAGGTAATTCTGGATTGATGTGAAAGCCGCTTGACACTTGTCTGACCATATAAATGGGGTATCCTTCTTAAGTAGACGAAACATCGGCTCGTAAGTCAAAGTCAACTTGGCGATGAATCTGCTGATGAACTGAACCTTCCCCAAAAAGCTCTGCGCTCCCTTTTCAGACTCTGGTGGCTTCATCTCAAGAACTGCCTTGATCTTTGACGGGTCGACCTTTATTCCATGATAAGTGATCATGAAACCAAGCATCTTGCCAGCTGTGACCTCGAAAGTGCATTTCTGTGGATTGAGGCGCATACAAAACTTACAGAGCCTCTCGAAGAACTTCCTAAGCATAGGAACGTGTCCCTCTCGAGTTTTAGATTTGGCAATCATATCGTCCACATAGACCTCAACCTTTTTGTGCATCATATCATGCAGGATGGTCGTAGCAGCCCGTTGATAGGTAGGACCAGCATTCTTCAACCCAAACGGCATGACCAAGTAACAGTAAGTCCCTCATTCAGTGATGAACATGGTTTTCGACACAGGCTCGGATCTGTCCATTCTTTTTAGGAACAGGAACAATGTTGGCCACCCAAGTAGGGTATTGAGAAACCATGAGAAAACCTGCGTCAATCTGCTTGGTGACCTCGTCTTTGATCTTCTGTACCCAATCCGGCCTCATCCGCCTGAGCTTCTGTTTGATAGGCTTAGCATATAGTAGCAGGGGAATCCGATGCTCCACTATCTCGGGATCGATGCCAGGCATGTCCTGATGAGGCCACGCGAAAACATCACTATACTCGGTGAGTAATTCCATGAAGTCCTGATGCTCCTCTAGTGAAAGCGTGGAGCCCACTCGAACCATTCAGGGATCGTTCTCATCTTTCAAGTTTGTAGAAACTACTTCTTCTTTTAATGGTTGAGCATGCCTTTCGTCTTCCCTTTCGATGAGAGCACGGATTTCCTTAGGAATGTCCCCATCGAAATCTATCCCTTCATCGTCGGGGTCAACACAGTTTATAGAAAGATCATTCAAGTAGTCAAAAGATGAGTCATTCATTTCACAAAACCCCTTAGGGTTGCCAAGTATAAGAGAATCAAACTCAAAGTAGAAGCTATGATGTGGAGGGCCCAGAGGCACAAACTCCGACTCAGAGCTAGATTTAGATAACTCACTGAACTCAGACTCAGACTCAGATGTGTCATCAATGCAAGTTAACCGTGGCTTGAAAATCCTATTTTTGAGGCTACTCTTGGCTTCCACGATGAGAGAGGTAGGATCTTGAGGGTATCGGGTCTGAGCATGAGCACTTCGGCTTCTTCAGCTTCCTCGGCCAAACCCACTTGGGAGAATTCATGAAACATCAGCTCCAGGCTCCCCTGATCAAAAGTTCCCAGCTAGTCAGTCTTTGCCTTTGGCTGATTAAGCTTCCTCTTGAATTCTGCCTTTGCCGGCTCTTCATCACTAGATGACCAGGTGTCATCAGCAAAAACCTCAAAACCAGGCAGCAGTTCTCCAGTCTTAGCATCGATAAACGGCTCAATCTGTCCGGTGTAAGTAGCGTTCCCAACTTCACGCAAGAAATAGCAATTAGGATCACCATAAAGAGTGCGGGGTTTTCCCATACATTTCACTACAAGAAAATTTGCATTAGGTGACAAATGAAAATTGTCACAAATTGCATGTTTTTCGTCACAAATAGTATTCGTGACGAAAAAAAAATTGTCGACTAAAGGTTGTCGAGGATTCCTACCTCGTGATGAAATTTGTGTTTCGTCACCTATGGTGTCTTTTGACGACGAAAAATTTCGTCACAGAAAAATCACTTGATGACGAAATTTTTTTGTCACCTATTATTCTTTTTGATGACGAAATATTTCGTCACCATTCAAATAATTATTTGTCACCCATTTTCAATTTCGTCACTAATTATGGCAGTTGATTCAACAATGTAAATACATAGGTGACAAAAAAAGTTTCGTCACCAAAGAAATTAATTAAAAATAATAAAGGTGACAAAATATTTTGTCACCTAAAATTTCCAATTAAAGCCAATTAGTGACAAAAGATATAGTCATTGAAAAGTTGATGAGAGAAACATCTTTGGTGATTAAAAAAAAATTTGTCACCTTAAATATGTGTATAAGAAGTAAAAGTGACCAAATAAATTGTCACTACACTCTTCTTACAAGACAATATCATCCTATTCATTTTGGAATTTAATACTCAGCCAAACAAATGAACTATAAGTTACACCATAATAGCTAATACATCTTCATAAACCATTATAATCATGTGCCAAACTAGATATCCATTAACCACAAGAACTATGTATTCTACACCAAATTAATGTCCATTCAACCATAGGATCTAAAGCATCAATATTCCCATGACAAAAACATGAAAGGTAGACCATACCATATATGTTCATAATTCGGTAGCATCATTAAAATGAAAAAAGAAGACTCAGAACTTCATCCAAAAAAGGAGTCTTCATAAAAGCATATATCCAGAAAAGAAAACTCGGACCTTCATCCCAAAAAGGAGTCTTCATAGAAGCATATATCCAAAAAAGAAGACTCGGACCTTCATCCCAAAAAGGAGTCTTCATATATCCAAACAAAAAGTCTTCATAGAAAAGCGTATATATACCATCTTCCCCGCTACCAACCTTATGCATATTCAATCTGCACATAAAAAGTGGGATAAAGTATTTTGGTTATGATGTTAATAGAACACAAAACATTATGGAAACTTAACAATCTACACAATACACCTTATGCGTATTCAATTTGCACACACAAAGTATTTTGGTTATGTGTTGGGTGTGTTGTGTCCACTAAAGGTGTGTGTTGGTGTGAGTTGTGTGTGTTGTGTCCACTAAAGGTGTATTGTGTCCTCTAAAGGTATGGATTTCATTACTGGTGTGTGTTATGTGGGTGCCAAGTGAGCTGGAACACAAAAAACAGCCAAAAACCATCTGCAAAGATCAGCCAAGCAATCTAGAAAATTAAGGGCAACAACAATAAACATGAGCACCAAAATGCAAAAGGGAATTGATATTGTCTTGTTTGTTCTGTTACTTTATCTCTTTCTCTTATAGTTGAGCTGTTGGGTAATGGATGTAATCTACAACTTCTGTATGTCATGTTGGGTAATGGTTGTAATCATTGCAGTGACAGCAATGTGGTGCATGTCAGTCCAATAGGGTTTGTTTAAGATGGCTTGTGTGCATCTCAGATAGATTGTTTGTTGTCTCTATAGCTCAATTGTAGTTGCTCAGTATAGCTCAATTGTGTTGGTTTTCAAGTGTTGAGCAGGTACCCTCTTCTGCCTATGCTTCACTACTACTCCTGTGTGAAGTGCAACAAGCGTTTAACATAGAGTACCACTGGTGCTTTGTTGGTCTAGCTGATCATTCATTGAAAGTGCTGACTGTGGTGGCAGTCTTTATGTTGTATAAGGTATCAAGCTGTATGTCAAGTAGTTGTGAGCTTGGGGGTTGTCCCATTGTTTGTACCTACCCTTGGGGGGTTGTCCTTTGGGTTGTTTAAGCCTTCCTAGGGGGCATGTCCCTAGTTATCTTTTGATTTCCTGGCTTATTTTTTACTGCTTATGTGGTGTATCATGCTCATTCTCATTGCTAGCCTGCCTGCTGCTATCCAGTAGTGGTTGCCTATTACTGTTCAGCTTCGCTGCTACTACTGCATCCTTGTTGCTGCTGGCCATTACTGTAATGGCAGCAAAGTGCTGCTGTATCAGAGCCCTTTCAGCTGTTGTATCAAGGTTCCATAGGAATATACAAGCTGCGTGCATCATTTTGCAATTCCAAAGTAGCAGAGCAGCAGCCCCCCAACAATATAAAACTAGGAACAGAAATAAAGGAACACAGACCAAACATCACACAAAGTAGGAATGTGCGATTGAATAAATGACTGTATAGTTTTTTGCTCCATTATCTACCAAAGAGGATATGTCTTCTTAACCAAGCACTTGTTACTGCATCATCAAAACCTATGTATCCCTTCCAGATAATTAATCCTACTTAACTACCACTATTTGGCATTGGTGGATTCTAACAAGTTACATTGGTACAGAGTAGTGGTTATCACTACCACATGTTTCCTGTTTAGCTTTTTCCTACCTGGAATGCACTATGGTGATAATCAATCTCTCCCATAATTAGACTTTAACAAGTTTTCCTGCAGTGACACTATCGCTTGGTAAGTGTTTGTGTTGACTTTTTACCGCCACTGTTAGAAAGAAAAACAATACCAAATTCCATGTTCATAGCTTCTGTTGTCGTTATACTTCTTTATGGCTCTCCCAATGTATCTAGACTGTATTATGTCTGAAATACCACTAAAATAGACTGTATTATGTCAGACTTAATTTGTCAGTTGGCAGGTATTGAACTAGCAGTGGAATTGAACCCAAGTATAATCAGGAAAACAATTAGAAGCCAAGTATATGAAGATTGCATGAGCTCTAAGGAGCTAGCTATGATGATGAAGAATCTAGAATAGCAACATGTCTAGTCTTCTCAGAAGCTGAACCCCATTTCTTGAATAGCAACATATTGATTACTCCTAAGGGCTACATAGCAGCCAGCAAATAGCAATAGCAGACTTCTAAGTACTAAATAGAAGCCAGCAAACAGCAATACAGGAACAACAGTAGCATTGCAGAATTGAGAGAAAATTGCAGAAATTTGAAGAGGAAAATGCAGAATTGAATAGGTACGTAGTAGAAAATGAAGAGAAAATTGACTCATTGATGAACCTTGTACAAAAGCTAAGTGGAGAGGTGCAACAATTGTCCACACAGAACCAAGAAGCAATCAAGAGAAGTGAGGAGTTGGTGAATCTCTCAACACTATCTCGTCGAAAAGAATGGCACCAGCAGCTACTTGTATTGTCTTCGCTTGTCATTTGTATGGCCATGTTTTATAAGTATTGTAATGTGGTTCAAAATGGCAAATTCCTTGCATTGCCATGAGAAGCACCTATGTACTGAAAATGGCACTTCCAGTCCAAATGCCTAGTAGCCATCTGTAATGCTATTCTATATGAATGAATGAAGTATTTCCTAGCATTATGAATGCAATTCAAATCCCTAGCATTATGTTTTTTTGATAAGTATTTTGTTTGGACTTGAATCAGTAAACCTATCCTCAGTTTGGAGTTGAATTAGAGAGGAAACATGACTGGAATTCCCCCAAGTAGATCAGCAGAGTAGCAAAGCCATATTGAATGTCTAAAGACTGATTAATCTAGGAATTTGACAGCAATAACAGTCCATGAGACCAAATGGCAGGTTTTTCTTCAAAAGAAGCAGCAGCAGTTCACAATATAACAGCTTGGCAGTCAATATTAGAGACCAAAGCTGATAATCCTATAGTTGTGAGCATACATGGATGAAAGCCAATATGAAGGCCTAATCCTACAGTTGTAATCCATAAACAGCCATAATGCTGTTGGTGATGTTACATAGTAAGTGCCATGGGCACAAGGGCAGAAATGAAGGCGAAAAGGCAGCAGCAAAAGCAGCATTAGAAAAGGGAAGAAAATCAAACCTTTTTTGCAACTTCCAAAACTTTCCTCGTTATGCAACTTATAGGGGGAAAATATCTAAAACCCTTCTTATTTTTGTTGGGTTTAAGGAGGTGGTGCCTTTGGTTGTGATGTGGTGCTAATGGAGTGCAAGAAATTTGACTTTTAAGTGGGTGGTGTTAAACATATCTAGCCTAAAAGAAATGCTGATGGTATTTTTCTTGTTTTTTTATTAATCTTTTTTTTCTTCAAGATTTTAACTATCTATGTTTGTTCTTTCAATGGACTGTACAGCCACGTAGAAGAAGAGTCTAGAGAAAAACCGTGTATACAGCTAGTGTATGGGACTATTGACCATAACTTGCTTCCTTCTCAACCAGCGTACTCAGAAGCTCTTCTAGATCAAACTGACACAAAAAAGCCTTGCAAAGTAAAATGACGCATTCCAATTGAAGAGCAACAAGCCAAAAACGTGCGAGCAATTATATTGTTGTATTAAGGGGAAAAAAAGAGACCACGTGCATTCAACACAAAAGAAAGGAACACAATAGACTAACTGAAGACAATCAAGTACATTAGATAAGCAAGAGAGATGTATATCAAACAATAAGAAAATAATACCAAACTTCATAGCGAGACTAACACAAATTAACAGAATTTCTTAGTTTCTTTCAAAAAAGAGGCTAGAAATTGAAGGCTATATCTTCATTGAAATGCAAAATTGAATGCTTTTTCCAAACATTTAAAAAAAAAAAGCTAATAGGTAAGTGCCTAACATTGGTGCTCGCTATTTCAGTATGTAAAGCTCTAGCACTAATTGTAGAGAATTTCCATACCACACCTATGGGTGTCAGGACTCCATTGCCAAAAATCATAACAATTTCAAACAAAGCTACAATAAGCAGAGAGATTTTTAATGTGCACTATAAACACAACACCCAATTTCAAACAGCTAGCAATGCATTTCATCAAAGGTAGCTTCCCTTGTGCAGAAGCCCTATGCTTTTACAATATTTGTTGCTGCTGCTGAGGATGCACACCTACCATCATTAATATCCTTTGATGGCCAATAAAATTTGGTTAGAGCATTTAGTTCATTTATTCTCAGACTATTCTATTCAATTGCTTCACAAGTAACAAGCTATGTAAATGCCTTTCCAGTTGAGAGAGTGAGAGAGTAAGAAACAGAAGGTTAACTCGTTAAGATGACATGTCTCCAACCAAAAGAAACAATAACATCTACTACAACTACCATCAACAAATCGACAGCCACAAGAATCGAAATATTTTCAATCAACAGAATCGACCACCAAAAGTTATTCAACAGGTTCACAACCACTACTATCAGAATAAAAAACCCGAATTAAAAACCCCAATTTTATGAAATCAGGAAAAAAAAAAAAAAAACAAACCCTAATTTTCTCGTTTGTACGCATTAGTGAAAGAATCAAATGTAGATTAGTGGAGAGGGAAGCGAGAGAGATACCTGTCAGAGAGAAAAGATGGTGGGGTCGGTGGTGGTAGGGTCTGGTTTGGGGTGCCCATCGGTGGTAGGGACGGGTTTGAGGTTGCTCGTCTGTGGTGATGCGACGAGTGGATAGTGTGTGAGATGGAGGAGAGAGAAAAGAGGAGATCGTGGTGGTAGTGCGTAGGTGGTGGTGGGGTAGTTTTGGGGTGGTCGTCGGTGGTGCGTCAAGATAGAGAAGAGAGAGAAGCTGTCTCAGCTCGAACAGCAGCAAACCCTAACCCTTGCGTCGACGTTAGAGAGAGAGAGAGAGTGAGAGCCAACTAATTGCTAGGGATATCAGAATTTCATTTTGGAGGATTTCGCTTCAGCGCAAGGGTTTCGAGATTTTTGTTTCAGCGCCAGTTGTTTCGAGAGAGTTGGGATTTAAATTACTTTGGGAATTAGTCAAAATAATTAAGCGTCCTTATATCGCGCAATACGAACAAATTTTAAAATTAATCAGTCCATTATATTTTGATAATGATCGATCTGAACCATTGGAATTTCACGTCTCACTGATTCTATCATTATCACCAAAATCGAAGATCATCTAATAACGGCGACCACCTGATCAGAACACTTTTAATTCATCCCGAGACATTATAGTATTAGGTGGAAATACCCGACCCTACTTGAGTTTTTTTTTTTATTTTATCAGAACCGTCCATCTTTTACATATCATGGAGTGCATCATTCGTACCCGAAACGAAGTAAATCGGGCATTGCTACACACTTGATTTAACAAAAAAACACATTAACTTAATGAAATTGTGTCTCAATAAAGAAGCTTTCGAAACCCGATCGAGACAGATTTTTACGATAATGATATAATCAACAAGGAAAACAAAATCAACGGTTTGGATTGTGTAATTGTGTCACGCTCGAATGGCTATCATACGCTCAAGTAAAGTACGAAACTTAGTTTGTTAACAGTTACATTGAATGTATAGATTTAAAGGTTGTTACCAACTCAATTTGTATAGTGATCGATCCGAACCGTTAGGATTTCACGTCTCACTTATTCCGTCGTTGTCATCGAAATCGGAGGATCATCGGATATTGGCAACCGTCTGATTAGGAAACATTTGATGCATCCCTAGTTATTAAAGTATTAGATTGCAAGACCCGGCCCCACCAGAGTCCTTATTTTTCGATCCGAACCGTCTATCTTTTACATATTACGCAATTTATCAATCCTATCAAGAATATGAAGTTGATCGGGTATCGCTACACATTTGATCGAACGATAACTATCATCCAAAAAATAAATTGCGTCCCAATCAAGGAGCTTTCTAAACCCGCTCGAGTCAAAATCAACAGTTTCGATTGTTAAAATAGTTTGTCTTATTGAGATTCGCTAAATAATTGTATTGAAGAATATTAGAAAATGTATAACGTATAATATAATTACACAATATTGTTTAGTGATCCATGTTCTTTGGGCCTATTCCAACGCTTTTTTTTGGGTGCCGGTGAATGAGAGGTCTATTCAAGCACTTTTCTTGGGCCGTTGGTATATGCCCGGTCAATTCCAGCGCTTTTTTGGGGCCACTGGGAAATAGTCGGTCTATTCCAGCGCTTTTGGTTGGGCCACTGGGAAAGCCTTATTCTAGCAACGGCTAGAAAAAGCACTGGTGTAGACGTCCTATTGCAGCACTTTTTCGAGCCGCTAGTAAAAAAAGCTTTGGGTGATCCTAAGTTTCTTGTAGTGAGTTAAGAAATTGGGATGAAAGAGATGAAGGGGACCCATAGAGGAGAAGAGAGAGAGAGAGAGAGAGAACACCATACCTTGAGAGAGAGAGAGTAAAAGTTGCAGAGAAGGAGTGGTCTGAGAGAGATGGAGTGTTTTGATGCTGATTGGAGGGGAAACTTTGGGATGAACGCCCAAATTTTTCCCCGCCCCTGAAACCCGCCAAAATTTTCCGCCTTTGTTTTTTTTTTTTTTAATTGTTTAAATCCCCCCTTTAAAATGGAAGACAAAAAGAATTTGTCACCCAAAACATTTCCTTTTGTGAGGAATTATTTCGTCACGAAATGGTTGCAAGTATATGTGGAGGAAACGGATTAGTGACGAAATTTATTTTTTCGTCACGTTATATTTTTTTGTCCACTTTTTTGTTGACAAAATTTATTTTTTCGTCACTGATTAACTGTTTTTGGTGACAAAATAAAATTTCGTCACCTTAAATTTTTTTGCCCTCTTAATTGGTGACGAAAAAATATTTTCCTCACAAAATAGGTATATTTGGAGACAAAAACTACTTTTGTCACCACCATTTCGTCACATATTTTCATTTTTTTTGTAGTGTTTCCTTCTTTTGGCATCTTTGCCAGAGGCAACATACCCCAAACCAAAGCGACCCTCACAGAAAGGAAAATTAGGGAACTCCGGGACTCCTTGTTGACGAATCCCTAAGCCCAGGCCAGGAAAGAAGGACGTCCTCCTCATAATGTCCATTGCGACAGAGCTTATGATGAATTCCCCGTCCACATTGATAGCCAAAACAGAACTAGAGGTATCGAACGAGAAGCCCCCAAGGTCAACGTCTTTTTCACCATGCAAGATCCCCAAAACAGGAGTCCCATCTTCTTTGAGCGGACGAATGCCTGAATCTCCACAGATGGTAAGGGTGCCAGTGGGAAGTCCCAGAATGACTTTTTGGTGGAGGGTTGATGGCACAACCATGATGTCTAACTGATGGAGCCATGGCCTGCCCAGCAGCAGGTTGAAGGTGGCAGGAATGTCAACAACATGGAACTCAACATCTATTTCAAAACCTTCTGCATTGAGCTTGAGCGTTAGCGTGCCCTCGACCATACGACGTGTCCCATCATATGCTTTGACAGCAAAGATAGAAGGTGCAAAATCCTTTTTAGCCAATCCCAGACGATAAGCCACCCTCATAGGACAAACATTGATAGCTGAGCCATTATCAATGAGGACGGTAGGAACCCAGAGTCCTCGGCATTTGACAGTAATATGCAAGGGGTGGTTGTGATCGACCCCTTCAATTGCCGGTCCTTGTCAGTAAAGACCATAGTGTGCTTGGAGGTAGGAGGGAGGATGAGAGACACCATTGCCTCAGGAGTAACATCGGCTTGAATTTCTAGGCGGGAAAGAGCGTCGCATAATTTCTGACGGTGCTCACGGGAGGAACAGATTAGCCCCCAAATTGATATAGCAGCAGGAATCTGCTCAAGCTGTCGCTGAACCAGATCAGCTGATGATGAGCCAGTTGGTATCTCAAGAGGTGCAGATCTTGGGAAAGCGATGGGTTCATTCCTTTGGGTAGAAGGGTTGGACGAACTTCCAGCTTGCAGATTAGCAGGTTGAAAAATCCGTTCGCTCCTCGTAACATTATGCACATTCCCCGAAGAAGGCACGGCCTGAGGATCTTCGTTCACATCCCAGAGATCAGCAAGGACTTCCCCCAGTTTATGCTTCCCTTTATCAGTGGCTGCTGTAGATTTAGGTACTTCCATGTCCAACCCCAAATCCTCGGCCAAGTCTTTCATTAGGAGCGAGTCCCCGAAACTCAGATCTATAACGGCCGCAACTTCGGTGATAGGCTCCGGATTGGCTATAAAGGGGGCATCACATAGTCCACCTTCTACCAGGGAGCGGTTAACTGCCCAGACTTCATCCCCTACCTGAATATCAACTACCTAATCGACGTCCCAAAGATTGGCTGGCGGAACGAGGTCTGTAACCATAATGCTACAGTCCCTGTTACTGGGATAAGGAATCTCAGGTCGCGGGGATTCCTCATTTACAATGTAAGAGTAGGGATCATGATCGGCATCACAGACTGAGTCGAAGACTGAGCTGAAAGTGGAAACATGGTCTCCCAGAACCCGAGTGTTTTCCTGAACTAGATCATCCTCTACGTTGTGTGTCATGTAATCTGGTATGGTGTAGCCTTGGAGGGGATTAGGGTCCAAATCCATGGGATCCTGCCAAATCGACTCGGGGTCCCAATTGTACTCTTCTTCGGGAACCAAGGGTTCAGCCTGCTTAAAAAAGCATGTAGAGAGAGAAGCCATCCAAAGGATCGAGCATCGCCACTTCATGGCCAGCCATCCAACCATCATACCAGGCTTGATCGAATGGGAGATATTCAGGCTGTTGTGGGAATCCATCGAACTCAAGATCTGGCCACTCGTTGATTATTGGAGTGGCATAATCCATGTTGTCAGCCACGGCCCAACCCACAGCTTGCATGTCGATTGCTGGATAAGACACATTAAATTGAAACCAGTCAGTCAGACTAGGAGATGGGTTAGGATCAGTCACATTGAAGTATGGGCTATATAGAGAAGAGGCAGAATTAAGCTGCACAGCGGGGATTAACTGATGGAAGAGGTCACTGATAGATGCTCCGAGGACAAAAGCCCCATTCTGCAACCGTCCTAGAGGTACATCAGTGTCAGAAATCTGACCTTCCTCTACACGTATATACAAAACTTCGGCACAAGGTTTTAGTGGAGGAGATATAACCGGCCTGGGTTGATTTGTTGAGATTATTTGGCTAGTGGGGTCAAATGTGGCAAAATCGGGGTTGATTTCAGTGGAGCTGAGGGATATTTGGTTGATATGTGGGACAGCTTTGTGGTTAGGCATGGAATTAGAGAGGATGTTTGGCTTTTGGGACGGTAGAGGTGGTGCCTAGAGAGTCCCTTCATCTATGAGATCCTGAATCGCATGCCGGAGACGGAAATAGGAATCTGTAAGATGACCGACTCCCTGATGGTAGGCATAGTAAAGGTTGGCTTTGAAGTTTGCCGGATGATTTTTGGGTAAAGGAGTTGGATCAAGGGGCTTCAGATGCCCTGACTTGACTAGCTTCTCCATAACCGAGGATAGAGGTGCCTCGAACGCAGAGAAGCTGTGGGGCTGACCGCGAGGCCGGTTGTTCTGCGGTGTTTGCACCTGGTTGACATCAGTGATGTGGTTAGTGGTGTTGGAACAAGTGGCGTTAGTGCCGCTGGTTGCTGAATTGGAGTAAGTTCTGCCTCCAAACAGTGCATTGGTATTCCTAAAGTATGCCCGAGGCTTTGGTTTTGGAGGGTTAGAAGACTCCGCTTTTGAAAGCATTTTGCTCTGTAGTGCATCCTCGATGGCCAGCCCAGAGTCGAAGAAGGTTTCAAAATTAACAGATGCTTGAGCAAGAACCAAGTGCCTAGCATAGTCCGGCTAGAGGTTACGAGAGATGATGCGGAGTTGATCTTTCTCACTAGGGCGCTCAGTCATTAGTGCAGCCTTGGCCCTCCACCTTTTGACGAAGTCAGCGAAGGACTCCTTTGCTTTCAGTTTGGTGGATTCCAACTCCCAAGTTGTCATCTTCAGCTGGGAGTTGTAACTGTACTGCGAAATAAACGCATTCCCAATGTCTTCCCAAATCCTCCTTTTGGCAATGTCGAGTGGCAAAAACCAATGAAAAGCAGGGCCTGAGAGGGTCTGAGGGAAGAGCTGTGACATGGCTTCAGGCTTGACTGACAAAAGCTTCATGGTGGCATGGTAACTGTAAAAGTGAGTCCTGGGGTCACCACTTCCATCGAATTTTGCCAAGTCTGGCATTTTAAACTTTTCGGAAAGTTTGGCATTAGGATACAGGCAAAGGCGATCCAAGTCGATCCCACTGGCCTTGACCTTTTCCGCTTTGGCAATGGATTCCTCAAGTTTGGCCATCTTGGCTGTAAAAGCAGTAATATTTGGATTTGTGACTGGCATGTCGCCTACTGGATTCGGATCTGCAGCAAGTGCGCAAAACACCCTTGGGTTAGGCTGGACAACAAGATGCCCCGGATTGTTCGGATCCACGACCATGATAGGCTGCTCCTAGTTGGACTCATCATCCTCGTCCTCAGCCTCAAGTGGAGGCGAAAGGCGAGTGTTGATAAGGTTATTCAATTAAGTGATGTTAGAATCGGTCTGAGTAGCCCTTTGTTGTATGGCCGTAATGCTAGCATGAACGTTCATGAGCATCTCTTCGAGAGAAAGCGGCTGAGCTTGCGGTTGTCCTAACATAATTGGAGCTTTGAAAGTGCTTGAAGCAGAAGATGGGGAGGCTGGTTGTCCGTCGAATTGGATTCATGGTGAGCCGGACTGTTGAGCAGTCAATGGAGAAAGCGGAGAGTCTTCCGTGGTGACTGACTGGGATTCAAGCCTGATGAGTCGTTGAACCGGATTCGGTTGCAGACGTTCCCAAGCCGGTTTCCCCTTTTGCTTCGATACTTTCCTTGGCAGTGCAATGGCTCAGAACCTTGCTTTCAAAGTAAAAGAAGACCATATATAAGGGTACTGCAGCCACTTTAATCTAAATGAAAGACTAAAGAATAGATGCAGCCAGCGTCGTCCGTGTCCCCTAGACTCTAGAGCGAAATGACGAGCCTATCTCAAGACGTTTGGATATTGCCAGAATCCTCAGAATTATTTTCGAATGTGTATCCTTGCTAGAGGCAAATGAGGCTAAATGATGCCAAAAGAATCCTAAACCTTTGGCTACTCCGCTGTTCAAGGCTTCAACTTTTGAAGTTAGAACAACTCGGTATGAATGTCATGATACTATAACCAAGGTGGCGTGAGCGGCACAACGCTGTTAGCCAAGCGGTGTAAATGACGAGGCACTTGTTACCTAACTGGTGTAAGTATCATGGCATCCTCTCTATTGTTCCCCCTTTTCTGTTTGAAACCTTAAGCAGGCATATAGACGAGGGTGTAGAAATTTCTGATTTCCTAAAGTCCTTTTGTTCTAAGGATTTTTGAAAAGTGAAAACGCGCACCATCGAGATGCACGACTCCTCATTGGGTTTAAAGTAAGGTCTTAATAAGCTTAAGACAGACTCGTCTTTAAACGAGAACCCAGAAGCCGCCCTAGAACATGCTTCTACGCAAGATGGCGTGTATGTATGTATGTACAGCACATGCGATAGAGGAAGGAGTAACACGTAGACAGTATATGGGGTTAGATGCAAATAAATCTTACCCTGTAGGTACCTGTCTTAATTTGGAGAGTTCTAGTGCTTTGTATATGCAAAGGCCGGTTTTAGTTCATAACAGGTTCCTCGGACTAGGGCCAAAGATATACCTCCCGTTGCCTGCGTAACCGTAGAGCAACAGTCGAACGGTAGAATGACCCATCATCGTCGAAGGTTGTTGGTCATTCGAGGTCCCCGGGCTCTGGTAAACCGTGCCGAATTGCCAAAACGATCCAACGAGGCTATCCCACATCGATGCAAATGAGATGCTAGAATTTGATTAAGAAGAAAAAGAATCATAAGATCGCAAAATGCCTTTTCAAATTTGGCTCACTTTATTTAGTCCATCTTTAAAGAAAACTACACAAGTGAACAATTGAAAAAGTCCCAGATCAGATTGGCCGGACACAGGGTCCAGTTAAATCACCACTCCAACCTTCGGCAGCGCGAAGCTCACCGTTTTGACAGACTTTTAAAAAATTGTTCACAAGTGTATTAAACTCTAAGTATGAATTAATATTGGTTCGATTATCCCCAGCAGAGCCGCCACTGTGGGCAGCATGCCCTTGGAAAAAGGATTTCGTTCCTTTTTGCCAAAGCGGCCCGAAAATCGAGGGAGCGCGAGCGGAGAAGCAAGCGCTCAGAATACAGAGTCGCCACTTGGGTTTGAGGTCCGACACCCAAGGAACCGTATTTCGAAGCACCTGCCGCGCTATTTGATTTGATAAAGTGAAGGAAACCAGTCCATCATATCCATATCTGGGTTCAGGAGCCATGTTATGAAAGGGGAAGGGTTTTAAGGCACCCCTCTCGCCCAATCCGGAGATCGGTCTCTACTTAGCCATTTTGTGAAAATATTTATGATGCTTCTTTTTATTAACCACTTTTTAGCCAATTAGGGTGGGGGAACAGTTAATCGGGGATTAAACCGTAACACTTTGCAAGATGTGATGTGAATTGCAACATGGATGGATGGAATACTATGAAAATGGGATAAAACTTAACCCTCTGATCAGAAAGAAACAAAGTTGCTCACAAAATGAGTGTGTCATGCACAGTGGCCAACTTTGCATGCATGGATCTACGTACATGCAAAGGACCATCGCGCGACACATCCACTCCATCGCGCGAGTGTTCATGTCTCACCACAGGTTGAATCCTATCCCCCTCTGGGCTCTGGAAGGACCAGTGCTCACCCAAGGAGTAAACCAAGTAGTTTTATATGTACTGGAATGAAAAATCATATTACAAACATAGTGAATTAACTTGAAACACAACCCCTAAACACTGGGGGTGAAAAAACAGGGGCCAAAGCGCTAGTTGCCATGCAAGGGCAGCCACTGGAAATTAGAGAACCATCACGTGACAGAGTGATACACTCGCGCGAGGGTTCCGACTGGACTTCCAGGAATTGCTTTGCATGTTTGGGCTCTGATACACATTCAGAAACAACCCAATGGCATTCCAAACCAAATGAAATAGCAAGCTAAGCTAGTCTATGGCTTTTAATGTGCAACACAGTGAGTTTACACCTAAACATGCTTCAAAAACAGTTACAAACAATACATGAAACTTAAAGACCAACACCCCCTTCCCCATGTGATCCATTCTCATGCTGATAGAATTGTCGCGCGAGATACTGGGAGCATCGCGCGAGGGTTCGCTTGGTCACAACTTCTTGTAACCCTGCTGACTTTAGGGCCAGGACTGGTATTGATTACCAGCCTTGGCCCTGCCAGCCCCCCTCAGGGATCAAAATAAAAAGCAGGTAAATGTTTATACCTTTGCTTGAGTAGTTTTGAAATGGATTGGAGAAGATTGTTGTGCTTGGAAAATGAGTGTATGGAAATGGCAAGGATTAGGGAATATCAAGTGTTTTGAGGGTTTGTGTGCCTTCTTTGCTTGATTTTTGGTAACCCTTAGACTTTGGAAGTATAGGGGGTATATATAGAACAATGGGAGGCCAATGGGTGATGAAGAACTAGGCCTAGAAGCAAGCCAACAAGGTTGGCCAGCCTAGCTTGGTGGAGAAGGTGGCTAGCAAGGTGGGGGGAGTGGTTACATTGGAAGGTGCCAACCATGCAGTCTACAACAACTGTTCTGGTGGAAAACGGGGTTCCACAGGCTTACCGGCCCCCTGATGATCATAAAATCCAGCTGGAAAAAGGTGATGGGGACAGTCTCAAACCGTCGCGCGAGAGAGTGAGACAGCCGCGCGAGGGTACAAACCACCGCGCGATGGTCAACAGTCAACAGTTTGACTTTGACCAACACCTGGCAATCTGTCCATCGTGTGCTGGTCAAACCTTGGCTAGGGTTTTGACCTAGGGTTTTGAGGTTCAAAAGGTTCAAGAGGGGTTCCAAACACTCCAAGCTCAATCCGTTCCATTCTCAAGTCTGTTTTTTAATCCAATTCATCATCGGGCAAACAAGAAACCGTAAAACAATTAGGAGATTCAGATTGGGGTGTCTACAAGTATAACTGTTAGTCTAGTGTGTAGAGGGTGCGAGCTAGAGGTAGATAACTTTCGTCTAACTTACGACCTCAGAATAATCGACATGGGGAATTTCAACGTGATCTTGGGAATGGACTGGCTATCAGCACACCGAGCAGTCATAGATGGTCATCAGAAGACAATAACGACTTGCACTCCAAAAGGAACTTGTTTCCATTTTAAGGGGGATAGACAAACCGCGAGTTCGACGACGAAGAGATTGAGTTGGCAGAATCAATTGTTTGGATGGCTAGCTAGTCTCCAAATGGAAGAAATCGGCCGGATGGAACTGAGATTACCACACATCGTATGCAAGTAAGCCGATGTATTTCCCGAGGAACTTCCTGGTTTACCACCTCAGAGAGAGATAGACTTTGTAACGACCCTGATTTTTGGTCAATAAAAATTTCGCTAAAAATTTGAATTTTTGTTTAATACTTGGATTTCATTTTTAAACGTCCAAAAATCGGTCGTTATCGACTTATAAAAATTTTGTTATTTTATTTGAAAATTCTTTATTTATTTTATAAATCCCTTTTTGCGATTAATAATCCGTCATAATTAGGTTTTGACTTAGGAGATTGGAATTCATCGCCCGGGCATTAAGGTCATTTTTCTAAAGGCGAGTATGCCTATTAAGACCTTGGTATAGTTACTTGGTAATTGTAGTAAAAATCTTAGAATTTATTTTCTCGGTTGGAAATCCTACTTGGTGGACTGCCTTGCCTTGGCGTCGGCTTCTTTGTCAGGCTGCACCTTGGCGTCGGCTAGGTATCACGCCGCTTTGCCTTGGCGTTGGTCGCCGTCAGGTTCGCCTTGGCATCGAGTCACGCCTTGCTTTTGCCTTGGCCGTGCTCACGCCACCTTGCCGCCGCTTGCTTGTGGTCGCCTTGCTCACGCCGCTCGGCCGCCGTCGCTTTGCGGCGGGTCGCCTTGCCGCCACATCGCTTGCCGCGGCCGCCGCCGCTGGCCGTTAGCCTTGTTTAGCCGCGCCGCCGCTTTGCCGCTGCCACCGGTCGCTTTGGTCGCTTGCCACCGCCGCTGGCCGCTGGCCGCTGCCAGCTGCCTTGCCGCTTTGCCATCCGCTGGTCGCCGCGCTAGCTTGTGCCACCTGCTTTGGCCGCCGGCTGCGGCGCAGCCGCCGCTGCCTTGGCCATGCTTTGGCCACCGGGCCGGCGCGCTAGCCACCGCTTTGCCAGTCGCTTTGGCCACGCTCACGCATTGCCTTGGCGTTTGGCACCGTCGGACTTTAATACTTCGTTATTAGGCGATTTCCTACAAATTACAACCGAAATACCACTCGAGCAATGAAAGCCTAGATTAAGTATCGTTAGTCTTTAACCAATTAAGTAGAATAGCCTAATGCCCTTTTAGCCTAATCACTTCTTCCTAACCCTAGATGGACCATTTGACCCTTTTTGTCTTTATCCATTGGACGATGGATGCTAGGCAAATTTGTACCCAGTGGATAATAGGAAAACCTTGGTTAATCTCCCTAAGTACGAGATTAGATTAGTTTAGTGCTTAATTACAAGTATTAGACTTTTTAGTATTAACCGTTGGATAATAACCGCTAGGAGGTTTATTATCCATTGGACGATAGATTAGAATCCTAGCCACCATTACCCATTGGTTATTGACCGCTAGGGAAAGTATTATCCACTGGATAATAGTTAATCTTGACAATCATGTACTAAGTTGATTAAAATACTAGATTTTGCCATGTGTGTATTTAATTAAAATATAATTTGTACATTAGGTTAGTACATGGTACTTTGGATGAAGTAGAATACTTAATTGGATATGGGATTCTCCCATACCTAGCCTAGATTGAGAAGTACTAGACTTTACATATTATATGTATGTACTTATATATATATATATAGATATACATATATATTATATTGTATATGTACATGTGTGTATTAGAATATAATAATTAGAAAACCTATATTACTTAAAAATGTGGAATTTTATGAATAACCCAAAGTACATATATATATATTAGTATATGTATACTCTTTTATAGTACAAACAAGTGGGAGAGAGAGAGAGAGAGAGAGAGAGAGAGAGAGGGAGAGAGGAGAGAGAGAGACCCGAGAGAGAGAGAGAGGGAGAGAGGGAGAAAGAGAAGGAAAGAGAGGGAGAGAGATGGTACCTTGAATTGACCTAGCTCTTCCATTGTACCTTAGTGATCTTTTCCTACAAAATCTATGTACTAAATGTCCTAAATGCATTTTCAAATCTTGTACAATCCTTCCAAGCCTAAATCTTCACTCTTTCCTTTGTCATCCCAATCTTGTCCTTTTATTATATATATGTGGTTATATATATATAAATATACATAGTACAATGTACCAAAGAGAGAGAGAGGAGGAGAGAGAGGCCGAGAGAGAGATTAAGAGAGAGAGAGAGAGAATTCGGATGGAGAGGGAGAGAGAGTGTGATATGTGTGTGCAATTGGATTGACCTAGCATAGGCCATCTTGTCCTTGTATATATATATATAGTTGTATATATATATATAAATATACATAGTACAATGTACCAAAGAGAGAGAGAGAGGAGGAGAGAGAGATTGAGAGAGAGAGAGAGAATTCCGATGGGAGAGGGAGAAAGGGAGTGATGTGTGCATATGTACTCTTGCATCTAATCCATCCTTGTTGGCCAATCCAAGTACAAACCAAATCTAGACTTTCTTGCATCACAATGTACCATGAAATCTAGGGTTTCTTGTGCTTTCACTCCAAAGGACAACCAAATCCATTTTCCTATAATTTCCAAGGACTTGATTGGACCAAAACCCCATTAGAATAGATTAAACCTAGTCCTTGTTTGGAAAGAAGAACAAGGAAGGTCTTTGGATGGTCTTTCAAGGCATGACATCACTTGGATCATGACAAAATCCATGGGATTTGGAGAGAGAGAGAAGGCCGACCAATGAGGGGGAGGGAGAGCCCTTGCTTGCCTATAAATAGGACTCCATTCTTCTCATTTAACTCACACCATTCCAACCTCCAACTTCTCTCTCTAGGAAGCATAAGTATTCTTGTAGTTTAGCTTTGTTCTTGAGTGTTCTTGAGTGTTCTTGAGGTTCTTCCCTAGGCTTCAAGAAACACCTCTAGTGCCGCCACTAAACCGCCCTACGACCACCCTTTCGATCCAAAAGTAGTAGTCTAGTAGTCAAGATCAAGTTTCGAGAGAAACCTTTCTCTTTCGAAGCTAACGAAGGCCACCTCCTAAGCCGTTACTCCGTCCGTAGGAATTTCCAACCTAGCTTATTCGGCCCCGACTAGTTTCGGATCAAGGTAGAATCTTCCGTACTCATTTCTCCGAAGTATATGTACTTATGTTAGTTAGTATGCATGATAGTTAGCAAACTTAATATTGGATGATTAAGCATGATTAGAATCAACTTAAGATATAACGTCGTGTAGAAGTAATCGCATGTTGATCTTTTAACTTAACTATAAGCTTATATTCCATTGCTTGTATTACTTGTGGTATTATAACAAAGCATATGGTGGATTACCACCCCAAGGGCGTCCGCACATGTGGCGTTATGCTTTAAGTAATGGTTATGGACATGCTATGTACTTGCTTGGATTATACTTACCTTAAGTATGCGTAGTAAATTTCTAAACATGAGTTAAACGGTTAAGGTATCAAAGCTAGTTAGCAAAAACTTGTTCTACTACAGTACTTAAGAAGAATGAGCATGTCAAATAATGAATTTCTACGTCAATAACCATATGTTGTTTTGAAAATCCCACAAAGGAAGAAAGAACGGATTTTTCGTAGTATATTATTGTCTTGAGGATGAATATGAACATGTATGTATAATCGTTTGCATTACTTGTTGCTGATAAAACATAAGTGGCTTTAAGCAATAATTTGAGTACGATTAGGTAATATAGAGTTGGATGATCTTGCTAGTTTAGTTTCAAGATTTCTTTAAAGTGATTTGTCCCGCCGCGGAGTCTATGCATGATTACGAGACACGAGAACCGAAAAGTAGGAACATGACACTTAAGGAGTGGTTGATATGGATAAAAAGGATTTTTGAGACTACATAATGGCCGGACTTGGTAGCCTTATGTGAGTTGTGAAAACCCGCAAGGTGGCCGGACTTGGTAGCCCTTTGTGCGGACTTGCGAAAACCACAATGAGGCCGGACTTGGTAGCCCATTGTGTAGATTGCTAATGGAGCCGGACGTGGTAGCTTCATTGGTAATTGGGCTTGGTTATCCACGGAGAGGAGCCAATGCAAGATTTTGTAACGTGGCCGAACTTGGTAGCCCGTTGAATGAGAAATGATTTTCGAAATAAAATGGTGACACAATACGATGAGTCGCGTAGGAGAAACCAAGAAAGGCATGACACCAACGTAAGCAAGATAGTGAATGCGGATGTATCATGGTTGATTATGTTGTTTAATGAGCATGTGTAATTATTTATATGACTCTTTGTTGTAAGTTATGGGTTAGCGGGTTGGATTATTCTATTGAGCTTCTGTAGCTCACGGTGTTACCTTTTTGGTGACCCTGACATATTATACTGGGGGCGACGCTGGTATATTGTGTCAGATTTCATAGATGAGCAACAGGAACAGTACGCCTTGGAGGCCTTTGGAGCCGAGGAGCTTGCAAGGATGGAGGAAGAGGCGGAGCAGTAGTTAACCTTAGATCATCCCCTCTTTTGAATAAAAGTACTCTTGTGAGACTTATGTTGTAATAATGAGCTAGACTCTCCTTAATTTATTCAATAAAAATGTTTATTTAACGTACCCAAAATTCGGGGCGTTACAGACTTCGCCATAGAACTCCAACCGGGAACAGCCCCAATCTCTATGGCACCATACCGTATGGCCCCTGCGGAACTAAAGGAGCTCAAGACCCAATTGCAGGAGCTGTTGGACAAAGGGTTTATCAAACCTAGTACGTCACCATAAGGAGCGCCTGCCCTATTTGTGAAGAAGATGGAAGGGACACTCCGTCTATGTATCGACTATAGGAAGCTTAACCAAGTCACCATCAAGAACCGATACCCCTTGCCTAGGATCGATGATCCATTTGATCAGTTGACTGGAGCAACCTGCTTCTCAAAAATCGATCTCCGATTGGGCTATCATCAACTTAGAATCTGAGACGAAGACATCGCCAAGACAGCCTTCCGTACCAGATATGGATGTAAGTGCAGGAAAACGAAACAGGCCTTCGAACAGCACCAAACTGTAACGGCTACTTTTTTCTCTACACCGGAACCCTAGCACACCGCCGGTATTGATCCTATAAAACAAACAGAAGGTGAGCGCACCTTTGCCGTCTCGTGGTAAAAGCCCTCCGATGCCAAAGTTAGTATCTCGTACTAGTAAAACCTTAATTCTCAGTAAGTAATAAGCCAATAGCCAGGAATTGCGTACCTTTACCTCTAGGTTTACCTCATATTTATAGACCCATGTCTACTTGCTGTCCAAGCCATCTTGCTGCCCTAAGTTTCCTTTCTCGTAAAGGGAACCTAGAATATCAGGGATTCTCATTCCCATATCTGCGTATTTCCTTTTAGACCGTTTCGGAACTCTTGCCAAAGCTGGCCGTTCATCCCATTCTCGTTGGGTATCTCCTCCAGATCTCGTTTCCTTACTGGATATTTCCATTTCTGGACCACTCTGGAGCGCCTCCTGGCACCTTCTCCAGATTGCTGCTACTGTTCGGCCTTCTCGTTGCCGAACAGACCCTCTGGACCAATGATTTCTCATATCACTGGACCCCTTACCACGAGACTGGTCCAAGAACTACCCTTGCTCTTTGGACCATACCCCTGTTCGGGTATCTTGGACCTGGGACCTCTCGTGTCCCCGGTCCTTGTGCCGTTCACCTCACTGCACGGCGGATATTCCGACTGTATTTGTTCTGGGCCCCACGTACCACGTGTTCGGGTATCTTGGACCTGGGACCTCTCGTGTCCCAGGTCCTTGTGCCGTTCACCTCACTGCACGGCGGATATTCCGACTGTATTTTTGTTCTGGGCCCCACGTACCACGTGTTCGGGCCGATCTTTGTATCTGTTCGGGATTACCTCCCTACGATGGCTCCCCAGCTTTACTCGTTATTTTCTCTTAATATGACGAGCAAAGCTTCTGAACACCGAGTAAGGTTCTCTTACTTTGCTCCTGCACCCATGTTTCTCGTACTTGGTGCAAACTTCATCATTAGCCCAACCCAAACGTCTCGTCGTTTGGTCTTGGACAGGCTTTTCCAGCTAACGCCTTTACACGCGGCATGCGCTGTACTGCCCATATTAAATGTGAGCAGACGTTTCGGGGAACGGAACGCCCAAACGGCGTCTGGGGTGACGTTTCTCATACGTCACCCCCTTTACTGGGGTATACTTGGGTTTTCATTCCTGATTTCAAACCCACTTTCTCTCTCCAACTTCCCTCTGCAGAAAGAACGCTTGAGCAGTCCGCCATCTGAAGCACTGTTCACCATCTCGTGGTTCATCTCTTCTGCATCTAGAATCTTCAATCCTTGTAAGTCATCATTCCCCCTTTCTATTCTGTCCTGGTCATCAATCTAGGACCACTACAGTCTCCTTAGGGTTTCTTCGTACCCATCTCTTTTTTTGAAAACCCGCACCCACAGTTCACAGTATGGGTAGGTTTCGTAGGCACTGTGACACACCCCAAAGGATGGCCGAGTTCAGGTCTCGCTATGAGATCCCAGACAACGTGGCCACTTCGTTGGCCGCAGAAAACGCCATTCGTGAGTGTTTTGACGGCGATACCTTGCACATCCCTGTCGTCGCTATCGTTGAGGGCGGCGTCAGGTTTCCCCTGGCACCGCTTCTCCGCCAGGTTTTAGCCCATTACAGACTATCCCCTATGCAAGTGTCCACCAATTTTTTCAGGGTCGTCATGGGCATCAATGCCCTGAACCAAATGCTAGGCACGTCCCTAGGTTTACATGACATTCACCATCTGTACAGCATCTCTCGAACCAAAGATACTTTGACCTACTATCTCAAAAGTAGGGATTCTAGGAAAAGGCTGGTGCTTGAATTGCCTGATTCTGCCCGAGGAGACGATGATGACTTCCTCATCGTCACAGGGAATTTCGAGCCCAGGGATGAAGATGGTAGGGTCATCGGTTTTCACGCGCCGCACAGATTTGGCACTCCACGTTAGTCCTTTTCTCGTAGAACTTTATTGCCGAGCAAATTTTTCATTTTGCAACATCTTCTTTTAACTTTTACAGACTGCCAATTTTTTCTCGTATTTGCAGCCACGAACGTCAACCAGGGGCACGCCATCATCACCCCCCAGGTCCACGTCACCGACATCAACCGTGCTCTTGCTTTTAACAGGCAAGGTACGTGCTTGGTTGGCCGAGCAAGGGTGGCGCAGATCCTTCTCAGCTACCGTGCTTCATACGGCAGATTCATCGATAGACGAATCTGAGCAGCAGACAACCCCGTCGTCCCAGATCCTCCTGCTCAACACCTCTAGCAAGAAGAGGAAAGGCGTTCTCGGACCCCCCCTCTTCCCAACGAACCAATCCAGCTTGCCGAAGAAGCTTCCACATCTTCGAGCGGATACTCCCCATCTCCCCCACCTCGAGAGATGGACCAGCCGATCAATCTTAGCAATCTGCTCACCATTGGCCGTGGAAGGGGTCGCGGCACCACTCGTAGCCGCGGTCGTACTCAGAGCCCGGCACCATCTCATGGCCGCCGTGGCCCAGCTCAATTGGACGTTCCTCCAGGCTTCTCTCCCGAGGAGATCGAAGCCAGTCATAGGGACAAACGCCAACGGCTCGATACCTCCTCGGTCGAGCAGCCTCCTCAACTCACAGCTCCTCCAACCCCCATTTGGGCTCCCCAGTTTACTCAGGGTAATCGACCTGTCACCATTCGAGACAGCATAGATTCTAAGGGGACTGCTCTTGCCCTGTCCCAAGCCTTCATGCTACCTGGGGATATGCAAAAAGAAGTCTCTTGCTCCCCGGACAATCTCCTTGGCTCATTCATGAGCCACAATGCCAAGGTAACCACGCGGCGTTTTCCTTTGCAATAATGTCAGTCTTGTATACCTGTTTTGTGCCTAATGCTGCTTTTTGTGTTCAAAATCTCTAGGCAATGCAGAAGATGGTGGCCATAGCACAGAAGCTTGGCCAGTCTGAGCCCCAGCGTGCCAGATTGGCAAGCGAGAATGCCAAGCTGCAGAATACCATAGTGAGGCTGGAGAGAGAGAGAGAAACCAAGCCCGCGGGCTTGCGGATGAGCTAAGAAACAAGCTGGAGGGTACCGAGGACAGCCTGAATCATACTTTGACGGAGCTGGAGGCGAGTAAAAACGAAGCCAAGGCCTCCTACCAGCGAGGCTACAATGAAGGGATTCGTGTGGCTACTGAGAGCTACACGGATCAAATGCCTGGAATTCAGGACTAGGTGTTCGAGGCTGGCTGGCTCGCTTGCCTCAGAAAATCTGGCGCCCCAGAGTCTTCTATCCTGTGGACCGAGATTGACCTTCCGAGCACCCAGGCGGCCACCGAGGACCTGGAAGAGGTGGTGGAGGAGGAGGATAGCCTGGACAGGGAGCTTAACATCATCCCCGAACAGCAAAGTGCCGAAGCTGGTCAAACTGGAGAAGCGACCAACACTGGCCAGAAGGAAGCCGGTGGCGGTCCGTCTGAACCTGGCACAGCTGTGGATGATGCGACAGCTCCTGTCTCTGCAACTGCTCCAGCCTCTCCACCTGTCATCCAAGATCTAACGAACGAAGAGTAAGTTAGTCTCTTTGTATCGTCGTGATAACAGTTAGGATTTCTGAATTAGTTTCTGCTGGCCTGCGTGGCCATTGGTATTGCCCTGCGCGGTGCTGATACATTTTCAAACACTTTAATTTCTGCTGATGCTGGCCCTTCGTGGCTTTTTATGCTTTGGTGGCCCTGTTTGGCCTAAACTTTTGTCTTGCCTGGCCCTTCGTGGCCTGAACATGTTTGGCTGGCCCTTCGTGGCCGTTCTTTAACACAGGTGGCCGTCTCATGGCCAATATTTTATGTGCTTAGTGTCTTCATACTTAGCCTTATGCATATTCACGTATGCTCCCCAGGCCTTATCGTGCCTGCCGATGATGTTGTATTCACTTTCTCATACCTTAGAATAAGGCTTAGTCGCATTCGTAACACGTACTCGTGCGTATTCAGGGTCTGTTCATACCCGAGCAAGCCAGGAAGTTCATTCATACTTAGACAATGTTGTGTGTTCATGGCGTGCCCATGTTACCCAAATGTATTCGTACTTGGAACTATCCCAAACATGTTCGTGTTTGAGAACAGTGAAGTGTTTTTAACATAATTCTGGGTGTATTCGTACCCGAACAAAATGGTCAAGTATATTCGTACTTAATAAAGCTCTGGGCGTATTCGTACCCGAGCAACTGCCAAGTGTATTCGTACTTGGCTCAATTCTGGGTGTATTCGTACCCGAGCAACTGCCAAGTGTATTCGTACTTGGCTCAATTCTGGGTGTATTCGTACCCGAGCAACTGCCAAGTGTATTCGTACCCGAGCAAACAGGCAAGTGTATTCGTACTTGGCTCAATTCTGGGTGTATTCGTACCCGAGCAAACAGACAAGTATATTCGTACTTGGTAATATTTTGAAAGATTCGAAATTCCATTTAGTTACCCTACACCTCTGCTCCCCAATACGAAGTAAGGACTAAGGACATAGCTTGACTTCGTATTTAAAGCATGATAAATAGTGTTTGTTACCAAAATTTGGGAATTTTATTTATAATTCGCAAAACTCAAGGGGGCGTTACGCGTACCCCTTGCAACTAGTAAAAGAAAACACAAGGGAATTATATTCGTAATTCCCACACAATCACGATGTGCATCTAAAACAGAATAGAAACGAAATTGAAATTCTTCACACGTAGAACTTCCTCAAGTTGTGAACATTCCAGGGCCTTGGTACCGGGTTCCCGTCCAGGTCTGCCAATCGATATGCCCCAATGCCCACAACCTCTGTTACTCGATACGGGCCCTCCCAATTGGCCCCCAACTTGCCCTCGTTGCCCACCTTGGTGTTGCCGAGCACCTTTCGTAGCACAAGGTCTCCAACACCAAACTCTCGTGGGTGGACATGCATGTTGTAACTTTTCATCAATTGCTCCTGGTACGAAGCCAGGTGCACCAGAGCTCGTTCTCTCCTCTCCTCGGCGAGGTCCAGCTCAATTTCCAGGGCTCTGTCATTACCCCCACTCTCCACCAGTGTGGTTATGTTGGTCGGCAAACCAACCTCCAATAGAATCACAGCCTCTGTTCCATATGCCAGCGAATAGGGGGTCTCTCCCGTAGACCTCCTAGGAGTTGTTCGGTGTGCCCATAGGACCAATGGCAATTCGTCAGGCCACTTGCCTTTTGCTTTGTCCAACTTTTTCTTGATCCCGTCAAGTATAGCTTTGTTGGACGCCTCTGCCTGCCCATTGCTTTGAGGGTAGGCCGGTGTGGAATAGTAGTTCTTTATTCCATACTAGGCGCAAAAAGCCTTAAACTTTTTCTGGAACTGGGACCCATTATCAGTGATCAGGGAATAAGGAACCCCAAATCGAGTGACGATGCTCTTCCACACGAACCTTTCTATCATAGGTTCCGTGATTTTTGCCAGTGGTTCTGCTTCAATCCACTTGGTAAAGTAGTCCGTTGCTACCAACAGAAACTTCCTGTTCCCAGTAGCCTTGTGGAGGGGACCCACGATGTCCATCCCCCACTGTGCGAACGGCCAAGGACTTGTCAGGGGCACCAGATCTTCGACTGGTGTTCGAATCATGGGTGAGAATTTCTGACACTTCTCACATATTTTCACGTACACCTTTGCATCTTCCTGCATGTGCGGCCACCAGTAACCCTGGGTGATTGCACGGTGAGCAATGGATCTCCCACCTGCGTGACTCCCACGTGTTCCCTCATGTATTTCATGGAGGAATTTCTGCACCATCTCGGGGTGCACGCAAAGCGTATACGGTCGATGAAAGACTTTCTGACAACTTCCTTACGGTGATAGCCAAAATCTTGCAGATTTCGTCTTTATCTTTTGAGCTTCTTTTTTATCTGTGGGGAGTGTCCCATCTCGTAGGAACTCCACTATTAGATCCATCCAACTTGGTCCTTGGTTCACGTTCAGGACCAATTCCACACTTCTCCCAATGCTCGGCTCAACAAGATAGTCCATTGCTACCTTCCTTTTGAACTCTGTTGGCACGGCCGCCGCCAACCAAGCCAGTGAGTCGGTGGGCGTTACGTCGAGCTTATCGCCGATGTGTACCTTCTCAAAGGTATCAAGCAAATCCTTGCCTCCACATAGGCCGCCATCTTTGCACTCCGGGCCTCGTATTCCCGGACAGTGATTCACCACGAGTTGTGAATCACGGAATCTCGAATTCTTTTTACTTTCAAGGTTCTTGCGCTCCGTAACCCGGCCAGAGTGCCTCGTACTCCGCCACGTTATTCGACGAACCTGAAACCCAGGCGCAGGATAATTCGATCATAACTCCTTCAGAGAGAAAAGCACCACCCCAATTCCAGATCCGGTGTTGCATGCGGATCCATCTACAAAAGCTTCCATTCCAATGGGTCCTGCTCGGCGGGTGCCCCTCGCTTCTCGGCAGACGGCTCGTCCAACTGCTCCTTTCTCGTAGGAGGCCGTGGAGCTACTGTGGGAGAGAACTCTGCCACGAAATCTGCCAAAACTTGCCATTTGACGTGCGTGGCGCGGCCGATAATCAATATCATCTTGGCTCAATTCCACCGACCAAGTTGATATTCGTTCAGAGAAATCCTTTCGAAGCAACGACTTCAACGGGAACTCTGTGTAACGACCACTTTGTGACTTTGGAAGTAGTGGGGCAACTTCCTAGCGGCCGTCCTCAGTGCCAGGACCAACTTCTCAAGAGGCAGATATCTCGTTTCTGCATCCAATAGCGTCTTGCTCACGTAATAGACAGGGATTTGCTTGGATCCCTTGTTCCTCAGTAAGATCGCACTTACAGCATGTTCGGATACTGCTAAGTACAGGGTCAGGACCTCGCCAGGCTCAGGAGTAGACAGAAGTGGGGTTGCTGCCAAGTACTTCTTCAGGTCTTGGAACGCTTGCTCACACTCTGCTCCCCATTCGTAACCCTCTCTATTTTTTAACAACTGAAAGAAATGTCTACACTTATCACTCGAACGACTTATGAACCTGTTAAGGGCTGCCGCCATCCCTGTTAACCGCTGGACCTCCTTCGTGGTCCTCGGACTCTGCAGCTTCTGCAAAGCTGTTATTTGATCGGGATTCGCCTCTATCCCTCTAATGGTCACTAAGTGACCCAGGAACTTCCCAGAACTTACCCCAAACGCACATTTCGAGGCGTTGAGCTTCAGCTTATACTCTCTCAGTATCTCAAAAGCTTCTTTCAGATCAGCGATGTGGTTTCGTTTCTCCTTGCTTTTCACCACCATATCGTCTATGTACACCTCCATGGTCTTGCCGAGCAGCTTCTTTAGCATAATCGTTGCTAGTCTCTGGTAAGTTGCTCCAGCATTCCTCAGACCAAAGGGCATAACATTGTAACAGTACAACCCCCGTGGTGTGATGAAGGACGTCTTTTCCTAATCGCGTCGTACATAGCTATTTGGTGATATCCTCGATAAGCGTCGAGAAAACTCATACGCCCATACCCAGCTGTTGCATCCACCAACTGATCTATCCTGGGCAGGGGAAAACTATCTTTTGGACAAGCCTTGTTCAGATCCGTGAAATCGACGCATACCCGCCATTTCCCACTCTTCTTTTTTACCACCACTGTGTTAGACAACCATTCGGGGTAGTATACCTCTCGGATCGCTTTTGCTTCGAGCAAACGGTTGACCTCCTCGATAACAGCGTCCACATCTTTGTCTGTGAGACCTTCTTTTCTTACGCATCACGGTTTGTCTGCGAGTCCACATTCGGTGGTGGCAAATCACGCTTGCATCCACCCCAGGCATCTCCTCGGGCACCCAAGCAAACACATCAACGTGCTCTTTGAGAAATTTCACCAACTCTTCCTCCTCTTCTTTGCACAGGTTTTTCCCAATCAGGAAATACCTTTCAGGATCATTCTCGTTGATCTGGATTTTCTTCAATCCTTCCACCACCTTCTCGGCTGGATTCCCTCCGACATCCTCGATGGTCGGCCGATTAGTAACCTCGACGATTTGCACCAACTGTACCTTGGGTGCTTTCTTGATTATGGAAACCAAGCATTGTTGGGCTGTCTTTTGGTTCCCCCTTATTTTCTCGATTCCAGTGGATCCTGGAAATTTTACCATCTGATGGTAGGTGGAGGAAACCACCCTCATCTTATGCAACCAAGTCCTCCCTATAATCGCGTTATAGGAAGATGGCACGTCCACCACTAAAAAGTCGGTTCTCAGCACCACTGTTCCTGCCCGAACAGGTAGGGTCACCTTGCCCAATGGCCAAACTGCCCCTGCACTGAACCCAACCAACGGGGTTACTGACTGTACCAAGTCTGCTTGTGCCAATCCCAGCTTCTTGAATGCGTCGTAATAGAGCACCTCAGTACAGCTTCCTGAATCCACCAGGATCTTCTCCATGTCATATTTCCCAATTCGTAGGGTTATCACAAGAGCGTCATTGTGCGGCACCTGGACTCCCCCCAAGTCCTCGTCCGTGAAGGTTATGCCCTCGTTGCATCCTTCCGCTCCACGTCCTCATTTCTTTCCCAACCGCATCACGTGCTGGTCATGTTTTACCTGCCTTTGGAGCAACCTCACATCATTTCTCGTATAAGGTGTGGCTAATCCATGTATCATATGGATCACGCCCCTTGGATTCTGCTCGTAATCCAGCTCCATTGCCCTCTCGGCACCCTTGTGCTCCTCTTGAATGAATTCCTTCAAATACCCTCGTGAGACCAGGTCATCAAGGTGCTGCTTGAACATCTCGCAGTCCTCTGTCATGTGACCCCAGTCCTTGTGGTAGCTGCAATGCTGACTCGTTGCCCTTTTTGCATCTTTATCACCCTCCAGCCGTGGAGGCCACTTAAAGTATGGGCGGTTCTTCATTCGATAAAGAACTCAATAAATCGGTTCTTTCCATACCATCGTTACTGAGAAGTACGACTTTGGGTCAGGGGCATGCTTCTCCCGGTATGACTCTCTCTTAGTCTGTCCGTGCTCCTTCCTCTCTTTGTAAGTCTTGGGCTTGGGTTTATCCGCCTTTTTCGCGGGACTCTTGGCTTGCTCGGCACTCAACTTGCCGTCTTCCCGTAGTATGTCATCCTCATTCCTAGCATGCTGCTCAATACCTTCCATCAGCTTTGCCAGCGTGCTCACTGGACTCATGTTTAGGGACTTTCGTAGCTCCCCCCGAACAGGCAACCGAGTCTTGAACGTTGCTATTGCACACTCCTCACTGCAACTTTCAATCTCGTTGAAAGTCTCCCAATACTTCTTGGCGTAGTCCCTGATCGGCTCACTCTCTCCTTGCTTCATAACTGAGAGACTCTCAAAAGTTTTGGGTGGTTTCTTGCTCGTCAGGAACCGAGCAGTGAATTCCTCGGCCAGCTGTCTCCATCCTCGTATGGTGTTCGGCCCCAACTTATGGAACCATGACAAGGCCACCTTTCCCAGACTAGAAGGGAACATCTTGCACATGATCGCATCATCACCATCGTGCATAAACATCGCCTGCTGGTAATGCTGTATGTGTGCCACCGGGTCTACATTCGTTTCGTACGGAATAAACGTCCTGTGTTTAACCCTGCTCGGCAACTTTGCCTCCTGCAATCTCTTTGCAAAAGGAGAAGTTGCTATGTTGCTAAGGGCTCTCCGCGCTGCTTCTCGTGCAAACATGGTCCCCTCTTCTGATCCCTTTGCATTATTCCTTTCCCAATCGGAATCAGGTCTCTCGTACCTGTCCCTGTGGTGCTTCCTGCTTCCTCCTTCCTCAGGGGAGGAGCTCCTACTCCTGCTTCTCCTTTTTCGTGAAGAAACCTTTGGTCGTTTCGGAGTGAGGCTCCTGCTTCTTCTTTGTGAAGAAGCCCTCCTGCACTCCACCATATCCAACCCTCCTTTTCTGGACTTCCTTCGTGAAAGCCCAGAATCCTCCGGATGTTCTCGTATCTGCTGCAGCTGTTGAATCTCATATTCTTGTCTTTTAATCAGACGAGCGTATTCCTCTATTTCCTGTCTCTTTTTGTCCAGGATGTCTTCCCTGCTGTGCACGCTTTTCGAACGCGCCACTGACTCCCTCCCACGGCGGGACTTACTCCTCCTCATGGATCTTGTGGCCGTCCGTCCGTCCCTATTTCTGGAGTCGCCATGGGTTGCCAAGGGGCGGTCCTTGCTTGTGGTCCTCCCCGCACGCCCACCATCGGGCTTTCTCAGAGGATCTGGTGGGGATTTGTCAGCTCCCCTACCCAGCTGATTGTTTGCATCAAGTGGAGTCTTTGGATCTTCTTCCGCCATGGTCGTTTTTTCAAAGGGATCTCTTTCGTTTCCCACAGACGGCGCCAATTGTAAGTGCAGGAAAACGAAACAGGCCGTCGAACAGCACCAAACTGTAATGGCTACTTTTATCTCTACATCAGAACCCTAGCACACCGCCGGTATTGATCCTATAAAACAAACAGAAGGTGAGCGCACCTTTGCCGTCTCGTGGCAAAGGCCCTCCGATGCCAAAGTTAGTATCTCGTACTAGTAAAACCTTAATTCTCAGTAAGTAATAAGCCAATAGCCAGGAATTGTGTACCTTTACCTCTAGGTTTACCTCATATTTATAGACCCATGTCTGCTTGCTGTCCAAGCCATCTTGCTGCCCTAAATTTCCTTTCTCGTAAAGGGAACCTAGAATATCGGGGATTCTCATTCCCATATCTGCGTATTTCCTTTTAGACCGTTTCGGAACTCTTGCTAAAGCTAGCCGTTCATCCCATTCTCGTTGGGTATCTCCTCCAGATCTCGTTTTCTTACTGGATATTTCCATTTCTAGACCACTCTGGAGCGCCTCCTGGCACCTTCTCCAGATTGCTGCTACTGTTCGGCCTTCTCGTTGCCGAACAGACCCTCTGGACCAATGATTTCTCATATCACTGGACCCCTTATCACGAGACTGGTCCAACAACTACCCTTGCTCTTTGGACCATACCTGTAGACACCTTGGACCTGGGACCTCTCGTGTCCCCGGTCCTTGTGCCGTTCACCTCACTGCACGGCGGATATTCTGACTGTATTTGTTCTGGGCCCCACGTACCACGTGTTCGGGTATCTTGGACCTGGGACCTCTCGTGTCCCCTGTCCTTGTGCCATTCACCTCACTGCACGGCGGATATTCCGACTGTATTTGTTCTGGGCCCCTTTGTATCTGTTCGGGATTGCCTCCCTACAATGGACACTACGAGTTTGTAGTGATGCCATTTGGGCTGACAAACGCTCCGGCAGTATTCATGTGTCTCATGAACAAGATCTTTCAACCCTACTGTAGACACCCCAATTTGGACCTATTAATTATCCTTAATTTGTGCCCTCGAGGCTCCCCGATGATGAAAATGAATCAAAACAGGCCGTGGAAAACTTGGACGATGCTTCTTGGACTTTTTCAAAATCAAAACGTTCCTTTTTCCCGACACCCTGAGGGTAAAATTGGCACACATTTCAGCATATAAAATAACTTTGAATGAAACTAATTGGGTTAGAAAGAGGACTCAGCGAGCTTTCCAACGCTTCGAAAAACACCCAAAATCGAGTTCGGGAGTGTCCGTGGCGCCCTTCTGAAGTTGGACTGCCACTCTAGAGCGCTCGGGAACACTCCCAAGCGCTCGGGACAGCCACTCTAGAGCGCTCGGGACCACTCTAGAGCGCTTGGGAGTGTTGACACACCAATGCATGTTGAGCTTGGCTTTGACCATGGCTTTTTAGGCTTTTTAATCCATTCAACGTTCAAACTTGGTCCCCCCTGAGCATGCCTGAGCCAGCAGAACATCTCATGATGCCTTTTCTCCCCCCAAAACATTTTCCCATTTTATTTTGATTTTCTTTTCAAAATTCAAACATTTTTTCCCCTCCCCTATATATACCCTCATCTTCTACCTCTAAAAGGACCACGAAATCAGTCTCTCTCTCTCCCCATTCTGCTGCCAAAAAAATCAGCCTCTCAAACTCCCTCTCAAACTCTTTCTAAAACTACATCATTTTCTCAATTATTTCTCTAAGAAAAATCCAAGGAAATTTCAAACATATTGTTGGTCTTTGACACATCAAAAGCTCTATTTCACAGTGTTTTTTTCCATCTATCTTCAAGCCTTCAATTCAGTCCAAGAAGTCAAGTTCAAGCTAAGAAAAGGTATAAACTTGGTTTTTTTCCAAGTTATTCAATGCTTTTCCACTTTTGAGGGGGATCAAAGAGCTCATACTAGTTCCTCATACTAGTTGTGAGTTTATTTTGTTGACTCTTAGTTGATTTGGCTTGCATGCAAGTCAAAAGGGATGCTAAGACATGTTGTAATTTTAGGACAGATTTTCTGAGCTTCAGTTTTTGCCATTTTTGCCCTTTTTACACCACGAATTATTTTTGGGTTCCTTCATATAAGTTGTAGATCTTTTTGTTGGGAAGATTTGGCCGCTGGAATCAACTTAATCGGATTTAAAATGAATTAGTTATGATTTTTTTTCTGCAAGTTGTCCAGTGTAGGACGAATCTGGAAATACCCTTTTGGTTTGAGGTTTATGCTTTTTTTTTGCAAAGAGAGTCTCTATATTTTCTTTTCTAGAGTTAGTGTAAACACAAGAGCAAAGGGGCATGAAGTTGTTTTCTGTACTGGTTACTGTAGGGACTCCCGAGCGATCGGGACTACTCCCAAGCGCTCGAGAGTGACTCCAGTCCTGTTTCCCTCTTCCAAGCATTTAAATGGACATGCATGGGTGGTGGAATGTGTTTGAGGCTTTTTAACCCCTTTTGAGGTGTGTTGGTACAGATGATCTCCCTTTTTCAGAGAAAAATAAAGAAGATCATCTCCCTTTAAAGACATGCAAAAGAGTTTTACTCGAGATCTAAAAAGATAAATTTTCATGTTTCAAAAAGCATAAGATCTGATGTGCCAACATGCTATATTGAGTATATTTGTTAGTTGAAATCAGTCCTGGGGTGTAAACTACTCCCGAGCGCTCGAGATCACTTTAGAGCGCTCGAGAGTGTTTGCATGTAAGCTTAGTCCATTTTTCTCCCAGTCTGATTCTCATACTGCCTTTACATGTCCATGCATGCATCCCTTTTTGCCTCTTAAAACTGTTAAACCACTTTTTAGAAGGGCAAGGATGCATGGCTTAGAGGAAGGGGGCCTGATTCTAGTCTAATAAACCCCCTGTATCATGCTTGAGGTTATTTTAGTTAGCATTTTCAGTATTGTATCCCGTTTCTGTTGTACTAACATGATGTGCAGGTTGGGCATCCAACACTCCCAAGCGCTCGGGAGTGCTCCCGAGCGCTCGTGAGTGAGATCAGTAACAGGGTTCCCAGCTTCATGTCATTTTGCATTTCTTCATCATTTTTCATTCATTCACTATGTATATGCACATGCATGCACCCCTCTGTACTTGATATACCTGTGGATACCTGCTAAGTGATTTGATGAAACAAGATCTTTTGAAAAATCCCACAAATGTTTAGTAGAGACCGATTTCAAATCGAGCGAGGGGGTGCCGTAAAACCCTTCCCCCCTCGTAACATGGCTTCCGAACCCTCAAACGAATCTCTGGTTTTCAATTCAATCAATCATTTTCAAATCAAAACGGTTTCTCGGGTGGCGAACCACAAATCCGGGTGGCGACTCTTCAAAAAATTTTCGAATCGATTTTCAAAAAGGCGAGGCGTTTCTTTTACGGGCTGCCCCGATATCCACCCGGGGCTGTGGTAGCCCACACCTACTTAGAAAAGTTTGTAGTGGTGTTCATTGACGACATTTTGATATACTCCGCCAATAAGGAGGAGCATGAAGGACATCTTCGGATAGTGCTACAAGTACTTCGAGATAGCCAACTCTATGCCAAAGCAAGTAAATGCGAGTTTTGGCTGGAAGTGGTTAAGTTCTTAGGTCACGTAGTATCCAAAGACGGAATCGCGGTGGATGAAGACAAGGTCGAAGCAGTGTTGAAGTGGAAGCAGCCAACCTCTGTGTTTGAAATCAGGAGTTTCCTAGGATTGGCTGGGTATTACCGAAGATTCATACTAGATTTCTCTACCCTCGCCAAGCCGATGACGAGACTGACACAGAAAGGAGTGAAGCTGGATTGGAATGAAACTTGTGAGAAATCCTTTCAAGAGTTAAAGAAGAGACTGACCAACGCACCAATACTCATCATACCCGAATGGGGTGTAGATTATATGGTCTACTGCGATGCATCGAGAGACGAGTTGGGATGCGTGCTGATGCAGAATGGAAAAGTTGTAGCCTATGGATCCCGACAACTCCGACTGCATGAGAAGAATTACCCCACCCATGACTTAGAATTTGCTGCAGTAGTGTTCGCCCTCAAGTCCAGGCATTACTATTTGTGGGGAGAACAATTCGCGGTCTTCATTGACCATAAGAGCCTCAAGTACCTTTTCACTCGGTAGGAGTTGAACCTAAGGCAGCGCCGCTAGATGGAGTATTTGGAGAACTACAAGTTTACGCTTTAATATCACCCCAGCAAGGCTAACGTGGTAGCTGATGCACTGAGCCGAAAGGACAGGACGCAGAAGGTCAAGAATGCCATTAAGGAATGGGAAATGGTGGATACCCTTAACGAATTCAACCTACGTCCATCGTCGAAAAATGGGAATGCGCGTCTGTATGCTCTAGTTGCAGAACCGGCACTTCACCGGGAGATTTTACTAGCTCAAACCTCTGAGCAAGATTGTGAATTCATCTAGTATCGAATCCGAGATTGAAAGGCGCTACTGGGATGGACGATCGAGAAGGACAACAGTCTGAGATTCAAAGGAAAGGTATTCGTACCTAATATCGGAACTCTCCGAGAAGCTGTACTCCGAGAAGCTCACCATTCAAACTTCGCAGTTCACCCTGGCGGTACGAAGATGTATCATGATCGGCGAAGGACATACTGGTGGGAAGGAATGAAGAAGGACGTAGCACGAATTGTATCTACCTGTTTGGTGTGTCAACAAGTCAAAGCCGAACATTAGAAACCTGGAAGAGACCTTCAACCTTTACCGATTCCTACCTGGAAGTGGGAGCACATCTCAATGGATTTTGTGACTCGACTACCAAGATCTGCCAAGTCCAACACTGCTATTTGGGTGATCGTGGATTGACTCACCAAATCTGCGCATTTTCTGCCTGTCAAGATGACAGAGAACGTGGAACAGTTGAGCCTGTTGTACATTCGAGAGATCATACGACTACATGAAGTATCTATCTCGATAGTATCTGACAGAGACCCACGTTTTGTATCGCATTTTTGGAAAGGATTGCAAAAGGCATTGGGGACGAATGTAAAGCTTAGTATGGCCTTCTGCTTACACCACAACCTCGCCTACAAATAAGGTTGAAACACCCCAAGCGTAGGGCTAGGTCATCGATAGCATAATAACCGGAAAGTCCGGGATCGTACCCACAAAGAATCAAATATAGCTTAATCGAATTGTAGGTTTTGTAAGTAATGGATTTCGGCATTTAAGCGGCCAACTTGGTTCTGCTTTTAAAGTGGAAATACTAAGTAAAAGACTAGAAATGAGCTTTATAAACCAAAAGAGGCAAGTCTAGGGATCGTCCTTCCCTTGACAAAGGCCGTTACCAGTTCTCAATTATAACTCAAGTGAGAGTCACGACCGCGCGCTCACGCTCGGAAGATGTAGCTTTAAAGACTACGTTTATCAAAAGATGTGATTAAACGAAACTAAACCAACCTATTTTTGCTAATGTATCTAACACGTAGGAGGCCACAAGCCCTCGGTATGTCCCTTGCCAAGACTGCTTGACTAAACTTCATATCCAGGAGTTAACACGCCTCACTTAGACCAAAATGGCTAGGTTAATCCAATTCCAAAAACCATGATTTTCAGCCCGAGGGTTTGAGAATCAAATAACACCCGTAGTCATCGGGAAAGATTACTCCGAGACTTAGCCAAAAGACTACTCACACATATTGAAAGACTAGAAATCATGCTAAATATTGAAAACATGTTTAACCGATAAAAACAGAAACAAACTTGATATTAATGAAGATCTAAAGAGTAGCTACAACATTAACACACGACAAATTAAATGAAGCCAAATACTTACTTGAGTTCTTAAGGAAATTGCACAAGAGAAAGCTTGGAGAAGACAACAATGGAAATTAAAGCAAAAGACTAACCTAAACTAATTACCTACTACTTTACAAGTGAGAGAGAAGAGTATTTATACAAGAGTTACTCTCTCTCTCATCCAAAATATCCCAAAACGACCATAAGTGGAAACTTGCCACTTATGGAAAGTTAAAAACTGTCAAAAAGTAAGTCGGTAAGCCACCCGTATCGATACTCCAAAACTGTATCGATACGGTTCTGTCTTGCTCTGAAATGCAGGATTCCCCATAGACGAGCCGTATCGATACTCCGAAACCGTATCGATACGCTGAAGGTTGGATTTCTCTCTGTATTGAAATCGTATCGATACTCTCAAAACCGTATTGATACGCTGAAGCTCTCCCTGTATCCTGGCCTCAGCTTCAGCAGGCAGCTCCCAGCAGCTTCATAGCTCCTCATCATCTTATTTTCATTCTCTAAACTTAAGTAAAGATTACATTTTAAACCTTTCTTTACTTTAATTTATTTAATGAAAATAAGAAAGTACTCCCCATTTGGAAACAATGGCATTACCAGAATTTTAAGATTCCAATTAAATCAAAATGTCAACCCTGCACTTTTAGTGTAAAATGGAAAACTGCACATTTTTCTCTAGAGGAAATGGCTCAAAACATGACCTTAATCTTCAAATAAAACCTTGCAATTTTGTAGTTACTCTTAGAAAAATTCAAGGATCAATTACCGCCATTTTTAATCTCGAAAATCGATACTTTTTCAGAAAGTCATTTTTTCATACTTAGACAGATTTTAAAGGGGCCGACAGGGTCTTCGGGTACTTGGAAGCACTTGGGCCGTCCATGGCGTTGAAATGCGCCTTCTTTGCACGTTCTACCTGAAACACACAAAAACCTACCTTCCGTGCAAATATGAGACTAGTCGCACCAAATATCTACAATATTGGGTGCC
Organism: Rhododendron molle; assembly: GCA_025413875.1. NCBI lineage: Eukaryota > Viridiplantae > Streptophyta > Magnoliopsida > Ericales > Ericaceae > Rhododendron > Rhododendron molle. The sequence continues at coordinate 18,672,175 of CM046393.1, read as the reverse complement.
CATCACCATCCACCCGCAGACAGATGGACAAACGGAGAGGACAATACAGACATTGAAGGACATGTTGAAAGCCTGCGCCTTGGATTTCTCTGGGAATTGGGAGCAGCACTTACCATTGGGAGAGTTTGCCTATAACAACAGCTACCAAGCAAGTATCGAGATGGCACCGTACGAAGCTCTATATGGACGACCCTGTCGATATCCAGTTTGCTGGACAGATGCTGGAGAAACAGGATTGATTGGATCTGATATAGTACGATATACTACGGAGAAGGTCAAGACTATCAGACAAAGGATCCAGACCACTCAGAGCTGACAGAAGAGTTATGCGGATAAAAGGAGTCGACCTTTAACCTTCGAAGTAGGAGACCATGTGTTCTTAAAAATTAGACCGAAAAAGGGAGTAATCAGATTTGGGAAGAAGGAAAAGCTGTCCCCACACTACATCGGACCTTTCGACATCGTGGAGAAAATTGGGAAGGTTGCGTGTAAAGCCCCCAATTTCGGGTACGTTAAACAAACATTTTATTGAATAAACTAAGTAGAGTCTGGCTCATTATTACATCACAAACTCCCAAGGGAGTGCTTATATTACACAAAAGGAAGGGACAGCTAAGGTTATCTACTGCTCCTCCTCTTCTTCCATCCTAGCAAGCTCTTTGGCTCTGAAAGCCTCCAAAGTGTACAGCTCTCCTTGCTCATTTATAATGTCTGACACATTATACCAGCATCGCCACCAGCATAATATGTCAGGGTCACATAAAATAACACCGTGAGCCTATAAAGCCCAATAGAATAACCCAAACTCACTAACTCTTAACTTACATATAGCAAGTCAATAAGTCATGATAGTAACCAAACTAACACATGTGCATTCAATAACTTCGTATTTAGAGATATACAATAACACATGCACATTCATTACTTATCTAGCGCAAGTGTCCGTGTCATCAGGGTTTCTCCTACGCAGCTTTTCATAGACCGTGTCACCATTTTCCACTTTACAAAAGCAACATTTCGAATATCATTCCAACCATCATTACCAATGAGCCTACCACGTTCGGCTCCATTGGCAACGCACACAATGGGCTACCAAGTCCGGCCACATTACGGTTTTCACAATCCATTCAAATCATGCATTGGCTCCTCTCTGTGGATAACCAAGCCATATCAACAATGAGACTACCACGTCTGGTCCCATTGGCAATCTTCAAAATGGGCTACCAAGTACGGCCTCATTGCGGTTTTCGCAAGTCCACACAATGGGCTACCAAGTCCGACCACATTGCTAGTTTTCATTCACACAACGGGCTACCAAGTCCGGTCTCGTTGCGGTTTTCACAAGTCCACACAAAGGGCTACCAAGTCTGGCCACCTTGCGGGTTTTCACACACACAACTCACATAAGGCTAGCAAGTTTGGCCATTATGTAGTTTCAAAAATATTTCCTCAAGTGTTAACCACAACCTAGGTGCCATGTTTTTACTTCCTTGGTTTTCGTATCTCGTCATCATGTATAGACTCCGCGGCAAGACTCCTCATACGTAACACCTTTTAAAGTAATCTTGAAAAACTAAATTAGCAAGATCACTCAACTCTATATTAGATAGCATGCTCACATTATCATGCTCAACAATTAACACACAAAGTAAAGCATAGTGCCACATGGACGGACACCTTTAGAGTGGTAAACCACTTATGTTTTATCACACATCCAACAAGTAAGACAAGTAAACACATATACATGCTCATAACCATCCTAAGATCAAAATACGAATACTTAAAGCTGGGCCACAATGTTATCTTTCAAAATTCGTTCTTTCTTTTCGAAAAGTTCAAAACAACACATGTTTATTGAAGTATAATCAACTACACATATACTTAGGATAGGACATTCTACTATACTTAGAGATAGGGCTAAAAGAAGATTCTACCTTGATCCGAAACTAGTCGGGCCCGAATAAGCTAGTTGGAAAGTTCTACGGGCGGTGAAACTCGCGAATCTGGACCAAACTTTGGATGGCAGTAACTTGGTCAATATTTGACCAAATAGGATCATTCTTTGGTCGAAATCGAAGCTCGAGAAATGCTCTACAACTTTTGTGAAGTAAGTTGATCCTAGAACTAACTTAGGTAGGGAAAAAATGGTGATAAAGGGAGTGACAGTAAGCTGTCTGAATCTGGAAATCCGAGATTTTTACTAAACTTTGGATATCAATATCTTGGTCATTTCTTGACCGATTAGGGTGGTTCTTGGGTCTAACTTTAAGGTCTCAAAGTGGTCTACAACTTTCCCGAAGGGAGTTGGTTCTAAAAACTACTTTAAGCAGGAGAAAAATGAGGATTTACGAGGGGCAGTAAGCTAACTGGAAACAGAAATGGTTTCTAGAGAGAAGTGCGAGCAAATAAGTGAAGGTGTGAGTTGAATGCTTGGAATGGCTTGCTATTTATAGGCCAAAGCTTGGCTTATTGTCCAATGGATAAATTTTCCCCTAACATTTATTGTCCAATGGATAAAAGTTTTCCTTGGACAACCTATACCTAGTTTTAGGCATGCAAGTCTAGGTTTGATTTGATTATGGAAGATTTTGGTGAAGAAGGGAGGATTTGGACAAGTTTAAAAATGAAAAATGTACAAATTGTACAAGATTTTGCTTGATCAAGTATATCACCATGGATTGAAAGAATATCAAAGGACAATGAAAGCACAAGAAAGATCAAGGCCAAGGTACTATCTCTCTCTCTCTCTCTCTCTCTCTCTCTCTCTCTCTCTCTTGTACTTATGGAAGTATATATATATACTACTATATTTAAGTACAATGGAAATCTAATAAACTTTTAAATAAATAGGATTTTCTTAATAAAATAAGGAAATCCATCACATGGTACTTTTAATATTATATATATATATATATATATATATAGGACAACGGCTGCTACTTTTCGCAAGACGGGGCGCACCCCTTGTACGCTTACGTCACCTAGCAGTGGTACCTATCAGGCCAGCCGGCGACCGCCTCCATCGGTGCACCGTCACCCATGGGCGGAGAGTCCTGCTTCGGTGAACAGTCACAAACGAGAGTTCCCATGGGTGATATGCCTACCTCAACGGCGCAGGACAACTGGCTCTTATACCATCTGGGGGCGGAAGAAGGACAAAGCAAGTGAACAAGACATAATCAGAGTAAATCAGGCGGCTGAGCCGACCATTATCAGTAAGTAAAACAGTTAATAAAGGCGGCTGGGCCGACCATGAACAGAAAATAAACAATTAGGTGGCTAAGCCAACCATAGCAAGTGAAATCAATACATCAGTTGAACATTGATAACGATCAGAGAGGATCAACTCGTCAGTGAACACCAGTCATCGTGACTGGAGAAGAAGGACAGAAACATTTAACAGTGAAGGTATTGTACCTTCAGTGACTAGGGGAAGGGGAGAGAGAACTCCGATCAGAGGAGTATAAACATTTAGAGAGAGAGAGAAAGTTTGGCAGAGGATTGAGAGAATTGGCTCTGCAATCGGATGCCCCTAACTAGAGCCAACGCGATCCTTTTATAGATGAAGGATCAGAGGCCTTACAATTATTAGGGGTTCATTGTGAACCTTTTGGACCTTCTACTTTCGGTGGAAAAGTAAATAGGACCTCAGCAGGTGATTGAACAGTGTTGAGCAGTACTGTGTGAACAGTAGTTGATTAGCTGGATGAACAGTAAAAAATGAACAGTGATTTTACTATTCATGATTTTAATAAGCTGGTTGACAGGAGGTGCCAGCTGTTTGAGCAAGTTTGTGACTGGGACTGGCGTTGATAGGCTGGTAAAAGGTATGCCAGCTGTTTGAGCAAGTTTGTGACTGGGACTGACGTTGGGTGGGGTCAGTAGTTTAGCTGAATGGTGATGATGACTAGTAAGCAGTTGATTGGGAAGCAGCTTGTAAGAGCTGGTGAAAGGACTAGTGCTTCAGCAGTTGTTTAAACAGGTTAATCTGGATGGCTAATAGGCTGGCAAAAGAGGTGCCAGCTGTTGAGTAGTGGTGAACAGTACTGTTGGTGAATAGTAAAAAGTGAATAGTAGTTTTTAACTATTCATGGCAGTATGCTGGTGCCAGCGATCATGAGTTTCCAATGCAGTCATTTGAGGTGTTGGATCAAATGAGTCTTCAGTCATCCATTTGCTAACGGGTTCGGGCAAATGGGTCTTGGGTACTTTTGGGTAGCAGCTGTTAAGCTAGTTGATTCTATCAAGGATGTATGCTTAATCTTTCAACAGGTTGTTAAGATTTAGCAGCTCCGTAGAGGACCAGTTGTTGTAACATTCTTCCATTTCAGGAGTAGGACAATAGTCATTGTCTGAAGAGGAACTGGAGGAGCAGGGTTTGGCTAGTTGCTCTTCATACTGTGTTACCAAATTTGTGAGTTGAGTATGGAAGATAAACGGTACTTCATGAATTGGTTCAGTAGACCAAATCTTCTGCAAATGATCTTCACAAATTAAATAGTTGAGATTATCAAGGTAGTGATCAGTGTTGTGATTGTTTTCACCAAGATTAGTGGCAATTGACCAGGCCCTATGATGCCGGATTTGGCTTCTGATAGGTTTTGAACAGGGATCTCATCTTCAATGAGTTGAATAGGAAGATGAATCCTACTGAACGACCATTGAGCAGAGATTTGCATGACATGCTGGGCAGGGATGATATTCCCAGTCCATGTCCATTCAGGCATTTTGCTTTTTATCAGGACTTGAGCTTTCAAGCATCCATATTTAGCAAAAAGGTTTAAAATGGAGACAGCCAGTTTTCTGGTAAAAATATCAGTCTGCTCCGGATCAGTGAAAATAAGTTGTCTTAACAGTCCATGATCCAATTGGGCCAAAGGAGTGATTTCAACTATTTTTTGATTATATTCAATATTAATAGTTTTGAATAGCTGTAAATCAATACAGGCTTTTGGAACACTATATATTAAATTACATTGGCAATCCATTTTATCCAAAGGATAATTGGAACAAACAGGATTTGTTTTTGGGCATTCAACTCGGTCTTGGTCATTATTATAAAGAGATTCCCAAGTGATTTTTAAACCAGAAATTTCTTTAGTAGATAAATCAGTAAGAGTTTGGAAAAGAAACTCTTGAAAACAGTGACCATCCTTTTTGGCCAAATTTTGAATATTTTTAACCAGGTCAGTAGGAAAATCTGGAGGGAAGATAACCTGATTTTTCAGTGAAATAGGTATTGAAGGCAGACTTTGCAGCAAAGTAGCAAAGTATTTTTGCAGTTTATTAAGATGTACTTTCCTATTTCTAGGATGCAGACTCCTAGTCCTAAGATGCCTATTTTTCTTAGGATGCCTATCTATATGCATGTTATCAGGATGCATGCTACTACTGGAGCTAGCTTCTAGGTCATTGGTCATGTTACCAGGGATGGTAACCTCTTCATGCAATGCATCTATTTTAGTAGTGGGTTGCTCCCCCAATGCAGAATGCATGGAAAACTGTTTTTTAATATTTTTAACATCTTGATGCAGTATGCAATTTCTTGCTTGCAGTTGAACATTTTGTTGAAATAATCTAGAATACTTATTAGTCTGATGATTAAGCTTAGCAACAGATGCTTTATAAGCTTCATCATTGTTTTTAACAATTTCATTTTGCTCACAAAAATAGTAGTTTAAACTACGCAAGCAGTCAACAAATTTTTTATTATAACGATAATCCCCACACAGGTTCCAGAGTGCATCTAGGAGACATTGTTGGGTTTCGTCAACATTATGTAAATGGTTTAATTTTTGAAAAAAGACCAGAGCCTTCAGGAAGTATTGGCAACGTAGTTGTCCCCAGGGTGATGCTTCTGTGAGTCATCTGTAAGAATAGCAGAGTCATTATCAAAGTAAATAGAATATTCTTGTAATCCTTGTAAATCATTTTACTATCATTAGCAGAACTGAGTTTTTCATCAGGTTTATGGTAATACCGAGCAATTACTAAGCAATTTAAATTAGCACCTGGATCAAGAAGAACTGTAATACCAAACCTTCTAATAGTATTATGCAGGTTGATAATAGGTTCATTATACTGGGGTGTTTTTCCCTGTATAATATAATGTTGTTTTAAAGCAACATCATCAATCAAATCAATTAACAAATCTTCTTGAGTCAAAACATTTATCTTTTTGTAACAAGTATCAGTACATTCTAGTTTAACATGATTATCAGCAGAACTAGTAATGTCAGCATCAGTTTTATCAAAACTATCGAGAGTTTCAATTCTGAAAATATCTAATATCTATTTTTTATCAGAGTCAGATAACTTAGATTGACTTATTTTTTGTTTAAACTTGCATTGAGACTTGTAATGTCTCTTTTTACCACAATTAAAACAAGTAACAGTGGAGAAATCAGGTTTCTCAGCAGTTTTCTTAGCAGAGGGTCTAGACTTGATGGCAGGTCTAGGTTTATCATAAAATAAATCTTTAGCAGGTTTTGGTTTGATCCTAGGATCATTCCGTTTCTTTTCAATCTTTTTCTTCCTGCGAGATGGTGCTACAGGTGGTAGACCATATTGTTCGCAGAAGTTATCAAGCTCATACTTAGCTTTCTTTTCATTTTTAGCATTAATCTTCATGTTAATACACATACGAAGACCTTCTTTTTGAATAGTACTAACTTTGTCTCCATAAGTTAGTTTATCATTTTTAATAACACCAGTGGGTTTACTAAGAACATCCCTAATCTTATGAGCAAACAAGTTGGGCAAACCATTAACAAATTTTTCTTTCCAGAAAGATTTAGTACAATCATCTTTTAACATAACTTTAGAAATAAAGATGTTTTTATACCATCTAAAGTCACTTAGAGTAGGGCAGTGTAGATTACTAAGTTGATTATGTATACGAGAAGTAATATTACTAGGTTGACTAATAAAATGTTTAATAATGGTATGGATTAGAGTATTGACTCCATCATGCATATCATGCTTATTTTCAAAAATAGGGATACCATTTTCATCAGTTTGAACAGCATGTGTGATATGTTTTCTCGAATCATGATCAAGATACTTATCCCACCAGGCTTTCAAAACACTAGTAAAACCAGAGGCTATCAATTCAACAATCTGTGGTTGGTTCAGATTAGTATTGGCCAAATAACTATTAGCGGTCATATGATTCAGTTTTTCAAGAATTTGATATTCATCAATATCCCATTCATACAGTTTAGCAGAAGAAACAGAAAATTGATTTAACAGATTATTTTCTTCATACTGCAAGTCAACAGGTGTAGGCTTGGAGTACCAGTTTCTGGTATGACCAATAGGACCAGTAGTTAATCTTTGAACATTCTGATGTACAGGTTGGTTAGTGATCTGTTTCTGTAGTTTGGTAATTTTATCGTCAGAGGAGGTCATCTGACTAGATGATTCTTTGTGTGTTACTACAACGAGCTGTGGTGTACTAGGCTCAGGTTTAACAATTAATTTGTTTAACAGATTTTCAATTTTAAGATCATCCTGACGATTGTCAAGACTAATAGGTGATCTACGATCTGGTAGATTAATAAGAGGTTTCTCGAGCTCTTTACTAGGAGGAGGGATGCAGCTAGCTATTCCACCTTCTAATTTAGTCTCAAGTTGTTTACTAATGGTCTTTAAACACTGGTTAGTGTAATTGACCTGTTCAACAATCTGCTTACAGTCAGATTTATCAATAGGTAACTTTAAAGGAGAAGCAGTTATGCTTGATCCTTTATAATCAACAATAATTGGTTTTAGAGGTGGATGACTAGAACTTACAACAGTATTATCAGATTTTTTCCACTTGGATTTAGTAATAACTTTTAATTCAATTGTTTTACTAGTCTTTTTACTAGGTTTATGAAACTTTAAATAACTAAAGAAAAGAAGTTCAACATCCTTTTCTTTCATAAACTGTTTCCATTTAACAATTAGCTCTTCATCTGATAGATCTTTTTTAATAGAAGAAAGTGGTTTAGTATTTTTAACAATATTATTTTTTCTATTAATATTTCTGACTTCTATCACTAAATTTTTTAACAAAGTTTGTTTATCAATCTGTTTATTCGGTGGCTTTACTGATCCTATTTCCCTTAGGGAAGGAAGTGAGTAATTATTGTATTTATTATATGAATAAGAACTTTCGGCATAATTATCATAAAAATATCTATATTTATTACTTTCAAAAATAGATTAATTAGAAGAAATAGACTTAGTATCATAATTATTATGATCATCTTCATGATCTTGTTCATCAAAGTTTACTATGTCAAAATTATCAAATGACTCATGATCATCATAAACAGGTTGATTATCATAATCAAATTCATCATAAGAAACAACACGATAATCAGAATAATAATCCATAGATGGTATCAGAGCCAAGTCGGGAGTAGTGAGGTAGGTGGTTGGTGGTATGGGTTGCCCCTGAGTCGGTGGTAGAGGCCGGTGGATGAGTTGTTACTAGGTAAAGTATTTATTTTCAAAAAAGAAAAATGAAATTAAAAAATTATTTTGGCAATATATATATATAAACATATATATATAGATATATATATAAACATATATATATATACATATACATATATATATATATATATACATATATATATATACATATACATATATATATATATATATACATACAAGTACACAAACACACACACATATATATATACATATATATATATATATATATATACATATATGTACATATATGTACATATATATGTACATATATGTATATATGTACATATATATGTATGTATGTACATATATGTATATATATATGTACATATATATACACATATATGTACATACATACATATATATATATATATGTATGTATATATATATATATATATGTATGTATATATATGTACATATACATATGTATATATATGTACATATATATATACATATATGTATGTACATATATATGTACATATATATATATGTACATATATGTACATATATATGTACATGTACATGTACATATATGTACATGTACATATATATGTACATATATATATATATATATATATATATATATACATATAAGTATGTACCTAGGGTACTACATGATCTTACTACATATTCCAAATCAAGATTTCCCATTAAACTAATCCAATTGGCACATGCTTTGTACTAGATACTTATATTAAATAATCAACGTACTTATACTTATTTTACTCTTTCAATCACATGGGAAAATCTAAGAAAATTAACTTAATAAACCCTAGTACTTTTGGCAAGACTTAACCTATTATCCAATGGGTAATAATTCTCCTTACATTTATTGACCAATGGTCCAAGATGGAAAGTACAACATATATATATATAAGTATATTAACACATGGTGAATCTAGAAAATGACTAAACTAATAGATCTTTGTATTTGGTAGTAAGACTAATCCTATAGACCAATGGGTGATAATTCTCCTAGCCATCATCGTCCAATGGGTAAAGGAGTAAAGTGATATATATACTTAAATAATATATATATATGGAAAGTACAACATATATATATATAAGTATATTAACACATGGTGAATCTAGAAAATGACTAAACTAATAGATCTTTGTATTTGGTAGTAAGACTAATCCTATAGACCAAAGGGTGATAATTCTCCTAGCCATCATCGTCCAATGGGTAAAGGAGTAAAGTGATATATATACTTGAATAATATATATATATATATATACACACACACATACATACACACACACACACACACACTTTCAAGCATGTGTATATAACCATATATAACTATATATATGTACCTTTAACAAATCTAGTAATGTACTTTTGGTAAATAAAATCTAGATTTCCTATTGTCCAATGGGTAAAGATTACCCTAACATTTATCGACCAATGGTTAAAAGCTAAAAGGTTCAAAAGGTTCATCTAGGGTTGAGAGGTTCATAAGGTTCAAAGGGTTCAATACGTTTACCAAGAGCTAGGGGGCAATGACTAGATTAAATGGTAGTTAAGTCATTCTAATTGGTTGGTTAAAAACTAACTATACTAGTCTAGTAGGATTTCCAATCAAGAATCGTTATTATAAGGTTTTAACCTAACCATGACAGATAATAAGCCACTAGAAGGATTTATAAACCAATGAAGACTTCAAACGAGATTTTTTATAAGTCAATAACAACAGATTTTTGGTTATGAAAATAAAATTATAACAAAATTCAAATTTTTAACGAAATTTTTATTTACCAAAAATCAAGGTCGTTACAACCTATCCCCCTTAAAATAATTTCGTCCTCGAAATTGGTGCGTGACTACGGATTAGACTTAATCGTTATACTGGTTTTGTAATCATCGCCTATCCCCCTTAAAAAAATAGGAGCAGGTCTCCCTTAATTACTAGCGATCTAAACAAGATTCAATGTTTGGCAACCTACAAAATGGTTCGGTATCACTCGACCTCAGTCCTAAAGCTCCGACAGTTCCTAGAAGTATTTTTCTATAGTACGTCAGCATTTTAGGCATCCATCTCAATCCTCTACATGTTTTGTTAATTGAATTAAGCCTCATCACTTGCCTACAAGACGGGGTTGAAGTTGCTTCAACCGTCGAACAGCTTGTCTCGTTGTCGACCTTTGATAATGTTTCCCTTGTAAACACCAACGCCAAATACAAAACCTCTATCAAATCATCATGCGGACTCGTACCCCACAGATGTTTCCTTAGCACGACCCTCCTTTCTCACGAATATCACCGGTGCTCCCCAGGGTGACGCATTCAGCCTTATAGGCCTTTTGTCCCATACTTCTTGCAATTTGGTCTTGAGCTCCTTTAATTCCGCAACGGTTATTTGGTATGGTGCCATCGAAATTGGTGTTGTTACCGGTTAGAGTTCTATAGAGAAATCTATCTCTCTTTTGGGGTTATAAGCTAGGAAGTTCTTCAGGGAATGCATCGTACTTGCAAACGATGTGTGGTAAATCCCAGTTCCATTTTATTGGCTTCTTCCAAGTGGAGGCTAACTAGTCATCCAAACAGTTGGTTCTGCCACCTAGATCTTTCGTCGTTAGACTCGCCGTCTGTCTATCCCCCTTAAATTGAAAACGAGTCCCATCAGGGGTATATGCCGTCACCGTGTTCCGATGATAGTCTATGACCGCTCGGTGAGCTGATAGCCAATCCATTCCCAAGATCACGTCAAAATCCACCAGGTTGATCACTCTAAGGTCGCAGGTCAGGTGTAAGTTGTCTACTTTTAGCTCGCACCCTCTACACACTAGACTAATAGTTATACTTCCCCCCAACGGTGATGCTACTTTTGTACTCGTACCTAGGGGTTCTGTTTCTAGTGCTAGAGCTTTTACGCAGGCAGTAGATATGAATGCGATGCTCCAAAGCCATGCAAAGCTTGTATGCAGGTACTATATATTAGTGCCGTACCTTGGATCACAGAGGGATCCTGCTCCTGTCCCTTAGTCTGCAATGCAAAGATACGCCCTCCAGTGCCTTGTTGGTTCCCCATGGGCTGTTTTCTCTCATTTTGCCCATTTTGTTGTTGCAATGGGCCTCCAAGGTTTTGCTTCACAAAACCGGCTTGTCCAGGTGGTTGGGCTTTCTGATTTTCCAAGCTCCCATCCTTTTCTCTTTGAAGTTAGGGGCAGTCACACTTATAGTGACCCATAGCCTGGTAGTGGAAGCACTGAACTGTTGCTATGTCTCGACCACCTCTTTTTGGTTCACCACTTCTGGGGATAGCAGTCCTCCAAGGTTGGTTGCTTTGAGGCGGGTTAGATGGTTTGGTGAAGTAAGGTCCGTGGTTGTTGTTAGGTGGTGGGTTCGAATCGGTCCGCCAGTGCCGCCTGTTGCCTTCCTCCATTGGGTTTTGAAGTCTGCCTCCTCGCTCTCTAGCCAGAGTGCACACTTTACCACCCCAGTATAAGTGGTGAAAGCTTGAGCTACTACAGCCCTTCGAGCGGTCGTCAGCCCCCACTCGAACGTTCTCGCCTCCTTGTCTTCCGTTGCTACTGCGGTTGGAGCGTAACGGGACAGCTCCTCAAATTTGGCCGCGTACTGAGTAACGGTCATCGTCCCTTGTTTTAGGTTTAGGAATTCTTGCTCCTTGGCTAGGCGAAGAGGTGTGGGAAAGTATTTGTCGAGAAACAGGGTCTCAAACTTGACAAATGTCATGGTGGCTATGGCATGGGTTGCCTCCATCAAGTCCCACCAATAGCGGGCTTCTCCCTTCAATTGGTAGGTGGCTAGGGCTACCCGATCTCCGTTTAGGTTAATTCCTAAGTTGTTAAAGATCACCTTGATTTCCTTCAGCCATGTTTCAGCCACGGTGGGGTTGGTATCTCCGGTGAAGGTCGGGGGTCGGCGTTTGCAAAATTCGTTCATCGCTCGAGTTCGGGTCATTGGTTTGTCATTGCGGTTTTGGTTTCGGCGGTTAGCGTTTAAAGCGGCTATGAACGCTTGCATGATTTGGGTTAGGTCGGGGTTAAGGTTAGAGGATTTTTCGTTATCATATCCTAATCCGCTGTGCCTATTCACCATCTACGAGTTGAAATCGAAAAGGCGACGGTTTAAGTCTATTAAAAAAATTTCCTTTAATAGTCAAAAGCAATTTTATCACATAGTATGCAACAGTACTCCTTTAAAATAAAGCAAGCTTTTCATAGTTAAACAGAGGACTACAATCATAGGGTTCTACTACAACGGCAGATAGCGACCTCAGATTCTTCCTAATACAAGTTGTAACGATCCTATGTACTCCTACTACGAGGTTCTATAGGTTATCAGGTTCTAACCTACACCACTAGTACTCCACTCTAGGGTAAAACAATTCCTATAAATCTCTTTCAACCACCTCATGCAGTTCTAGCTAACAGGTTAACCGGCTTGTTCATCTACAAGGAAAGATTTTAACCTCAAGTAGTAGCATATTTAAGACAAGGGTTTTCTTAACTCTGAAGAACTTTCAGTTTCTAAATTCCACATTCGATCCTTGATTTAATTCATCATCCAATTGTTCAGGAATTCCCAGCTCGGTGGTACTGCCAATTTTCACACCTTGCTGCAATCCGAGGATTGTTTTGTCAGAATTCCACCCAATTTGGGACGGTAAACTTAAACTCAATTCCACATTTGTGCAACGGTCAATCTATCCTATGGTTCTACCCATTCTACCCATGGCCGATGTAGACACCTCCCAAACGGGGCATCGCCATACAGATTGATCACGCTTTGTTTGGTTCCACTTCATAAACCAAGATCGTGGATATCCCCATGGCTAGGAACATCGCCACATGATAACGGTTATCATCAAAATAGAGTCGCTACCTAGTTTATTAAAACTAGGAAAAATAGACAGAGATTCCAGGTACGGGAGCCAAGAGTACAATAAGGGGAAGGTGTTAGGCACCCCTCTTTGCCCAGTCGTGAGACTGGCCCATAATCGTTCAACATACAATGTATATTTGCTTTATTTAATTCTAACACTGTAGACACCCCAATTTGAACACTTCGAATTTCCTTAATTTGTGGCCCGGAGGCTCCCCGATGATGAATTTGGATCGAAACAAGCCTTAGACCGGTCAGGAATTTGCTTCTTGAAGGCTTTGGAAGGGAAAGTAAAATGTCAGAACCAGTTTCAAGCGCTCAGGATCAATCCCAAGCGCTCCAAACCATTCTCAAAACCTGAGATTTGACAAACTCTCGAGCGCTCGAGAGTAAACTCCCAAGCGCTCGAGACTGAACCCGAGCGCTCGAGTCTTCTATGCTGGCCAATGGGTGGTGAGCCTTCCCACTACCCATGCAATTCATCATTACAAATCCTTTGAGCCAGCTGAAGCTCGGTCCACACTCAACCTCAGTCAAAAAATCCTCAGACCAGCAGTTTTCCCCTTTAAAAAAATAATTGTTTCAAATGCATGTGATGGAAAATTTTTGCCTATAAATAGAGGCTGGTATTCAGCTATCAAGGGGAGGAAAAAATTCTCTCTCTAAAAGACCTCTTTGGGCAGTTTCAAACAAAACCATCTCCCATCTCTCTCTCTCAAAGCTTGATTTTCAAAAAATAAAAGCAACAAAAAGAAATCCAAGGCATCAAAGACATACAAGGAGTTCAGATCATTCTCCAGTTATGAGTCTCCTGATCTTTCTTTCTCATTTCACTTCCTAGAGCTTTTTCCAAGGAGCAAAGTTCTGAGCCAAAAGGTAGAAGCTTTCTATCTTAGTGTCAAACCAAAAACAGGGCTGTTTCTCCTTTCTGAGAGAGGTTCCTCGGCCCTCTTAGTCCTAAATACTAAGTGTGGGTTGAGAGACCTTGGTGCAATAACAAGAGCAAAGGGGTACAAATGTGTTTCTCATGTTGGCTTACTGGAAGTACTCCCAAGCGCTCGAGAGTGGCTCCGGTTTTGCTCCTTCTCTTTTCAGTGTTAAAACAGTCATGCATGGGCATTAAAACGCATTTTCATACAAGTCAGCTCTCTTGAGCAGTACTGGTACAAAAGGTCTTCATCTTTCACAGAGAAATAAAGAAAATCGTTTCATTTGTGAACATGCAGAAGGGTTTTACTTGAAAATTTGGAATAAGAAGTTTTCATAATACAAAAGCATGAGATCCAGTGTGCCAGAATACTAAAATGAGAGTATTTGTTTAACTAAAATCAGTTCTGGAGATGAACTACTCCCGAGCGCTCGAGATCACTTCAGAGCGCTCGAGAGTGTTTGCATGCAAACTCAATCCACTCTTCTAACAGTTTCATGCTCATACTGCTTTTGAATATCCATGCATGCGTCCCCTCTTGTCTCTTATGACTACAAAATCACTTTTCAGAAAGATAATGACGTATGGCTTGGAAGAATGGGGGCTAATCCCATTCTGCTAAGTCCTCTGTTAAGCCTGTGGCATGGTTAATGTCATTCCAGTTTACATTTTCGGTGTTATACCCTGTTATGTTCTGTTATACTAACATAGTTTACAGGTTGAGCATGTAACACTCCCGAGCGCTCGGGAGTGAAGTCCCAAGCGCTCGACTCTGCTCCCGAGCGCTCGAGAGTGGAATCAATGACAGGATTTTCCCAGTTTTCAGCATTTTGCATTCTATTTCCATCCCTCATTTGTCCACTGCACATATGCACATGCATGCACTCCTTTATTTGGTATACTTGTGAATACTTGCTACTTGTTTAATGAAATAAAATCCCTTTGAAAAATTCCACAAATGTTTAGTAGAGACCGATCTCGTATCGGGCGAGGGGGGTGCCGTAAAACCCTTCCCCCTTCATAACATGGCTTCCGAACCCTTTTCAAATCTCTGGTTTTCAATTCAAATCAATCATTTTCAAATCAAAATGGTTTCTCGGGTGGCGAACCACAAACCCGGGTGGCAACTCTTCAAAAATTTTTCGAATCAATTTTCAACAAGCGAACGAGGCGCTTCTTTTACGGGCCGCCCCGATTCAAAACCCGGGGCTGTGGTAGCCCACAGTGGCGACTCTGCTGGGGAAACAGTTTAATTAATACTTAAGAGAAAATTGGTGTGTCTCCAAAATGGTCCGTTTTCTTTGACTATTAATTAAATTAGTGAGCCAAGCTTGAAAAATGTTTGTGGGATTTTCGAAATTATTTTGTTTCATTTTTCTATTCTTGTGTATATATCTTGTGCAGCCCCGCTGTTGTGTTTCGGCAATCCTACTTGGCTTGCCGGTGATGGGGAATCCCGGAATACTCAGCAACCCTCGACCGTGATGAGTCATCCCTACCGTTCGTACCGTTATTGGGTGTACGCTCAATAATGGGAGGTATACCTTGACTCTAGTCCGGGAACCCTCTTCAAGCCAAAACCGGCCTTTTTACATGTTTAGCACGCCGTAGAACCTTCCAAACTAGGACAGGAACCTACAGGGCAGGATTACGTGCTATAATCTGTTTACGTGCCACATTGCATTATGCATGGTCATGCTGTCAGCCACGGTTCTCGGGACTCGCTCGCGCGGTCTTCGGAAGGTTGCCGAGGCCCGATGAAGAGTCGTGCACCCCGATGTACGTTATCTAAATTACATAAAATCCTTAGAACGAGGAGACTTCGGGAAATCAGGACATATTAAGCCTTTGACTAATAGCTAATTGGAAATTCAACAAAGAACAAGGAATAGCAAGGAAACAATGTCGTGATGCCCACACCACCCAGGTTACAGTGCAAAGTCACTTACACCACTTAGGCTAATGGCACCATGCTACTCACGCCGCTTTGGTTATGGTATCACGCTGTCTATACTAAGCTATTTCAAGTTCAAAATTGAAATTTCAAGTAGAGAATTAGTCGAATACTTAGTCTGTTTTGGGCATCCCTTAGAATCTGGTGTTCCAAATAAAGGATACACTTCAAAAGAAAATCTGAGGATCAAGGCAACCTCCCGTAAGTCAATCCTTTTCAAAAAACTAAGAGTCGGTGACAATGGTGACGATGACGGTACACTTATTTTCTAAAAACATGCATAAATTTTCATAAGAATGCGAACAGGAGTCGCGTCTGAGCACAAGTTTTTGCTTTGCTGTCAGTTCTAAGCAATTGGGCCGAAGAAGAAGAGCACCATACCCTCCTGGACCAGACCCTTGGGACAGAGATTGGAACGGCTCCAACTACAAGCAGCCTCCGTCAGTGCATCAGATTTAGGGGTCAGAATGGATCTTTTGATCGGAACCCTGAACCCAAACCTGAACCCCGGTCCAAACCCAAACGGGGGCAATCCGAACCCGAATACTGGTAATCCCAATCCCAACCCGAATCCAAATCCAAACGGAGGCGAGCCAAACCCGAATCCAAATCCCACCCCCAATCCACAGCCGAATCCTAACCCGAACCAGGGAAATCTGAATGGAGAAATAGCACAGATTAGAGAAGACATTCAACGCCTGGGCGAGCGTACTGATAACCAAATTGCCCAACTCATGATGATGATCACTGAAGTTGCACGACGCCTTCCACCACAGGCCCAGAATCCGGTCCCTAACCCAATTCCTATCCCTAACCCAAATGCAATTCCTAACCCAATTCCTATCCCTAACCCAAATGCAATTCCTAACCCAATTCCTATCCCAAACCCCAACCTAAACTTCAACCCTAACCCTAACCTGAATCTAAATCAAGAACAATTGGTGTTTGACTTGGAAACCCCGCAAAATCCCGAAATGGCGGCAGTATTGGCGAAGCTTACCCAGCTGGAGTAATCTGTGGCAAGAAATGAGAAAATAGCATCGACCGGCTTTGACATTAATAAGCTTTGTCTGTTTCCCAACGCGAAGCTTCCAGAAAAGTTCAGGCCAATCGACTTTGCCAAGTTCGACGGAACAGGAGATCCAAAGGCGCACCTGACGGGATACATTGGAGCATTGTCCATGTGGGGAGTTGAGAAGGACGCTATGGCACAGATGTTCTCACAGACTTTGGTGGGACATGCACTGCACTGGTTCACTTCGTTGGATGAGAGAAAGAAGCGTTCCTGGGAGGACATATGCGCGGCTTTTGTGGCGCAGTACGACTACAACATCCAATTGGAAGTAACCACCCATGAACTCGAGTCAACGAAGATGGAAGCAAAAGAGGCTTTCGCTGACTTTGTGAAGAGATGGAGGGGAAAAGCAGCACAGATGAAAGATAGGCCGAGCGACCGGGATCAAATTAGGATGATTGTCCGTAACCTTCAACCCAATCTCGCCAGGCACATGGTTATGGCCCAAGCATGTTCAGATTTTAAAACATTCTTCGATACAGGCTTAGCCGTCGAAGAAGCAGTTCAGTTGGGAATCCTCGACAAGCCCGAGCCCGCTCCTAAACCCAAGAAGGTATACTCCGGGAACAGCAACGCCCTCTTTGGCAACTCGAATTTCACCAACCTTCCCAACACCTCCACAAATACAGCCCAAGCCGAGCCGGTTAACCAAATAGCCACACAGACCAGTCAACCGCGTACTCAGCCCCGTACTTTTGCTCAATTCTCAGCACCGCTCTCGGCCGTACTCGAGATATTGGTCGAGAGCGGCACCCTCAAGCCACTTACCCCTACTCCTCTACCTCAAAAGCTACCCCCGTCCCACAACCCTAATGCTTACTGTGCCTATCATCAGAACGTAGGCCATCTTACTGACAACTGCTTCCGTCTTCGCCATGCAATCCAAGACCTGATAGACAACAAAACCCTCCCCATGCCTCCGCAGAAACCCAACACTGTCTCTAACCCGCTCCCAAAGCATTCAAACCCCCGCACCAACTTCATCTCCACAAGCCAACCCTTTAACCCTATCCTTTACATCATTCCTGATTCTCAACCCAAGCCGACCGTCGAGTTGCCTATTGAAGATACTGTCTGCGCACTAGAAACAGTGGAATGGGACTTTCAGATAAGGTGGGAAGACCTGGTACAAGATTTCTTAGCGGTAGAAGAAAGAGCTCTCATCACTGGAACATGGCCTGTCGCACTTGATGCGCAGCAAGTTGAAGAATTGGAACAGCGAGAATGGAGGCAGGATTGGGAGGAGATAATGGTTGATCCTTTGGATGGGTACTCTCTGTTTGCTCTGTTCTTGGAACCTGAACCGGTTAGAGAAGAAGATGAATGGGAATGGGAGCCTGAACCCAATGGATGGCACTGGATAGATGACTCTGACCCCCTAGATGAAACATCATTGGTGTATCTCTTTCAAGAAGAAGAGGAGGTGGTAGAAGAGTTGGATCTGATGAACCCCCGCATGCTCTCAGGGCTCGATGCCAGGACCATTGTCAACCTCACTCGAGACTCCGATGCTCTGGAGCGCGCCACGGATTATTATTTCTGCCCCCAGGAATACATCATCGAGGAGTTCTTTTCCAAACCCATGGTTCAAATCCCTGATGAGCCCAACGTTTGTGTATTGGACCCGGAAGACCTCTGGGGAAAGGCTGAATTGGTAAACATATGGATGGACGGTGAAGAGTTAACCGTTAACAAGGCCATGATAGAGGAAGGGTCAATTCAGCATGGTGACAACAACCACAGCAGCAATGACACTTCTGGAATTCCTTGCAGGAAGAGAACATATGGAAGGCCTTGGAAATGGAAGCTCTCAACGAGACTTTGGAGAAGACAGCAATTGACAAGGGGAAGCGTAAGGCAGATGATTACGATATGGACTTCTCTGATTTCTGGGAAGGTACCTGGTGGGAGCCAATCCCCAAAACGGTTAGTAACCTTACCAGAAGTGGAAGGGTCTACCAGCCCACCAACCTCCAACAGGGTAGCTCATCCCGAGTCCCTCCACCGCAGCAGAATACCCCTGTCAACCTTGTGAGTCTGAACATCCCCACCTCTCAAGCCCCACAAAATAACCCTCCTAGCTCCACTAAAACTAACCCACCTACCCAGCCCAAATTGACCATTGACCTCAACTCACTCCCTGAACCTGATCCGGAAGCCTCCACTGATCCTATCATCCGTCAACTCCAGGAAACTCCCGCCCGCATGTCTATGTGGGGAGTGTTAGCTGCCTCTCGTGAGCACCGCCGCAGGTTGGTCAACACTCTCTCCAGACTTGAGGTCCCCTCTGACATCGCCCCAGAAGCTCTCATTGCTCTCATAACCCCGAACTTCACCCAGCACACCTTATCCTTCACCGAGAAAGATCTGCCGCTGAAGGAGTCGACCACAACAAGCCCTTCACATCACCATGAAGTGCCTCGAAAGTGGGTTCCCGCAATCCTTGTTGATAATGGCTCCGCCATTAACGTGTGTCCACTCCGCACTGCTTATTGCTTGGGCTTTAAGAACAAAGACTTTGCGCCATCGAATTTGGGTGTTCGCGCTTATGATAATACGCGCCGAGATGTTTTGGGGACGATCAATTTGGAGTTGGCAACTGGCAAGTTCAAAACCACCGTCGAATTCTGCGTACTGGAAATTCCTGCATCCTTCAATCTCCTATTGGGAAGGCCTTGGCTACATCGTCCGGATGTTATGGGTGTACCCTCAACATTGCACCAGAAACTGATCTTGGGTTTGGACTCTGGAACCCTCATCATTCATGGAGACTCAGGCATTCGCCCGCACTCCGAGGACAATTCCCCGCTGCTTGAGATTATGCATGGAGAGGAAGATGTTGCCATGGGAGGCTTTGCTGTCATGACTTCGAAGGTGTGTACTATCCGAGCCGAGGACGGCTTCTTGGTAAGCTCCGCAGCACTGGAAATTATGAAAAGGATGAAGTATCTGCCAGGCATGGGCTTGGGTCTTTACGCTCAAGGTGTCCCCGAATTCCCTGACTTCCCTGGAAGTAACGAACATTTTGGTCTAGGCTATGATGCCAAGAAGAGTGATCCAGCAAAGAAGTGGCGCGATCATGCCCGGTCCCGTGCAATTGAGATGAAGTCGAAGGGGAAAGAACCACTGTACCAAGGAGAACCTGAACCATTTGTGGACATCGAGACAAAAAAGAAGTATCCTGGCTTCGAAATCTTTGCCAATGACACTTGGGAGAGTGATGAAGAGGTTCCAAAGGTGGAAGAATTGTCTGAGGCACTCGACTGGCTGGAAGCTTTTGGTTTGGGCAGTCTCCAACTTCTGTTCGAGGGCGAGGATCCGGAGGGTATGGTCGAAGATGATGCTGTACTTGCGCTTGGAGATGAAGAAGAGATTGAAGACCCTTCCAAGCTCATTGTCGAGGCTATAGGCACTTATGACAATTGCACTTTCATTCCACATGTAGCTCGCACTCACAGCACTTGCACTGAGTCTGAGTCTGAGTCTGACACGGACTCGTCGTCTAGCACGGAGTCGGAGTTTGTGCCTATCGGCCCTCCACGTCGTAGCTTTCATTTTGAGTTCGAGTCAACCGCTGTATTCCCCCCGTCTGCTGAAATGGTTAATGAAATGAATGACGTTTTCGCTTACTTGCCGATTTTTGAAATAAATTGTCTAGATCCCGATGATGAAGGAATAGATCTTGATGGGGACATTCCCAAGGAGATCCGTTCCCTTATCGATCGCGAAAATGAAAGGCATGCTCAGCCTTTAAAAGAAGAAATAATCTCAATAAACTTGGGTGATGAGGATGACCCTCGATTGGTTCGGGTAGGTTCTGGGCTGTCTCCGACTGAGCTTCAAGAGCTCACAGATTTGTTAAAAGAATTCAAAGAAGTTTTTGCTTGGTCTCACGCAGACATGCCCGAAATCGACCCAGAAATTCGAGCACAGAATCCCCCTCTACCCTGACGCAAAGCCCGTTAAGCAAAAACTAAGAAAAATGCGGCCTGATTGGGTTTTAAAGATAAAGGAAGAACTCACGAAACAAATCGACGCTGGTTTTCTAATTGTAACGGAGTACCCCACTTGGGTAGCCAACATCGTTCCTGTCCCCAAAAAGGACGGAAAGATCAGAGTGTGTGTCGATTTCAGAGATCTAAACAAAGCGAGCCCTAAGGATGATTTTCCATTGCCGCACATAGATGTACTTGTTGATAATACCGCAGGGCACGCTCTATTATCCTTCATGGACGGCTTCTCAGGGTACAATCAGATTCTCCTAGCTCCAGAAGACAGAGAAAAGACCACGTTCATCACTGAGTGGGGGACATATTGCTATCGGGTCATGCCGTTTGGGTTGAAAAACGCCGGTCCTACGTATCAAAGGGGTGCTACCACGCTGTTGCATGATATGATTCACAAGGAGGTCGAGGTTTACGTTGATGACATGATAGTGAAAGGAAAAGAGCGAAAGGATCATCTACCAGCGTTGAGGAAATTCTTTGAAAGGATTCGAAAGTACAGAATGCGACTCAATCCGCAGAAGTGCACGTTTGGGGTCACGGCCGGAAAGATGCTTGGATTCATGATCACGACCAGGGGGATCGAGGTGGATCCTTCTAAGATCAAAGCCATTCTCGAGATGGAGCGCCTCAATCCGAGAAGGAAGTCCGGTGTTTCTTGGGAAAGATTCAGTTTATCAGTCGATTCATCGCTAAGCTGACTCTAACCTATGAACCGTTGTTTCGTCTGCTTAAGAAGGATTTGAGATTCGAGTGGAACGATAAGTGTCAAAAGGCTTTTGAAGCAATCCGAACCTACCTACAGAATCCGCCGATCTTGATGCCACCCATTCCAGGAAAACCTTTGATCCTATACTTGTCTGTCACGCCCTCATCCATGGGGTGCATGTTAGCACAAGAGGGAGAAGATGGGGTTGAAAGGGCAATCTACTACCTGAGCAAGAAAATGGTCGGAAGCGAAGAGCGATACACTTCATTAGAGAAGACGTGCTGGGCGCTCGTTTGGGCCACAAGGAAATTGAGACACTACATCTTTGTCTTATTCGGTGATATTGATTTCTCGGATGGACCCCTCAAATATCTATTCGAGAAGCCAAAACTTACCGGTAAGTTAGCACGTTGGTTGCTCTTATTGGCCGAGTTCAAATCAAGTATGTCACACGTAAGTCAGTAAAAGGAAGCAGCAGCAGAGTTTTTGGCAGATCGCTCGATCGAGGGTCCAACACACGGAGTTTCAATTTCCGACGAAGACGTAATGACTGCAATGGACGAAACATGGACGTTGTACTTCGACGCAGCTGCTAACCAGAAAGGTTTTGGGATTGGCATCCTGCTAGTCTCACTTGAGGGGTCATATTCCCCTGGCCTTCAAATTGAACTTTGAAGTCACGAATAATGAGGCGAGTATGAAGCATGTATTGTTGGAATGGAAGCCGCACTGTAAATTGGAGTCAAAGTTGGAAGTCGTGGGGGATTCTAACTTGGTCATGTCACAAGCAAACGGGAATGGAAGGTCAAAGACGAAAAGATGAAGCCGTATCATCAACAGCCGACGAACTTATCCCGAATTTCCAGAAAGTGACTTTCACGCATGTACCTAGGATGAAGAATCGCTTCGCAGACGCGCTTGCTACTTTGGCATCTATGTTGGAACTTCCGATCGGAGTGAAGTTAAGGCCTGTTATGATCGAGCAAAGAGGAAAGCATGTGTACGATTATGTCATGAACATCGATGAACTGGACGATGGACTCTCGTGGTTCCACGACATTTGGAATTTCGTTGAAAAGGGAGAATTCCCCGCAGATTCAACCAAGAAGGATCGGATCGCGTTACAGCGATTGGCGCCTCAATACATTATCTGTGGTGGAAAATTGTACCGGCGATCTCCGTGCGGAGTCCACAAGTTGTGTATTCATGGTGATGATATGACGCAGTGATGGAGGAAGTTCATGAGGGAGTTTGTGGACCTCACATGAATGGGATGATGCTGGCAAAGAAAGTTCTGAGGTTGGGTTACTATTGGTCGACTATGGAGACAGATTGCATCGAGTATGTGCGCCGATGTCATAAGTGCCAGACTCATGCTAATCTCATCCACGTCCCGCCCTCGGAATTACGCCCAATGGCAACGCCATGGCCATTCTCCGCCTGGGGCATTGACGTCATCGGGAGGATCACGCCTGCAGCTTCTAACGGTCACAGGTTCATCTTGGTAGCGGTCGATTATTTCACCAAGTGGGTTGAAGCGGCTTCGTACAAGACTTTGACAGCAGTTCAAGTAGCTCATTTCATCAGGCAGAACATCATTTATCGGTATGGAGTACCTCAAGCCTTCGTATCCGATAATGGTGTTCACTTCAAAGGAAAAGTTCTAGAGCTCTTTGACGAATTCAAGATTCAAGTGCATCACTCAACCACTTACCGCCCGCAGACGAATGGGGCGGTCGAAGCAGCCAACAAAACCATCAAGTCGATTCTTGAGAAGACTGTCGAATCAGCTAGGGATTGGCATGAACAGCTACCACTAGCTTTATGGGGATACCGGACGTCTATTCGCACACCGACAGGGGCGACACCCTATTCTTTGGTGTACGGCATGGAAGCCGTTCTCCCTATCGAGCTAGAAGTTCCATCGCTCAGAGTCATGGTGGAACAAGGAATAGATGAGGCCGAATGGATCAGTGGAAGATTCGAAGAGCTCATGTTGTTTGATGAAAGGAGACTCCGGGCATTGTATCACATTCAGGGTTATCAGCGGAGAATCGCCCGGGCATTCAACAAGAAGGTGAAGTCGAGGGACCTGCAAGAGGGAGACATGGTAGTCAAGGAAATTCGCGCACCGATCTTTGATTTACGAGGGAAGTTCCGACCAAAGTGGGCCGGGCCGTACATCATCAAGTCGATCCATTCCGGAGGAGCAGCGTCAATCATCGATCTCGACGGCAACAAATTCTCGAATCTTGTCAATTTGGACCAACTCAAATGATATTACCCCTGAGAGAGCTCGCTGGGCCGAAAACCGCAAGGGCGGGCGGTACCAGGCAAAAATTAGAGCAAGCCTGCTAGGTCGAAAACCCGCAAGGGCGGTCTAGGCAAAAGTAAAGGCAGAAAGTTGAAAAAGAGCTCGCTAGGCCGAAAACCCGAAAGGGCGGCTCTAGGCAAAATTTAGAGCGCAAAAGGAGAGTGTCAATACCCGAGCGAACCCTAGCCCGAACTACGTATGGGCCTGATTCCCTTTCTTAAGGGATACGTAGGCAATCTCACTCTGAGGTTCGGTCCTAAATTTCAAAAATTCAGATCCAAATTGACAAGGCAAAATGTTTTCTTTCAAAGTGCATGCCATCATTGAACCGAAAGGGGGAAACCCTTAATCAGTCAATTTTATTCCGATGATTTCTTTATTACAAGCTGAGCATGAAAACAGAAAACGCACAACGAGACCTAACTTTTATTTCAAAAAACGGCAAAGTAAGTAATTAACCCATTCTCGCTTCCACATCTCTCCTTAGCCACTTGCGGTACCTTCCGGTCGAAGCGATGGAGTAAAGAGGATCACTTGGCTCAGTCCTACGACTCTCCCACGTTCGAACATAACTCCGAAGGCCCGGAATGGTGAAGGGAGGGAGACGAAGCACTTCAGATCCTTGCGGCGGCACCTCCTGACTAAGTCCGAGCTGACGAAGGACGCGGAAAGGCGAGTAGAAGGTAAAGCCTACCAAACCAGCCACAAACACGTGCATTGAACCCATGTTGCTTACAGTCATCACAGGAAGCCTCAGCCAATGGCACCGCCAAGCGATGTCATCTTCCTCTGCAGACGCGAGGAAATCAGCCCATCTTCACTACTGTACATCACCTGGAAAGGACGATTCCATGCACTTGCTCGATACCACCAGTCGTTCGCCGGGGGTGTTAGCAAATTCAACTTGTCACAAAGCCACATCTATCCAAAAAGAGAGAAAACAAGTAAGGAGCCAGATAAAGCCTAAACCGAGTGTCGAGGTAAAATGAATGTGAGAAATAGAAAAAGGAGAGCCGAGTGAGGTCCCTAACCTGCAGCAACAGTGGGCTGCCACCAAAACCCTCGTTCGACCAGCACGAACGGCATCCAACCCCATCAAAGTCTCAACAAGGATCAAGGGCGCAACGTCTTTGCGAGCCTCGATCTGAATAGCAACCCCAACCAATAGAGAACTGGGCTGGCCGACAGAAGGAACCAACAGGAAAGCCGCCAGGAGGCAAATGCAACAGGCTGTCATCCGGTGACCTTGGTACTCGAAATCCGTTAAGTCTCCAGGTGGACTGAACTTCTCGTATAACTGCACGATGTTGATGGCGTTACCCCGAGTTAAGAATTCGGCAACGTTCCCGCTCACACCCAGCTTGGCTTTTAGGATGTTCCTCATGCTCTCCCTGAGCATCGGAACAATGGGCTCGGCGGAGTCATGGCTGCCTAGATAGGCATGGAACTCCTCGACGGTGGGGCATAGCTCTTGAGAATCGAAGCGAAAGACATGAACTTCGGGATCCCAAAAGCGTGCCGCCGCATGCAGCAAGACAGGACGGATAGCAACCCCGCAGAGGTATTTCAAGGCGTGGAGGCGATGCCCTCGGAAGTTCAACCAATCAATGCCCTCAAGGCTGTCCAACCAAGGGCGGAGCAAGGCTTGGTTCAACAAGGCCATGAGAAATGAAGTTTTGGAAGCAAAATGATGGTTTGAAGTGTGAATGATTTACCAAAGATGGGTTCAGTATTTATAGAGGGCTGGAAGGAGGCAATCCTTCACACACCAGCCTTGAAACTCAACAAACTTGTATTTTCCAAAACTAATTGCTTGCATTTTCAAGAATTCAAACTTTGGAAACTTGGAAAGACTTTGGAAAAATGCTAGTTTTGTTTTGGGAAGCCACTGACCCTTGGGAAGCAGCACAAGGTGAATTACAATGTGTATGGGGAAGGTGCACACAAAAGAAAACAACTTGCTAGAGCTGGAAAACCACCTTAGGAAATTGCAGGAGCCTGCAGACCACAGCAGTCTCGAGCGCTCGGGAGTTAATTCCCAAGCGCTCGACAATACTCTCGAGCGCTCGAGAGTTCTGCAATTTTGACAGCAGGTTTCTCCTTTGGTTTTTGGCCCCGAGATGACACCTCAAGCTTGGTCTATCCTGTGTAACAAGTTCCAATCTACCCCTAAGGGAATACAGCGTGTCCGGTTATCTGTTTGTCTGAGTATTCATCAATGTTCCTTGAAAAACCTCAAAATCCCAATAACTCCCACTCCCGTCAACGTGTCGAAACTCGTGTCGAGAGCATTTGTTTGAATCTAATGGCATGTGCAAGTCTCAATATGTGCTAGTAACTGTGAGAAGTGATCAAACACGCGTTAAAGCATATGGAACCAATTTTCACCTTCAAACGCCCCTATTTCATCGCTCGTGGTGGCATTGGAAGCACGCACTTGGAATAAATGCTCTCGTATCCCATTCCCGTGTCCAATCCCGGTCAAGTTCAGCCGTTACTTTCCTTTGTGTTTGCAAAATTCCATGTTAAGGGCATTTTTGTCATTTCAAGTCAAAATCCTTGAGTCGAGTCGATTATGTCAAGTTTTATTTCATTTTAAGAGTGTCGGTTGAAATTCGCGCGCTCTTTGCGTTCTTTCAAAGCTAGACGGATATATTTCATAAAATACAATTCTTGAAGAGAAGTGCGAATGAATGCAAATGAAGAAAAGTGCAAATTTTCATAAAATAAATATGGCATCTACAATAAGTAAGGGAGGAGGTACAGAAGCTGGGGCAAACACTCGCCCAATCCTATCTACCGGGGCACGCAGGCCCAAAACGAAACCAAGGCACGCAGGCCTGGAAACTACAACTACCTTGGCACGCAGGCCCATGTAAAAGAAAAAGGATAGTAAAGCAAAAACCAAAAAGCTCAGCCCAGGCGGATCCTCTTCTGCTGACGCCCCTCAGACTCCGAACTCTCAACCTCGACCTCGTCGTCATCGTCATCGTCATCGTCGTCATCAGAAGGACCCGAAGCAGTGCTCGAGTCTGTAGACCCTAAGGCTCGTGACTCGAGTGACTCCTCCGTGTCCTCCTCAGACTCCTCCCGAGCACTTCTCCGCTGAGGTGCACCCCTAGGGACTGCCTCGAACTGTCTTGCTCCCGTCGTGGATCGTGACGCTCTCTGTGTACCCCGGCCTCGTGTGCCGGCGGGAGCTGAAACACTCGCGATGCCCTGTGGCTGTGCCCTGGCTGAGCGTCGTGGCTGCACCTGCATATCATAAGCATTCATTTGATGCATGCTTTAAAATCCAATAAAATATATGTGCATGCACTCGCATTTTCATACCTGTGCAGCAACAGGTAAAGCAGGCTCAGGAACAGGTCTAGTCTGTAAAGCTCGCCCCTTCGCACACTCCTTCAAGAGATGCCGCATCCCCACCATCAGCATAATGGCCTGCTCAGCCCATTCTCGCGGCACCTGCAATGTTTCAAAAGTCAAAACAATATGTGCATGAATAAGGAGCATTCGAAGCAAAGAAAGAAGCAAAGTTGTATCATACCTGAGCAGGAAGCTGCATCGGCCGATGCTGGAGACGTGGAACGTCCAGCAAAGCCTGTGCTCCTGAAGGGTCCCTCACCCCTATCATCCAGTCCAGCGTCGGCAACCCGACTGGAGCAGACGCCCCAGCCGTCTCAGGAGCCTGCGCCCGACCTGAGGAGCAAGCACCTCTCCCGCCTGCAAGAGGCCTAGCACCTCGCCCCCTGCCGCGCGAAGAACGACCGCCACGGCCCCGTCCTCCGGCCTCAGCTCCAGCCTCAACATCACCTCCAGCCTCACCTCTGGCCCTTCTGGCCTCAGCATCTGCAATCCGCCTCTCCAACTCCCGCTCTACACCCAAGCTAGTGGCCAAGTATCTATCTCTGTAAGCTGCATAGTCCAAGGTGCGCCGCAAATGTCTCTCCAAATCCGCATCAGGCACCGTGAACTGCTCCAGCTCAGCCCGAGTGTAGGTCGCAGTCCGCTGCACTCGTGGGGGGAGTGGCCCCGGCACAATGAACTCAAGAGTACCGAGTGACTGCCGTGTCACCCGATCCCCCAAGTACCACTGCCATCCCAGCGGGCACTCCAGCAAGACCCTGCTCTTCGTCACCTCCCGGCTCCTCGGAAGGAAGTCAGCCTCCACTCTGGCCCATCGGTCCCAGTGAACCTGCATTTGGTATCCTGGCATCAGCAAGCAATGGATTTTATTTAGGATAATGCATGAAAAGAAAGAAAAGGTCGATGTTTGTATCGTAATCCCAGTGATATCATCCAGCCAGCGCCGGAAAGTCATCACCTGCCCCCGTCGCTCCTTTGCCCTCCGGTACTCCGTACTCCACGCGAGCGCACGTGGAAGCAGATTCGGATCTGTGCAAGTATTCTCGGGCGGGAACATGCCCAAGATCTCGTAAGCCCAAAGCTGCATATTTTGGAGGTCAGTTCAAGTCAGATACATGTTCAGCCGCAGTTCAATTCAAATCATTACAATAAACAGTCGATCAATCAATCAAAAAGCAATTCGAAGCAATAATGTCGAAGCATACCTCAATCACTCGCCAGTAACCGCCAATGGTGTCCCCCACCCCGCGTGTGGCAGCTCCTAGAAAGCAGTAGAGCGTGCACAGAGCAGCACCTCCCCAGTCGTATCGGCCCGCCTGCCTCAAATCAACCAGGCCGGCCAAGTAACTCAGTGAACGAGATCGCCTGGCGGGAGCGAAGAAGCCCCAAACAGTGCAGATAGGCTCGCCATCTGAGCCGCCTCAACGTCGTCCGCTGGCTCGTGATCCTAGTACACTGTGAACTGCCCGTACTCTGATACACCTCCGCTGTGGCGCGGGACCCGTCCAAGGAACCACCTCAAAGCTGCATCATCCAGTGCTATACTCGGGTTGAATGGAATCGGCTCACCTCCGACCCGGAGCCCTGTAATAGCTGCAAAGTCGAGGGGCGTCACAGTCATCTCCCCGAAGCGGAAGTGGAACGTGTTCGTGGTGTCCCACCACCGCTCCACTAGCGCTGTCATTACCGCACGGTCAACTCTAGCCGGCGTCAGCAACTGGATGAACGGCCCGAAGCCAGTCTCCTCCACTAGCTCCCGCACTCTCCGGGGCAATGCCAAGAAGTGCTCTAATGAATGGCCTGAGCCTCCGTGGCCGTAGATGTCCTTTGTACGCTGTTTCAATAGAGCAAGGAAATAGCATCAGTAAGCAACAATGGATTCAGGAAAGCAAGTCTAAAGCAGGAAAGTAAAGCACTAAAATCATACCGTGGTCCAGCTGGAAGAGATATGTGAGGCTCGATCTCGGAGAAGCAAGTCCTCAGGATAGTCATCCCGGGCTGGAACGTAGCCAATCATCCCCGTCGGCTCGAAAAAGTGCAACCGTGGTGCGTAAGTATCCGCCGTGAACCCAGGTCGTGCACGGGACAAGTAGGCCTTCGCCTCAGCCGTCGCCGTAACTCGCTCCTCAATCACCACCTCTGCCTCCGGCTCCTCCCCCAGCTCCGTATCCTCCATCTCTGGCTCCGCCCCGAGTCCTCCAGCACCTGATACTCCCGTCCCACTCAGCAAAGCTCCCAATAGCAGAGCCGAGGTCTGATCTTCAGGGGTCCTCGCACCCCTCAGCACCCCCCTCACTCCTGCATCGAGACCAAGAGCGTCTAGTATGTCCTGTGGCCTCGCTGTGTCTAAAAAGTCTCCCTCTACGAGTGGGACCGACTGTGAAGCCTCGATCCCACTGTCACCTACCCTCGGCTCAGCAGCCGTCGCCCTCAGAACCGGCGTCGCAACGACGCGCCTGGCCACCACCACCTCGTCGCTAGCCCGCTCCGCGGCCACAAATAAATCCTCCACAGTAGGGGTATCGGGAATACCCGTGCTACCATCACCGCTACCCGAGACCCCCGTCTCACTCTCTGGCGCATCTCTACTGCTCATGGCCAGCTCATCGCTCTCTCCTCGTACAACTCCGCTACCTCCGACATCCCTTACCTCTGCCACACCGCCGCTAGCACTCACCACCACCTCTGGACTCTCACCGGTGCCACCCACCGCAGCCAAATCATCCCTAACCACCTCCTCCTGAGCTGGAGCAGCAGCACCACTGCCGTCTACCTCCATCGCCGCCGTGGTCGTCGCCGCCGCCGCCTCCTCGCGGCTGGGCGTCTCCCTGTCACCACTGCTAGTCGTTGTTGGTTCCTCCATTCCCCAGGCCTTTTCCTTTCTTTTGATCCGCACCTCCTGGCACACGATTGCCCAGTGGAAGATCGAAGAGAGCTCGAGATCGGAGGCTCGATCCGTGGCTATCTTTGGTGAAGAGAGAGACCGACTGTGAGAGAAAGAGTGAAGGGAGATTGACTGCGAGAGTGAGAGAGAGATCGAACAAGAGAGAGGAGAGATTGCACGAGAGTCGTCGTCTGTGCCGTACACTGGTTCTCGAGCGCTCAAGTCTTGGTTTAAACTCCAGATCAGTCGAAGAAGATGAAAAGGACAGTGGCCCCCATCGCGGTCTCGAGCGCTCGAGACCACTCCCGAGCACTTGGGAGTGGATCTGAGCGCTGAAGTCTGTTCCCAGCCCCCGTCGTCCCGTGCCTCTTCTTGTTATCGAGGCTTGCTTAGTATCTCCTCCCTTTTTTTACAAAATCAATCTCAGTCCTGATTTTAACCGCGTTGAATGAGACAGTAGGAAGCAGACCCTAGTCGATGTTATGATTTTGAGCTCACGCTCCTCAACTTAGCATATTACTTGGTAGTCGATTGAGATTTTTGTCTATTTATGCTAATTTCAACATGTCGACAGATATTTCTACCCTACAGATGCTGCTTTATCATCGTTCTTTCTGCCAAACAGAGTAACAGGTGGACATTGCATGCATCTATTGCTTAACTGCTGTGTCGATCATTTCTCGTGCATGCATTACACGTGCTTGCATCTCCCGTCCGCCGAACAGAGCAACAGGTGGACCTTACGTACACGAATCGTGTCAATCATTTCTAGTGCATGCATCACACGCGTTTGCACTTTTCCATCCACCAAACAGAGCAACAGGTGGACATCTTCGCACGTTTATGTTATTGTCGATTATTTCTCGTGCATGTGTCACATGCGTTTGCATCCACCGAGCAGAGCAACAGGTGGACCCTTCATACATTTATCGTGTCAAGGTTTTGTCAACTTCTCTTGTGCATGCACTACACGTGTTTGCGTTTGCCCCAAAGAACTACGCTGGTCTGATCCCTGCAGACGGGGTACGTAGGCAGTCTGAAAGGACTCGACCTCATGCATTGAATATGCTGTTTTGCATTTGTTTGTGGAATTGAGGATTTGGTTTGGCTCGAATTGGGCTGTCTCAATCTTTGAATGTCACCCGCATCCAGACATGATGCCGGGCGTCATCCAAAGAGGGGCAGCTGTAGACACCCCAATTTGAACACTTCGAATTTCCTTAATTTGTGGCCCGGAGGCTCCCCGATGATGAATTTGGATCGAAACAAGCCTTAGACCGGTCAGGAATTTGCTTCTTGAAGGCTTTGGAAGGGAAAGTAAAATGTCAGAACCAGTTTCAAGCGCTCAGGATCAATCCCAAGCGCTCCAAACCATTCTCAAAACCTGAGATTTGACAAACTCTCGAGCGCTCGAGAGTAAACTCCCAAGCGCTCGAGACTGAACCTGAGCGCTCGAGTCTTCTATGCTGGCCAATGGGTGGTGAGCCTTCCCACTACCCATGCAATTCATCATTACAAATCCTTTGAGCAAGCTGAAGCTCGGTCCACACTCAACCTCAGTCAAAAAATCTTCAGACCAGCAGTTTTCCCCTTAAAAAAATAATTGTTTCAAATGCATGTGATGGAAGATTTTTGCCTATAAATAGAGGCTGGTATTCAGCTATCAGGGGGACGAAAAAATTCTCTCTCTAAAAAGACCTCTTTGGGCAGTTTCAAACAAAACCATCTCCCATCTCTCTCTCTCAAAGCTTGATTTTCAAAAAAAACAAAAGCAACAAAAAGAAATCCAAGGCATCAAAGGCATACAAGGAGTTCAGATCATTCTCCAGTTATGAGTCTCCTGATCTTTCTTTCTCATTTCACTTCCTAGAGCTTTTTCCAAGGAGCAAAGTTCTGAGCCAAAAGTTAGAAGCTTTCTATCTTAGTGTCAAACCAAAAACAGGGCTGTTTCTCCTTTCTGAGAGAGGTTCCTCAGCCCTCTTAGTCCTTAATACTAAGTGTGGGTTGAGAGACCTTGGTGCAATAACAAGAGCAAAGGGGTACAAATGTGTTTCTCATGTTGGCTTACTGGAAGTACTCCCAAGCGCTCGGGACTACTCCCAAGCACTCGAGAGTGGCTCCGGTTTTGCTCCTTCTCTTTTCAGTGTTAAAACAGTCATGCATGGGCATTAAAACGCATTTTCATACAAATTAGCTCTCTTGAGCAGTACTGGTACAAAAGGTCTTCATCTTTCACAGAGAAATAAAGAAAATCGTTTCATTTGTGAACATGCAGAAGGGTTTTACTTGAAAATTTGGAATAAGAAGTTTTCATAATACAAAAGCATGAGATCCAGTGTGCCAGAATACTAAAATGAGAGTATTTGTTTAACTAAAATCAGTTCTGGAGATGAACTACTCCCGAGCGCTCGAGATCACTTCAGAGCGCTCGAGAGTGTTTGCATGCAAGCTCAATCCACTCTTCTAACAGTTTCATGCTCATACTGCTTTTGAATATCCATGCATGCGTCCCCTCTTGTCTCTTATGACTACAAAATCACTTTTCAGAAAGATAATGACGTATGGCTTGGAAGAATGGGGGCTAATCCCATTCTGCTAAGTCCTCTGTTAAGCCTGTGGCATGGTTAATGTCATTCCAGTTTACATTTTCGGTGTTATACCCTGTTATGTTCTGTTATACTAACATAGTTTGTAGGTTGAGCATGTAACACTCCCGAGCGCTCGGGAGTGAAGTCCCAAGCGCTCGACTCTGCTCCCGAGCGCTCGAGAGTGGAATCAATGACAGGATTTTCCCAGTTTTCAGCATTTTGCATTCTATTTCCATCCCTCATTTGTCCACTGCACATATGCACATGCATGCACTCCTTTATTTGGAATACTTGTGAATACTTGCTACTTGTTTAATGAAACAAAATCCCTTTGAAAAATCCCACAAATGTTTAGTAGAGACCGATCTCGTATCGGGCGAGGGGGGTGCCGTAAAACCCTTCCCCCTTCGTAACATGGCTTCCGAACCCTTTTCAAATCTCTGGTTTTCAATTCAAATCAATCATTTTCAAATCAAAATGGTTTCTCGGGTGGCGAACCACAAACCCGGGTGGCGACTCTTCAAAAATTTTTCGAATCAATTTTCAACAAGCGAATGAGGCGCTTCTTTTACGGGCCGCCCCGATTCAAAACCCGGGGCTGTGGTAGCCCACAAACACATAATCTGATTTTTAGCCTTTAACAGTTGATAAGGTGAGCCAGTACGATAAATGAAAGCATGCATCAGAATAAGCAGGAAACAAATATGTCCCAACAAATAGATCCCTCAGCCGGTGAATTGATGTCACGGCCGAGGAATCCCACTGGATCAATGTATCGGCCGAAGGATTGATTCCTCAGCCGATGTTCTTCCTCACACCAGAATACGAACAGTTAATAAAAAGATCTAATTAAAAGCGAGAGACGGAAATTAAATCAAACCATGGGCCCCTGGGCCTCACCACCTTGATCCCTCAGAGATTGATTGCTTGGATTGCGATTGATTGTAGATAATAGTGGTTGATTGTGGTGGTCAACTTCACAAAACCCTAGAACAAAATGAGTTCTTTTGGGGGTTTTTACTCTCGGATGTGGCTACTCACGGGAGGTTAGGGCTTTTGTAGATGATTGATAGGAGATGATTTCTGTAGAGTTTGGGGGCGGATCATGGAATGGAGAGATGTGTATTTCGGAGCTCTAGAGGACCCCTATTTACAGGGTTTCGAAGGATCGATCAAACGTACGAGATTAAACCTAATTGATATGGAAGTTTAGGGCTTCAAGACCTCTATGTTAAGTGTATTCGTAGCCCTGAAGTAATGGTTCATGGCTGCTATGGTTTGGGCGAATGGATCAAACGTATGACAGAACATTCCAGAATCTAGAAAAAGGACGATCTGGCGGCCGAAAGATAGATCTTGCGGCCGAGGGATTGATCTCTCAGGGAGATTTTCAAGCAACAGGTTGCTTGGGTGAAGAAATGATGTTGAGGCCATGAGATCAATGTTACAGCCGACAGATGGATGTCTGGGCCGCTCAATAGATTTCGCGGGCGTGAAAAGGATTTTTCAGCAAAAGGCCAAACTTCGCGGGCTCCCTCCGAACACTCCCGAACTCGGTTTTGCGTGTTCTTTGGACCGTTGGAAAGCTTGTTAAGTCTACTTTTTAACCCAAGTCATTTGGATCAAATATATTTAGTACATCAAAAGATATGACAATTTTACCCTTAGTGGGTCAGAAAAATGGATTGTTTTGGTAAAATTCTCGTATCTCCCTCGTTTCAAATTTGTTTAAGGCTTATTATATATCAATAAAGAGGGTTTTGAAAGTACTACAAGTTGGTGGAATCCAACCACAAAAAAATAAGGAAGTTTAGTTTATGAAAATGGGCTGAAAGTAGACTTAATTAAAGATCGACTATGCTACCAAGGCTGAAACATGTGTTAACACATTTCTTTCCACTCTAAGTGTCGTTTGGCACCCTTATCACCTATTCCAAAGTGTTCTTTAATCCTTTAAGAGTTCCACAAAGTTTCTAAGGCTTCCATGAAGTCAACCACAACAACCACATATCCTATTCATCGTCGGGATGGTCCCTAAGGTGGGACTTGAAATAATTGTTAGGCCAAATTGGGGTGTCTGCAAATGCCCCTTTTTTATTGAGCTCAGACGGATCATGAGACATGTTTGAGTAAGAGTCAAAGCTGTAAAACCAACTCAATTTGGTCCAACCACTATTCCAAGGGTTTTTGAAAAAGGTTTTTGTTATGTTCGGGCCGGGAGGCTGCCTACGTATTCCACAGGGGAAATTCAGACCAACCATAGTTTGGGGGCAGTAAAAAAGAAAAAGTTTAGAGGGTTAGAGACAGAAGACGTACCTTCGGGCATTAAAAGCCGTAGTGTGACGTACCTAGACTGAGCCAGGATTTTGGCGGAGAGTAGTTGAAGGAGTGCGGGGCTGCCAGGGATATTTTTGCGGAGAGCGTCCTTAGTATTTTGGAGTAGATCAATACATGGCAAGTGTGTTTGCTTTTCTTGATCATTCTGACTTTGACTGAGGGAAACTCGGTAGAGTAGCCTATCCTTGTGAATGAGCTGGAAGGAATTGATGTAATTAGGGTGGAATCTAAGCCATCTGTTGGGGATGAATTGGACGCCGATTTTGAGATATGGGGTGGAACCCAAGCCATCTTCCGGAGACGAGTTGGATGCCGTTTCTTGAGATATAGGAGGCACAGAGCCAGTAACTAGAGCACGGAGCATTGGAATGAAGGAACCAAGGCACGGAGCCGGTTTTAGTTGTAAGGTGAGAGCTTGAGGAGTCAGAGCTTTTGAGTTTGATGGAACCAAAGCTCGGAGCTGGTGATGATCAAAAGGCGAGAGCCTGAGGTCTCAGAGCTTAGAGCTTATCGTGATAGAAATGAGGCGTAGAGCCGGTTGTAACCTATTTCAAATGCAAACACAAGGTATATTTGATAGCAAAATGCACTGTAACGCCCCCAAAATTGGGTTCGTTAAATAATCATTTTATTAGATAAACAAGGAAGAGTCTAGCTCATTATTACATCAAACTCCTCATAGAGTACTTATATTACACAAAAGGGATGGACATCTAAGGTTATCTACAGCTCCTTCTCTTCTTCCATCCTTGCGAGTTCCTCAGCTCTGAAGGCCTCCAAGGTGTACAGCTCTCCTTGCTCATCTAAGAAGTCTGACACATTATACCAGCGTCGCCACCAGTATAATATGTCAGGGTCACATAAAGCAACACCGTGAGCTTGAAAGCTCAATAGAGTAATCCAAACCCACTAACCCTTAACATACAAGTCGAAGATAGTATATATACGGGTTTTCAAACTGACATGCTTAAACAAGAACACATAACAATTACACATGCGCATTTACTAACGGGCGTTGGTGTCATGTTTCCGTGTGTTTCTCCTACGCGACTCATCGTTTTATGTCTCATCTTTTGTCATCATTTCCGAAAACACACACACACACACCAATGAGCTACCAAGTCCAGCTCATTGGCCACAATGGCTACCAAGTCCGGCACACTGTGAACGCACACAACCAATAAGCATCCAAGCCCGGCACCTTGTGTCGCACAACAATGGCTACCAAGTCAGGCTCATTGCCACAAAGGCCACCAAGGCTGACTTATTGGCCACAATGGCTACCAAGTCCGGCACATTGTGTCACATCTTGGCTCCTCTCTGCGGATAACCAAGTCACACACCTCCAATGAAGCTACCAAGTCCGGCTCCATTGGCAACGCACACCAACGTAAGGCTACCAAGTTCGGCCGTTACGTAGTTTCAAAAGTATTTTTATCCATATCAACCACATCTTAAGTGTCATGTCTCTAC
The DNA here is from genome assembly GCA_025413875.1 of Rhododendron molle. Classification (NCBI taxonomy): domain Eukaryota; kingdom Viridiplantae; phylum Streptophyta; class Magnoliopsida; order Ericales; family Ericaceae; genus Rhododendron; species Rhododendron molle. The sequence continues at coordinate 18,635,213 of CM046393.1, read as the reverse complement.
TTTCCAGTTTCATGTGTCTCGTATCATGCATAGACTCCGTGGCGGGACTTCGTAAACAAGTACATCACTATCATAGTATCTTGAAACTAAACTAGCAAGATCATCCAACTCTATATTATCATGCTCGTTCCTAACCACAAGTAAGGCAAGCAATCATGCGATCAAGTTCTCATTTCTCGAAAAAGGGTCAAAATACAAATACTTCGTTTTGAA